>JAWHQI010000104.1:0-600000 GCA_033032865.1 Dactylorhiza incarnata | reverse complement strand
TCCAACGTAAATATTGGCGAGAAAGACGCGCAAAAGAGCTGTTGAGAAAACGCGTAAAAACGGCAGAACGTGTGAAGAGAAATCGACGTTGCGTCGACATCATATCGACGCTACGTCGAGTTCTATCGACACAGGACTTATCGATGCAAGCCTTATCGATGCTACGTCGAGTTCAATCGACGCATGCGTCGAGTTCAATTCGACGCCACGCAACTCCAGCGGGCAAAACGACATTACGTCGAAATCTATTCGACGCAGCTCCGAATTCTAATCGACGCAACTCCGAGTAAAACTCTGAAACTATTTTGTACAAAAAATACAATTCAATTCAATTATTCCCCAAATCCAAATCCAAATCCGGTCCGGTCCAGTGCGGTGCGTGCGCGCGCGCGCGTGTGGTTCATAGTTTCTCCTTATGTTTTTTTGAACAAATAAGAAGGAGTGAATACATATAAATATTCTTTGGCTAGAAAGTAAATAAGCAAGGTGGGACTAAAGGTTCATCCTTTCTTTTATGAAAGGTTTCCCTCCAAATAATTTGGATTCCCTCCAATTTGGTTTTGAGCTTTTCCATCATAATGAGGAGCCCAAACACCAAACACCATTTAGCTCTAATCAAAACATTTAATTTATAATGTTTTATAATTAAAATTTCTAACAATCCCCCACAAAAGCGATAAACCAAAAGCTAACTTCATAAATATGATATTACTAATAATAAATAAAATCAAATATAAATTTACTTCATCAAGTTGTATCTAATGCAATGGGTATAGATAGAATGGTTACCTTGAATCTATACTTAGTACTTACTTCCTCTACTGAAGAGTATAATGTGACAGAGGCTTTGAATTATAAACTTTTGACCGGTAAATTAGATAAGCACACAAAAGATTGGTTGTTCTTGGGTTATGGCGGTGGGCGCGTTAATGGCCATGCACATTCCTTGATTTTTCATGAGAGTTATTTTGAGTTCAGCCCGGATCCCAAAGTTGCGGCCTCACAACAACCCCCACATAGGTGGTGCCTCAAGAGATATTCGTAACCAATATCTCGCAAAGAAATATGCCTTTGGCAACAATTAAGAACTTAATTAAGTTCATCCTAACTTGTTACGTAGAGCACAACATCATAGGAATGGGGAGATGTTTTCTCAACCTTATATTTTGTGCTCCCAACTACGCTACATCAACGGCTTCGTTTCTACCACATTGAACCCACTTCATGGGATCTCCAATCACATGGGTTGGGTATCCACCGTTGGCAGCAAATCATGTGGGCTTAAGCCTCATTCCCCTCGATGACAACAATATCTCCCTTCGGGACAATCTCTTGGTAAGATTATCAGCCAGATTCAATTCTGACTTTACATAGTTGAGTGATATCACTTCTTTTCTTCTTTACTTCACGGACTTGTACCTGATTCGCATGAACTTATTCATTTTGGAATTAGTATTATTAGAAGCAGTTAAATCAATAACACTTTTATTATCACAATGTAAAGAGATAGCAGGCATGGGGTTTTCAATTAATGGAATTTCACTAAGTAAATTTTTAATCCATTCTGCTTCAGCACATGTAGTGTCCAAAGCTATAAGCTCTGATTCCATGGTGCTTCTAAAAATAACTATTTGTTTTGTAGAAGCCCATGAAATGGCAGCACCTCCAAGGAGGAATACATAGCCCGTCGTTGACTTAACGTCTAACGAATCAGTTACCCAATTGGCATCTGAATATCCTTCTAGTACTCCGGGAAATCCCGTGTACACTAAACTATAATCCATAGTTCCACGAAGATATTTAAATATTCTATTTAGTGCTATCCAATGTTCATCACTTGGATTACTAGTATATCTACTAAGGCGGCCTACGACATAGGAAATGTCGGGCCTAGTGCGGTTAGCTATGTATAGGAGTGATCCTATCATTTGTGCATACATGTGTTGATCAATGGGTTCATTAGTATTTTTACAAAGTTTTACACTAGCGTCATATGGAGTAGAAGCGGGAATGGAATCATATAGGTTGAATTTAATCAACATTTTCTCAATCGAGTGTGAAAGAGATAATGATACGCTAGAATCATTTTTGACTAGTTTCATTCCTAATATAATGTTTGCTTCCCCCAAATCTTTCATATCAAAATTGGATGATAAATTATTTTTGGTTTCATTAATAATTTTAATTGAGTTTCCAAAAATTAAAATGTCATCTACATAGAGACATAACAATACAATTTCATTTCCGTTTTGTTTGGCATAAATACATTTATCAAATTCATTAGATTTGAAGCCAAAAGTTAAGACTACGGAGTCAAACTTTTGATGCCATTATTTAGGTGCTTGTTTTAAACCGTAGAGAGATTTAATTAATTTACAAACTTTGGTTACTTGGCCTTTGACCACAAAACCTTCGGGTTGAGACATGTAGACTTCTTCATCTAAGTCTCCATGCATGAAAGCGGTTTTGACATCCATTTGATGAATGATCATCCTATGGATTGAAGCCAAGGCGACTAGAATACGAAGAGAGGTTTATTCTAGCTACGGGAGCATATGTGTCTAGATAATCTATTCCTTGTTTTTGGGCATAACCTTTAGCTACAAGGCGAGCCTTATATTTATCTATGGATCCATCCAGATTTAATTTCTTTCTAAAAATCCATTTACATCCTATGGCTTTGACACCTGGAGGTAAATCGGTTAGGATCCAAGTTTTATTTTCTAAGATAGAATTAATTTCTAAATTAATTGCTTCTTTCCAAAAGGGATAATCAGATGAGGTCATTGCTTCCTCATATGTATTAGGATGTCCTTCAACTAGATAAGTGAAGTAGTCCTCCCCATAGGATCTTTCGGTTCTAACTCTTTTGCTTCTTCTAGGTTCATCATTTTCTAATGGTTCTATAGAAGAAGTGGAAGGTTGATTTGAGCTAGTTGAAGGTTGAGATGAGTTATTTAGTTTATATGGAAATTTACCTTCAAAATAAGCTGCATCTCTAGCTTCTATAATGGTGTTGTTAGATATTTCACTAATTAGGGAATTAGTGATGAGGAATCTATTAGCACTACTATCGGATGCATATCCTATGAAAATAGAGTCTAATGTTTTTGGTCCTATTTTCCTTCTCTTAGGTTCAGGAATTGCTACCTTAGCTAAACACCCCCACACTCGAAGAATTTGGAGGTTAGGTTTTCTTAATTTGAATTATTCAAAAGGTGTCTTATTGTTTTGTTTAGATGGAATCCTATTAAGGATGAAGGAGGAAGTGAGCAACGCTTCTCCCAGAGATTTTCCGGGGCACCGAACTCGGCTAACATGGCATTGACCATGTTCATCAAGGTCCGATTTTTACGTTTAGCTACACCATTCGATTGGGGAGAATATGGAGCAGTCACTTGATGAATAATCCCATGTTCTTGGCAAAATTGGGTTAGTTCATTTGAAGTGTATTCTCCACCTCGATCGGATCTAAGAATTTTGATTGACGATCCTAATTGATTTTCTACTTCAGCTTTAAAAATCTTAAAGTATGAAAATACTTCATCTTTGGTTTTTAATAAATATATATAACAAAATTTGGTGAAATCATCTATGAATGTTACAAAATATTTATTTCCACCTCTAGTAGGTTGGCGGTTCGAGTCACATACATCTGAGTGAATTAACTCTAAAGGTTTTGAAGTTCTTTCCACTGTTTTAAAAGGTTTCCTAGAAAATTTAGATTGTACACAAATTTCACATCTAGAACTTGGTGCAATATTAAATTTCGGAATTAAATTTAAAGTCATCATTCTTTTCATTGAATCTGAATTCACATGTCCTAATCTAGCATGCCAAAAATCTGAATTTGAACATGAAATAGAAGAAGATGAAATATGATTTATTTCTAAATCAGCAACATTTAATTTGAATAAACCATCACAAATATATCCTTTGCCAATAAAAACGTCATTTAATGTTATTACAACTTTATTTGACTCTAAAACAATTTTGTAACCCTTCTTCACTAGCAAGGACCCGCTCACAAGATTTTTCCTAACTCTCGGCACATAAAGCACATTTTGCAAGGCTAGTGTCTTCCCGGATGTCAACCTAAGATCCACTCGCCCGCGTCCAAGTATTTGTGCTGAAGAAGCATCTCCTAAGATCACACTTCCTCCACTGATGTCCTGAAAGGTGGCAAAGCAAGAACGATCAAAACAAGTATATGAACATTTGCTCCGGAATCAAGCCACCAATCTGATGAACAAGTGAGAAGAAGACTAGGAGTATAATCTAACCTGAAGATAGGTTGAACCGGTGCTTGGATCATGTTGGCCTGAGGCTTGTCTCCACGAGACTTGCCAATCACGGGTTCTGTCTTCTTGTAGAAGTAGTTGGTGGACAGATGGTTTGTGCGGCCGCAGATGAAGCACCATTTCCCTTTACCTGGGTTTTGGTTAGAGGGACCAGGCTTGGGATGATTGGGTTTTTGATGGCGGGAACCTTGACGGAAAAGTTTCTTGAAATTCTTTCCTTTCCCTTTGAAGTGATGGTGGGAAGAATGATTGTCTTGCGATTCAGTGAGATTTACTTTAGGAGCAAGGTCTTTGGGGGTTTTAGAATTTTTGCTCTTATGTTCCTCCTCTATACGGATTGCATTTTGGATTTGAACATAAGTGAGGTTTGATTGGTCATGCCTTAGTCTAGTGCTAAAGCCGGATCATGAATCGGGAAGAGAATCAATAAGACATGCCACAAGATAATTTTCGGAAAGGATTGAGTCATCGGCTCGGATCTTGGACAACATCCCATCTAGTTGATGGAGTTGAGGATTGATGGGCTTGGAAGCATCAATCTTGAATTTGTGGAGGTTAGAAACATTGTAACGTTCTATACCCGCATTGTCTAGGTTATAACGTGCTTCAAGAGCATACCACAAATCCTTAGCCGTACGATATTGAAGGAAGACATCGTAAAGGCTGTCGGACAAAGCACTTAGAATTCGGTTACGGCAATGATATTCAATATCTACCGGATCTCTATAAGGAACACGTCTTACGTAAGTTCTAGTGGTGTTTGCAGTTGAGGATGAGGATGAAGGTAAAGTTGAAGCGACTGCATTTGCAGCGCTAGGGATTTCAGTTTCTACGGCAGTAACATCAAAGATTGCAGATAAAAGTCCTAAGGTGTTAAGCCAGTATTCTATTTGTGCTTGCCAACGACGAAAACCATTTCCATTGAATTTCTCGGGTTTGATCCCGGCAGAATCCTCAGATCTAGAAGCCATTAGTGATTTCTGAAATTTAAATAAATACAATAAATAACAGTACATGTAAACACTAAAACAGAGATAATCATTTGATTAATTGATTTTATTTATTCTATTGATGTGAAATTATCAACTTCTTTAGATTGTTGGAATATTTTTCTATATTCCTATATTAATATACAAAATAATGTAATTTTTCGGTTTTAAAACTTTTATAAAAACAACAGTTCTATTTCTATGAACAGCAATAATAACAGAATTGCAAGAAGGGATGAGAAATAAATAAGAGAGTAATTTATAGTTCAGAATTGAGCCTGGGTAAGGCGTGTGGTCACTGCCCTAAAGAAGTTGCACCACCCTCCGGCAGGGCTTTCAACCGATGCTCACTCCTCCAAGGTACAACACCCGGCTAGATTCCGAAACTCCGATGTGCGCGGACACCGAAGAAGCACAGAGCACCCGAACCCCCACTTGATGAAGCAAATGTAAAGAAAATGAAATCACGTAGAAGATCGTCACAGAATAGAGAGAACAGAAGAGCGTATCAGAGCCTGTAAACTATCTGAGAAGAACGAGTATATATATAACTCGGACCGCAAGATGTTCAATGAAATTCGATCTCGTAAAACGGCAATAAAATAAAGCCTCAATAAATACGAACGGTTATATAGGGATCCAATCAGGAAAATAAACGTTGAATATTTCCAACGTAAATATTGGCGAGAAAGACGCGCAAAAGAGCGGTTGAGAAAACGCGTAAAAACGGCAGAACGTGTGAAGAGAAATCGACGTTGCGTCGACATCATATCGACGCTACGTCGAGTTCTATCGACGCAGGACTTATCGACGCAAGCCTTATCGACGCTACGTCGAGTTCAATCGACGCATGCGTCGAGTTCAATTCGACGCCACGCAACTCCAGCGGGCAAAACGACGTTACGTCGAAATCTATTTGACGCAGCTCCGAATTCTAATCGACGCAACTCCGAGTAAAACTCTGAAACTATTTTGTACAAAAAATACAATTCAATTCAATTATTCCTCAAATCCAGATCCAGATCCGGATCAGGTCCGGTGCGGTGCGTGCGCGCGCGCGCGTGTAGTTCATAGTTTCTCCTTATGTTCTTTTGAACAAATAAGAAGGAGCGAATACATATAAATATTCTTTGGCTAGAAAGCAAATAAGCAAGGTGGGACTAAAGGTTCATCCTTTCTTTTATGAAAGGTTTCCCTCCAAATAATTTGGATTCCCTCCAATTTGGTTTTGAGTTTTTCCATCATAATGAGGAGCCCAAACACCAAACACCAAACACCATTTAGCTCTAATCAAAACATTTAATTTATAATGTTTTATAATTAAAATTTCTAACAGTCCACTCCACATCACTTCTAACGCATCAGACAAGGAAGTTCTTCTTTCTCTCCCCCCTTTCTCTCTTTCTCACTCTCTCTCTCCTTCTGGGTATTTAATTCACTCTGCTTTTAGCTCCCCTTCAATTCCTCCTAATCGTTGGTTATTTATAAAGAAGATCATTTCAAGCAATGGATTACTCTCTCCACTTCTTTCTCTCTCTATGCCATTTTCAAACCATATTACTTTGTTACCTGCTTTGTTAATATAAATGCACATAAGATGTTTGTTTAATTGTTTTATATAATTGTTTGTTAAATTGTTTTCTATATGCACATATGATATTTGTTTAATTGTTTTCTATAGTTGTTTGTTAAATTGTTTTCTATAAAAACAATGCAGGAAAACATACATAAGTCATGTATTAGTATTTATTACCGCTCTCAATCCAATACCGAACCTGCATTGTGCGCGAATAATATGCATACTGTGTTTTCATGGCCCTTCCGTTTCATACATATTCATATGTGATTTTGGTAGCAGTACCAACCAATTTATTTAGTTTAGAACAACTTTAGGTTTGAATTTTAGGCATTTAAAATTCATTCTATTCTACTTCATTATAATTCTTGACCTATAGATTTTATGCATTTACAACGATTTCGCACATGAAACGACTTCATTCTATTCTACTTCATTACGATTTCGCACATTTAAAAGCAGAGTGAATTAAATGCCCAGAAGGAGAGAAAGTGAGAAAGAGAGAAAGGGGGAGAGAGAAGAACTTCCTTGCATGCGTTAGAAGTGATGTGGAGTGGAGTGTACTTCACCGTAAATTCAATCAAGTGGAGTGGACTTCCTTGCCTGATGCGCTAGAAGTGATGTCGATGCAACATGACAACATGTAGAGATCAGAAATGAAACCAAAGCAGGAGCAGAAATAAAAAATGAAATGGAAATCAGAAATGAAATCATAAATGTAAATTGAAAGCAGAAATGTAAATCGGAAACGAAATCAAGGACTGACCAACTATCTAATCAATGAATGAAAGTGAGGAAGCAGGGCGACAAAACCCTCACAGTTGTAAGGGCGAGGTAGGGCTGTGGAAATCGCAACTCTGAATGTTGGTGGCTCCCGGATGTGACGGTGGAGAGGGATAAGAACAACGAGCATCCAGGAGATGAAGAGAGAGAGAGAGAGAGCAGTGTTGGAACATGGTTTTCCGCATCCCTTTGATTTGAGAATAACAAATCCTACTTGTATTTGATCTTGTTACCATTGTGTTTTTAGCATGTAGGTATGGACAGTTTTGACACCAGGTAGCTGCAACAATGGTCTAGCACTAACCACAAGCTGAAGGATTGAAAGTTACTCAATGTCATGCGTTAAGCTTAACGCTGGGCGTTAGCGCTAGACGAAATCGGCGTTCGACGAAATGCATACCACGGCGTTCGACGAAATGTGCTCGACGAAATTTTCGTTCGACGAACTAGATGCTGCGATCGACGAAATCAAGCCGTTGAGAACAGCAGTTGGGTTCGACGAAATATAAACTGCGTTCGACGATCTTGCGTTCGACAAATTTCCGGTCGACGAATGATGAAGCCCGTTCGACGAACTCCGTTCGACGAAATGTCGTTCGACGAAAGATGAAGCCAGTTCGACGAAATTATCTGCTCGACGAATTGGGGTGCTAGCTAATTACAGATGAAACTCAACGCCAGACATTAGGCTTAACGTTGGGCGCTATCCGGTCGACGAATTTGGCAAGGAGAAAGCAGTCATGATTTCAGGAGGAACATAGGAATGATCTGCCCAACGCGCCGCGTTAGCCTTAACGCCAGCGTTGATATTGCCTAAAATAAAATATTCCTAAAGTGCAGAATCTCCTTCCTCTTCTGAAGATCCGAGCTATTAATATATTGCTATACATGGTCAACGCCAGACGTTAGGACTTAACGTCGGCGTTAGCTCAAATTCTATAAATCGGAGGATTTTGTCTTCTCCGACTACTGATTGTCAAGAGCTCTATTCCAGCATTTCAGAAACTTTGTGAGGGTCGTATTTCCAGACAAACACATCTCCCACTTATATTTCAAAAGGAGGAATCAAAGGAGGCTTGGATCAACATGCTAACTCAACGCGAAGAACGCACGCTTGGACTTTTACGATCTTCAGCGATTCTTCGGCGTCTCCTTCAGATTACCTCATAGGGAGTTTTATATTTGTATTTTGCCCTTTATTTCATCTTTGTAATCGGTTCATGAATTCGCCACACGACGACTAGGTCTAGGTTTGACTTAGAGAGTAATTCGCCTCGTATTGGCGACTGGGTCTAGGGAGTAGATCTAGGGGGTGCTCGAGGCCTTTCTGGTGATAGATTGGCTAGAGCGACTTGAGGCCGTATCTGGGGAGAGATCGGCTAAAGCCAACCGGTTCGTGGGGATACGAGTCGGTATAGAAAACAAAAATGGTTTTAATATTATTCGCTTCGATTTCTAGCGTCATTGAAATCAGATTTTGTAATCAATTTTATAAATGTTAATCATGTCTTTTCTTGTTTAATAAAATTGATTTTATTTCTAATTTCATTATCTCTTTACTTTTGATTTAACTTCGATCAAAATATCAAAAGTTTTCTATTAAAGTTTACAGTTTTTAAAACCCTTATTCACCCCCCTCTAAGGGCGCCTACAGATCCAACAAGCAGTTGAGAGCGCGGACTACACCAGTGCGAGGGAGAGAGAGGATATTAGGCTTAGCGGCGCGTGTAAGGGTGTCATTGGCGCAAAGCAGGGAGGTATGCATTAAGCTTTTCTTTCGTTTTGGATCTAATAGCCGAGCGAAGCATGAGATGGAGGGCAAGAACCGTGCTTGAGATCGCCGAGGTGGGAGTATTTGTTAGACGTAGATCTCTGGGGGGAATATTGTACCGTCGGAGAAGAAGAGGGTAGCAAAGGAGTGATGGACGTCCTCTCTGATTGGCTGCTGAGAAGGCGAGCGAATGCCCTAGTGGGAGAGATAGAGAGTGGTTTCGTGATCGGGAATGAGGAGAGGGAGAGAGTTTCGATGATTTTGAAATCACGAGAGAGTAATATCGGGGAGCAACTTCCATAATTTAATTTAGAGAGTTGATCTGATGTAGATGGACGACCGAGATCATCTCAACGACTTTTAAATTCATGGCTTTAAAAAGTCATCCCATATTTCTTTTTAGAATAGTATAGATATATAAGTATTATATCATATGTATATATATAATAAATAAATCTTATATCATATATATATTTTAAATATATAAATAAGCTTTATTGTTGTGGGTCGTTCAACGCTTTCCTAGACCGGTCGAGATGAACCGCCTTAGCTCGAGAGTAAGCCAAACGCGCAAACAGTCAAAAGTGAGAACCAATAGTAGACAACGAGGTTTTTACGTGGAATACCCGGGAAGGGAAAAAACACGGGGTCTGGTCCAGTTCTGAACGATCCACTAGTTTTTGTGTGTTACAAAGTGTATTGTTTTTCGAGGGTGACAGGTCACCGCTCGTTACAAAGATTTTGATAAGTTCTCTCAACACTTAGGATTCGAGCTCGGAGAAGCGTGCTCGTGGCCCACCTCAAGGGTGGAACTTTGTAGAGCAGTCCTGAGCAAAGCATTGCGGGGCAACATGGAGCGGAGCGCTGCGGAGCAGCCTGGAGCGGAGTGCTGCGGAGCAGCTGGAGCGGTGTGTTACGATGTTGTCAAGAGCGAAGCAGCTGGGGCGGAGCGCTGTGGAGCAGCTGGTGCGGAGCATTGCGGAGCGTTGTGGAGCAGCTAGTGCGGAGCGTTGCGAAGCAGCTTGGAGCGGAACACTGTGAAGCTGAACGGATCAAAGATGTCGAAGGGGGACCGCCTCGGTGAGTTTGGAGCCCAACTGAGATCCTCCTGAAGTCCCTGAAGGAGATTTAGAACGCATATGGAAATCTTCAAGGGGGAGCTTGAGGGTTGATGAAGCCTCCAAAGAGTCCTCGCCGGAAAACTCAAGAGCTCCTCCTTCTCCCAATGCCAAAAAGTGTCCTCAAATGGAGGCCTGACCCTCCTTTTATAGTTTTTGAGGAGGGCGTTCTGGTAACTGTGTCATGCTCATTCTTGGACAAGCGAATGAGAATGTCTGAATTGGGGCACACAGATCGTCAACTTTGAGATTATGACGAGTTTGCCCCTCAGTCATGCTGGGCAGCTCGGGCAGCCCGGGCAGCCTCCTTGGTGGTGGTGGTGGTCGGCGATCGCCGCCGGTGAGGGATGACAGTGGCGCGCTCCGCGGAATAAGCATAAGTGAGAGCGCTTCTTGCGGACCACAAGAGAGTGGGGGCGCTTCCCGTGGAGCAGGGGCAAGCGGGAGCGGGAGAGTGCTTTCTGTGGAGCAGGAGCGAGCGGAAGCACTCTTGTGGAGCAAGCGAGAGCAGAAGCGCTCTCTACGGAGCGAGAGCGCCCTCTGCGGAGCAGGAGCAAGCGGGAGCGCGAGAGTGCCTCCCGCGGAGCAGGGTGAGCAGAAGCACTCTTACGGAGCCGGTGGGAGCGGAAGCGCTCTCGGCGGAGCGGAAGAGCTTTCTGCGGAGCATGAGCGAGCGGGAGCACTGGAGCGCCTCCCGCGGAGCAGGGGGCGAGCGGAAGCACTCTTACGGAGCCGGCGGAAGCGCACTCTACGGAGCGGGCGGGAGCGGAAGTGCTCTCTACGGAGTGAGAGAGCTCTCTGAGGACCAGGAGCGTGAGAGCGCCTCCTGCGGAGCAGGGGAGAGCGGGAGCACGAGAGCGCTTTCTGCGGAGCAGGGGAGAGCGGGAGCGCTTCCCGCGGAATAGGGGCGAGCGTGAGCGCTTCCCGCGGAGCAGGAACGAGCAGGAGCACGAGAGTGCTTCCTGATGAGCAAGCGCGAGCGGGAGCTCGAGAGCGCTTCCCGTGGAGCAAGAGCGAGCAGGAGCGCGTCCCGCAGAGCAGGAGCTAGCGGGAGCAAGTGAGCGCCTCCCGCGGAGCAGGAGCGAGCGGGAGCACGAGAGCACTTCCCGCGGAGCAGGAGTGCCTCCCGCGGAGCAGGAGCGAGCGGGAGCGCTTCCCGAGGAACAAGCGGGAGCGATAGCACGAAGCTGCTTAGCAGCGGGATTAAGACCAGCCATAAAAGTTGGAGCCTCCTTGCGGGTCCGATCAAGGCCGCGATGGGAAACACCCGATCTGATTCAAACCGAACCCTTTTAGGGGAACCCCATCAATCTTCAATATGAAATGCTCAACTCATTGTCTACAAAACATATGTACTAAAATTTTCATTTTTATTAGATTTTCTTTGATCGCATGAATTTTTTTCTATTCTCACATTTTGAACTATTTCAATTTTTGTGCATTTCAACATTTACTACTTTGATTCTATCATTTGACTAAAATTTTTGATGAACCTTAAAGTTTTGCTTTTCTGACAATTTTTTTGTACCAAAATCTGTATCTTCTAAAATCTTGGCATATGGTTTAGTTACGAATTCTAAATTTTCCTTTTTAAATGTCATCAAGCCTATACTAATGTGAAACACAAAGGTGTTCACGATATTGGTAATTAAAGAAATTGAGAGTCCTTTTTACATGGCCATCAATCTCCTTTGCCATCTGAGAAGCTGCTCAGTCAGTGCATTCTAACTTTGTGTGTTCAGTCAAAGCAAGAAGACGACTTGAGAACTTTTGGATGTGAAGCCTGTAAAGGTATATTCGGACATATAACGGGCTCGGGGGCTTAACCCTAGGTATTCTTCTATATATACCTTGCTGGGGGCAACGAAGAGAAGGTTCCACTTTGACCCTCCTTCGGATGTTTCGAGCACCCTTCACATTCTCGAAATCTTTGCCCTAAGGGTTGCTCGTTCCCGTCGCTCCCGTCCGCGAAGGATCAGCGATCCAGTCGTTCCAGCCGCCGCTGAGCCGCACCTCCTTGCCATCGGGTCCTTCGTCGCTAGAGGACCGCTGTCGTCGCGCCGTTCGTCCGCGAGTTCCTGCAGACGTGAAGTTGTGCGATCCTCCGCTCCCGTCGCAGTTCGTCGCGCCTCTCCCGCCGCTCTTGCCGCTCGCGATCGACGAGGGAGGTTTCTTTCTGTTGTTGCCGCTGCCGCTCGTCGAAGGAGATCGAAGCCGCCGCTGTCTTCGCTGCTCCAAGTTCCAGGTCTGCAGTGTGCAGTCGCCGGATTCGCCGGATCCTTTGTCTCCCGCCTCAGATCCGCCGCGCCGCCGCTTCCGTCGTCCATATCTGCCGCTCAGGTCTCTGTCGTGTGCCGCCACCGTCGTCCAGATCTGTCGTCGATGCCTCAGTCGTCGTGCCCTAGATCTTCCGCTCGTGCGAAGAAGACGAAGCCGCTGCTCGCAAGGAAGGGTGTTGGCGCACGACCGCTGATCGTGCGCTCGACCCCTCGCGCACGACCGCTGATCGTGTGCTCTTTAGCAGCCAGTACCCCGCACGACCACTGATCGTGCGCTCAGCAGTTCACGCACGACCTCTGATCGTGCGCTTCTCAGCAACCACTGCCCGTGCGCTGTGGTTCTCCCGTGCCTCCAGATCCCCCTCAGCCGCCTTTCGCCTCTTCCCGCCGCCGCCGTCTCCAAGAACAATGATGAAGGGGAACAACTTCTCGACCCCCGTACCGATGATAAAGCTGGAGAAGTTCACGGCGACTGAGTTCAACGCTTAGAAGTTGAACACTCAGTTAGGGATGAAGTTTCTGAACGTGTTCTACACAGTTCAGTCTGATGGTGCTGAGGTCGTTGGGACTGCTGATGAGGCACAGTGGTTTTCAGATGAAGACTTATGCAGGGACTACCTGCTGAACTGTCTGTCATCCAGCTTGGCCCAGACCTACATGAAGATGAGCACTACAAAGGAGATCTGGGATGCGTTGCAGGAGCACTTCAGGCAGGAGGAGGACCTGTCCAAGACGCACCTAGTGGACAAGTTCCACTCTTTCAGCTTCGACGAGGAGAAAGTCATTCTCCCTCAGGTATCCGAATTTGAAAATTTAATTGATTCCTTGCATAGTGAGTCAATTAGTCCGCCCGATAGTTTTGTTGCGGGCACGATTGTGTATAAGTTGCCCTCCTCGTGGTACAATTTCAAAACGGAAATGTACCGCAAGAAGATGCAGGTTGATCTGAACGACCTCAAGCGTTTCATACGCATTGAGGACGAGAACAGGACGAAGCACGCTTTGGAAGTTGTTGGCAAGCAGAAGGCTGCTGCCAACATGATTTCAAGCTCCAAGCAGCCTCCTCCCTCTCATAAGACCAAAACGTCTCGTAGTAATCCCCAGATTGCAGGCCCGAGTAAACCCTCTAAGAAATTTAAGGGTAAATGTTATAACTGCAATAAGTGGGGACACAACGCATCTGACTGCAAGCTACCGAGGAAAGAAAGAACTCAGGCACCACAAGAAGGCAACCAAGCCCATCTGGTTAGCCAAGCTAAGCCATCTGACTTTGTTGCCATGGTCGGACCCGCGCAGGCCAGCACGGAGTGGTACTTGGATTCTGGGGCAACGCGCCACGTTGCAACAATGCTAATCTTCTGACAGAGCTGAAGGATGCAAAGGAATCAGTAACTGTGGCAAATGGAGACACAGCTGACGTGATGAAGGTGGGGAACGCAACTCTGCTGCTCTCCTCAGGTAAGTCTTTATTTTTAAAGAATGTTAAATTTATTCCTTCCATAGCTGCTAACTTAGTGTCTATCAGTTTATTATGTGATGCGGGTATGTCGCTTAGCTGCTGTAGCGGTAGGGTAACTCTGTCAGTTAACTCGCACTATTTTGGATGTGCTTATGTCCAAAATAGGATGTACCGTCTGAGTCTAGCAAGTGAGGTAGTCCAACAAGTTCAATTGAACTTAGTTAGCTATAGGACTCTACACGAGAGACTAGGACACGTCAACTACAGGAAAATGTTCCAAGTAGCTAGAACTCACAAGATCACATTAGACACTAAGTCTCCACTTGATGAAAGCGAAGTGTGCGCTCAGACTAAGATCACTAGGAAACCTTTTGGCACGGTTACTAGGAGCACAACACCTCTTGAGCTTATACATTCCGATATTTGTGACTTTAAAAGTTTTGTCACTAGAGGTGGGAGGAAGTATATGATCACGTTTATAGATGACTGCACGAGATTCTGTCATATCTCGTTGCTTAAAACTAAAGATGAAGCGTTTGAAAAGTTTTGTCTTTTCAAAACCAGGGTAGAAAACCAACTAAGCTTGAAAATAAAACGTTTTAGGAGTGATAGAGGAGGAGAATATATGTCCAGTGAGTTCAGATGCTTCCTTGCTTCACATGGCATCATAGCAGAAACCACTGCTCCTTACTCCCAACAATCTAACGGCATAGCCGAGCGCAAGAATAGAACGTTAACAGAGATGTTGAACTCTATGCTGCTCACTGCAGGCATGCCTTCCGCTTATTGGGGCGAAGCAGTCTTGACTGCAAATCACATTCTGAATAAAGTTCCTCATGCTAAGTTAGAGGTTACTCCCTACGAGCTTTGGTTTAAGAGACCCCCGTCGTTTACTCGACTTAAGACCTGGGGATGTTTAGCCTATGTCAGGGTTCCTGACCCTAGACGGCCTAAAGTTGAACCTAGGACCAATACTTGTGTCTACCTAGGTTGTGCTGAGGATAGTGCTGCAGATAGGTTCCTTGATATTTCTAATAATATCATAATAGAATCTAGGGATGCGGTGTTCTTCGAGGATAAATTCCTCAAAGATAAGAACTTAACAATCCCAGGTATGCAAACAACTATTACTGAGGAAGATCCTGAATCAGTACAGAGCACCGCCTATTCCATTCCGGTAGATAACTCTGGCCTAGAGTCTAGAAGGACTTCTCTAAGAGAGTGAATTCTCAGAACCTTCGGTAGTGACTTTGTGACTTACCACGTTGAGGCCGATCCATCCACCTATAAGGAAGCGATGAGATCCAGGGATTCACTACTCTGGAAAGAAGCTATAGATGAAAAGATGAATTCTCTTCTTCAGAATAACACCTGGACGTTGGTTGATAAGCCAAAAGGGGCTAAAACCGTAGGGTGTAAGTGGGTTCTGAAAAGGAAATTGAATCCTGATGGTAGCGTAGCTAAGTATAAAGCACGCCTGGTGGCTAAAGGTTTCACACAAGTCAGCGGAGTAGATTACTTTGATGTCTACTCACCCGTGTGTCACTTAGCAACCATTCGGGTTCTCCTTACTATTGCATCTATTGAGAACTTTATTGTTCATCAAATGGATGTTAAGACTGCGTTCTTGAACGGAGATCTGACCGAAGAGATCTACATGAGTCAACCTGAAGGTTTCATTGTAGACGGTCACGAAACGAAAGTCTGTAAATTACTTAAGTCTTTATACGGACTAAAGCAAGCACCGAAATTATGGCATGAGAAGTTCGACTATAGTGCAAAGAACATGAGATTCATGTCGAGTCTCTCGGATAAATGTCTTTACATACGTAATAGATCAGATAAAGTCGCCATAATATGCTTGTACGTAGATGATATGCTCATTCTAGGGTCTGATCAATCTGAAGTGGATGACGTTAAGTCAGATCTAATAAAAGAATTTAGCATTAAAGACATAGGTGTAGCTAACACTATACCAGGCATGCAAGTGAGCTTTGGGAAGAATGGTATCTCCCTAAGTCAAAGCACTACATAAAGTCCATGTTGGACACGTGGGGATACAATGCCAGTAGAGCATTTGAGACACCATACGACTACACTAACCGCCTAAAGCCCAATGAAGGAGCTATGGTTAGACAGTTAGATTATTCTGAACTGCTTGGTATCCTCATGTATGCCATGGTCTGCACTATACCTGACATAGCTTTTACGGTCGGCATGTTGTGCAGATTCACTAGTAATCCTGGTAAAGACCACTGGAACGCCTTAGATAGGCTAATGAGATACTTAAAGCACACCCAAAAGTATGCTTTAGTTTACACTGGTCATCCTTCAGTTCTTGAAGGTTATTCTGATGCATCTTGGTGCTCAGAATTAAACGACAGCAAGTCCACTAGTGGTTTTGTGTTCACACTAGGAGGAGCAGCTGTAGCCTGGAAGTCCAAGAGGCAATCCTGTATTGCACTCTCTTCTATGGAATCCGAACTCTACGCTCTTGCGTCAGCATGAGAAGAAGTCGAATGGCTGAGAGATTTGGTGATGGACATTCCTTTGTCGAGCCTGAAAATGAGTTCTGTTGCAGTTTACTGCGACAATCAGGCTACTAAAACGATTGCTACGAACTCTTTGTTCAATGGCAAAAGAAGGCATCTCAGGCTGAAACAATCCTGGTTGACCTCTCTCACAAGTCAAGGGATTATGACCCTAATTGATGTGAGATCGAAAGACAATGTTGCAGACCCCTTGACCAAAGGATTGAATAGAGCTCTCACAATAAAAACATCGGGGGAAATGAGACTAAAGTTCATAGATGTATGAAACTTTCCTCCGCAGTTTATGTTTTGACAGTAAGAACATATAGTCGCAACATTCAAGCATCTAATAACAGACTGAAAACCCAAATAATTTCTTGATGAAAACCCAAGATGGTTTGATGCCGGTTATTCCACATTTGATAACCAAGCACCACTCTCATTGTAAGTTGATTCGAGAGTTATTCAACTGGAAATTGAAAGTCGTTGTAAAAGTTAATCTAAACATTATTGGTCACAACACATTATTCCACATTTGATAATGTTGCACGTGATGTGTGCCCACATGTGTTGGTGAGGCACATAGTGATCAGTAATGAGTAAGATAACGTGACTAGTCCTAGTTAGACTGTTTGAGATGCTGACAGAGTTACTTCACCGTTGCTAGAAGTGCTAAGCTCATTTAGTAAGAGCTAGTTTACTTTAAACATCACTGCATATGTTTATGAATTCATAGAGTCTGACTCATGAAATTCCTTGCAGGCTACAGTGGAGATTATGGAGGAGAAGTAGACTTGGACATAGATGACGATGATCTACTAGATGAGTAGAATCATCAAACGTTTTAATTAATGTTGTTTTGTAATAACTATTCAGACTATGTTTGGGATAGAATCTGTATTGTTTTTGGTTTGCCGTTTAGGCAAAAAATCTTTTCATGTGTTAATTAGTATGATATATCCTGAATGCTTTGTTTAGTTTGAATTATTATTTTGTCTACTCTCCAGCACTCTGAAACGTTACCGTTATTAGTCACGAATATAGGAGGAGATTGTAAAGGTATATTCGGACATATAACGGGCTCGGGGGCTTAACCCTAGATATTCTTCTATATATACCTAGCTGGGGGCAACGAAGAGAAAGTTCCACTTTGACCCTCCTTCGGATGTTTCGAGCACCCTTCACAAAGCCTGCGGGCACAGTGTGAAGCCTGTGGGAGAGCATCGAGCTAGCACAGATATAGCCCTTGCGGAAATGCAAGTGTGCGTGCGTGCGTGCATGTGCGTGCGCGCGCGTGCGTTCGTGTGCGTGTGCGTGTGTGTGTGTGTGTGTGCGTGCGCGTGTGCGTGTGCGTGCGTGCATGCGTGTGCGTGCGTGTGTGTGTGTGTGTGCGTGCGTGTGTGCGTGTGTGTGTGTGTGTGTGTGTGTGTGCGCGCGCGCGTGTGTGTGAGAGAGAATTCCCTTGCACTTCCAAGCTTATTTGTTTTCATTTCACTTTTTTCATCCTAAAATAGTTCTATTATATATTATTAGCGGAAAGTGTGTGTCTTTCATACGCATTGTAACATTCTAATTTTCATAACACGTGTTTTTTTGGGTCACACAACTTACTGTGGTGATTTGGATGATACAAAGAATAGGTGAATTGAGATAAGATCGGGATGGTATGTCATTTCACTCACTTTTAATAAAACAAGTCTACTTAATAAGTTTGGTCACACTTTATGAATAGTGTCAAACCCAGTGTATATTGATTTTTAATGGATCCGGATCATCACAAAGGGCCATATATAGCGCTCGTCATGGTGTTTTTAAATGTTTCGGTCCCTCAAATTTGCTATATTGACTAATGGGGTCAACCTGACTCGTTTGACCTAAATGCTGAAGTCATGACTTTTGATCATCTCGGATAACTTACATGATCATTATAATTAACTATGGTCAGTTCAACTTTTTCTTGTCGTTTTGATACGATTTGATCAATTTAATCAATTTGGCCTAGGGAGTCACTATTCATGACTCGATCGCCTATTATGATTTAACTTGGACTCGACACATTCCAAATTAGTGTTATGGAGTCATTGTAATTATTGACAACTATTTTGAGTTGAACTATTTTGATTTGATAGTGTTTGATTTAGCGCGAGTTTGAACGAGTTGTTTACATGGGACTTGACCCGTTTGGCTAAATTGTGTAAGGGACCAACGGTGTTTTGTGGCCCGCATGGGCTTATGTGGGGTCCATGAGATTTGAAGGTCCCTTCGGCCCCACATGAGGTGACATCAATTACCCATGTGGCATTAAAATTTCCACTGTTAATGACTCATTAGTTGAGTAATTAATGGTGGATCGTGCAGGGCCCGCGAGCGCTCTACGATCTAGCACGGTCATTGCACATTGCAAGCCATTTTGGCTTCGACTCGACCCATTCAACCCACGGGTGCCCATTCCACCTTTTAAGACCCATTTTGGGTCCACGAACCCTATTCGACTTAACGTATGATTTTTAGGTGTGTAATGAATCAATTATTTCAGTTCAACACAAAAATAATCGAATTTATTTTGGGGTTTTATGGTTGGGCGATAATTGTGAGTGAGATTGGTTCGACCCAAGTCCAATTAGGTTTGGGTCGAATATTGTGCGACAATTTGTGGGTGTTGCCGATCAATTGGCTCCAATCAAGCATAGTGGCTATGTTGGGTTTGCCAGTTTTGGATTTTTTATTGAATCAACCCATGCTCTTGATATTAGTGAAAATTAATCCTAACTAGGTTTAACCAATAATATTTAAGGCATCAGATGACCGCAATTTGAGGCACCATTTTATAAGTTAAATTTAGCGCGATGCTATTAGCACCGCAGTTTTGGCTAGTCGCACCGTACTTTCTCCTAATTTTTCACGCATTTTGGAATACGTCTTGTACATGCATTTTTAGGAAAATTGTCCAACACGAAAGTTGTATATTTCGACGAGATCTACAACTTTCATGTTGAACATTTTTCCTAAAAATGCATGTACAAGACGTACTTTGGAAATATGCACAGGTTTCACGCCTTTTGGAAATACGCCTTGTACATGCATTTTTAGGGAAATTGTTCAACACGAAAGTTGTAGATTTCGACGAGATCTACAACTTTCGTGTTGGGACAATTTTCCTAAAAATGCATGTACAAGGCGTATTTCCAAATGACGCGAAAAATTAGGAGAAAGTACGGTGGGACTAGCCAAAACTGCGGTGCTAATAACAGCGCCCTAAATTTATTCCAAATTAGATTCTCATGTTTTTCACTAATCGGATCATTTGGCTGTGAATTTGTGAAATAAGTCGCAAGAAATTAGGGTCAACATTTGGCTTGGTCAATTTGAGGGTAACGAAAATACGATTGTAAATTTTAGGGCGCTGCTATTAGCACCGCAGTTTTGGCTAGTCGCACCACACTTTCTCTTATTTTTTCGCGTCTTTTAGAAATGCGCCTTGCACATGCATTTTTAGGAAAATTGTCCAACACGAAAGTTGTAGATTTCGACGAGATCTGCAACTTTCGTGTTGAACACTTTTCCTAAAAATGCATGTACAAGGCGTACTTTGGAAATACGCCCAGGTTTTGCGTCTTTTGGAAATACGCCTTGTACATGCATTCTTAGGAAAATTGTTCAACACGAAAGTTGCATATCTCGTCGAAATCTACAACTTTCGTGTTGGACAATTTTCCTAAAAATGTATGTACAAGACGTATTTCTAAAAGACACGAAAAAATACGGTGCGACTAGCCAAAACTGCGGTGCTAATAGCAGCACCCAAATTTTAATACTTTGGTTGTGTGGTCCACTATTGGTCAGACCAAATTACTTGTCGATTAAGTCTTGGTAAACTCTCATTGGGTGTTGCCACTGCGCCACATTTGTTTTGATTTACATGGAACTCAAATCCCAACTTTACTATAATCCGACTTAGCTTTGTAGTTTTTGACATACATTAACCATTTAACTCTTAACGACCCAGTGCGACCATTATGTGCCATGAGGAATTTAACAGGTATCAATCGCATGATGTGACCTATTTAAATTTACTTGAGTCTAACTTACTGTCTTTGTCATTGTCAATATGGGCTGGTGAGAGAAGCACGGCTGCTTTTGGCGAGTTCCATTTGAAGGGACCGGTTACGTGTGGCAAGTTGGGCCACATATCTCAGTCGAAGCAAGAGCAGTCAGTGCGATCATGCCCCAACTATGCTGATAAAGAGAAGACAGCGGAGTCGAGCGCTTCACGTCCTCCTCCGACACAGCCTAAAGCTTATAGCCTTGGGCAGAAAGAGGCGATTCGTCAACCCGATGTGGTGACTAGTACGAAAAGTGTAAGTTTTGTTTTTCTAGTTTAAATTTCTTGTTCCATTTGAAGTTTGCGACCACCTATGTTTGTTGCATGTGTGTTTAGGCTTCGTGCTAGTGTTCGACAGTCCCGCCAAAGTATTGTTTGATACTGGAGCGTCACACTCTATTCTCGCGAATAGCTTTTTCCGAAGAATCAGTGTTGAACCCTTTGAGGCGGAGTTGGAGCTGAGCATACGAATGTCGAACGGGTCTTTCATGACCACCAAGAGAAAGGGGTGCACCTTGTTAAGAATAGGTGATCTTGACTTCGAGTTAGATGCTGCAATTCTACCACTAGCAGAGTTCGATATGATCTTGAGGATGGATTGGCTTGCGGAGCAACCGACCAATATTGACTGCTTGTAGAAAGTGGTGATCCTGAGAAGCGAAGGATGAGCTGAGGTCAAATTCGAGGGCCTGAGCAGAGTAGCTTGCTCCCTAATTTCCACCATGCAAATGTTGTGTGTGGTAAAGCAAAGAGGCGAGGTGTTCGTGACTTTGTTGGAGACTCACTCCACAAAGTTAGCTATTAGAGAAGTACCAATGGTGGCAGAGTTTCAAGACGTGTTCCCTGACGGGCTTCCGGGAGCAACTCCTCAAAGGGAAATCGACTTCACGTTAGATTTGGTACCCTGTGCAAAGCCGATGTCGTATCCTCCGTTTAGGATGACATGCACCGAAGGAACTGGTCGAGCTAAATGTTCAATTGCAAGAGTTGCTAGAGCATGGGTATATTAGACCAAGCTCTTCGTCGTGGAGTGTGTTGATGTTGCTCGTGAAGAAAAATGACAGTAGTATGCGGTTGTGCATTGACTATCAGGAGCTGAATAAGTTGATCAAGAATAAGTATCCGATCATGCGGATCAATGATCTTTTCGGCCAGTTGGTTGGGTCAGCGGGGTACTCAAAGTAAGACTTGAAGTCGGGGTATAACCAATTATGGATTCGGGAAGAAGACATTTCAAAGACGGCCTTTGGAACGAGGTATGGACACTTCGAGTTTTCTGTGATGTCATTCAGTTTGACGAACGCGCCATCAGTGTTCATGGATGTGATGAATTGGGTTTTTCGGCGATACCTAGATTTGTTCGTGGTGGTGTTCATTGATGACATTCTAGTGTATTCGAAATCGGATGCGGAGCATGAGACTCACTTGAGGTTAGTCTTGCAGACATTGAGAGAGAATCGACTTTATGTCAAGTTCTCAAAGTGCAAGTTTTAGATCGAGGAGGTATCGTTCATGACCCACAAGATTAGTGGCAATGGGTGGCGGTGACCTTGCCGGAGCGTATCCGGACCAACCCCGGCAGGTTCGCCGGGGTCCGACGACCTCGTCGGTGGGCTCCGGTTAGGCTGGCGGTGGCTTCGGCGGCTGCGACGGGCGGGATTGGGAGGCGATGCCTGCATATTTTAAAAAATATATATATTAATTAAATATTATATATATATGTGTGTGTATAAATTATATATCTAATATAATATATTACAGAATTAAATAGATATATTATAAAATTTAAATATTAAAATTTTTAAAATAAAATACAGATTTTTTATAAAAATTTCTTAAAAAATGAAAAAAAAAAAGGATTTTTTAGTTATAAATATAACTGGGTGCATGCAGAGCGCGGGCGAAGCCCTCCGGGGGCGGGCATGGTATTGTCGCGCGGGGCAAGGGGCGCGGACGAAGCCCGCCGAGAGCGGGCAGGGTACTGTCGCACGGAGCACGGGGGGCCCCCCGTGCACTGTCACTATATATATATATATATTTACTAATATATATGAAAGTAGTTTTAAGGGGTGCAATAAATAATAACCATTCAAAGTGAGACACACTTTACATCTCAGCCTTACAAATGGAGAGAGAAAAAAAAAAGAGGAGAGAGAGAGGGGGAGAGAGGGAGAGGGGATTTTTATAAGCCTCCTAAGGCTAGAAAGAGAGAGCAAAAGTGAGGAGAGAGAGGTGAGTACGACTCGGAGGGGAGAGAGTGAGAGAGCAGCGGCGAGAGAGAGAAAAAAGTCTTTTTAACAATCTACGATTTTTTCTTGTAAATAAATTTTGTAATATTGATTTATATTTTTTTACGGTCATTTCGAGTACTCATATGTATATGTTGCGGGCGCAGCCCGCAGATGCGTCGAGCACGGGCGAAGCCCGTGCGGAGGCGGGCGAAGCCCGCCTGGATGCGGCCGAAGCCCGCCCGACAACATCGCGCCAGGGGCGGGCGAAGCCAGCCGTCGCCGGCCGGATACTGTCGCGCTTAGCCGTAGGGGCGAAGCCCGTCGGGGGCGGGCAAACACCGCCGGGGGCGGGCGAGTACTGTCGTGCAGGGCACGGGGGTCCCCCGTGCACGGTCACTCGTGTATATATATATATATACGAGCATCTTCGCACGGGCTACGCCCGTGCTCGATGCTCTCCGCAGCAACAGTACCCCAACAACGACGGTACCTCCGCCCAAACTCACCCACTCTCGAACGCTCGCTCAATTGACAGGGCACAGGGAGCCCCCGTGCCCCGAGCGGTAGTATTGCCGTCTCAACAGTGTCCCGTCCCAACGGCGCTTCCTCCGCTCGCGAACCCCCGTGCGCACGACAAAATCGTGCCGAGTGTATGAGCTCAGTCTGTGTGTGAAGAGGCTCCGCACGTGGTTTTTTAATAATAAATGTGCCGAAATTTAAATCATCGAATTGACCTTTGTGATGGCTTACGACTCATTTGTCGTCAATTTTAAGCAAATGTTATTAAACAGAAATGCTTACGTGACAACATAAATGCATATTATGGGCCAGCTATCCCTCCGATCCGTCACGATTTTGTCGTGCGCACGGGGGTTCGCGAGCGGAGGGAGCGTCGTTGGGACGGGACACTGTTGAGACGGCAATAGTACCGCTCGGGGCACGGGGGCTCCCTGTGCCCTGTCAATTGAGCGAGCGTTCGAGAGTGGGTGAGTTTGGGCGGAGGTACCGTCGTTGTTGGGGTACTGTTGCTGCGGAGAGCATCGAGCACGGGTGTAGCCCGTGCGAAGATGCTAGTCTTCTAGGAAAGATGCTCGTACCAAAATTCTAAGTTGAAATATATTTATAAAACTCGAAGCAGTTGAGATCTTCTATTCATTTGTTCATATGCATTTTAGTTTTGATGATCAAAGCTTATAATAATATAAAAATAGAAATTGAACGACAGTAGAGAAGTAGATAGATACATACATACGTGCATGGGTGTGCGCTCATGCACGTCTGCACACATATATACATGTATGGCTGAAGATAAATTGTAACTAAAAAATCACACCTTTTAATCAAATACTGTGAGGGATTAAAAATTTCAATAAGGTGTCAGAAAACATTTTAATCAACAACTGTGAGGTTTGAAGTTGGGCAATAATTAAAGAACAATTAGGTTAAAAATAACCAAAATAAACCTTATTGAAATACTCATACTACCGTTTCACAGCCCAAAAATAGCGAAGGTCAAATTCTGCAGTCAATTACCCTTTCTTCACCCTAAATAAATGATACAGTGGAGAACTTTTTACACAACAATACAACACACTCATACAGACCCGAAATTCAAATAAGATTGAACATAAATATTCATAAACTTCAATTCTACAAAATATTTTGTTTATTGAATAAAATAAACATATAAATAGATGTAAAACCTAGAAGATGAAAGGAACTCAAACCATCGAATACCAATTGTCCAGCAGGCGCAGCGGAACCAGTAACCTTCCTCCAGCAGGCGCGACTAAATGAGTGCAGAAACAGTTGAAAACCCGTACAGGTTGCAGCGAAACCAGCGACCTTTCTCCTTCCGGCGGCCTTTCTCCTCGACCCATGGAATTCCTGGATATTTGGACAAATATTTTAAAATAGCTCCCTATGTCCCTTCATGCGCTCTGATCATTCAGCAGTGTAAAACTTTCTCAATAAAGAAATTAATTGAGAACAAAATACTATGATCTATTTATCACAGATGACTGTATTTGTTGATATTATTATTATGGGTTCCTAGATAGGCCAATTTATAAAAAACAACTTGTGGACAGAAACTACAGGTTGCAGTTTCGGCAACTTTTTTTTGTGAAACTGGTAGCTACAGTTTGTAAGTTGCCATTGCAGCTTTATGGATGCAGTTCCTTCATGTCTGTGCAGGGAGCAAAGTTAGAAAAATTTAAAAGCTTACAAATAATTTATCTTACTGCAGCTTTTTTACTTTTAAACTGCTATGTTTCTAAATTTTCTATGAAGGTAGCTTTCAAACCTCAAATTTGCAGTATAAGGCTTTAGGCCGTGTGTGTGCAAATGATGTGATGAATTGGCAGTAGCAATGAGAGAAGGAGCGCAAGTGACCAATTATCTTATGTATAATTTCTTTCAAAATAATCATTTGGTTTCTTCTATGCCACGTTGTTCAATATCATGTGCCAAAAATGTATACAGATTACCTATAACTTGATGCTCCATTATTCAATCTTACAGGAAGGAGAATAAGAAAAAGAAAATTGAAAGTTGTTTGGTGGTGCTAACCTTTCCCAAATCTAAGAACTCTTTCTATGAAATTATCAACATTTCATGGTCCGTTGGTCCTATCAATCTCGTAGCGAAAACCCTTTCAGCATGACGTAGTCAGAATAAATATCAAGGATGGTAGCCCAAATAGCAGCTGAAAGGGTTACCTCCGCTGTCGAGAGATGGGAAGAATAAGAAAGAGAATTATTCAACTCCTGCGTTAATTCCAATGAAGATGGGCTTGCACGTGTTGCTCGGCTCCTCCAGTTTGCTACAGAGCAGTGAAGTGCGAAATCGGGGGGGGGGGGGGGGGGGGGGGGGGGGGGGGGGGGGAGAAGATCGCATATATCTGTATATAGATATAAAATTTCTCCCCCTTTTATACTAACACTACACATTATGAGACAATAAAATGAATCAAAATCTCGTAACATGGTCAACACATGAACCAAGCCAACACACAAATCAGTTATCTGCCATTGGAATGAAGCCAATGCATTATTGTATATCTTTGTGTCATTGATATAAAGCCTATCACTTTAGCTACCTCATTTGTTCTTGGCCTATGCAAGAATGTATTGTAGGATATGGATAAAGAGCAATTGTAAGAGCTCGTCGTCATATGATGCGAGTCCAGGCATCTACAACTCTTAAATCAGAGAAGAAAAATCACTTATTTGAGTTAGTCTACACTTGCAAGTGAAAACAAAAATTAGTAACAAAAAGTGTTGGGTAGTATAAATATTTTAGTCTATCTGGCATGGCAGCGGCGGTCCTGACCGCGATCGTTATGAACCGTCGTTCGTGAACGCCCGACCTCACTAAAGGAACTTCATCCACTTTTATGTTGCATACTGCTTTTCTTTTGAACGCCCGACCTCACTAAAGGAACTTCATCCACTTTTATGTTGCATACTGTTTTTCTTTTCTTGGTGGCAGTCATAACCATTTCATGCCAAACATACATTCTATGACAGTGGTATTTTTATACAAACTGATTGGAACAAAAATAAACCGCGCCAAATGTATCTAATTTTTAATTGAGCTGTAGATTATAAGATAAGACAGAGTAATGTAAAAGTGCAACATGAAACATTGCAATTATCGTGGATCCGAATATTTCCAGTTTAAGTATTATCAAAATCATAGAGTAAGTGGTGTAAGTACATAGAAGGGAAAACTATTTTCGTGTATGTCATTCAGACAGTTATGGACAAAAACTTAATTAAAAGAGGAGAACCAAGAAAGTAAGAAGGCAATCAAATCATTTACCCTCTTCGAGGAAGTTAATGATACTGCTTGCGCGGACAAATTAGAGAGATATTTGTGCCGCCACGTGCTCATGTAACGTTGCCATTTAGCTGTAATGAACCATCTTGTGTGATGGGTTGAAGAAATCACTGTAGGAGTAAACAAACTTGCATGTGAAATCCGTATATTCACGGTGAACATCTATTGTATCAATATATTCATGTAAATGTGATTTCAAGATCTCTAACCTACAATTGAGAACATGCAGATCAGTTATTTGTGCAATAAAAAATAGCTTAGCATAAAATATGTTTCGCGAAAAATGCGAGTGTGCGCGGTAATAAAGAATCAAAGTTGTTAGCATAAAATGCGATTCCACACTGTAATAAGTAATGAAAGTTTTTAGCATAAAAGGCGATTGCGCGCGGTAATAAGCAATCAAAGTTTTTGGTTATTTCGAAATTAAAAGACAATTAACATATAAGTTAATATACTGACAGCAGTTGGACATGGGAGCATGAATTGAAGATGAGAAGCAAAATCTCAATTTCAAAACATGTAGGCTGCAGTTTAAGAGAAACATACGCTCCAATAACTAAGCCCATTCATCAATGCCGACCGCTCTGTGCCGGCTGCCACTGTCTCCAGGTCTCCGTGCGATGCCCTCTTCCTCGCTACTTCAACACATGCTTCTGGTGTCACATTAGGTGTACGTACTCCTGGTTCTCTTAGCCTCTTGCATTCTCTGGTCTCCTGCTGAGAACACAGCAGGTTTCAGGCGGTTCGTTCAGCTTGGGTATTTCCACAAATGCAGTACAGTTACTTTTGTAGTGATTGAAATCAAAATCGAAGCAATATGCACATTATCATCTATCTCCAGAGAATAAAACACGGCAACTGTAGGAAAGCAATATGCAAAACATAGAATTAATATTGAGGGTAACTTGAAACATGGAAGCAAGATGCAAATCAATGGCGTGGAATGGAAGTTAGCAAATTGAGCATTTATGTTCATACTCAATTCGCCTAAAATTGGGGAGAACTTAGGTCGACGCTTACGGAAAATCAAATGCAACAGAACAAAAATTTGGGTTGAAGTAAAAAAAAGTCATACCAGGCTTACGAAGAAGCAGCAAAAGGACTGCAATGAAGTTAACATAGTCACCGACAATACTGCTTTAGTACAAATAATGAAAAGTGAACCCAAATAACGTGTGGCCCATGATGAGAGAATGACATTATTATTAAAGAAGCATCCTGGGTAAAAAAAAACCACAATCATGTGTCACTAAAAATATAACTCTTCTTATAATCATGTTTGGATCTAAAAGATGAGTGAAAAGTTTAAAACTGATAAAGCTCATTTAAAAGTAGATAAACATACACCTCAAAGTTAATGTTGTTGGCTCAGTAAATAATAACTCTTAAACATACACCGACAATACTGATTTAGTAGAAATAATGAAAAGTGAACCCAAATAACGTGTGGCCCATGATGAGAGAGTGGCATTATTATTAAAGAAGCATCCTGGGTAAAAAAAAACACAATCATGTGTCAGTAAAAATATAACTTCTTATAATCATGTTTGGATGTAAAAGATGAGTGAAAAGTTTAAAACTGATGAAATTCATTTAAAAGTAGATAAACATGCACCTCAAAGTTAATGTTGTTGGCTCAGTAAATAATAACACTTAAACACTATCTTCCACACTTTAAAAAATAATTACTGCATGTACTCATGTAATCAATAAATGAACAAAACAATGATGATCAAAATCGAAAGTAAACGTAAATTAGTCAGGAGGTGCATATAAGAAAATAAATTTTTCATGTAAGAAAGTAATTAGATTTTCTGATTATGTCAGTGTAGCATAGAATTTGTTCGCAAGCGTAAACGATTCATAGTAAATTAATTATGGATTAACTATAAATAAATTAATGCAGTACAGTTACTTTTCTAGTGATTGAAATCAAAATCAAAGCAATATGCACATTATCATCTATCTCCAGAGTCCAGAGACTAAAACACGGCAACTGTAGGAAAGCAATATTGCAAAACATAGAAATAATATTGATGGTAACTTCAAACATGGAAGCAAGATGCAAATCAATGGCATGGAATGAAAGTTAGCAAATCGAGCATTTATGTTGGCATGGAATGGAAGTTAGCAAATCGAGCATTTATGTTCATACTGAACTCGCATAAAATTGGGGAAAACTTAGGTGGACGCTAACGGAAAAGCAAATGCAACAGAACAAAAATTTGGGTTGAAGTAAAAAAAGTAATACCAGGCTTACGAAGAAACAGCAAAAGGACTTAACAAACTCACCTACAATACTGCTTTAGTACAGTCGTGAATAATCTGAAGGAGTCGTCCATAGAGATCCCTATGCACCCCGCTGGAAGACCCTGCCAGCTCCCTCCATACCTCTCTGCAGCAGATCAGAAGAATCCCAAATACAAAACTTAGAGTATGTTAAAGAAAGGTAAGAGTGGATTTCCATACTTGAAACTGGGATAAGGAGGGGTTAGTGAGGTAGAAGGAGAGCGAAGAAGGAGAAGGTAGAAGAGGACCTTACAGGATTTCACGAAGCCCTAACCTACGCACTTGCAGCCGCCGATGTGCAACCATGGAGGAGGCGGAAGAACTGTAAAAGGAAGAAACAGAAGGTAGAAGAAGAGGGGAGGTGTTACCGGAGGAGATGCGCCGATCATGCAGGAGGGCGGTGACGGGACCGAGAACTTCGGGAACAGCGAGAAGGGATGGCTACGTAGAAGATGGATCGGCGAGCTTCCAGCGGGAGATCGGGAGACCTAGAAATCGAAGGTAAAAGGCAAATACGAAATGAAAATCGAAAGGCAACGATCGAAAACGGGGAGGCATTCGAAACCCAAACGAAAAAATTGCACTTACCAGCGGAGGAGAGTAAAAGGTCGCCGCCGATGTCGAGTTGCGAAGAGCACGAAGGAGAAGCGAGTGTTGGGGGCGACGATGTTGCATACCTGGAGCCGATGTGAGGAGATGGTAAGCGGCAAGGAAGCGAGCGGTAAGCGGCGGAAGGGCGAAATCGGCAAACCCTGTGACCGACGACAGGCGACTGAACACTGCGGAGGGAAGGCTTGCGGAAATGAGGAAGAGAAGGGAGGCACGGGGTCCATTAGTAAGCGGGAAGTGGCGACAACGGCGGTGGAAGCACACGCGGCGACGCCAAACGAACACACTGCTGACCTCTCTCCTCTCTCGCTGCCAGCGCGATAACAGGTGTAGCGCGCCGAGCTGTGAGGAAGGAGGATAGGGAAGGAAAAGCGGCGGAAGGGCGAAACCGGGAGACCACACCGTGACCGACGACGGCGACTCAAAGTTCGGAAGAGCCTTATTAGTAATATATATATATATGTATATATATGTATCATATGCGTGCAACTTAAGGTGCGGGCGTGCGGACATAGAATTTTGGGGGTCAATATGGCTCCAAATTGAAAAGCGACGAACATGAAAGTTGTAGATCTACAACTTTCATGTTGATCACTTTTTGATTTGGAGCCGTCTTGACCCTCAAATCCGAGTCTGAAATCGCTGTTTTCGTAGGTCTACTGTAGATCTCTCGCCGCCCCACTTTTCGAGCCCCAAATTGAGGGTCAGAACGACTCCTAATCAAAAAGTGATCAACTTGAAAGTTGTTCGTCTCGGCGAGATCTACAATTTTATGTTGATCACCTTTCGATTTGGAGCTGTTTTAACCCTTGCCCGTACGCCCGTTTGCCCGCACAAGATCAATCTCATATATCTTTACCATATATAAAGAAATATCAAACTCATGAATTTTAAAGCCGTTGAAATGATTACGGCCGTTGAATCGGGCATGATATTTTATCAGCCGTCGGATCAAACCGCTCCCTCTCTCTCCACTTTTTCATAGGTCTCCTAAACCTACTAGGGGGTGACCTAAAACTATGAAGGTGTAGAGTACCTACAACATAAAATTACGATTTTACCCCTAAATTTATTGAAAAATGAGTGTCATATGACCCATTTTTTAATCTCACAAAATTTGTCAATGGTGAGAATTGAACCAGGTCTCCACTATGTCAACCAAAGATAATAACCATCACACCATATGGTTTTTGTTGAACAAAATAATATTAAGTTTTATATATACTGCTATAAATATAGATCGCCTCTGCAGAAAGTCGCCACCCCGCCGAATGTCGTCGCCCCTGCTGAATGTCGCCCCCGCCGAATATCGCCGCCCCTGCGGAATGTCGCCGCCCGCACGGGGGCCCCCGGCCGGGCCGGGTACTGTCGCGCGGGGCACGAGGGGCTCCCCGTGCACTGTCAGTGGTCCTAAAGATATTTTTTTTAGAATATAGATATATCTATATTCTAAAAGGAAATACCTTTAGGACCACTGAGGCTGGTAAACATCCATCCAAACAATTTTGGTCATCTATTTTGAGTGATGGAGAGAGAGACAGAAAAAGAGAGAGAGCAAGAAAGAGAGGGGGAGAGAGAGAGAGATGGCCGAAGAGAGAGAGAGAGAGAGAAAGAGGGAGAGAGAGGGATGTTGGAGAGAGGGAGAAAAATAATTTTTTTAACGTTCTAGAGTACATTTTTTAAAATAAAAATTGTAATCTTGATTTATATTTTTTTACGATCATTTTGAATAATCATATGTATGAAATTGGGTTGGATCACAATCCTGAATTATCTTGGCGGCGCCACGAAGCCTATCCCCTTCAACAATATGAGGATGTTGATTTTGTATTGAATGGAAAGAAGCACTTTATTGCAAGCACCGGAGATTTTGTAGGGTTTTTATATTTATACTATGTATTAAATAAATCTAGTAATTTGCATCTAATATACATTAAAAAGCAAAAAAAAATGCATGCGCTTACGAATTTACTGTAGCAAAAGCCGATCCATCCAGACTTTTGGAGGCCAATTCGACTCTTGTGCTTCCCACCATTTCATATTCTAGCAATCAAGGAAATGATGTCCAAATTTAATTTATAAGATCACAATCCCCTTATGTAATCCAACACAATGGAGATGAAATATAAAAAATTCGCTGAAATCCTACAATGCTCCACAAATTGAAACTAATCACGTAGATAAGATAATGATCAACCTATAGAAATCAAAGATCGATACGTAGTTCGCTGAAATCCTACAACACGCCACAAATTGAAGCTAATCATGCATATAAGACAATGATCAGCCTATATAAATCAAAGATCGGCAAACTAACACACCTAAGGCTTTGATTTCCGGGCTGGCTTTCTTCAAATAAATACCACCCTGCCCGACTCCCGCAATAACAAAGAATCTAAAAGCCACCCTATTCAATCTCAACAATAGAAGACACTTGGGTGACCTCTGAATCAAATCATCGAGCGCATTGTGTAAATATTCATTAGCTTCATGGCCTCTCGCCTCCGCTCCTTGCATTGAAACAGCGCCAGACTTCTCTGCATCTCTTGGAACAGGGAGAAGTGCTCTTCAGAAATGTCAAAAGCATTGGCATGCTTGGATATGACTTCAGTTATTAACTTTTCCCGTGTCAACATCGTGGAGGGTGGCCATGGACACTCCGGCTTCCTCAATTGCGGGAGGGGGAAGCAGGGAGAGATGTAGTAGTCTCATGATATATATCCTTGATGAGCTCGTCGGCGAAGTGGAATGATGATCGAGATGTCCGGCGTTGCTTGAGACGCCATCGAAAATCGCATGGAGAGAAGGGCTGCCACCAAGGTGGAGCAGGAGATACCCCGCATCCGCTCCGAAAATCAGCGTCTGAATGTTCTTATTGGTGAGTGTTTTTGGATGCTGAGTTAGCGTCCAGGAGAGGAACATTAAGTGAGGGTGAGAGATATCAGGATCCTCTCAAGTTCGGACGAAATGGAGGGGTCCATTTCACGGTCCAGATTAACTGCTTTTTGATCGAACGGGTTCACCATTTCCCAACTTTTTATAGTTTTTTTTAATCAAAAAAATCGCAACCACTAGATTTCTTTTACTCCTTTCTTATCCATTGGATGGTGAAATGGATCCCCTCCATTCTGACCCCCTCCATTTCGTCAGAAATGGAGAGGATCGGGCTTGTGCGAGCAGGAAAACGAGAGTGTTTGGGGTTTTTTTTAAGCCCATTCGTGAAAACCGAATCTGAATGGATTAATCAAGGGCTAAGATGAAGGGCTATTATTATCATGCCTTTTGGGTGACGGATGTGATTGCTTAGATGGCTTTTAAATTCATGGCATTTAAATGTCATCTCATAAATCTTTTTAGAATAGTATAAATATAGATAACCACAAGGTTGTTGTCATAAGTTGTTTATAAATAGTGCCCGACTAGGCTAAACAAAACTACAAAATCTCTCACTCCTTCTAAGCTCTATAAGCTCACATCTCTAAAGTCAGGAGACGTGGCACGCAAGTGCTTCAACTCGAGCATACTCTATAGCGGGCACTCTCTTACGCTCTAGTTGGGCCTCGTGCTGCTCCATCAACACATTAGTTATAAGACTAGTGGATTCACACCCCCTCCACAAGATCCCAAAGGCTTGGGGACGAGAGTGAGCCAATACCGGATATCAATAACCGAAGCATTACTAGTAAGCAATAAAACAAATAGTTAGACAGGAAACAAGCTATGAGCAAGAGCTGAAATCAATACAATAATAAATAACTGAAATGTAGGATATCAATAAATAGTTATTTAATAAAAGCTCTACTAGCTAGTGCACAATCACGCAGGTGTTCACAAACTGCAACAACACTCTATGTCGACATTGTACAACCCAGTATTCGTCGAGTGCTTTTCCCTCGGATAGAGAGAGGGAGGACGAGCAGTAGGAGGCGGAGACCTCCGCTCGCCCAGCTCATATAGGAAGCGAGCAAAGAAAGGGGGCGAGCTCCTCTCGCCCCCCCCCCCCCCGCTCCGGAGGAAGGCGGAGAGGGGAGAGGCCAGCTCGACCTCCCTCTCGCCCAGCATTCGGCAGAGAGGGGAGAGGCCAGCTCGACCCCCCTCTCGCCCAGCATTCGGCGGAGAGGGGAGAGGCCAGCTCGACCCCCCCTCTCGCCCAGCATTCGGCGGAGAGGGGAGAGGCCAGCTCGACCCCCCCTCTCGCCCAGCATTCGGTGGAGAGGGGAGAGGCCAGCTCGACCTCCCTCTCGCCCAGCATTTGGCGGAGAGGGGAGAGGCCAGCTCGACCCCCCCTCTCTCGCCCAGCATTCGGCGGAGAGGGGAGAGGCCAGCTCGACCCCCCCCCCCCCCCCCCCCCCCCCCCCCCCCCCCCCCTCTCGCCCAGCATTCGGCGGAGAGGGGAGAGGCCAGCTCGACCCCCCCTCTCGCCCAGCATTCGGCGGAGAGGGGAGAGGCCAGCTCGACCTCCCTCTCGCCCAGCATTCGGCGGAGAGGGGAGAGGCCAGCTCGACCCCCCCTCTCGCCCAGCATTCGGCGGAGAGGGGAGAGGCCAGCTCGACCCCCCCTCTCGCCCAGCATTCGTCGGAGAGGGGAGAGGCCAGCTCGACCCCCCCTCTCGCCCAGCATTCGGTGGAGAGGGGAGAGGCCAGCTCGACCCCCCTCTCTCGCCGAGCATTCGGCGGAGAGGCCAACTCGGCCCCCCTCATCCAGTTTATTATTCGCAGTCCAGTTTATTATTCGCAGTCCAGTTTGGCTATTCGCAGTCCAGTTTGGCTATTCGCAGTCCAGTGGTCTGCATTTAGCATTTCAGAACAGCGGGATTCAGCTATCCGCAGCCCAATTCAGGGGTATTCTGGTAATCTGGCAGACCATTTTTTGGCTATTTGCAGCCCAACTTCAAAAATCCTATAAATAGGACCAAGGGGGCACCATTTGGAAGGATCTCTCATCCTAGGCTAGCTCTCTCCTTCCTTCTCTCCCTCCCCAAGTCTCTCTAGGGGGTGAGAAGAGGCTCCAGTGGTGCCCAAGCTTAGTAGTGGCTTGGGAGGGGAAGTTCCAAGGGGACTTCCGGGTATGTGGCGGGACCTCCCCACTAAGCCCTTGGTCCAGTTTTAGTTCCAACACCTTCAACCTAGAGCTCTCCCTTGGGGGGAGTAAGGGTTGGTCGCCCCTCAGCCTCGCTGAGGGCCCCGAACTCCACAGAGACCGAGTAGTCGGTTTCAACATTTATGGTGCGGTGAGCGTGGAGAGTGACTGATTCAAGAAATCCTCAAGATGAGCTCCATGGGCGGAGGTGGAGGAAGTTCCGACCCGGGTCACTCGCAGCCCCCGGTAGATGGGGTGATGTTGGAGATGTTCGAAAATTTCAGGCAAGAGGTCCTGCAGACCTTACATGTGACTCTCGCCTCGATAGGCGAAGGCAGGAGAGGAAGTGGTTCAGAGGTCTCGCCCCAACAGGAGGGTGAGATCCCTCTCGACCAACCAGCCAGAGAGGAGGTACCAGGAGGGGGAGAGTGGGGAGATGCCAGACCCCCACTCGCCCAGCCCCAAGGGGGCGAGTGGGGAGGCGCCAGGCCCCCACTCGCCCAGCCCCAAAGGGGGGCGAGCAGAGGAGGTCCTTTTTCTGAGATGATCCTCTCAGCCCCGATTCCGGGGGGGGGGGGGTTCAAGGGAGCAGAGATGTCTCACTACTTTGGCAAGGATGACCCCGTCCTGCACCTGCAGTGGTTTGAGGACATGGTCTCCATCATGCCCATGTCGGACGCTTTCAGGTGTCGACTCTTTGCGATAACCCTGAAGGAAAAGGCTAGAGAGTGGTTCCACCAGCTCCCTGCGGGATCCATCTATGCCTTCGAAGACTTACGTCGAGGTTTCCTGCTGCGCTTCTCGACGTCAAGGAAGAGGAAGAAAGATGCCGAAGCACTTTTCAAGGTCAAGCAAGAGCCAGAGGAGTCGCTGGCTCAATATCTGGAACGGCTCAGGGAAGAGGTTCACCTCGTCGAAGAGGTGCCCGGGTACACCCTCAAGCTTGCATTCACGTTGGGGCTGCGGGAGGGCTTCTTCAAGGCGGACCTCAAGAGGAGGGCTCCTTTGTCTTTTGAGAAGTTGATGGAAAGGGTGGCCGAAGAAGTTGAAAGTGAAGAGGCCAACCCGGAGTTCACAAGAAGGCTGACCAAGCTGAGTGAGCCGGAAGCAAGGCAGCAGGGGGAGAGAGTAAAGGCCCCCAAGAGGAAGTTCGACCAGGAGGAGGACAACTTCCAGGAAGAAGAGACTGACCTCCCAGGGTGGAGGTAGGGCCCGAAAGCACCCTCTCCACCACCCCAGCAAGCCATGGCGATCGGCCACAGAAGAAGAAGAAATCGTAGGGGAGGAAGAGGGGGCGTCTGGGCGAAGTTACCTTACTGTGACTTCCATCAGGAGGAAGGCCACGCGACGTCCGTCTGCCCCGAATTCTTGGAAATGAGGGAGGCGAGGGGCCCGAGGCCGCAGCATCAACAACCAGAGGAGGTCGAGGAGGACCATGCCGGGGAATAGAAGTCCGAGTCCCGGTCTCCGTGCTTTGTTTTTTCCTTAAGTCCATGTAGTAGGAGGGAGTGTTTTCATACTTAGTTTTTCTTGCATGTAACCGAAGGACTAATGTAATAAAAGTTCTTTTCAAGGTATTTGTTCCCCTTGGATGGTTCCGCTGACCGGGCTCTCACTAGACGGCAGGGCAGGTTGACCTCCTAAGGAGGTTAAGTGATGTTCCCCTTGGATGGTTCTGCTGACCGGGCTCTCACTAGCCGGCAGGCCAGGTTGACCTCCCAGGGAGGTTAAGTGATTTCTTCCCCTCGGATGGTTCCGCTGACCGGGCTCTCACTAGCCGGCAGGCCAGGTTGACCTCCCAGGGAGGTTAAGTGATTTCTTCCCCTCGGATGGTTCCGCTGACTGAGCTCTCACTAGCCGGCAGGCCAGGTTGACCTCCCAGGGAGGTAAGTGATGTTCCCCTCGGATGGTTCCGCTGACCGGGCTCTCACTAGCTGGCAGGCCAGGTTGACCTCCCAGGGAGGTTAAGTGATTTCTTCCCCTCGGATGGTTCCGCTGACCGAGCTCTCACTAGCCGGCAGGCCAGGTTGACCTCCCAGGGAGGTAAGTGATGTTCCCCTCGTATGGTTCCGCTGACCGGGCTCTCACTAGACGGCAGGCCAGGTTGACCTCCCAGGGAGGTAAGTGATGTTCCCCTCGGATGGTTCCGCTGACCGGGCTCTCACTAGCCGGCAGGCCAGGTTGACCTCCTAGGGAGGTTAAGTGATGTTCCCCTTGGATGGTTCCGCTGACCGGGCTCTCACTAGATGGCAGGGCAGGTTGACCTCCTAGGGAGGATAAGTGATCTTCCCCTCGGATGGTTCCGCTGACCGGGCTCTCACTAGACGGCAGGACAGGTTGACCTCCCAGGGAGGTTAAGTGATTTCTTCCCCTCGGATAGTTCCGCTGACCGGGCTTTCACTAGCCGGCAGGCCAGGTTGACCTCCCAGGGAGGTAAGTGATGTTCCCCTCGGATGGTTCCGCTGACCGGGCTCTCACTAGCCGGCAGGCCAGGTTGACCTCCCAGGGAGGTAAGTGATGTTCCCCTCGGATGGTTCCGCTGACCGGGCTCTCACTAGACGGCAGGCCAGGTTGACCTCCCAGGGAGGTAAGTGATGTTCCCCTCGGATGGTTCCGCTGACCGGGCTCTCACTAGCCGGCAGGCCAGGTTGACCTCCTAGGGAGGTTAAGTGATGTTCCCCTTGGATGGTTCCGCTGACCGGGCTCTCACTAGACGGCAGGCCAGTTTGACCTCCTAGGGAGGTTAAGTGATGTTCCCCTTGGATGGTTCCGCTGACCGGGCTCTCACTAGACGGCAGGGCAGGTTAACCTCCTAGGGAGGATATGTGATGTTCCACATGGATAGTTCCGCTGACCGGGCTCTCACTAGACGGCAGGGCAGGTTGACCTCCCAGGGAGGTTAAATGATTAGTTCCTCTCGCTAGCCGGCAGGGTTGGAGGAACTCTCGGAGAGGCTAGGTGTTCTTTCCAAGTTGGCACCGTTAGCCGGGTTTCCAGCGACACTCGTCGAACACTCAGGGTTGGATGATTCTTTGCGAGCTTAAGCTAACCTCGCAAAGAGCGGGGATTGTGTACAACCCAATATTCGTCGAGTGCTTTTCCCTCGGATAGAGAGAGGGAGGACGAGCGGTAGGAGGCGGAGACCTCCGCTCGCCCAGCTCATATAGGAAGCGAGCAAAGGAAGGGGGCGAGCTCCTCTCGCCCCCCCCCCCCCCCGCTCCGGGGGAAGGCGGAGAGGGGAGAGGCCAGCTCGACCTCCCTCTCGCCCAGCATTCGGCGGAGAGGGGAGAGGCCAGCTCGACCCCCCTCTCGCCCAACATTCGGCGGAGAGGGGAGAGGCCAGCTCGACCCCCCCTCTCGCCCAGCATTCGGCGGAGAGGGGAGAGGCCAGCTCGACCCCCCCCCCCCCCCCCCCCCCCCCCCCCCCCCCCCCCCCCCCCTCTCGCCCAGCATTCGGTGGAGAGGGGAGGGGAGAGGCCAGCTCGACCTCCCTCTCGCCCAGCATTCGGCGGAGAGGGGAGAGGCCAGCTCGACCCCCCTCTCTCGCCCAGCATTCGGCGGAGAGGGAGAGGCCAGCTCGACCCCCCCCTCTCGCCCAGCATTCAGCGGAGAGGGGAGAGGCCAACTCGACCCCCCCTCTCGCCCAGCATTTGGTGGAGAGGGGAGAGGCCAGCTCGACGCCCCCTCTCGCCCAGCATTCGGCGGAGAGGGGAGAGGCCAGCTCGACCGCCCTCTCGCCCAACATTCGGCGGAGAGGGGAGAGGCCAGCTCGACCCCCCCTCTCGCCCAACATTCGGCGGAGAGGGGAGAGGCCAGCTCGACCCCCCCTCTCGCCCAGCATTCGGCGGAGAGGGGAGAGGCCAGCTCGACCCCCCCTCTCGCCCAGCATTCGGTGGAGAGGGGAGAGGCCAGCTCGACCCCCCCTCTCGCCCAGCATTCGGCGGAGAGGCCAACTCGGCCCCCCTCATCCAGTTTATTATTCGCAGTCCAGTTTGGCTATTCGCAGTCCAGTTTGGCTATTCGCAGTCCAGTGGTCTGCATTTAGCATTTCAGAACAGCGGGATTCAGCTATCCGCAGCCCAATTCAGGGGTATTCTGGTAATCTGGCAGACCAGTTTTTGGCTATTTGCAGCCCAACTTCAAAAATCCTATAAATAGGACCAAGGGGGCACCATTTGGAAGGATCTCTCATCCTAGGCTAGCTCTCTCCTTCCTTCTCTCCCTCCCCAAGTCTCTCTAGGGGGTGAGAAGAGGCTCCAGTGGTGCCCAAGCTTAGTAGTGGCTTGGGAGGGGAAGTTCCAATGGGACTTCCGGGTATGTGGCGGGACCTCCCCACTAAGCCCTTGGTCCAGTTTTAGTTCCAACACCTTCAACCTAGAGCTCTCCCTTGGGGGGAGTAAGGGTTGGTCGCCCCTCAGCCTCGCTGAGGGCCCCGAACTCCACAGAGACCGAGTAGTCGGTTTCAACAGACATAGTTTGACTCTTCCTCTTCTAGCGGAGTAGCTAATCTTGCGGGCCACACCGATGTGGAAAATCGATGACAGTGATCAATCCTGCCACTTCTGGGTGTGTTCGTACCACACTATCCAGACTCTGGTGTACTCATGGATGTGAGCGACATTCGGCTAACTAGTGGAGGGACCCAGCTAGGCATAAAATAAAGGCAAGCTCCCACGGTACACTCTCCCTAGGGCCCAGAGTCGTCAACCATCTCATACCGGTGCAAACAGTCTATGTGCATGGCTGACCCGCCACTTTAACCACAAATCAATTTACAAGCATTTCAAAAAGAAAACCAACCTACAAATAAACATTTATTTTATATTTAAAAATACTTTCACTAATCTAAAAATTCCCAAATTTTTACTGAGGGTTTATACATTCACCAAGGGAGTGCCATATTTTCCTCTTAATCAAAACATCAAAAAGGAGCTCTATATTAATTTAATTAAGAACATAAGAAATGCCACTATTTAGTTCTTTAAAATAATTAAATTACTCGATAAATCACAAAATTTTTACTGTGGTTGAATACCATCATCAAAGGCCTGACCTAATTTTATCAGATTTAAAACATCAAACATGAGCTCATTTTTAATTTAAAAATATTCTCAAATATAGCAATACAAATCTAAAAATTCTCAATCCATATTTACTGCATGTGTAAAGAGGCTTTGCCTATTTGCATGATATTTCTAAGAATTTTCCCAGTAGTATAAGGTCCTCTGTTTATTCAAAAAATATGAAAATCCCAGTAGTGGGTAACTGTGCGTCGCGGTAGGGAAGAGGCTTTTGGGCCTCTGCCGCCGCCGTCCGGTCTGTGGCTGGCCACAACTCCGGTCTCGGCCGACTGGTCGGGGGATGACGCACCTCCCGACGATGATTCGAGGGCCACAAGGAGCTCTTGATGCAGATTGCTAAACCACGGGCACTGACGGATCTTTCCCTTCCGGCGGTGCCGCCGACATTTTCGCTCCCGGAGAGGGTCGTCGACCCCTCTCCGGCGAGGCCGAGCCATTCCCAGAGGGCCTGAAGTCCTCGGGAAGGCTTACCATGCATGGACGCCACCCAGACGACGCTCCGGAGGCCGAAGGTTGCATGTGAGTCGTCCAAAAGAAAGGGAGGAAGGAGAGGAGGCGGGTCCACCTGCTGGAGGGGGTCCTCCGGAGGCCGAAGGCTTAGACAGTGCTCCAACTGCCGAAGACCCTTTGGTGGCCGAGCCACTCCAGTCACCGGTAAGAAAAGGAGGAAACGAGAGTTGCGAACCAAGAGACGCTGCACCTTTATCGTCCAGGAAAGAGAACCACCACAATGCCGGGCCGGCGAGGATCCTCTTTAGGCTAAGCGCCCGCAGACGAGGTCGCCGGAGGAGACATGGAAGAGCGCCGACGAGAGATGCCCTAGGCGCCGCTTTCCTGTTCAAGATAACTGCAAGGATCGGGGCCTTTTTTTTCTCACTGTTTTCACAGGTGATAGAGGAGTAACCTAATACAATTAAGATTTTATATATAATATAAAACTGAAATTAATTAAGGTTTTATAAATAATATAAAACCGAAAATAATTAAGTTTTATAGTAAATGTAAAACCAAAATTTTAACTAGAGTTTTAAGAGTATTTTTTCAAATACTCAATTTGATATATTGTGCAAATGAGGACTATTTACACAAACACCACCCACCAACAAATCTCCCTCTTGAAGTCTCATTAGATAATTTTGATCGCATGTGACGTCACACGTGTTACTTAAACAATTCAGCCTTGTTATTCATCCCATAATAAAATCAATTTATTATATCAATTAACATCCGAACATGATCATAAATTAATAATTGTCTAAACGCGTCGATGCACGACGTTTCATATTCGCACTCAATATTTAGATCACATGACAATGAGATCAAATACACAATTTGAGTCGAACACGGTTGTTTTTGTTCATTCGGTGTGACCTTTACAGAGGAACTGTGTCGTACAGGCAATAATATAACAATCTATATTATGTGCTATAAGAGGCGTTATCACCGCATTATAGTCGCATCGGCAACACAGTAGCTAAGTAACAGATTTAGATGACCTGTGTCTACTCATGTCACATGTTATTACAAATATTGCGCAAAAAAAGGATCGTGTCATTTTCGCACAATATTTATCTTTCTTGATCTCACAAGCGAGTCATAATTATAACAACATCAGTTATATTGCATGCTATACGACCTCGCTTTACCAAGGGCCCACTAAATATCATTACTCACGTAATTTGAGGGACAATTGATAATGTAAATCTCTTACGCTCAAGTGTGTACAACGAATCACCGTCTGTATCACTATTATGAGATAGTCTTCAACTGTGATCACATTGCGCGCACCGATGCGATAAATTTACACTTCTCGTATCATTTCAAAAGACACGTTAAAATCATTAATGACACTTTAACACAATCCATATAATGTTACAACATAAAATAGGTCAAGCTCAACGTGTATATATAAGATACACACACATACACATCCATACGATCAAATGATAATCATTTATCAACATCCATAGAACTTCAAATGTACTTTAATCGTCATGACAATCTTAACTCGGTAATCAATGTTCCTCTTTGATTACCATGATTGTGAGCGTAAGCTTTAAGATTACGTGATATGATAAAACTCACGGTTCTATAGTTCAGGACTAAGTGCATCTTCCTGACCCAATCATGAGTGTGAAACACATAATCAAGGAACAAAATATTAGAATATTTTAGATCATAAAACCAACTATAAGATCAAAAGATAACTTTCAAAACACTACTTCCTTCAGTCTTCCACTTATTTTTAAAGTTTCTTAACCAAAAGAAATTATAACATACAAATAAAGGAACAACCTTTGAAATCAATCGTCAAGCCACTCTCCATGGTCTTGTTGTAAGACCCTTTTTTTTTCTTCTTTCCCGGGTCTTACCGCCCAGAACCGCCGTCTTACGGCGACACCATTACACCCAATGGTCGCCGCCACAAGACGCGATCCTGCCGGCTAATCATCATCATCCAGGCCAACCATAATCACAGTAATTGAAGTAATAAATGAAACAAGTCCACAAAATCACATTATATATTTATCATAATACAAGATTATAATGTCCACGATGAGAAAGAACTTAAAAGAATAAGGGCTTACGCCCAGTACATGTTCAAATATAGTGCAACAGTCACACTCACTCTACATCTATGCGGAAGCTATCAACTCTGTCTTCATGCATCTGTAGCTGCTGCTGCAACGACGTGTGATGGCTGCTCTGCTTCATCCCGTCCTCCTGTCCTGTCTCCTGAACGAGGTCCTGCTGTTCTGACACAACATCCCTAAAATGATGAGGTCCACCGACCGTTAGTCTATAAGACTCAGCATATTCCTCATCGCCTCCACCCGCGACTCCTAGGCACCGTGCGGGAGGAGGAAGCAGAGGGCATCAAAAGGTAAATCAAAGCAGGTGACAAGCGAATATTACTAACCTAGCAGTATATATCAATAGCTAACAACATGTATATATATATACATCAAGCACCTTTCTAGCAAATCTATCATAATAAATCAAGGGGCTACAAAGAAACCGAGTAGTATATAAACGAGCGTCAAAGTGAGTATACACACGCAGTTATAAAATAGTCTAAGCAGCTAGAAAAGTAAACCAGAGTAGTTATAAAGATAACTAGAGCAAGTAAAGAAACAACTAGAGCGGCTATGAAAGTAACCTTAACTTATGTGTATACACACACAAACACATAAGCTAAGGGATCTGACAAGAAGTAAACTCATCGTATAAAAGAGCCCATACTAATTTATACGATGAGGTCTCTGTTTTATGCAAGTATGCTATGTCATAATGTGCAATGCAATGATGCAACTCACGCACACGACTCTGTACGTACAGACCTTCTTGTAGTTCCCTCTGTTCGAGTGTGTTAACTCAGGTACCCAGTTGAGGCAAACAGGGCAGTGGACCGGGCTGTCCACTTCTAGGTTTGTGTAACACCACCCAACCTAGACCTTACGTACGCCCCTAAGAACACACAGGATATCCGCGTACTATCTGGTAAGCACCACCTCTGGCCCTCTATTCGAGTCTCCGCTCAGGTACCCTGTTGAGGCAAACAGGGCAGTAGACCGGGTTGTCCACTTCTAGGCTTGTGTGACACCACCCAACCTAGACCTTACGTACGCCCCTAAGAATACACAGGGTATCAGCGTACTACTTGATACAACGATGCCTCTAATTAAAAAAAATGTCTAGCCTACTACTCGCAGGACCTAACCCAAAGCAATATATAGTGAGCCTAACGCTCGCAGGACTACATCAGTCTTATATTTAAACTGCGAGCCTACCGCTCGATGGACTGTCCCAGTCCTTCCTTATAACCCGAGCCTACCGCTCGCAGGACTATCCCAGTCCTTCCTTATAACCCGAGCCTACTGCTCGCAGGACTATCCCAGTCCTTCCTTATAACCCGAGCTTACCGCTCGTAGGACTATCCCAGTCCTTCCTTATAACCCGAGCTTACCGCTCGCAGGACTATCCCAGTCCTTCCTTATAACCCGAGCTTACCGCTCGCAGGACTATCTCAGTCCTTCCTTATAACCCGAGCTTACCGCTCGCAGGACTATCACAGTCCTTATTTCATTCCTTCCCAACTTTGGGAGGGAGATTATGTTTCAAGTTCTCCTACTCACTACTCTTGTCTATTGTTATTTGATCTTAGCAGCTTGGGGTGAATCCTGGACTTCCCGTGGATTACCCGATGAAGGGCTCGCAGCGGTACTAGAGAATGTGATGGTGACTGAAGCCCAAATCCCCCTTTCCAGGATATTTATTTTATTTAGTTGCTACCCATTCTGTATGCCCATTTGCTCTCCAATTGCTCTAAAATCCTAGGGTGGATTACCATTTGACTCGGGCAGACATGTGTCGGTGTTCTATTGAACACCAAACCGTGTCATTCCTTGTGACCAATTATTTCCTTGTGTTATCTCTCAATCACAACTTGCACTTTCTGCTAAGTCATTCTTCGCCTCCTCTAATTGGTCCTTGTCAGATTCCTGAATTGATAGTTTTACTAACGCACCCCCGTCTTTACTTCCATTGACTGCCTTTGGTGATTAATCCTCCAACCTAACTAGGCATATGCAAATCTCTTAGAGTTAATAACTCTATGGGTGGTGACCATAAGGGAGGGGTCCAAATTCATGTTTTCAGTTTCTACTATTCGGAGACCAAGGTGGGATTGAACTAGGTTTGACTCTTAAGATGCAACCTTGGACCTATCAGGTCCTAGTGAGTTCCAAGTTCTTATCATAGGTTTACAATGAGTAACGATCTAAAAACCTCAAAATCCCAAATTTCATAATTTTCCAGGGAATATCTATCCTGGTTTCTATTTGAAATGTATGGTGTGCAACTAGGGATTTATACATCAAGTATCAACTAGAGATCTCTATAAATTCTGACAAATTTACTATAACATAGTAATGGTCTAAAAACCTCACCTTCCAAGTTTCACATTTTTTTCCATGAAATATTTACTCATGATTTCTATTTTAAATGAATGGGGGTACAAATAGTGATTTACACATCAAGTATCAACTACATATCTCTATAAATTCTGATAAATTCACAATAGCATAATATTAGTCTAAAAACCTCAAACCCTAAGTTTCACATTTTTCCAAGGATTATTTCTCCATAATTACCATTTAATAAGAGTGGGGTGCCAATAAGGATTTGCACTACAACTACCATCTACAGGTCACATTAAATTCTGATAAAATCACAGTAGTTCAATATTGACCTAAAAACATCAGTGCCTAAGTTTTATATTTTTCCAAGGAGTATTTGTCCATAATATTCATTTAATACAAGTGGTGTGCCAATAAGGGTTTACACTACAAGTGCTATGTTAAGGCTTCAATAAATCCTGGGAAAATTACTATAGCTCAATATTGGTCTAAAAAACCAAATCCTAAGTCTCATATTAAACAAAGGTGTATTTATCCTTAATTATCATTTATTACGTTTGGTGTGCCGATAAGGGTTTATACTACAAGTACTATGTTAAAACTTCAATAAATTCTGGGAAAATTACTATAGCTCAATGTTGGTCTAAAAACACCAGATTCTAAGTCTCATATTAATCCAAGGTGTATTTATCCTTAATTATCATTTATTACATTCTTGTTATATGCACCCCAATTTTTCCTACACCCTTAAGTCCAAAACTTCAACTTGAAGTTCAGAGAAATCCACTCATGCACATGAGTTGAATTCTTAACTAGAGGTGTTTGATATCATGTCTAAGGCATGGACAAATTTTCAAAGCATTTGAATGAGCCAAAATCACCAAACACGCCAGATACACTTTTATACATGTCTCACTAAAAGTGGCCTAAAAGGAGCTACATTGACCAAATGACATGAAGTCAGTGGCATTTTGAAGGTAACCTCAAGGTCTACAATATTCATGTTGGTCACTGCTTCCAGAAATGAGCCTAACCTAGGCAGAATCCACATGCCAGTTCTGTACAAATTATTTATCCTAACAAAATACACTTACATACATGTCTCACCAAAAATGGTGCTGAGGGAGCTACAGAGATCCAAATGACATGAAATCAGTGGCATTTTAAAGGTAACTTCAAGATCTACAATTGTTATGTTGGTCACTTCCTCCAGAAATGATCCTAACCTAAGTAAAATCAACATGCTAGTTCTATACAAATTATTTATCCTAACAAAATACACTTACATACATGTCTCACCAAAAATGGTGCTGAGGGAGCTACAGGGATCCAAATGACATGAAATCAGTGGCATTTTAAAGATAACTTCAAGATCTACAATTGTTATGTTGGTCACTTCCTCCAGAAATGATCCTAACCTAAGTAAAATCAACATGCAAGTTCTGTACAAATTATTTAACTTAACAAAATACACTTACATACATGTCTCACCAAAAATGGTGCTGAGGGAGCTACAGGGATCCAAATGACATGAAATTAGTGACATTTTAAAGGTAACTTCAAGATCTACAATTATTATGTTGGTCACTTCCTCCAGAAATGATCCTAACCTAAGTAAAATCAACATGCAAGTTCTGTACAAATTATTTATCCTAACAAAATACACTTACATACATGTCTCACCAAAAATGGTTCTAAGGGAGCTACAAGGATCCAAATGACATGAAATCAGTGACATTTTAAAGGTAACTTCAAGATCTATAATTGTTATGTTGGTCACTTCCTCCAGAAATGATCCTAACCAAAGTAAAATCAACATGCAAGTTCTGTACAAATTATTTATCCTAACAAAATACACTTACATACATGTCTTACCAAAAATGGTGCTGAGGGAGCTACATGGATCCAAATGACATGAAATCAGTAGAATTTTAAAGGTAACTTTAGGATCTACAATTGTTATGTTGGTCACTTCCTCCAGAAATGATCCTAACCTAAGTAAAATCAACATGCAAGTTCTGTACAAATTATTTATCCTAACAAAATACACTTACATACATGTCTCACCAAAAATGGTGCTGAGGGAGCTACAGGGATCCAAATGACATGAAATCAGTGGCATTTTAAAGGTAACTTCAAGATCTACAATTGTTATGTTGGTTACTTCCTCCAGAAATGATCCTAACCTAAGTAAAATCAACATGCAAGTTCTGTACAAATTATTTAACTTAACAAAATACACTTACATACATGTCTCACCAAAAATGGTGCTGAGGGAGCTACAGTGCCCCTTTTGGGGTGATCTAAATTTCTAAAAATTCTAGAGCCCAAGGACTACCACATTGATGTTCAAAGTTTCCTCAGAAAATGAGAGGAAGTATTTTTAAATAATTGTTTTAGGTGGCTGCAGGAAGTGTGACATATCAAATGAAATATACTAGATTAATTAATTTGGGCTGCGTATAAGGATCAACGCGCCATCCAACGGCCACGGGATTGTCTTCCCCGATGAGCCAACGGCCCAGATTTCCCGCGCCTGTGCCATTTGCAGGCTCGCTTTCGGCGAATCCCGACAGTTTCTGGCGAAACGCCTAAGCCACCACCACCAGTCGACATAGGGCTGTCGACTGGTGGTGTCCGATTGGGCTGGGGTGGCCGGAGTAGGGATCCGACACCATTCGTTTTTGCGGCTAGGACCATGGAAAAACTCAAGTGAAATCGCCATTGCATGGCTCAAATCGACAGGGGGAGAGAAGAGATGCTAGCAAAGGAGGAGGGGGAAAGGAACTTGCCTGACTTCGGGCTTGAGGTTGAAGGGATCCCGAGCTTGCCATGGCCGTCGAGCTTGCTTGAGTTCCACCTCCCGATCTCGTTTCTCCAGCAAAAAGGATGAAGAAAAGTTTGGGTTCGACTGCCAGGAGTGCTTTGGAACTGATGGAGGGGTCCATTTCGGCTAAGGATGCTCCTTTTGTTAACAGCCATTGAAGAGGGCGATTTCTTCTATGCTGCCGCCGCCCCAGCCAGCCAGTTGCAGGCCTCCAGCTCATCAGGAAATTATTCCTGAGCTTGAATTGATGCTAGAGGAGGGGGGAAAACGAGCCCATTTGAATTTTCTTGGAGCTTAGCCATTAATGTGGCCGACCACTTGGTGGAGCTTTCTCCTCCCTCCTCTCAACAGCAGCCAGCTCAGCCCAATTTCTGCTGGAATCTCCTTGGGAGGGCTGTGGGCATGCCAGGATTTAAGGAGTGGTGGCCAAGTGGCCACTCCTCCATGAATTCCTCTTGAATTCATGCTTGGAGATGGTCTGCCACCACTTGGTGAAGCTCCCCCTTGGGCCCAATTGGGCTCTAGGAAAACCAGCCCTCTTGTGGGCTTGATTAGGTGGGGTTGAGCCCAAAGGTTCTAAGGTTGGGTTGGGTTAAGTCCACCTAGCTTGAGTTTGGCTCAATTGACCCAAATAGGGCAAATTGGGGTTTTTGGGGTTGGGCTTGACCCTAGCTCACCCCATTCAATGTGACTGACCCACATTGTTTTCTAAGACCCTATGGACCTATTCTAAGAAGAATTGAGTCATGGTAGGGTCATATGGGGCTTGATTGCACTTATTTGCCTATAGGGGCAATTTGGGTATTTTGGTGATTTTGCCCTAATTCTCCAAAATTGAATGTGCACTTTGGTTTGCTTATGTCTCATTTACTCCCCTTAGTGTTTAGGTAGGGTTTGGTGTGGTCAATTTATCATTTAGGAGCTAGAAATCAAGTCTTAAGCCTTGGGTTCAATTCAGCTATTTGCAAACCAAAGTGATTTTTACCTATTCACCTTGGTTCTTAGGGCCATTTTGGTCTCCTAGAGGAATGTCATGGCCTTGACATGACAAAATGCACTTCAGGGGTCTAGTTGTTCTGGGAATGTTACCCTTGTAATCCCATGGACTCGAAATGAATTTCGCCTTTGGCTTGAGACAAAGGTTTCGTGAAGGGATCAGTTGTGTTGTTGTTTGTGTCTATCCATAAAAGTGCAATTTTGCCTTCATCAATGAAGTCGCGCGTGACAAAATACTTCTGATCCATGTATTTTGTTTAATGATGTGACTTTGGCTCCTAGATTTGAGAAATGGAAGCGCTATTGTCGCAAAACAATTTCAAGGGCCCTGCACTGGACGCAACATCTCCTAGTTCCTCAGGGAACTTCTTTATCCATACTCCCTCTTTGCTAGCCTCTGCGGCCGCCATGACTTCGCAGCAGTGGTCGAGTCTGCAATAGTTGATTGTTTCCAATTACGCTAACTCACGGCCCCGCCATTCAGAAGAAAAACGAACCCATATTGAGAACTTCTATCATCCGGATCTGTCATAAAACTAGCATCCGTGTAGCCTTCTCCAACGAGCTCCTTATGTCCACCAAAAACAAGAAATTTATTCTTGGTCCTTTTTAGGTACCTGAGAATGTTCTTGACTGCGGTCCATGATTATGACCAGGTGAAGCTTGATATCGACTGGTCATGCTAAGAGCATATGCGATATCCGGTCTTGTACAAATCATGGCATACATGATGGAACCTATGGCGGAAGCATATGACACATGCTTCATGTACTCAATGTCTTTATGCGTTGAGGCGCAGTGAGACTTGCCAAATTGTATTGACATCTTCATCGGCACATTTCCTTTCTTAGAATTTTCCATATGGAACCTTTCTAAGATTTTGTCAATATAAATACTTTGACTTAGGCCAATAAGTCTTCGCGACCTATCTCTATGTATCTTGATTCCCAAGATATATTGGGCTTCACCCATGTCCTTCATTGAAAAAATTGTTTTCAATGAATTTCTTGTCTGTTCCATTAAAGACAATTCATTCCCCATTAACAAAATATCATCAACATACAAGATCAAAAATATTATATGACTCCCACTAACTTTCTTGTATACACAAGGTTCTTCCTTGCTTTGACTGAACCCAAGAGTTTTAACCTCTTCATCAAAGCGCTTGTTCCAACTCCTAGACGCTTGCTTCAAGCCATAAATGGCCCTCCGAAGCTTGCATACTTTACTGTTATTTTTTGGACCTTCAAAACCTTGAAGTTGCTTCATGTAAACATCCTCATCAAGCTTTCCATTTAGGAACGCGGTTTTGACATCTAATTGCCATATTTCATAATCATAGAAAGCGGTAATAGCCAACATGATCCGAATCTTTTTGAACATAACAACAAGCGAGAATGTTTCATCATAGTCAATCCCTTGCATTGACTGAAACCTTTTGCCACAAATCTAGCCTTGTAGGTTGTTATGTTGCCATTCATGTCCATCTTCCTTTTGAAAATCCATTTGTTAGCAATGGACTTCTTTCCTTCGGGAAGGTCAACCAAGTCCCATACTTGGTTGTCATACATGGATTGCATTTCTGATTTCATGGTTTCTTGTCAGACATTGGAATCTATCCTTTTAATTGTTTCTTCATAGGTCAAAGGGTCTTCGGTGTCTATAACTAAGACTTCATGAAGACCCATGTAAAGGTCAGGTTTTCTTTTCACCCTTGTTGACCTTATAAGTTCCTTCTGCTCATTTGACTCCTCTTGAGTCTCCCGAATTTCTTCCATAATTTCTTGTGGAATTGATTCATGCTCAATACGAGTCAAGTAGTTCCTTGGTGGTGTAGTTTGGGCCTCCTCAACAATCATTTGTGGAGGTGGAATGCTCATACTCCCACTGAGTAAAGGAACTTCATGTGACATTTCATGATCATACTGAATATCAAAACTCATCTCATGATCACACCCTTGTAGGTCCTCTTGAGTTTCCTCAAGAATTACCCTACTGTCACGATCATTAATTCTTTCAAGAAACTCTTTCTCTAAGAATGTTGCACCCTTCTTTACGGATATAGTATTCGTCGACTTGTGCCAAAAACTATACCCTTTTGTTTCCCTTGGGTATCCTATGAAGAAACATTTATCCGCTTTGGGTTCCAATTTTGTCGATAGCATGCGTTTGACATATGCCTTGCAACCCCAAATTTTAAGATAAGAAATAATGGGTGTCTTGCCCATCCATGTATCATGTGAAGTTTTATCAACAGTTTTAGTTGGAACGATGTTTAAAGTGTGAGCCACAGTTAGGAGTGCATGACCCCAAAAGTATAAAGGTAGATCGGTCTGGCACATCATGGAAAGACCCATGTCATGCAAGTTTGGTTTCTCCTTTCGGAGACACCATTCCATTTTGGGGTGCCGGGTGGAGTAAGTTGTGGTACGATACCACACTCCTTCAGGTAAGTAGTGAACATATTGCTCAAATACTCACCTCCACGATCAGTTCTCAAGACTTTAATTTTCTTGTCGAGTTGGTTCTCTACTTCATTCTTGTATTCCTTGAATTTCTCAAGTGATTCACTTTTATGCTTCATTAGATAAACATAGCCATATCGACTGTGATCATCCGTGAAGGTGATGAAGTACCTATAAACATCTCTTGCACTAGTGATAATTGGACCGCATACATCGGAGTGTATCAATTCCAACAAGCTGTTCGCTCTTGTACCTTTCTTGTTGAAAGGTGTCTTGGTCATCTTACCCGTTAAACATGATTCACATGTTCCAATTGCATCAAGATCGAAAGAATCTAAAAGATTAGCTTGATGTAATTTCTTTATGCGCTTCTCGTTTATGTGACCAAGGCGATGGTGCCATAAGAGAGTCTACTTCATATGAGATATTTTGAGTTTTTTTGTTGATATTCAATATTGATTTATCTTCAACTATGTTAAGCAAATACAAACCATTAGAAATGAAAGCATTTGCATAAAACATGCCATCCTTCTTCATAGTCATTTGTGAATTAGAAATCATAAAACAAAAATCTTCTGCATCTAAGCATGACACAGAAATAATGTTTCTAAACACAGAAGGGACATGATAAACATCTCTTAAACTTAAACATAAACCGCTAGGTAGACGAAGGTCGAGCGTGCCCACAGTAACTGCAAAGATACTTGCACCATTTCCAACCTTCAACACAACCTCTCCTTTGGAGAGCGGTCTCCTATCCTTTAGTGACTGCACATTAAAAACTAAGTGAGCACAAGATCTGGTATCAATTACCCAATCTAGGATAGTCGTGGACAAATTTAAATTTAATTCAATAACAAATATACCTTTGGGACGCTTGCGTTCGATCTTGCCTTCATCCAAGTCACATTTGTACTTGGGGCAATTCATCTTGAAGTGTCCTTTCTCATGATAATGGAAGCATTCTGTGACAGAAGTAGGAGAGTTATTCACTTTGCTTCCCTTGGAGGTACTCACATGAGTTCCTCCCTTTTTGCCCTTGAGTATTGAGTCTCCATTTGAGGTCTTGTTTTTGATGTTGCTTTTATTCTTGAAGAACTTCTTGCTACTTGACGCGACGACCAAGACAGGATTTGCCTTTGTCTTACCCATGTCCACCTCAATTGTTTTGAGGGCATTATGGAGCTCATTTATGGGCATCTGTTTCTCACGCATGTGATAATACATGATGAAATCCTTAAAGGAGTAAGGAAGGGACCCCAAAATGATATCCTCAGCGATGTCTTCAGGAATCAGAGATTTTGGTTTCTCCAATTTCTCCAGATAGCCTTGCACCTTAAGGAAGTGCACCGAGACAGATTCACCCCCATCATCTTGCACCTTGTGAGTGCTATGGTGGTCCTATAGCGCTCCTTCCGAGCACTATTGGTGAACATCTTCTCCAACTGTGTTACAATTTCCTTCGCATGAGTATTAAGAAATTTCCTTTGTAACCGATCGCCAATACTGGCCAAGATCAGTGTTTGCACAACACGTTGTTGGTCATTCCATTTCTTTTGTTCCTCCTTTTCAGCATCTGTTGGCTTGCCTTTCTCCTTTTCTTCTGGGCAATCGCCATCCAGAATTTGAAGGAGATTCTCCAAGCGCAACAAGATGTTCAACTTGAGGATCTAATCAGAATAATTTGACCCGTCATTAGCAAGTGAGCTCTTATTGATCATGAAATGCAGAAAATTTGGAAGAGTTGACATAGCTCTCTAGAATTTTGAGAGATTGAATTAGTATTAAAGTTCATGAATCTTTAAAAGAAAAGAAAGAGCTGCAGGGATTAGAGAGTTCCCTAATAAAAGTAGCCTAACAAGATCCTTTCCAAACAGGTAGACTCATCCACATGTTTGTCCAGGTAGATACTAATCACCAATCATAACCTTTTAAGAAAATCTTAAACTTTATGATTCTTGTAATTTTATAAAAAAAATTAATGTTAATTTTTAAATATAAAAACCTTTCCCAAAATTCAAGCCTAGATCTTGGAGATTCGTTTAAGAAAACTCATATTATTGGGCAACTAGTGTCACCAAAATATTTCAACAAAATGGGCAAGGTGTGCCTCACACAGAGCTCACTCACTTGTGGCTTAATATCAGGTTACACAAGTTTCACTATGTCTAGTGATTGAGTTCGCACTCATGCTAATTCAGGATCACTAGCTTAGGTGGATGATATGATAAGGAACGACAATCTTAAATTTTTCTTATATCAAAATAATTCTCAATAAAGAGAGGGAATTGCAATGATAAAAATACCCTAACACATGACATTCTAACTATTACATTCATTCACAACAATATATTCCAGAATTTCTAAATGAACATAAAAAAGAAATGCTATGCTCTCTCATCAAAAATTACGGCCCAAAATAACCAAGTCTCGCTAAGTTTAATCTTATTTGGATGGATCCATGTTCGCAAGGTTTCATGATTCACTTAGATCATTTCTAAATCCAAAAAAAAAAAGATCTCCACATAACCCAAACAAAACGGATTATTAAACCTTGAACCGGAACTTGCGACACGGTAAATCCAAACCATTTGTGCGCACAAACTAGCACAAAATTAAACAGCCCTATTGCAATGAGAGATCCAACCTAGCTCTGATACCACTGTAGGATTTCATGTGTAGCGGAGAGAGTAATTACAAAAAAAGTATTTCTCCAAGAACGAAAACACATACGGATCGAGTTCTTCTCATGGCAATGGCAAGATCAACAACTACAACAACCATCACAGAGAGTTTAGAGATTTATACCTCTAGAGACTATATCTCTAGGCGGAGAGGAGATCACTGACTTGCAGTCCGTTCACGGCTTGAAAGGGAAGAGATGGAGGATTGAAACGACGCCGATTACCTCTAGGTTCACCTTGAACCCAAACAGCCTCCACGAACTCGACTTTGATGAGAGTGAGGAGAGGTACGATGCTTAGACAGTGCTCCAACTGCCGAAGACCCTTGGTGGCCGAGCCACTCCAGTCACCGACAAGAAAAGGAGGAACCGAGAGATGCGAACCAAGAGACGCTGCACCTTTACCGTCCAGGAAAGAGAACCACCACAATGCCGGGCCGGCGAGGATCCTCTTTAGGCTAAGCGCCCACAGACGAGGTTGCCGGAGGAGACGTGGAAGAGCGCCGGCGAGAGATGCCCTAGGCGCTGCTTTCCTGTTCACGATAACTGCAGGGATCGGGGCCTTTTTTTCTCACCGTTTTCACGAGTGATAGAGGGGATTTTATATCTAACCTAATACAATTAAGATTTTATATTTAATATAAAACTGAAATTAATTAAGGTTTTATAAATAATATAAAACCGAAAATAATTAAGTTTTGTAATAAATGTAAAACCGAAATCTTAATTAGAGTCTTAAGAGTATTTTTTCAAATACTCAATTAGCCTGCTGATATATTGTGCAAATGAGGACTATTTACACAAACACCACCCGCCAATAAATCTCCCTCTTGAAGTCTCATTAGATATTTTTGATCGCATGTAACGTCGCACGTGTTACTTAAACAATTCAGTCTTGTTATTGATCCCATAATAAAATCAATTTATTATATCAATTAACATCCGAACATGATCATAAATTAATAATTGTCTAAACGCGTCGATGCACGACGTTTCATATTCGCACTCAATATTTAGATCACATGACAATGAGATCAAATACACAATTTGAGTCGAACACGGTTGTTTTTGTTCATTCGGTGTGACCTTTACAGAGGAACTGTGTCGTACAGGCAATAATATAACAATCTATATTATGTGCTATAAGAGGCGTTATCACCGCATTATAGTCGCATCGGCAACACAGTAGCTAAGTAACAGATTTAGATGACATGTGTCTACTCATGTCACATGTTATTACAAATATTGCGCAAAAAAAGGATCGTGTCATTTTCGCACAATATTTATCTTTCTTGATCTCACAAGCGAGTCATAATTATAACAACATCAGTTATATTGCATGCTATACGACCTCGCTTTACCAAGGGCCCACTAAATATCATTACTCACGTAATTTGAGGGACAATTGATAATGTAAATCTCTTACGCTCAAGTGTGTACAACGAATCACCGTCTGTATCACTATTATGAGATAGTCTTCAACTGTGATCACATTGCGCGCACCGATGCGATAAATTTACACTTCTCGTATCATTTCAAAAGACACGTTAAAACCATTAATGACACAGTAACACAATCCATATAATGTTACAACATAAAATAGGTCAAGCTCAACGTGTATATATAAGATACACACACATACACATCCATACGATCAAATGATATTCATTTATCAACATCCATAGAACTTCAAATGTACTTTAATCGTCATGACAATCTTAACTCGGTAATCAATGTTCCTCTTTGATTACCATGATTGTGAGCGTAAGCTTTAAGATTACATGATATGATAAAACTCACGGTTCTATAGTTCAGGACTAAGTGCATCTTCCTGACCCAATCATGAGTGTGAAACACATAATCAAGGAACAAAATATTAGAATATTTTATATCATAAAACCAACTATAAGATCAAAAGATAACTTTCAAAACACTACTTCCTTCAGTCTCCCACTTATTTTTAAAGTTTCTTAACCAAAAGAAATTATAACATACAAATAAAGGAACAACCTTTGAAATCAATCGTCAAGCCACTCTCCATGGTCTTGTTGTAAGACCCTTTTTTTTTGCTTCTTTCCCGGGTCTTACCGCCCAGAACCGCCGTCTTACGGCGACACCATTACACCCAATGGTCGCCGCCACAAGACGCGATCCTGCCGGCTAATCATCATCATCCAGGCCAACCATAATCACAGTAATTGAAGTAATAAATGAAACAAGTCCACAAAATCACATTATATATTTATCATAATACAAGATTATAATGTCCACGATGAGAAAGAACTTAAAAGAATAAGGGCTTACGCCCAGTACATGTTCAAATATAGTGCAACAGTCACACTCACTCTACATCTATGCGGAAGCTATCAACTCTGTCTTCATGCATCTGTAGCTGCTGCTGCAACGACGTGTGATGGCTGCTCTGCTTCATCCCGTCCTCCTGTCCTGTCTCCTGAACGAGGTCCTGCTGTTCTGACACAACATCCCTAAAATGATGAGGTCCACCGACCGTTAGTCTATAAGACTCAGCATATTCCTCATCGCCTCCACCCGCGACTCCTAGGCACCGTGCGGGAGGAGGAAGCAGAGGGCATCAAAAGGTAAATCAAAGCAGGTGACAAGCGAATATTACTAACCTAGCAGTATATATCAATAGCTAACAACATGTATATATATATACATCAAGCACCTTTCTAGCAAATCTATCATAATAAATCAAGGGGCTACAAAGAAACTGAGTAGTATATAAACGAGCGTCAAAGTGAGTATACACACGCAGTTATAAAATAGTCTAAGCAGCTAGAAAAGTAAACCAGAGTAGTTATAAAGATAACTAGAGCAAGTAAAGAAACAACTAGAGCGGCTATGAAAGTAACCTTAACTTATGTGTATACACACACAAACACATAAGCTAAGGGATCTGACAAGAAGTAAACTCATCGTATAAAAGAGCCCATACTAATTTATACGATGAGGTCTCTGTTTTATGCAAGTATGCTATGTCATAATGTGCAATGCAATGATGCAACTCACGCACACGACTCTGTACGTACAGACCTTCTTGTAGTTCCCTCTGTTCGAGTGTGTCAACTCAGGTACCCAGTTGAGGCAAACAGGGCAGTGGACCGGGCTGTCCACTTCTATGTTTGTGTAACACCACCCAACCTAGACCTTACGTACGCCCCTAAGAACACACAGGATATCCGCGTACTATCTGGTAAGCACCACCTCTGGCCCTCTATTCGAGTCTCCGCTCAGGTACCCTGTTGAGGCAAACAGGGCAGTAGACCGGGTTGTCCACTTCTAGGCTTGTGTGACACCACCCAACCTAGACCTTACGTACGCCCCTAAGAATACACAGGGTATCAGCGTACTACTTGATACAACGATGCCTCTAATTAAAAAAAATGTCTAGCCTACTACTCGCAGGACCTAACCCAAAGCAATATATAGTGAGCCTAACGCTCGCAGGACTACATCAGTCTTATATTTAAACTGCGAGCCTACCGCTCGATGGACTGTCCCAGTCCTTCCTTATAACCCGAGCCTACCGCTCGCAGGACTATCCCAGTCCTTCCTTATAACCCGAGCCTACTGCTCGCAGGACTATCCCAGTCCTTCCTTATAACCCGAGCTTACCGCTCGTAGGACTATCCCAGTCCTTCCTTATAACCCGAGCTTACCGCTCGCAGGACTATCCCAGTCCTTCCTTATAACCTGAGCTTACCGCTCGCAGGACTATCTCAGTCCTTCCTTATAACCCGAGCTTACCGCTCGCAGGACTATCACAGTCCTTATTTCATTCCTTCCCAACTTTGGGAGGGAGATTATGTTTCAAGTTCTCCTACTCACTACTCTTGTCTATTGTTATTTGATCTTAGCAGCTTGGGGTGAATCCTGGACTTCCTGTGGATTACCCGATGAAGGGCTCGCAGCGGTACTAGAGAATGTGATGGTGACTGAAGCCCAAATCCCCCTTTCCAGGATATTTATTTTATTTAGTTGCTACCCATTCTGTATGCCCATTTGCTCTCCAATTGCTCTAAAATCCTAGGGTGGATTACCATTTGACTCGGGCAGACATGTGTCGGTGTTCTATTGAACATCAAACCGTGTCATTCCTTGTGACCAATTATTTCTTTGTGTTATCTCTCAATCACAACTTGCACTTTCTGCTAAGTCATTCTTCGCCTCCTCTAATTGGTCCTTGTCAGATTCCTGAATTGATAGTTTTACTAACGCACCCCCGTCTTTACTTCCATTGACTGCCTTTGGTGATTAATCCTCCAACCTAACTAGGCATATGCAAATCTCTTAGAGTTAATAACTCTATGGGTGGTGACCATAAGGGAGGGGTCCAAATTCATGTTTTCAGTTTCTACTATTCGGAGACCAAGGTGGGATTGAACTAGGTTTGACTCTTAAGATGCAACCTTGGACCTATCAGGTCCTAGTGAGTTCCAAGTTCTTATCATAGGTTTACAATGAGTAACGATCTAAAAACCTCAAAATCCCAAATTTCATAATTTTCCAGGGAATATCTATCCTGGTTTCTATTTGAAATGTATGGTGTGCAACTAGGGATTTATACATCAAGTATCAACTAGAGATCTCTATAAATTCTGACAAATTTACTATAACATAGTAATGGTCTAAAAACCTCACCTTCCAAGTTTCACATTTTTTTCCATGAAATATTTACTCATGATTTCTATTTTAAATGAATGGGGGTACAAATAGTGATTTACACATCAAGTATCAACTACATCAACAACAACAACAACAACAGAACCCATATAGTCCCCAATCATTGGGGGTATGGGCGGGGGAAGATTGGAAACAGACCTAACCTTTGGCCCTATGCCCAAAGTGGCTTCTCTCAGAGGAGAAAGACCGAACCTTTGACAATAGATGCACAAAGTGGCTGCTCACAGATTACCACTGAAATAGTGGCCCCCTATACCGTCACGTTTGCTGCGGAATCATGCCCTCAAATCAAAGCCAAAGACATCAGAGAGGGCAGACTCAAGAATCCATTTTGATTTATGTGCACATAACCATGCTTCCTTCATTCAGCATCCAGAGCATTGGTCTTGCACATGAAAGTATCAACTACATATCTCTATAAATTCTGATAAATTCACAATAGCATAATATTAGTCTAAAAACCTCAAACCCTAAGTTTCACATTTTTCCAAGGATTATTTATCCATAATTACCATTTAATAAGAGTGGGGTGCCAATAAGGATTTGCACTACAACTACCATCTACAGGTCACATTAAATTCTGATAAAATCACAGTAGTTCAATATTGACCTAAAAACATCAGTGCCTAAGTTTTATATTTTTCCAAGGAGTATTTGTCCATAATATTCATTTAATACAAGTGGTGTGCCAATAAGGGTTTACACTACAAGTGCTATGTTAAGGCTTCAATAAATCCTGGGAAAATTACTATAGCTCAATATTGGTCTAAAAAACCAAATCCTAAGTCTCATATTAAACAAAGGTGTATTTATCCTTAATTATCATTTATTACGTTTGGTGTGCCGATAAGGGTTTATACTACAAGTACTATGTTAAAACTTCAATAAATTCTGGGAAAATTACTATAGCTCAATGTTGGTCTAAAAACACCAGATTCTAAGTCTCATATTAATCCAAGGTGTATTTATCCTTAATTATCATTTATTACATTCTTGTTATATGCACCCCAATTTTTCCTACACCCTTAAGTCCAAAACTTCAGCTTGAAGTTCAGAGAAATCCACTCATGCACATGAGTTGAATTCTTAACTAGAGGTGTTTGATATCATGTCTAAGGCATGGACAAATTTTCAAAGCATTTGAATGAGCCAAAATCACCAAACACGCCAGATACACTTTTATACATGTCTCACTAAAAGTGGCCTAAAAGGAGCTACATTGACCAAATGACATGAAGTCAGTGGCATTTTGAAGGTAACCTCAAGGTCTACAATATTCATGTTGGTCACTGCTTCCAGAAATGAGCCACATGGCAGTTCTATACAAATTATTTATCCTAACAAAATACACTTACATACATGTCTCACCAAAAATGGTGATGAGGGAGCTACAAAGATCCAAATGACATGAAATCAGTGGCATTTTAAAGGTAACTTCAAGATCTACAATTGTTATGTTGGTCACTTCCTCCAGAAATGATCCTAACCTAAGTAAAATCAACATGCTAGTTCTATACAAATTATTTATCCTAACAAAATACACTTACATACATGTCTCACCAAAAATGGTGCTGAGGGAGCTACAGGGATCCAAATGACATGAAATCAGTGGCATTTTAAAGATAACTTCAAGATCTACAATTGTTATGTTGGTCACTTCCTCCAGAAATGATCCTAACCTAAGTAAAATCAACATGCAAATTCTGTACAAATTATTTAACTTAACAAAATACACTTACATACATGTCTCACCAAAAATGGTGCTGAGGGAGCTACAGGGATCCAAATGACATGAAATTAGTGACATTTTAAAGGTAACTTCAAGATCTACAATTATTATGTTGGTCACTTCCTCCAGAAATGATCCTAACCTAAGTAAAATCAACATGCAAGTTCTGTACAAATTATTTATCCTAACAAAATACACTTACATACAAGTCTCACCAAAAATGGTTCTAAGGGAGCTACAAGGATCCAAATGACATGAAATCAGTGACATTTTAAAGGTAACTTCAAGATCTACAATTGTTATGTTGGTCACTTCCTCCAGAAATGATCCTAACCAAAGTAAAATCAACATGCAAGTTCTGTACAAATTATTTATCCTAACAAAATACACTTACATACATGTCTCACCAAAAATGGTGCTGAGGGAGCTACATGGATCCAAATGACATGAAATCAGTAGAATTTTAAAGGTAACTTTAGGATCTACAATTGTTATGTTGGTCACTTCCTCCAGAAATGATCCTAACCTAAGTAATATCAACATGCAAGTTCTGTACAAATTATTTATCCTAACAAAATACACTTACATACATGTCTCACCAAAAATGGTGTTGAGGGAGCTACAGGGATCCAAATGACATGAAATCAGTGGCATTTTAAAGGTAACTGAAGCCATGATGTTACATGATGCCACACGAGAGGAATTACCATGTTTACTAGTTGGAGTTGGCGGCGGTAATCTTTGTGCTGAAATTATGATGACATTATATGTACAGTGTGAAAGTGGAGATCTTCACAGATCACAAAAGCGTGAAGTATCTCTTGGACTAGAAGGATCTGAATATGCGACATCACGTGTGGGTCGAGTTCCTTAAGGAATACGACGTAGAGATTCAGTATATGTCGGGCAAGGCGATTGTTGTGGCCGACGCGTTGAGTAGGAAGTACTCCCGGCAGGGCAACTGGATCGAGGCGCACATCGAGCAGTTAGTGTGAGATTTTGAGTCTCTTGATATTAGTTGTATTGTTAGATGCTAGTGTGTCATGTTTGAGCTGGATCAAGGTGCAGTGCGACTTAGCCGACCGGATTCAGGATGCGACCAGTGTAGATGAGAGTTTCAACTGTTGGTGTTAGAAGCTCAGCAAGGCCAGGGAAGTGTTTTGGAGATTATCGGTGGACTCTTGTAGAAGAATAGGAGAGTATGTATTCTGCGCTTTGGCAAGGTCCATGAGGAGTTGTTGTTTGAGTCTCATTTTTCAAAGTACTTCATTCATCCAGGAAGTACAAAGATATACTTGGACTTGAAGAAATCCTTTTGGTGTCTTGGGATGAAGTGAGGCGTAGCTTTATTTGTGAGTCAGTGTCAGACTTGTGCTTCAGTGAAAGCTGAATTCCAAAGGCTGGGCGGGTTCTTGAAACCCTTCCAATCCTTGAGTGAAAGTTCAACGACATCTCCATGGACTTTGTGCATGGGTTGCCCCGATCTCAGCATGGTAATGATGTGATTTGTGTGATTGTGGATCACCTGACTAAGGTGGCTCACTTCATTCCGAATAGAAAGGATGATAGCGTTTAAAAGCTAGTGGAAATGTATGTTCGCAATATCGTGCGGTTGCATGGGATTCCGAAGAGTATCATTAGCGACCGAGATGGACAATTCACGTCCAAGGATTAGAGGCTAGTGCAGAAAAGTTTGGGCACAAAACTCAAGTTTAGTACGACATTTCACCCGCAGACCGACGATCAAACGGAGAGAACGAATCGTGTGACGTAAGACATGCTTAGGATGTGTGCTCTCGACTTTGGGAGGAAATGAGAAGACCACCTTCATGGTGGAGTTTGCTTATAGTAACAACTTACAGGTGAGTATCGAGATGGTGTCATACAAAGCATTTAATGATAGGCGGTGCCGAACGTCGATTTTTTGGATAGAGTCGGGCGACACCCAACTATTGTGAAAAGAGGTAGTGGCCGATGCTCATGAGTTAGTGCGGACGATCCAAGAGCTTATGAAGGTTGCTCAGGATCGGAAAGCAAAATATTTCAATGCGCGCCACAGAAATGTGGAGTTTGCAGTGGGCGGCATGGTCTACTTGAAGATCAAACTGTTCAATGGAGTTTCATGGATTCAACGATTGGAGAAGCTAAGCCCATGGTATTTGGGACCGTTCAAAATTACGGAGCACATAGGCGAAGCAGCTTATCGGTTGGCGCTGTCGGCAGAGTTAAGTGGATTGCATGATGTCTTCCACATCTTAGTATCGAGAAGAGTTCTAATGGTTCCTAATAAGGTGATCAAGTCGGCAGCAGTGCCGGTAGAGGAAGATTTGAGGATGATAGTTTGTTCAGTATGCATAGAGGATTCAGAGATCCAGAGATTGCAAAATAGGGAGATCATGCTCGTGAAATTGCGTTGGAACAATTGTGGGCGAGATGAATGCTCATGGGAGCGAGAGCAAGCGATGCAGGAACAGTATCCGGAAATCTTCGAGAAAGGTATGCGGTTTATGTTTTGTAACGCTTCAAATTTCGAGTGCGAAATTCTTTTAAGGGGGGAGGAATTGTAACACGCCAAAACCTCAATTCGGAAGGTCTTGAGGTGTCTAAGACCCTTAGGGGAGTCCCAAAGGGTTTTGGGGCTATTTGTGTTGGCTTTGGAGCCACTTTGGCCATTGTTGAGTTTCAAACGGCTAGACACACAAATTGGGTATAAGTCGTGTTGGGAACACGTCCATGGACCTAGTTGTGTGTCGAGTCATGTCTGTGGTTTTCCACGCAATTTTCATCCCCAGGGAGTCATGGTTTGTGACACGGGTTAGGTCAAAAGTTGTGTCCGTGAACACGGCCTAGTGACCCAGCCTTGTGTTAACCCATGTAGAGACACAGGTCCAAGACCTGGGAGAAGGTTTTCTACCGAATTATCTGTAAGACCCCCCCTCCCAAATCGGCGGTCCGACCGGGGGATCTTATCGCACACCACCCTTCTTGCATGACGCCGAAGCGACCATGACGGGTGCAGGTACTTTCTTCTCCAATTCTCTACCTTGAACACTTCGTTGTCACGCATTGGGGTGATGTTAAGCGAAAGTCACTACACACTAACAGAGTAAGGAAGTAAGATTCTAGCGGAAGACGTCATTACAGAGTGAACTTCATATCACTAAGCGGAAGACATGATTTATAGCGGAAGATTAATCATCAAAGATACTCTTATATTTAAGGCCTGTAGGAGTAGCGTCATCCTCTCTGCCGTACAAAAACTCCAGCGCCAAAGCATATACATAAATTTACCATGAAAAAGGGGTACAGAAGAAGATGCGGCTTAACAAATATGTACCTGAAGTAGCCTGCTCTGTGGCTTCCTCCACAATTGGGTGCTGTCCCTCACCCGCACCTGTCCCTGTGCTAAGGACAAGTTATTAGAACCACAAACAGAATCCAACCTCTCCCAACAAACAAACATAATATAATATTTATAAGGGAGGGGATATCTGGACTCTTATTGGGCCGAGATTGTCTTCCCACGACCACCGCCTACGCACTCCGTATCATCCTTCATACGGTCTCAGACCCACATAGTTTTATTAGTTTCGCACGGGTTGCCCTCCCAGACCGTCCGTCGTGTGGGTTGCCTTAGAGTAAACTCATCGGCCATCCGACATCCTCCCAAGGTACATTTTTCGAAGGCACATTTAATTTGTAAGATCTCTTTTTCCAAAACCCGTTCGGGTACTTGAAAACTCGAACCTCTCCCGTATCGCACGGTCAAGGTGGATCTTCGCCCAGAATCGCTGCCTTGCGGTGTCACCAACACTCGGGTTAGTCAACACCGCTCAGCACCGACTCTGCCGGCTATACAATTATAAGTAAAATATGGCAAAGTGAAGTACAGAAATAAGGGCATGTCCACAAGTCACAACATCATATATGTATATATAATGAAACAGAAAGTCCAAAAAGAGAAGTACAAGTAAAAAGGGCTTAAGCCCGATACATATCCAAAATAAGTACTATCTCTCTCTCTCTACAACATGCGGAAACTACAACCAAACTCTCAAATGCGGAAATCTAACTATCTAATCATCAACCTGTGGCGTCGTGGTAGTACGCTGCATCCGCTGCTCGGCTCCTGTCATCTCGTCCTACTGCGTGCAGGACAACTCCGTCTCCTCGGACTCCTGCGGTCACACCGACCGTTAGTCATAAAGACTAAGTTGTTTTGTCCTCGCCTCCCTCCACGACTTCTAGGTACCGAGTGGGAGGAAGAAGCGGAGGACAACAAGGGGTAACCAAAGGAAGAGGTGACATGACACTAATCTAGCAGGTATATGTAAAATAGTAAAACTAGCTAGCAGTATAGTGCAGGTAAATGTCAGTAAGGTAGAGCATAAAGTAAAGCAGTAATGGAAAGAAAATGTGGTGCAGTAAGTAAAACTAAACTACCATCACAGATTCGTACCTTAACTTATATGAACGCCCATATGACATATAAGTTAAGATGTCCAGGTAACCCATCATATAAAAGAGCCCATACTAATTTATATGATGGGGGTATGCTAATGTGAATGTTATGCTATGCTATGCTTATGATGTTTTAATGTGTTTATGCAATGTGACTCACCCACACGACTCTATGCGCACAGACCTTTATAGTTCCCAATTTGTTTGAAAGAAAGCCAACCTTTCGGGTACCGACCGTCGTGGCTCACGGTGGCAGTGGATCGGGCACTCCACATCCTAGGCGGGTATGGTCACTACCAAGCCTAGACCTCATGTACGCCTCAACGCTAAGAACACAACAGCGGAGCTCCTGCGTACTCTTGCTGGAATCCACCAGACTTTAAAGTCGGGGTGGGTTATTAGGGATTGTCCTCCAGACCGCGGTACTCAAACTTACCGGCCCTTTAAACCTCACCATCACCTGAGTCAATGTACTACCGTCGGTGACACGACTAGCCTAGTACCGAAGACTCGCCACTATTTGAATAAGTAACAGGTGTTAACAAGTCCACCCGAGCTTCCGGCTCAGGGACTAACACACAAGTTGATCCAACCCATCTCCTTCCCGAAGGAGATCCATACTAGTTTGCAGACCTACTTAGGCTACTCTTGCCTACAATTTAGTTAGTGTTATATTTAGGGTGAATCTTGGACTTCCCGCGGTGTACTCCGTAAGGGGCCCCTAACGGTACTACAGATCAATGGGCTCAACCCCACTATCCTCCTCAAGATAATTACTTTAGTTGGTGATTAACGTTTGGTTCACCCCTCATCATTTCATATAGTTAATGCGACTTAGCTCATCTCCCGACCCACCCAATCGGGTTGGACGTGCCTCCACACCTCATATACTGATCCTAACACAACCTCACAACTAACCCTAGGATTGACCTTCCATGAATCATTGTGTGATATAACTCAATTACTGATTGTATATAACTTCTAAACACTACTTAGTGGCCTGAATTGTCTAAAACTCAAAATTCTGTTTGTACTAAACGCAAACCACTAAGTTGAACTAACTATCAACCCCATAAGGGAACCCTTCTAAAAACTCATCACCATGCTCTCTAATAATTATCCTAGGCTTCCACTGACCTTAATAAGGTATGCTCCAATTTCCATAATTTTCCATATTAATTTGGTATTTAATATAATTTAAAGTAGTTAAGGCCTTAAGTCAAATTACACATGAACTACCCTCAAAATGATTCTTCCTGCTACATAAAAATTATCAGTAAGTTAATATCCCATAACAAGGTGGTTCACTGAGTTCCATGACCCTAGGGTGTGATTTGGCATACTAAATCATCATAGTTGTATAATTACCAAAATGCCACTATAATTAGGAAAAATAGTAATTCACTTCTGAAAATTCTCCAAAAATTACCAAGTGTCCAAAGGACCTAGAGTCCTTTGCCAAAGGATTGTGTCATTACCATGTGATTTGACATTTTAAAATGATTTAATACCCAAGTGATGTAAATTCCAATTTCCACATGAAGTACATGAATTACAAATCTACAAGCTTCTGAACAATGGTCATGGGCATATAATATCATAAAATTATAGATAACCAAGTATCATAACATTGCCCCATGATTTGACATTTTAAGAAGATTTAATTCTCAAGTGTTGTAAATTCCAATTTCTACATGTGGTACATGAAATACAAATCTACAAGCTTCCAAATAATTATCATGAGCATATAATAACATAAAATTACAGATAACCAAGTATCATAACATTTCCCCATGATTTGACATCTTAAGAAGATTTAATTCTCAAGTGTTGTAAATTCCAATTTCTACATGTGGTACATGAAATACAAATCTACAAGCTTTCAAATAATTATCATGGGTATATAACAGCATTGAATGACAGATAACCAAGTTTCACAATTTTTCCCCATGATTTGACATTTTTCAAAATTAAATTCCCTTAAGCTAGCAAGCACCTAAAATTTCCTACACAAGGGATAATACTTCAATAAATCATAACAAAATTACTATAGTCCATTTTCATCCCTATTCAACCACTGATAGAGTTTCAAAACCATACAAGGTCATATGACCATGTATTTTATTTATTTAAGAAAAAAGGGTGGCAATCTCATTATTTAGGAGGAAAATATTTAAATGCCTCTAAAAATTCCTATTAAATTATCTAAGACATTTTATCCCCTTACAAACATGTCTACAAAGTTCTGAGCCAAGGCAAGGACATTTGGTCATATGTCCTTCACAAATCCCTACTTTGCAACCTTAAGGGTTTACCTTTAGGGTTTTAGGTCACACCACCCTAATGACTCCAAATGGCCCATTAGGGTGTGTCACAAGCATTTGAATATCAATACCTACATAAGCATCAAGATGGGAGGAGGCTAACTCACTCAACTCCTCAAATGGCCTAAACCCTAATTTGACCCCTTAAGGCCCTCCTTAGGGTTTCCCATTTCCCATATCAAAACAACTCCAAATGGAGTGAAAATTTAGGCAGGTACTACACATGTACTAAAGAGCATGCCACCAAAATTTGGTGTCATTTGGACATCATCTGCTCCAAAAATCAACATAATTTAAATATCCTAATTACCACAAAAACCCTAAGTAAAAGTGTCCTCTAAGGGCTATCCTTTGGGCAGGGGGTGCCCCTAGGGTATGTCAACCCATGGTTAAAAGCACAGCCTCAAAGCTTGAGGGGTTTGGGCTAGGTAATTAATTTAGTGGACTGACCTAGTGTAGGACCAGTCCTAGTAAAACAACTCTCTAGGGAGCTGTGGGTCACCAAATGACTTGAACTCAAGCCCTAATGAAATTCAAGACCATGGCATACAACTTTCATGTTGGGCACTTTTTCTAATTCAGTCATTAGAAGACCCTAATTATTTATTGAAGTGGACTGATTTATTAAGGCAGAAAATCCATGCATTGAATTAAATTAATATAGAGAAAATGATTTTGCACAGATCTTAAAGCACATCGTGCGGCAGCCGCGTCGTCTTCCTCCTCCAGCCAACGGCTGAGATCCAACCGCGCTGGGTGATATTGCGGGGGAGATTGCCGGCGATCCAGCCACCACCACCGCCGACCAGCACCATCGACACCTTCGTGGTGGTCGGGGCTACCATCCACCGGCGACTGGCGGCCGGAGGTGGCGGTTTTCGGCGATCCCAGGTGTCCCGAATTGAGCTGAAATCCATGGATTTCAGGGGTATATCCGGGCTCAATTGAGCCTGATCCTTCCTCGTTTAGTGATAGGAAGCTAGCATGGGGGGAGGGGAGGAGAAACGAACCGTGATTGGGGCGTGGCGGCGGCTCCGGCGATGGTTGGCCATGGATTTGCCTTGCTCCGGCGACCCTGCTCCCGAACCCGTTTCTCCAGCAATAGCTTTGCTCCTGGTGCCGTTCTCGACTGCTCTCTCCCTCCTGAAGGTGATGGTGTGGTTGGATTGGGAGGGGGAGGCCTCTAAAGGTGGTTTTGAATTCAAGCTCCTCGGTTGAGCTTCCTTGATGCCACCCTCCTGCAGTCCTGCCCCTGCTGGCCCTCTGGTCCCCTTCAGCTGCTTAGTAATCAAGGGTGGGGTGCCCCAAACTGATTAGAGGTGGAGTGTAGAGGGGGTGTTTGCTTTTGCTTTTGCTTTATGCTTTTAATCAACTTTTTGGTCCCCCTTCATTTGATTAATCAAGCCATGCTTGGGTTCAGTCCTAGGGCTGATGGTGGCATGCCCTTGGTCCATAAATAATTGGTTAGATGATGGGGGTTGGGTCCCATTCAAATTTAGGTTTGGAATTCACCTTAAAGGGCTAGGTTGACCGTGGTTGACTTTGGTCAACCAAGGTGAGTGGGTTGACCCCACTTGGTGGTCTTGGGTCCCTTGCCACCACCCAATATTGGTTGGTCCATGGTGGGGCCCCAATTGGGCTAATTTAGCCTTAAGGTGTGATTTTGACCCAAATTAAGCTAAAGTTGACTTTGGCCAAATTGGTCAATTGGTTGACCAAGTGATGGGGCTTTTAGGTCCAATGAGTTCCTTATAGTGTTTAGAGTGTGATGGTAAGGTCAATTTGAACATGTAGAGTCAATTGAACCCTAATTGACTTAGTTTGGTTAATGTTGACCTATTATTGACTTTGGTCAATTTCATGCAATTGGGTCCCACCCAAGTGCAATTCTCAAGGTAATGGTCTTCTTTAGTGGTTAGGGTGGTATGGGGGAGGTCAATTTGGTGAATTGAGGGTCAATTGGCCTAAGGGAGTGGTATTGGGCTATGTTGATTTTGTGCCCTTGGTGTGCACCTAGCACACTCCACTTGGTCCAAGGGCCTTAGTGGCCACCCTGCACACCACCCATGCCCTAATACCAACTAGGGGTCTAGAAGGATTGGGGATGTTACTTAATTCCCGTAGGAATATTTCTCGAATGCATAAAATATTCCCGTAGGAATATTTCTCAAAGGCACGATATATTCCCGTAGGAATATTTCTCGAAGGCACAATATATTCCCATAGGAATATTTCTGGAAGCCACAATATATTCCCGAAGGAACATATGTCGGAGGCACAATATAATTCCTGTAGGAATATTTCTCGAATGCACAATATATTCCTGTAGGAATCTAAATCACGGTCAATACAAGAACAAAACCTCAAAACATTGATTCGTCCGCGCTGCTCTACAAGCGGCGGCCAGTTCGACACTATTTATGGTTGACTCTGAAGGGATGCCCCATCTCCACATCAACTCTAAATTATAGGGCAATAAAGAAGGAAAAGCCAAAACATCGATCTGTCCGTTCTGATCTACAAGCGGCGGCCAGTTCAGCACTATTTAGGGTTGACTCTGAAAGAATGCCCCATCTTCACGTCATCTCTAAATTATAGGGAAGAATGAAGGAAAAGCCAAAACATCGATCTGTCCGCTCTGCTCTACAAGCGGCAGCCAGTTTGGCACTATTTAGGGTTGACTCTGAAGGAATGCCCCATCTTCACGTCAACTCTAAATTATAGGCAATAAAGAAATAAAGTACAGTAATGAAGTGCAGTAACTAAAATGCTAGATAAAGCCAAACATCGATCTGTCCGCTCTGCCCCACAAGAGGCGGCCAGTTCGACACTATTTAGGGTTGACTCTGAAGGAATGCCCCATCTTCACGTCAACTCTAAATTATAGGCAATAAAGAAATAAAGTACAGTAATGAAGCGCAGTAACCAAAATGCTGAAATAAAGCCAAACATCGATCTGTCCGCTCTGCCCTACAAGTTGCGGCCAGTTCGACATCATTTAGGGTTGAATCTGAAGGAATGTCTCATCTTAACATCAACTCTAAATTATAGGCAATACTGAAATAAAGTACATAATGAAGTGCAGTAACCAAAATGCTGAAATAATGCCAAACATCGATCTGTCTGCTCTGCCCTACAAGCGGCGGCCAGTTCGACACCATTTAGGGTTTACTCTGAAGAAATGTCTCATCTTCACATCAACTCTAAATTATAGGCAATACTGAAATAAAGTACGTAATGAAGTGCAGTAACCAAAATGCTGAAATAAAGCCAAACATCGATCTGTCCGCTCTGCCCTACAAGCGGCGGCAGTGGCAGACCCAGGAATTTCATCCGACCCGGGCACCAAGTAAAGAATATAAATTTTTGACATTCATAATAGAAATGATACACTGATTTATACATTTAAGAATTAGCTAATATAAGAATTGAAAGGTATTTACACAACTACACAAGCATATTTTGCAGCTAAGTAGATGATCAGTACGACGCAGATGAAAGGTATTTACACAAGCAAAATTGATGCGTAAAACAGTGTTTACTTGCAAATCACAATTGGTTTTCAAAGAAATAATTGAAAAAAAAATCATTCCAAAAATAAATAGTGTTTAATTGCAAATCATATGCAGTGGTTGTTGGGTATAGACGATTTTTTTTTATGAAAACAACAAAATCTTAATTCCAGATGGGTCAATCACAAATAAAATCATATGTTGTTCTGCGATTTGCGATATGAGCTGGAAGATCACAAAGAAGCAGCTCAGTGAAACAAGGAGCAAAAGAAATCATGATCAGGAAGATAAGAGCACTAGCATCAATGAGGAATACACGACTAAGGACCTAAGGTTAAATATAATACAGAAATAGAAAAACTATGCTTTGATTTAACGATAGATACTCATGGCCTTGCTTGAGATACTGATGTCAGGCAGTCAGGGTGTACCTGCTTCAGGACCTTGAAGATGTAGATTAGGTCTCGCTGCCTTTCTTGGACTTCTTCTTTTTCGCAGGGATTCGCAGCTTCGCAAATCGCAGATGTTGATATTCTTTTGAAGATGCAAATCTTGTAGGGATTCGCAGCTTCGCAGATGGAAGGAGAAGAGGAAAGCGGGGTTTCAGAGTATCGTAAATGGCATATCGCAAATCGCAGAACGACGTAAACCCGGCGGCCAGCGCTCGCACTTCGCAGATGGGCGGAAACGAATATGGAAAAACCTAATTTAGCTATATTTTAACCCGGGCACGTGCCAGGGTGTGCCCACACGTGGGTCCGCCGATGAGCGGCGGCCAGTTCGGCGCCATTTAGGGTTGACTCTGAAGGAATGTCTCATCTTCACATCAACTCTAAATTATAGGCAATGCTGAAATAAAGTACGTAATGAAGTGTAGTAACCAAAATGCTGAAATAAAGCCAAACATCGATCTGTCAGCTCCGCCCTATAAGCGGCGGTCAGTTCGGCACCATTTAGGGTTGACTCTGAAGGAATGTCCCATCTTCACATCAACTCTAAATTATATGCAATACTGAAATAAAGTACATAATGAAGTGCAGTAACCAAAATGCTGAAATAAAGCCAAACATCGATCTGTCTGCTCTGCCCTACGAGCGACGGCCAGTTCGACACCATTTATGGCTGACTCTGAAGGAATGTCTCATCTTCACGTCAACTCTAAATTATAGGCAATACTGAAATAAAGTACATAAATGAACTGGACCAGTACGAGACTGAAGAGGTATTGAAAAGAAACTGAACGGAATATACTGGAATTGAAAGGAGCGGGACCAGTACGAGACTGGAGTAAAAGAAAGTACTAACTGAAAGCAGTAAATGCAGGACCTGTGCGGGACTGGAGTAATTGAAAGTACTAACTGAAAGTAGTAAATGCAGGACCAGTACGGGACTGAAAGAAATAAACAAATAAACAGGTTAGTAGTCCAATCACTCCATAATCAGGAGGCTTCAGTTCCATCTCCGTTCTTAGGAGGAAAGTTCTGTTCTATCTCCATTCATAGGAGCTTCTTCCAAATTCGGCCTTTTGTTATTGTCTGACCTTGGGTTTTTATTGCAACCTTTAAGCATGGCTTAAGCGGACTGGTGAACGATATTATGAGTTTCTTAAAACCTCAGAAGAGGAGATTCCCAATGTCTGAGCATTATTCTAATCGCAGCTCGTTTAAGATCATTAGAATAGAAGCCCATATCTGAAAATCATCTCACTCTTTTTTTCCTAGGTTGATAATATCCGTAAAGAGCTATCGTAAACTTTCCAAAGCCTTTTGAGTTATAAATAGTCATTGCTAATTTATTTAGGCTCTCATAACCGTAAAATAAATTCCCAAATATAGCAGGATTACTTTTAAAAATACCCAAACTTTTTCAAAGGGTGCGATCCAGCCTCCCAAGCTTCCCATAATTTTTTGGAGACATGTTAGTGGAGAGCGTAATTCATTATTAATTTATAACATAGGTTTTAAGCATTTAGAAATAGTAAACTTATTTCAAAAATTCCAAAATAATTACAGTAGATATAGGTCAGTAGTTGGAAGCTTTCCAAATTTTATCAGAATTTTCCATCACAATTAAGGACCTTTGATAATTCAAAAACCCAAAAAATCACAGTATTTTAATTTCTAAAAATACTTAGACTCCTCTAAAATTTATGAAATTTTTACAGAAGCTAGCCCTTGCCAAGATGAGCAACTTTGATGTTCAAAGTTTTTTGCATTTGGGATTCATATAGGGCCCAAAAAATTCCAATATAATAATATATAAAATTATAAATTTTTATAAAAAATTAGACAGAACCTTTGTTTCCTATACGCACCACCGCCGCCCTTGCGGGCCTTCTCCACAGCCGTCCGGCCACCTGCCGGCCATGGCTCCGACCCCGGCCGACTCCTAGGGGTGGGCGCTCCCTCCGGCGATGGTCTAGTGGCCTGTTGCCGTCGGCCACCGCCGAGCTGTTTAATTCTCTGCTTCGGACGGAGGAGAGGGGGGAGGTGGCGGTGGCGCTCCGGCCGCTAGAGCGCACATGCAAAACGTCAGGAAGTTGGGGAGGGAGGAGAGGAGAGGTTCCCACCTTGTTTGGGGTCCTCTGGGAGCCCTCCGGGAGCCCTCCGACGAACTTGCCATGGAAGGGCGGTGGAGGTGGCGGAGCTCGGCTTCTTCTTCTCCGGCGAGGTGGAGCTCCGGCAGGGGTTTGGATGGGCTCGACTGAGATGGGGGAGAGGTGTGTCAATAGTAGAGGGAAGGGGGTTGCTTTTATAGGGAGGGAAGAGGGCCTCCCTTCCTCCTCCCCGATGTGGGATTAATCTCCCATGGAGGAGGAGGGATGAGTTCCTCCCAGCTGTCCATGACATGTGGCAGCCACTATATGGTGGGATGGCACTTATGGGTTAGGCCTAAGGGTTAGGAGAACTCATGGTTAGGGGTGGGGTTTAGAAATATCCAAATCCACTACCTTGGCTTTAGGCAAGGAGAGGGGAGCTTTGGGTTAGCCTACCAATCAGCTATAAGCATGAGGATTATGGTTTTGGGTTTGGTGGGTGGAGTGGATGAGTTTTTAAAATTCATGAAAACTACACTTTTGAGGAGGGTTGACCAAAGTCAACTACAAGTGGGGTCCCCCATGCATGTCAAAGTCCACATAGGTCCGCGTCGCCGGGTGTCGGGTCAACATCGATGTGACGGGGTTGAAATCCAGCATTCACATTTCTCGGAGCTTCGTATAATTTTACGAGTAATATTTTTATTTAATTGACGCAACGACGTCGGAATTGAGTGAAACGAATTTGGTTGCACTCATATCGACCATACGAGTCTAACACAATTGACAAAATCCAATTCAGAGCTCATTTGCTTAATATTTGAAATTGGCGTTGTTGCGACGCTTGATATTACTCATAATAGTCATTTCCTCCAAAGGACCTCGGATTGGAACAAAACGAGTTCTGTTGCACTCGTATCGGCCATACGAGTCTAACGCAACTCACGAAGTCGATTCGAAGCACGTATGCTCGCTATACTAAAATAGTGTCGTCGTGACGCGCTACGATACTCAAAATGATCACTTTCACCCAATGACCTCGGATTGGAATGAAACGAGTTCCATTGCACTCGTATCGATCATACGAGGCTAACGCAACTGACGGAAGTCGATTCGGAGCACGTATGCTCCATATTCTAAAATTGTGTCGTCGTGACACGCTACGATACTCAAAATAGTCATATTCTACATATGACCTCGGATCGAAATGAAATGAGTTCCGTTGCACTTGTATCAACTATACGAGTCTAACGCAACTGACGGAAGTCGATTCGGAGCATGTATGCTCCATATTCTAAAATTGCGTCGTCGTAACGCGCTACGATACTCAAAATGGTCACTTTCGCCCAATGACCTCGGATTGGAACGGAACGAGTTCCATTGCACTCGTATCGACCATACGAGTCTAACGTAACTGACGTAAGTCGATTCAGAGCACGTATGCTCCATATTCTAAAATTTCGTCGTCGTGACGCGCTACGATACTCAAAATAGTCATATTCTACATATGACCTCGGATCGAAACAAAATGAGTTCCATTGCACTCGTATCAACTATACGAGTCTAACGCAACTGACGGAAGTCGATTCGGAGCACGTATGCTCCATATTCTAAAATTGCGTCGTCGTGACGCGCTACGATACTCAAAATTGTCATATTCTACATATGACCTCGGATCGAAACGAGACGAGTTCCGTTGCACTCATATCAACTATATGAGTCTAATGCAACTGACGGAAGTTGATTCAGAGCACGTATACTTCATAAACTACTTTGGTGTTGTGGCGAAGCACAATGCTACCCAAAACAATTATTTCTCTAAATAACCACCACTATGTGGTGAAGGTCGGGTCGTGGTTGCCCTATGACCTAGCCTAGGTTTCTCCAAGGGTTCAACTGAACCGGCTAGACCCTATTTTAGAGTTGTGATGTTACATGATCTACATGACCTAACACATGGCAGTGTACATACCCGTGTAGATCTACACTCCCAGGGAGATGGCCTTCTACATGACCTGTGTGTTGGCCCTGCTGTTTAAGTGAGTTGATATGGCATGGCACGCGGCCGTATGCCAAGCTGTGTGTGGGGTTTCGGATCCCGTTTCAAGTTGAAATCTGAGCCACTCGTTGAATGGGCTTAATATCAGATGGCTAGAGGTTGTTGCTGGGGATTTTAGCTCGAGGGATGACGGTTTTACACCTCATTTGATCATACACATTCTCTATCTTAGGTTAGAGAGGAGGAGGAGGTCTCACCCGGCATTAATGGAGCCTCGGAGCTCTGATTCACGATCCGAGACCGACAATGTGGAGAGGACTCGAAGGCCCTCGTTTTCATCTGTTTATTTCAAACTTTCGATGGCGAGGAGGAAATCTCATAGGATAATGACATTTCTCCTCCCAGTCTTTAGGATGCGTGCTTAACATCTAGTTTCGTGCTTTCTTTTCCGTATTTTGGCATCGGGTTCCTCAAGTGAGAGGGATCGGGGTCGCCTTGATTCAATAAGAACCACCGGGTCGATTGAGTTCTCCCCCCGACATGATTGCATTATAGATTCGTTTCATGCACGGATTATGCATGATGTGTGAAGCCGAAATCATGGTCGGTGTCTCGAATCAGTGATGTTTGTTTGAGGATGTATATAGGATTGGCTAGACGTACGAATGTCGCTGAGACGCTGTTGGAATGCCCAAATTTACATATGGAGAATGGATGTTGGATTTGGGCGGTGAATGCGCGTGAAAAATCCTAGTATGTTTTGTGATGTGTGTAAGACCCCCCCCCCCCCCCCCCTCCCCAAAACTGAACCCGGATCAGGGAGGGGGGATCTTACTGCCCAAGGACGACCACTAGCGCTTCCCGGGTGGCAATGACCCACCCTCTCAAGCACTGAGTGGTCGTCTTGTCAGGCACAAGAATCACAACACACATTAGAATCACATAGTGGAAGCAATAGAATAGGAAAACTAATCACACAGCTAATATATACATAAAGTGGAAAAAGGCCGAAGCCTATTGTTTACAACATCTGCCTCGGAGGCTACATATAACTATAACGAAATGCTCTTTAGCTAGTCCTATACTCTAGGACTCACGTCACGGAAGATAGGAGGCGAGGCGGGAGTATCCGATCGGGTCATCTCTAAGGCCGGTAACTCATCCTGCGACGCGGGGGCTTCGCGCTGTCCCATCTCCTGTGATTGGTTATAAAAATAACCGTTAGTCACAGAGCTAAGTAGAAAACACATCCCCTCCCCGGATCCATATCCTGGGGGCGGGCTAAAAGACAGGAATAAATAGCCGAAGCAAGGTAGAGGGTTAGCAGCAGGTAAAACATATATACGTATATATATCTATAATGCCTTCCAACCATAATTTCCACGAGGTGACATAAACGTGCGGTACGAAACGACAAACAATACTATCTCGCGCATACCCGCACTCAGGTATTCAAACCTGTACACACAAAAACTCTGTGTCGACACAGCTTGGACCGCTTTGCTTCAAGAGGGGTTGCGAACCCCACGGGCCTCACCGATGTGGCCGTCGGTGACAGTGGCCAGTCATGCCACTTCTGAATGTAGTCGTACCGTATCACTCAGGCCCTCCCATACAACTTGGTGTACTAACTGGATGTGAGCGACATACGGCGATTCCGAGATTTAGGCCGACCAGCGGAGTCAAAACGGTGGGTTCGGAGTGGTGATAACCCGCTGTGCACATCTCCCTGTCGCCATGAGTCGTCAACCCACCCGCACCGGTACGAACGGTCTGCGGGCGTGACCGACCCGCCACTTCCAAAACAATCTTCAAAAGCTTAAACACAGAGCAAGCGCTTTAAAACTTGACGCGACATTCTTACTCGACCAATCACTCGACTCTTGACCGGGAGGCTCGGCAGTAGGAGGGCTCCTTATTTGGGGCTAACTTAGGAGGAGGGACTCAACTCCAGGTTTTCCCCAACTAAGGCCTCACAGAAAGGAGGATAAGCACTGCTTGCCAGCGTAGGACTGCGGTTAGCACTAAAATATAAATAAAGTGCAACATAAGCAGAAAGGAAGGCCGGAAGCAGGGGCCGAAATATCAGGACCAGTACGAGACTGGAGAATTGAAAGTACAGAAAACAGTAAATAAAGGACCAGTGCGAGACTGGATTACTGGAAATGAACGGACAGAAATATAAGTAAGGGTACCAGTGCGTGACTGGATTTAAAGAATAAATGCCAAAAGTAAAAGCAGGGGGACCGATGCGAGACTGGATTTAAAGAATAAATGCCGAAAGTAAAAGCTGGGGGACCATGCGAGACTGGATTTAAAGAATAAATGCCGAAAGTAAAAGCAGGGGGACCAGTACTAGACAGGAGAGCATAATAAATAAAGGGTTAGTAGTCCAATCACTCCATAACAGGAGGCTTCAATGTCGACTCTGTTCTTAGGAGGAAGATCCGTTCGATCCCCGTTCATAGGGGTCTTTTCTCCGTTCATAGGAGATTACTTATTTTTCATGAAATTCCTTATTTCCGTGTGCCTTGGGTTCATATTTTAAATATTTGGACGCTTACTGAATTGGCGGTGTCGCCTCGCGATTGCGGCCCGAATTGCGCGTCGGCACTTTTACTTAGTTGATTTCTTGAATCATTAATCATAACCTCATTATGTAGCTAGAATACGCGTCGCGAGTCTGCCGATTTATCCCAATTAATTTCGCTCACTTTCGGTCGTTTATTTTGCTCGTAAAAGACATTTAAAGAAACAAAATAAAAGATCATACTTCCAAACTTTTATAGTAATTGCAAAATACCCTAAGTTAGAGCCAATAATTTTTGGGGAATTTTTCCAACTTATTTAGGTCTTTAATTCTTTTAAATAAACATTGCATAAGGGTTTAAGAATATCAACACATCTCCTAAATATCCCAAAAAATTACAGGAGGTGCCCCTCTGAGTGGGGAACATTTTCCATGTTGGAAATTTCTGCCAAATTTGCCCCATTTTCCTTCAGAAAAATGAGGAAGGGGAAAGGTATTTTGGGTGCAAATAGGGGAAAGGGAGAGAGCAGGGGGCGCCGCACCGGGCGCCCTCATGGGGTCCCCACAGAGGATCTGCAGCGGATCCACTGTGGGGGGCACACATTTGGAGGCGGGGGCGGGGAATGATAATAGGGGAGCCTCCTGATCTCCAAGAGGAGATCGGACAGCTCCCGCTATCTTAGCGGGGGGCGGCCGCTGCCACCGCCGGGCAGCGGCCGGCTGGGGCCGGCGCCGCCCGCGGTCAGTGCGTCGGGGGCCGGCGAGCACTCCGATGGTGGTCCAGAGGCCTGACGCCACCGGCCACCACCGGAATAATAGAGAGAAAGGGGGCGGGTGCGGTGGCGCAGCCTGCATGCGCCATGCAGGCTTGCTGCGCCGCCGCCCCCTACTGGGAGAGCCTCCCCTGCCGCCCCTGGCCGGGGCGCTGGGGAGGGGGAAATCCTCCGGCGGGGGTCCGGGGGCCTGGCGCCGCCGGCCGCCGCCGGGGGAGGGCTTTTTCCCGTACAGGAAAAGCAGGGAGGGAGGGGAGAGTGCGGGTGCTGCCGGAGGCGCATCCTCCGGCGGCCCTGCTGCCGTCCCTCGTCGGAGCAGAGGTCCCCCGGTGGGGACCTGTTGGATCTTGAGGCGCCCTTAGAGGGGGGGGGGGGGGGGTGAATAAGGGTTTTTAAAAACTTAAGTTATATTTTGAAAAGCTTTGTAATAATGCAAGATTAAGACAATAAAAAGTCAAGTAAAACAATTGAAATAAAGTAGAGACATGCTTTATTAATATCAAATAAGGTTTTACAAAAGTTGACTTCTATAATGCTAGAAATCGGTGGCGATGAATAGTAGACTCTTTTTGTTTTCTATCCCGACTCGCATCCCCACGAACCGGTGGACCTAGCCTATCCTCCCTGGATTCGGCCTCAAGCCGCTCTAGCCAACCCTTCCCCGGATATGGCCTCGAGCACCCCCTAAACCTACACCCGAGACCTAGTCTCCAACACGAGGCGAATTTCATCCCTAAGTCCTACCCAGACCTAGTCGCCAACACGAGACGAATTTCAGCCCTAAGTCCTACCCAGACCTAGTCGCCAACACGAGGCAATTTCACTAAACGATTACAGAAAAGATGTGAAATGAAAAGACAATAATATAAAAACTCCATCTATGTGGATCTCTTGGAGAAGTAGACGAAGACGCAGAGTATGATCGTAGTCGATGCGGTCTTTCGTCACGATGATGATGCGTGTTGAAATCTTCTCCACGGATCTCCTTAAGCCTTTATGGATTTGTGGGAGTATCTCTCTGAACCTTCCTCTCTTTGTTGTGGCACGAAAAGATCTGGAATTTTGGATCAGAAGAGGATGAGGAAGACGGAGCCAAGGTGTCCTTTTTATAGCCTTGGAGCTAGCACCTGGGCTAGTGGTACCGCAGGCGCTATCCCATATTAGGACATATTCTGCGTGGCAGAATCTTCAATCGGAGGAAACGTTTCTCTCTTGCCTACTGTGCTCCTCACTATCGCCTGCGCTATCGGATACCGCTTGGCGCTATCTCCTTTTATAAGTTCTCCTGGCAATTGCGCTTAATCCAATATTTCGTCGAACGAGATTTCGCCGAACGCCGCTAAGAGTTTGTCGAACGAAATTTTGTCGAACGCAGCTATGAGCAATTTGTTGAGCGCCGCTAACAGTTCGTCGAACGACAGCTAGCGCCTGCGCTAGAACTACCGCCAGTGCTAGTAGGTGTTTTGGATTTGATGGCTCAACTTTGGGGGCAACCTTCTTATGTAATCCTTGAGTCATGTGGACTTTGTTATCCTGCACACTTAAACACACAAGATCAAATACACATATGATTTGTTATTCTCAAACCTAGGAGATGCAGAAGACCATGTTCCAACAAACTCCCCCTTTTGATAATAACAAATCCATTAATGATAAATCAGAGCATTAATATATAAGCATGAAGAAACATACTTGTGTGTGTGTGAGAGTGATGACTTAGGATAATTATCGATTTTAGAATATAGAATTGCTCCCCCTAAATACATGCTCCCCTAAGTGAATGCTCTCCTAGTATGTAAGCTATCATCTTAATTAAGCATTATATTTTGATAGCAGATTTTATTTATCATGTTAGTTCTCCCCCTTTTGTTATTAGCAAAAGTGGGTAAGGAGACACCACTTAAAAGTTGACAATAAGATAAAGGCATGATCGAGCTTTTAGAGAGAATGATATGATAAGAAGTTTTAGAATACTTTTTAAAAATAGATCAGTGTTTTTAGCTTCACAATATTTTCATAAATCAGAGTTTGTAGCATAAGCAAATGTAATAATTTCCAAGTAACTAAACTACCCAGACAATATGTCTACACCCTAGCCCCGTACTAAGTGACGGATGGGCATGAGGAGCTGCAAACATGCCGTAGGTTGGGGTGTTAGTCCCATATGCAAACACTAGACACAAACTCAACCTAGCACTCTTTCCCCCCAGTGCCTCGCAAGGCCCCACTGAAACCCTCCCCGGTTAAGGACAAGACATGACTAGAGAAAAGGTTATCTAATGTCTACAACCCTACGCCCCCGCTATGGTGAGATATGTAATCATGGATAATAATTATTGGAAACATTTAAGCATTTTAAATCAAATTATAATTTCATAGCCAATGGGTTTTAATATTTGAATTTTTAAAGAAAAGTTCACATAGCTAATAAATCAGAGTTTTAGTACAATATTTTCATAGAAATAAATCAGAGTTTTGTGCATAAGAAATTTTCATGTTTAAAGCAACCAATATAAAGTTTACCAAGCAAGTCTACCACTTGTTGAAAGAATGGAATTTTGAGAATTAAGACTTTGATATAAGCATGAAAGCACAATTTAAAACAATTATATGGTTATGATGCGGAAGACTTATAGAAATACAAGAAACATCTTATTGTAATCAATGATGATCCATAAAAAGATATATGAGTTAAATTTCAAAAAGAAGATGTTTTTGTAAATCATTTTTCAATTAAAATCTTTAAGTTGGACAATAAAGTAACCAAGCATGAAATAATGTTATCGAAAAAAAAAAGATTACTACAATGTTACTTTAATTCACAATTTCAAAACCATACCAAATATTGTAGAAAGTATGCTAGGTTATCTAGTGCATTTCATAAATAAAAAGTAGTATAGAATTAGCATTAGGATCCAATACTCGTGAGAAGAAGTGTTATGGAAGATAATGATGTGCACATAAGTGTATTTTTGAGTAGAGTAAACAAATGTTTTAATAAAAAATCCAAGAAATATGTAAAGTAAGAGCACAATAAAACACAAATAATTTTACTTCCACATACTTTAATGCACAAAATGTACAACTACCAAGGTGCTTTGCACACACAATGCTCATTAAGACTTATCAGGGTGCAAAGTAGTGCTTGGGGGATCACATAATTTTATTCTTCAATATTGATTTTTTTTGTGATCTGGTGTACTTAAGAATAAGTGGTTTTTATTTTGAAAGAAAGATATGGTTTGCACAAGATACTTTACTATTCTTTCCAAGGTGCTCAACCTCACAACGCTTATTAAGACTTATCAGGAGGTTCAAGTAGTGCTTGGTGGAGTTATCTTTGTCACTTATTTTATGATTTTGTTTTGTACAAATTTCTCCGAATACACTTGTTTTGCAAACCAATATAATTTATGAAAACACAACCACTTTTCTTAGCTTTTAAAAGTGCAAATAAAGGAGTGTAGGTAAGATACTTGTGCAATTTTAATTCATTATAATGATACACAACATACACAAGCATTCTTAGATTAAACACATATGTAGACAATGCCAAAATAAGTGAGTGAATAAAGATCATTATCAAACATAAAACATTTTCTCATACTTAGAGGCATGCTAAGCTTAGTTCTACACAACTTTTACAATATAATTGATGCACATATTAATAGGTATATCAAAGCATGATGAAAACAATGTTCAAAGTAGTTTGAAAAGATAAATTGCAACATTATAGATGTTCTAAATGATGGGTTAAATCATGCTTGATTTTCAATGAAGTTCATACAGTATTTTGGATATTTTGAAGAATAATTTTGATTTAAAGTTTGAACTCATTAGATTGATCTTGGACTTCCCGAGGACTACCTTGTGAGGGGTTCGCCCGGTACTAGGAGATGTGATGGGATGATAGCCTAAATCCCCCTTTCGCAAGATACATGTAAGTAGAAAGTGTAAGTTCAATATAATAATTTTTTATACTTGTTTTTGTTTTATATTTTTATATTTGATTTTTGCATATAGGAATAGAAATCAAACAAATAACCGAAGATGAAAAAATATTTTTTGTAATTTGGATTTTATAATTTTGTATTTTAATTTTTCAAAAATCAAATAAAGTCAGAAGTGCAAAAATAAATAGTTCATAGAGAATAATATAGTTTTAAGAATTTTTCAAAATTTTAAAATTGCAGAAAATCAAATAGGTTCGCTAGCGCCGGCGTTAGCGCTAGCGCGGGAAACAGTACCCGATTTTTGATGATTTTGAAATTTTTAATTGTTGATCTTGATTAAGTGTCCCAATAGTAGTTTCATGCAGAAATTTCAAATTTTTAGGAGATGTTTTGGATGGTCCAAATTGCATGAAACGTTAGTGATTTCTTATACGACTTGACAAAATAATGATTGCATGAGATATATTTGCTTATGTTTTCATTTTGAATTTTCTAAAGACTTGTGCTTATAACTTGAAAAAGATAGGAAATGAAAACCCAAGATATCATGTTTGAACAAATCAAATATGCATAGTTTCGGTGAACAAAGAGTAATGTTCATGCAAATAGTAACATGGATATGCCCTAACATATAAAACCTAACATAGATATAAATATTCTTTAGGTGACAATGTTAGTATGATAAATTTGAGATTAATGTTATGCCAAAGTATGATAGTGTTTCAACTTATTGACCTAGAATGAAATGAAGATTCTATTTGATTTGATCTTATTAATATCAAGATGATTCTAAGGTCTAAACTTGAAATAAATCATAATACACACATAATACACCATAACACCAACCATGGTAAACAATTATAATGTCAATTGTTATCATATAATTAATTCATATACATGTGATAGAGATAGTAGTTTTTAGATGATTTTTTGATATGAATTATGATATATGATTTTTAGAGAATTTTATCAAAGGACATCAATAGATCATGGTGGTGCGTGTGGTATTAGCATTTAAGATAATTAATGTTTCAATATGTCTTTTGTGATTTTCTTTATAATTTAGATAAATATCTCATAACAAATTTGGAATATTATTTATATTGATTTATGGGCAATGAATATAAGAGAGATAGATAGGTCATCAAAATAAGATATGACTTTTGAATTTTGATCAATTTGATTTTGTAAACTTATTATGTTTTTAAGAGATAAGATCATATTTTCAATACTATATAGGATGACCATGACATGATAGCTTAAAAAGAAAACAAAAAGGAAAAATAGAAAAGACATTGAAGCACATCATGAAGTAGACATTTGTATATTTCAATTTGAAAATATTGTACTTCAAGCATTTGGATGATACCTAATGAATAAGTGTTTTAGGTATCCAAAAGGGACCATGTGGGATGGTTCCTTTGGGTACCCAAATATAGCGAGATGGCTTTTGGGGAGATGGAAGTGAATGATCCCTTTTGAGTGGAGTTTGCGTTTCATCTTTAATTATGGGCCTCCATTCATACCTTGGTTTAACATTATTTTTATTTGTCAAATTTCCATTATGATAATCTTTATATTGATGATTATGATTGTAATGATTATTAAAAGTATTGTTCATAGGAAATTTGTGCAATTTTAATTTTGAGTTGGGAGAAACATGATTTTGCAAGTAATGATGATTTTGATTTACAAACACTTTGTGTTTCTTGCTCCCATTATTAGACTTAGTTAAGATGTTCATATTCATATTCAACTTATTTTTAGGTATTTCTTGATATTGTGAATTTGTATTTATAATTTTCATAAGCAAGTTGATTTTTGATTTTAATTCATCATTCTTGATCTTTAGATTATGTCTAGCTTTATTATAAGCTATTGTGCTATTTTTAAGAGTAGAAACAATAGAGTTAATATGATTTTGATAGTCATTTCTAAATTCCTCAAATGTTTCGTCCATCTCTTTGATTTCAATTTTATAACTTTTGCATGTAGCACAATCACTTTTCAAAGATGAATTTTCTAAAGATAATTTTTCATTTTGTTCTTTTACAATTAATAGTTCTTTTTCAAAATCCTTGAATTTTTCTTTAATATTATTACAATCAAAACACGGTTTTATATTTTCATTTAAAGTGCAAAGTGGAGAATAATCAAACACATCAATCTTTGTTTTTATTTTAGCTTTTAAGTTTTTATTTTCGAAACGTAATTTTGAATTTAAATTTTTTAATTTCTTAATCTTACGTTTAGCCATTTTTAGTATATTGAAACTAGAGATAGAAGTTATCACACAAGAAGGAGATTTAGACTTTCTTACAGCGCTATTGGAAGAGGCAAAATGTGAACATGAAGTTCCTTCGTCATCTTTTAGGCCTTCCTCCATCATAGATGAATTTTCATCTCCTTTTTCTCTTGATGTATTGCTCTCTTTTTCTAAATTTATTTCCATGATCTCCATGGTTTTGTTATGAGAGAGATCTTCTTGAATGATGGTGGATGCTTGTATGTCCTTCTCCTCCTGTGTTTGTTCCATACCTGCGAGAGGAAGATCATACATTTCTTCAAGAAATTTCCATACTTTGTATGCACTAGAAAAACAATATATTACTTTGAAAACTTCATTTGATAGACCACAAAACAAATAGTGTTTGGCTTTTGCATTTAGATGAAGTTCCTTTTTATTTGATTCATCTGCTAGTCTTACTATTGCTAAATTCCATGCTTCGATATCTAAAGTTTTAATAAATCTTTCCATTAAAATTTTCCACCATTTATAATTTGTCCCTTTAAATAAAGGTGGTGCTAGGGATTTTTCTTCTTCATAAAAATTTACCCCACTAGTAGAAGCGAGATCATGAGACGTCATTATTCCCGGTTGTTAAGCCGATTTGGAATAACCTGGCTCTGATACCACTTGTTGGATCTTGAGGCGCCTTTAGAGGGGGGGGAGGTGAATAAGGGTTTTTAAAAACTTAAGTTATATTTTGAAAAGCTTTGTAATAATGCAAGATTAAGACAATAAAAAGTCAAGTAAAACAATTGAAATAAAGTAGAGACATGCTTTATTAATATCAAATAAGGTTTTACAAAAGTTGACTTCTATAACACTAGAAATCGGTGGCGATGAATAGTAGACTCTTTTTGTTTTCTATCCCGACTCGCATCCCCACGAACCGGTGGCCCTAGCCTATCCTCCCTGGATTCGGCCTCAAGCCGCTCTAGCCAACCCTTCCCGGGATATGGCCTCGAGCACCCCCTAGACCTACACCCGAGACCTAGTAGCCAACACGAGGCAAATTTCAGCCCTAAGTCCTACCCAGACCTAGTCGCCAACACGAGGCGAATTTCAGCCCTAAGTCCTACCCAAACCTAGTCGCCAACACGAGGCGATTTCACTAAACGATTACAGAAAAGATGTGAAATGAAAAGACAATAATATAAAAACTCCCTCTATGTGGATCTCTTGGAGAAGTAGACGAAGACGCAGAGTATGATCGTAGTCGATGCGGTCTTTCGTCACGATGATGACGCGTGTTGAAATCTTCTCCACGGATCTCCTTAAGCCTTTATGGATTTGTGGGAGTATCTCTCTGAACCTTCCTCTCTCTGTTGTGTCACAAAGCTCTGGAATTTTGGATCAGAAGAGGATGAGGAAGACGGAGTCAAAGTGTCCTTTGTATAGCCTTGGAGCTAGCACCTGCGCTAGTGGTACCGCCGACGCTATCCCATATTTGGACATATTCTGCGTGGCAGAATCTTCAATTAGAGGAAACTTTTCTCTCTTGCCTACTGTGCTCCTCGCTATCGCCTGCGCTATCGGATACCGCCTGGCGCTATCTCCTTCTATATGTTCTCCCGGCAATTGCGCTTAATCCAATATTTTGTCGAACGAGATTTCGTCGAACGCCGCTAAGAGTTTGTCGAACGAAATTTCGTCGAACGAAATTTCGTCGAACGCAGCTATGAGCAATTTGTCGAGCGCCGCTAACAGTTCGTCGAACGACAGCTAGCGCCTGCGCTAGTACTACCGCCAGCGCTAGTAGGTGTTTTGGATTTGATGGCTCAACTTTGGGGGCAACCTTCTTATGTAATCCTTGAGTCATGTGGACTTTGTTATCCTGCACACTTAAACACACAAGATCAAATACACATAGGATTTGTTATTCTCAAACCTAGGAGATGCGGAAGACCATGTTCCAACAGGACCTGCTCCCCCAGCGCCACCACCGACGCTGGGGGTGCAGCTCTCACAAACAACATCTCCACCCGCGCCTGGGCAAGGCTCGAGGTGGTGCTGGCGGCGCTCTGGCGACGTGGGAAGGGCGGCCGACTGCCTTAGGGAAGTAGGATGGAGGAAGGGGAGGTATCTACCTGTAGGGGAGGGGCTCGGGAGGTGGAGGGTGGCTCGCCATGGTGAGGAGGTGGTGGCGGCGGCTTGGCTGGGAAGGGCTCCGACAGGGGAAGGGGGAGGGCTAGCCGGCAGGGGGAGGTGGTGTTGGCATGGGAGGAAGGGGCTGAGGGGGGGGGGGGGTGTGCATTCAGGAGAGGAGGCTGGGCCCTTCCTTTTATACGGGAAGAGGGAGGCCTCCCTTCTCCCTCCCTTTATCCCACGTGGGTTAAAGGGAGGGATGGGTGGGGGGAGATATTTTCTCCCCCCTCCCTTGCCCTAACAAGGGCTGCCTATTCATGGGCAGCCCCCTCCCTCCTTGAGGGAGGAGATTCTCTCTCCTTCCCTTTTTTTCTTTTCTTTTCCCAAAGATTTTCATGCTTGGGGGGGGGGGGGGGGGGGGGGGGGGGGGGGGGGGGGGGGGGGGGTTGACCAAGGTCAACTTAGGGCGGTGTCCTCCATGGTCCCGAGGGTCCACCAAGATTTACCGGGGCTGATCCCGAGTTTGTGCGTTCCGTATTTCGTGCGTCGTGCTGAGGCAGTCTGCATAATCCAAAATGGGCATATTCTCCGTATGAACTCGAATTGACGGTCAACGAGTTCCGTGACGTTCGTGTGGACTATACAAATCTAACGAAACTGACGGAAGTCGAATCAGAGTACGTTCAGTCACCGTACCCCCCAACGACTTAGTTACGGTACGCAACAATACCCAAAACGGTCATTTTTTCCAAACAACCTCGGATCAGAATGGAACGAGCTCCATTACACTCGTATCGGTTATACGAGTTTAACGGAACTAACGGAAGTCAAATCGGGGTACATTTGGTCACTAGACCCCAACGACTTAATTGTGGCGCGCAATAATACCCAAAACGGTCGTTTTCCTCCAAACGACCTCGAATCGGAATGGAACGAGCTCCATTACACTCGTATTGGTTATATGAGTCTAACTGAACTGACGGGAGTCAAATCGGGGTACATTTGGTCACTATACCCCAACGACTTAGTTGCGGCGCGCAACAATACCCAAAACGGTCGTTTTCTCCAAACGACCTCGGATCGGAATGGAACGAGCTCCATTACACACGTATCGGTTATACTAGTCTAACGGAACTGACGGAAGTCAAATCGGGGTACATTTGGTCACTGTACCCCAACGACTTAGTTGTGACGCGCAACAATACCCAAAATGCTCGTTTTCTCCAAACGACCTCGGATCGGAATGGAACGAGCTCCATTACGCTCGTATTGGTTATACGAGTCTAGCGGAACTGACGGGAGTTAAATTGGGGTCCCCTAGTACACTATCCTATATTGGGTCATTCTCTATCGCTCGGGCCTACTTTTATTGGGCTAACTAGTGTCTAGTGACCCAATAAAAGTCGGGATGTTACAATCCAATAAAAATAAAGGGATTTTCGTCCTTGAAAATTGCCTAAAGTAGGGGGGTTAAAAGGACATACCTGGGGAAGGAGTGTCAGGTATTTTTCCCGAACGAGCGTCTCTGGTTCCCAGGTAAACTCCTCGCGTCCACAGTTTGACCATAAGATCTTGACCATCGTGATGGTTTTGTTCCGCAGTTCCTTGATCTTGGAGTCTACTATCTTCACCGGTTCGAGTTGGACGGATCGGTTAGATTGCACTGCCGCTGGTGGCACGGGAAGATGCTGCTCTGGTTGGCGAAGGACACGTCTTAGCGAGGAGACATGGAATACGTCGTGAAGATTTCCCAGTTCAACTGGCAGAGCTAGCCTATATGCAACAGGGTCAATCCTTTTTATGACTTGAAATGGGCCTAGGTAGCGGGGATCCAGCTTTTTCTGCTTCTTTATTCGGGATATCCCATGCATTGGCTTAATCTTCAAGAATACCATGTCTCCTACCTTGAATTCCACCAGTCGATGACGTGCATCGTAATATTTAGCCTGACGGCTCTGTGCCTCCAGCATTCGTTCTCGAATTAACCTTATAGCTGTTGTGCTATCATCTATGTAGGTGACTCTTAAAGCTTCGGGGTCCTCATCCTGTGCCCATGATAGTGGTGTTCGACAGCGTCTTCCATAGAGGGCCTCGTACGGTGTCATCTTGATGCTTGCCTGGAAGCTGTTATTGTATGAGAATTCTACCAAAGGCAGTAACTGCTCCCAAGGTTCATTGTGTTCTACTATGCATAATCGGAGGAGGTCTTCCATCATCTGGTTCGTCCTTTCTGTTTGCCCGTCGGTCTGGGGGTGGAAGGCGGTGCTAAAAGCCAATCTGGTTCCCAGATAAGCTTGCACTCTCCTCCATTCTTTTGATGTAAAGCGTCCGTCGCGGTCAGACACATTGACTTGGGTACCCCATGAAATCGGACCACTTGTTCTATAAATAGTCGGGCTAATATGTCGACGCCGTCGCCTTGCCTGTTTGGGATAAAACGGGCCACTTTAGTGAGGCGGTCTACTATGACCCATCTTGAGTTGTTCCCTGCACTAGATCGGGGTAAGCCATGGACAAAGTCCATGGAAATATCTTCGAACTTCCATTCTGGTATGGGCAGGGGTTGTAGTAAACCTCCTGGGCTACGACATTCTGCCTTGACCATTTGACAGGTCTGGCAGTGTGCTACATAATTGGTGACGTCCTTCTTCATACCTGGCTAGTATAACGTTCTTCGTAGATCTGTATACATTTTCACTACTCCCAGATGTATCGAATACCTTGATTGGTGTGCTTCGCGTAGTATCTCCTCCCGGATTCCTTCGACAGCGGGAATGAATATGCGGTGTTTGTATTGTAGGATGCCATCATATAGATTGTAATCTTCCTGAGCGCCGTGTTGTAGAGTCTGAATGATTGGGGCTGCTTCTACATCGATCTTTTGGGCCTCTCGTATTCTGTCTTTGATGTCACACTGTATCTCCATCCAGTAGAGCTGGGCCTGGTAATCCATCGGGTTCCTACGGGTGATGAGAATGATATCCAGGTCTGCCAAGGACTTGACTAAGGCTCCGTTTGGGGGGACTTATTTTCACCGGTCAAGCGGTTACGATCGCATGAATCGGACCTTAGTTAAGATCTGATTCATGCGATCGTAACTGCTTGACCGGTGAAAATAAGTCCCCCCAAATGAAGCCTAACTCTTCTGGTATAATCTCTAGCCAATTTCCGGCTATCGGAGGTTGCCGACTTAGGGCATCTACAACCTTATTGGCTTTGCCGGGGTGGTATTGGAGGGAGAAGTGATAATCACACAGGAAGTCCAACCACCGGCGCTGTCGGAGATTTAGCTCTTTCTGGGTGAAGATATATTTGAGGCTCTTGTGGTCGGAGAAGATCTCGCATTTTACTCCGTAGAGATAATGCCTCCAGACTTTTAGTGCGAATACAACCACACCCAGTTCCAAGTCATGGGTTGCGTAGTTTAGTTCGTGAGGCTTTCAGCCGCCGTGAGGCGTAGGCGACTACCCTGCCGTGTTGCATTAGTACGGCTCCCAACCCTTTCCACGATGCGTCGGCGTAGATTTGGAAGCCCTTAGTGCCTGGGGGGAGTGTCAAAATCGGAGCCGATATTAGTCGGTTCTTTAGTTCTATGAACGCTGCTTCGCATTCGGGAGTCCACTGGAACGTTGTATCCTTTTTGGTGAGGGAGATGAGGGGCAAGGTAATTTTAGAGAAACCTTCTACAAATTTGCGGTAGTAGCCGGCGAGGCCAAGGAAGCTTCTGATATCTGTTGCTGACTTAAGTGGCGGCCAGTCTCGCACTGTTTGCACCTTGGCTTGGTCTACCGCTACCTCGTTCTTGTTGATCGTATGCCCAAGGAAACCAACTTCCTCCATCCAGAATTCACACTTGCTAAACTTCACGAAGAGCGAATGTTCCCTTAACTTGCGCAAAACCATTTGGAGATGCCTGGAATGATCGGTCTTACTCTTCGAATAGATGAGTATACCGTCTATAAAGACGATCACAAATTGGTCTAAGAAGGGTTCAAACACTTTATTCATTAGAGCCATGAAGGCGGACGGGGCATTGGTCAGCCCAAACGACATTACCATAAATTCGTAAAGTCCATAGCGGGAGCTGAAAGCGGTCTTGGGGATGTCTTCTTCTCGTACTCGGAGTTGATAATAGTCGGACCTTAAATCCATTTTGGAGAAGACGGACATGCCTTATAATTGATCGAATAATTCATCTATCCTGGGTAGGGGATAGGTATTTCAGACAGTGAGCTTATTTAGTTCCCTGTAGTCGATACAAAGACGCATGGATCCATCCTTCTTTTTGACAAATAGTACTGGAGCTCCCCAGGGAGAGGTACTCGGACGAACGAAACCTGCGTCAATTAGCTCTTATAATTGTATCTTGAGCTCGGCTAGTTCCCTTGGGGCCATTCGGTACGGTGCTCGGGATACTGGTCGAGTTCCATGAGCAAGTTCAACCTGGAAGTCCACTTCCCGTTGCGGGGGCAACCCGGGAAGGGATTCTGGAAAGACGTCTGGGAAGTTTCGAATTATGGGTACTCTAGAGAGCACTTGCATCATGTCTTCCATCTCAAAGTAGATTAGGTACACCTCGTCCTTTCGTCGGACTGCTTTGACTATTTGAGCGGACGTTAAGATAATGTGGGTGACAGAGGTTATACTTGTTAGGGTGATGGATTGCCCATTTGGGTTCCGAAGGTGGATCTCTCGAATCGAACAATTGATTTGGGCGCTGTGCTCGGCCAACCAATCCATTCATAAAATGATGTCGAATCCGGTTATCGCTAGAATGGTTACGTTGACTTCGAATTCTACGCCCCCTAGTGTTGCTTGGAAGGAGCACTTCTCTGTGGACGTCATGTCTGATCCATCCGGGAGTCGTATTCGTATCAACATTCCAGATGATCGTACGGTGTTTCCTTTGTCTGCGATGAAATTCTGTGCGATGAAGGAATGCGTGGCACCGATATCGAACTGCGTTTTAGCGGGGTGACCTTCTACCAGAAGTAAACCTGATAATATATATATATATATAAATACTATGATCATATGCTCTTTACAGATATGCATGAGTAGTAATTACACAAGCTAAACAAAAGACTGCATCATATGTTTCTACTATATCCTCCTCCTAGGATATCATGGCTAATGAAAGTAGATACCTATCACTGCATCTGGTGCAGGGTCGTGCTGGAGATCTAAAGCGTATGCCTCGAGCGGTGCTGCTCTGCCCTGTACGGCCTGGCCCCTCCTGCTTGCAGGTCGTCCTCTGCGTCCACCTCATCCTCGTCCTCTCTCCGCGGCTCCCTGCACTGCTCCTAGGACGGGCCTACCTATAGCCTGAGGGCAGAAAGCTCATATATGCCCGGGCTGCTGGCAAAGGTAGCAGTTCCCTGCAAAGGGGGCATCTCGTCGTGTGGTTGGGGCGGGCTGAGGTGTTGGGGTTGGAGGCGCCGGTCGGGGCTGGGGTGCCTGACTATATGGCTAGTGGCGCTGACGTTGTCTCCTATCCCAGTCCTGTCTGTGAGGGCCTACTCCTCTCCCTCGGCCCTGAGCCCGGGGAACATCCATGGGTCCCCTTCACTGCTGAGCCACCATCCTCTGATCCATCTCTAAAGCTGCGGCGTGAGAGGCGATTGTGTGAAAGGTCGACTGGGAGATCATGATCAAAGCCTGTCAGAGATCGTCTCGTAGTCCTCGATAGAATCTAGTCGCTCTATCTCTGTCTGTAACTGCCAATGTCCTGGCAAAATGGGCCAGGTGGATGAACTCTCGCTGGTACTCCGGTATCGTCCTCTCTCCTTGTCGGATCTGCAGGAACCGCTCCTGGAGTGCAATCCTATCAGCGTCAGAGATGAAATGCTCTAGGAAGGCCTCTGAGAACTCTCCCCAGAGGATTGTGCTGTGTGGTCGCTCTCTAAATATGGAGCGGCTGGCTTCCCTCCACCAATCTCGGGCATAGCCCTATAGCAAGGTCACTACTAAAGACACTGCGGCCACGGTGGGGCACATCATCCCAACCAAGAGCTCCTCTACTCTCTCCACACACTCTTCTGCCTGTATGGCAGACTCGGTGCCTCAGAAGGTAGGGGTCCTTAGCCCCTGGAATGTCGTCAGAAGGTCGATAGGCACGGTGGTCTGCTGGGGTGGCCGTAGGATGGCTGTCTGGAAGGTGGCTAGCAGGTCTGTCAGTGTCCTTCCTAGATCCGTATCAACAAAAGGGACTGCTGCTAGGGCGGCCGGGGCTGGAGGTGGAGTGGTGGGATGGTACTGATCCCTAGAGGAGGACCTTCCGTTACTGGACTCCGGTATCTGAAGAAGTAACAGACGAACATCAGTATTTGCAAAAATAAGGGAATTTTGCAGAACTGACTGAAAGGAAGCGGAAAAATGTGCGGGTGTACAACTGTGCAGTCTAGGATCCTTAAACCTTAAACCTAAGGGTCCACCATGCTTCCGCTGCGTGGTTCATCCCGAACCAAGTAACAGAAGCTAGGAAGGGAGGATCTAAAAACTGCCCCATGTGGTTGGATCGTGGTAGCTCTGATCCATTTGTAAGACCCCCCCCCCCTCCCCAAAACTGAACCCGGATCAGGAAGGGGGGATCTTACTGCCCAAGGACGACCACTAGCGCTTCACGGGTGGCAACGACCCACCCTCTCAAGCACTGAGTGGTCGTCTTGTCAGACACAAGAATCACAACGCACATCAAAATCACATAGCGGAAGCAATAGAACAGGAAAACTAAGCACACAGTTGATATATACATAAAGTGAAAAAATGTTGAAGCCTATTGTTTACAACATCTGCCTCGGAGGCTACATATAATTATAACGAAATGCTCTTTAGCTAGTCCTATACTCTAGGACTCACGTCGCAGAAGACAGGGGGCAAGGCGGGAGTATCCGATCGGGCCATCTCTTTGGCCGGTAACTCATCCTGCGGCGCGGGGGCTTCGCGCTGTCCCATTTCCTGTGATTGGTTATAAAAATAACCGTTAGTCACAGAGCTAAGTAGAAAACACATCCCCTCTCCGGATCCGTATCCTAGGGGCAGGCTAAAGGATATGAATAAACAGCCAAAGCAAGGTAGAGGGTTAGTAGCAGGTAAAACATATGTACGTATATATATCTATAATGCCTTCCAACCATAATTTTTACGAGGTGACATAAACATGCGGTACGAAACGGCAAACAATACTCTCTTGCGCATACCCGCACTCAGGTATTAAAACCTGTACACACAAAAACTCTGTGTCGACACAACTTAGACCACTTTGCTTCATGCGGGGTTGCGAACCACACGGGCCTCACCGATGTGGCCGTCAGTGATAGTGGCCAGTCCTGCCACTTCTGAATGTAGTCGTACCGTATCACTCAGGCCCTCCCGTACAACTTGGTGTACTAACTGGATGTGAGCAACTTCCGGCGATTCCGAGATTTAGGCTGACCAGCGGAGTCAAAACTGTGGGTTCGGAGTGGTGATAACCCGCTGTGCACATCTCCCTGTCGCCATGAGTCGTCAACCCACCCGCATCGGTATGAACGGTCTGCGGGCGTGACCGACCCGACACTTCCAAGACAATCTTCAAAAGCTTAAACACATAGCAAGCGCTTTAATACTTGACGCGACATTCTTACTCGACCGGTCACTCGACTCTTGACCAGGAGGCTCGGCGGTAGGAGGGCTCCTTATTTGGGGCTAACTTAGGAGGAGGGACTCAACCCCATGTTTTCCCCAACTAAGGCCTCACAGAAAGGAGGATAAGCACTGCTTGCCAGCGTAGGACTGCGGTTAGAACTAAAATATAAATAAAGTGCAACATAAGCAAAAAAGAAGGCCAGAAGCAGGGGCCGAAATATCAAGAACAGTACGAGACTGGAGAATTGAAAGTACAGAAAACAGTAAATAAAGGACCAGTGCGAGACTGGATTACTGGAAATGAACGAACATAAATATAAGTAAGGGGACCAGTGCGTGACTGGATTTAAAGAATAAATGTCGAAAGTAAAAGCAGGGGGACCAATGCGAGATTAGATTTGAAGAATAAATGCCAAAAGTAAAAGCTGAGGGATCAGTGCGAGACTAGATTTAAAGAATAAATGTCAAAGGTAAAAGCAGGGGGACCAGTACTAGACTGGAGATCATAACAAATAAAGGGTTAGTAGTCCAATCACTCCATAATAGGAGGCTTCAATGTCGACTCTGTTTTTAGGAGGAAAATTCGTTCGATCCCCGTTCATAGGGGCCTTTTCTCCGTTCATAGGAGCTTTCTTATTTTTCATGAAATTCCTTATTTCCGTGTGCCTTGGGTTCATATTTTAAATATTTGGACGCTTACTGAATTGGCAGTGTCGCCTCGCGATTGCGGCCCGAATTCCGCGTCTACACTTTTACTTAGTTGATTTCTTGAATCATTAATCATAACCTCATTATGTAGCTAGAATACGCGCCGCGAGTCCGCCGATTTATCCCAATTAATTTCGCTCACTTTTTGCCATTTATTTTGCTCGTAAAAGACCTTTAAAGAATCAAAAGAAAAGATCATACTTTCAAATTTCATAGTAATTGCAAAATACCCTAAATTAGAGCCTATAATTTTTGGGGAATTTTTCCAACATATTTAGGCCTTTAATTCTTTTAAATAAACCTTGCATAGGGGTTTAAAAATATCAACACATCTCCTAAAAATCCCAAAAAATTACAGGAGGTGCCCCTCTGAGTGGGGAACATTTTCCATGTTGGAAATTTCTACCAAAATTGCCCCATTTTCCTTCAGAAAAATGAGGAAGGGGAAAGGTATTTGGGGTGCAAATAGAGGAAAGGGAGAGAGCAGGGGGCGCCGCACCGGGCGCCCTCCTGGGGTCCCCACAGCGGATCTGCAGCAGATCCGCTGTGGGGGGGGGGCACACATTTGGAGGCGGGGGCGGGAAACGATAATAGGGGAGCCGCCCGATCTCCAGGAGGAGATCGGACGGCTCCCGCTATCTTAGCGGGAGCCGGCCGTTGCCACCGTCGGGCAGCGACCGGATGGTGCTGGCGCCGCACCCGATCTGTGCGCCGGGGGCCGGCGAGCACTCCGTTGGTGGTCCGGCGGCCTGGCGCCGCAGGCCACCGCCGGAATAATAGAGAGAAAAGGGGGCGGGGGGCGGTGGCGCAGCCTGCATGCGCTATGCAGGCTTGCTGCGCCGCCGCCCCCTGCTGGGGGAGCCTCCCCTGCCGTCCCAGGCCGGGGCGCCGGGGAGGGGGCAATCCTCCGGTGGGGGTCCGGCGGCCTGGCGCCGCCGGCCGCCGCCGGGGGAGGGCTTTTTCCCATACAGGAAAAGCAGGGAGGAAGGGGAGAGTGCGGGTACCGCCGGAGGCGCGTCCTCTGGCGGCCCTGCCGTCATCCCTCGTCGGAGCAGAGGTCCCCCGGTGGGGACCTGCTCCCCCAGCGCCACCACCGACGCTGGGGGTGCATCTCTCACGGCCAACACCTCCACCCACGCCTGGGCAAGGCTCGGGGTGGTGCTGTCGGCGCTCCGACGACGGGGGAAGGGCGGCCGGTTGCCTTAGGGAAGTAGGAAGGAGGAGGGGGAGGTATTTACCTGTAGGGGAGGGGCTCGGGAGGTGGAGGGGTGGCTCGCTATAGTGAGGAGGTGGTGGCGGCTTGGCTGGGAAGGGCTCCGACAGGGGAAGGGGGAGGGCTGGCCGGCACGGGGAGGAGGTGCTGGCAGGGGAGGAGGGGGCTGGGGGGGGTGTGCATTCAGAAGAGGAGGCTGGGCCCTTCCTTTTATAAGGGAAGAGGGAGGCCTCCCTTCTCCCTCCATTTATCCCACGTGGGTTTAAAGGGAGGGATGGGTGGGGGAGATATTTTCTCCCCCCCCCCCCTCCCTTGCCCTAACAGGGGGTTGCCTATTCATGGGCAGCCCCCTCCCTCCTTGAGGGAGGAGATTCTCTCTCCTCCCCCCCCCCCCCTTTTTCTTTTCTTTTCCCAAAGATTTTCATGCTTGGGGGGGGGGGGGGGGTTGACCAAGGTCAACTTAGGGTGGGGTCCTCCATGGTCCCGAGGGTCTACCAAGATTTACCGGGGCCGAACCCGAGTTTGTGCGTTTCGTATTTCGTGCGTTGTGCCGAGGCGGTCTGCATAATCCAAAATGGGCATATTCTCTGTATGACCTCGTATTGACGGTCAACGAGTTCCGTGACGTTTGTGTGGACTATACAAGTCTAACGAAACTGACGGAAGTCGAATCGGAGTACGTTCGGTCATCGTACCCCAACGACTTAGTTGCGGCACACAACAATACCCAAAACGGTCATTTTCTCCAAATGACCTCGGATCGGAAAGGAACGAGCTCCATTACACTCGTATCGGTTATACGAGTGTAACGGAACTGACGGAAGTCAAACCGGGGTACATTTGGTCACTGTAACCCCAACGACTTAGTTGTTGCACGCAACAATACCCAAAACGGTCGTTTTCTCCAAACGACCTCGAATCGAAATGGAACGGGCTCCATTACACTCGTATTGGTTATACGAGTCTAACAGAACTGACGGGATTCAAATTGGGGTACATTTGGCCACTGTACCCCAACGACTTAGTTGCAGCGTGCAACAATACCCAAAACGGTCGTTTTCTCCAAACGACCTCGGATCAGAATGGAACGAGCTCCATTACACTCGTATCGGTTATACGAGTCTAACGGAACTGACAGAAGTCAAATCGGGATACATTTGGTCACTGTACCCCAACGACTTAGTTGCGGCGCGAAACAATACCCAAAATGGTCATTTTATCCTAACGACCTCGGATCGGAATGGAACGAGCTCCATTACACTCGTATTGGTTATACGAGTCTAACAGAATTGATGGGAGTCAAATCGGGGTCCCCTAGTACACCATCCTATATTGGGTCATTATCTATCGCTCGGGCCTACTTTTATTGGGCTCACTAGGGTCTAGTGACCCAATAAAAGTCGGGATGTTACAATGTGCACTTGTGTGCCGCGACGTGGTTTATCTCCTTGGTTAGTTGATTAGTTCATGATGAATTTTCACGTGTGGCTGAGGTCCCTGTGAGATAAGTCCCTTTTTTGGTGAAACTGACGAGAACGACTATGCTGATGGACAAGCCTGATGGTGTGAGTATCCATGTGCGGGTGGGGTCTCAGCTAGGGTTCTTAAAATCGGTTGTATTGGTTTTGGTGAAACTAACGAGAACGACTATGCTAACGGACAAGCCGGATGGTGCGAGTATCCATGTGCGGGTGGGGTCTTGGCTAGGGTTCTTAGAATCGGTTGGTGTGTCGTTAGGGGTGCGAATACCCCGGTGATGATATGATGTATTTGTGTATTGATGATGTGCTAGCCTCGTACACGCAATAGGGAGCCTTGGGTGAAACCCGTGTTGCATTCATGATGCATTGTTTGGCCTCATTTACTTTACGCTCAACCTATAAACATGTTTATTGTTTGTGACATATAGATTAGAGTTGATATGCCTATTTATACGTTTTATTTCATTTGCATCTGGAGTGCTGACTTGTAGGGTGATGTAGTTCCCTAGGGTCCGCTAGGGCGGTCAGGAGGAGGGGTGTTGTTACGAAGTTGTGGTCAGCCCCGATTGACCCTCGTGTACCACTTCTTTTGTGTTGGATTCAGGGCAAGCATAGCAAGCGGGAGCTAGCTCGCCGACCAAAACGGCCTAAGCCTCATGAAATGTCCCTCCTTCTGTTTTATTGTTTTCTTTAATTTTGTTCTGGCTTAGCATGCCAATGTAGTTTATGAGTTTTGCTACTTTTGTTTGATGCTATGACCAAATCTCTGATATCTAGATGTGGACGACCTTAGTGGTGTTTGACTTAGTGTTTCCATTGCGCTTAGTTGATTTGGGTTTGAATGTTTCTTATCACTTATAATACTGATTATGTGTTGACTCTATGTTGTGGGGTCCTGGCCGGACCCACATTATATGGTTATTGCATTAGAGGTGTTACATGCGCGGGCGTCGTTCCATGCGTCTTTTTGGGCGGTTTTGGGACCCTTTGAGCGAATGTGGTTCAATGCGCACAACTCACTTGGTCGGGTCAACTTGCTAGAGCGTTTTGATCCGATTTGACTCAGATAACCTGATAGGATAACCCCATCAATAATAAATAATTATATTTATTTGTAATGTAAATTTAATAATTTATATTATATAATTATTTTAAATTTTAATACAAATATTAAACATAGTAAAATAAAAATGTAAAATTACGTTGAAATAATAGGAATAGCTCGAGGGAAAAGTAATAAATTCCTATAATATTAATTGGTTCATTTGTAATGAAAAAAAAAATGCATTAAGAATTGTTTTTTTTAATGTAAAATGAATAATTTATATCATGTAATTACTTATATTTTTACTAAAAACATAAAAAATAAGAATATAAAATTACAATGGAGTAATACGAATAGCTCCAAGGAAAATGCAATAATTCCTATAATATAAATTGGTTTATTTGTAATGAAAAAAGTTATATTATATAATTATTTTTATTTGTAATGTAAATGAATAATTTATATAATATAATTATTTTATTTTTAATAAAAAATATTAAACAAAATTTATAAATATTAAATTACGTTGAATTTCTGTGATTTGACTATTTATAGGCCCTAGAATAATAATTGTACCCCAAGATGTTGTTCATACTACAAACGGCTCTTGGAGAAATTTGAAGCCGCCTTCCTCCATTATCCCAACCTTGAATCTTCATCGACCTAGAAGCTTTGCATATATCGGGTCAGGGAGCATGTTAGACAAAAGTGACCAACTCTCTACGCATACACACACAACAAGCGAGAAAGAAGCGAAGAGCAATCTCTGCAGAATCAACAAATCATCAGAATAATTTCAATCTTATTTCCGCGATCGAGTAAGGCCCTCCTCGCTTTCCGAGAATCAAATTTTGATCGATTTATGTTCTCGCTTTGATCGGAGAATGTACGCAAAACACTAGTCAACGAGTCCTTGACACTTGGATTAGTTGATACAAATAGGGAATTGTTAAGTGCACACCGTTATTGGCTATGTGCACTACAAATTTAACTAAATAAAGATTTCATTTCACTCCCAAAAATCAACTAAGTGCACGCAGTTGAGCGCACGACACTCTCCCCCAGCCTGCGCGGCCCCGAAACCTAGGGTTTCGTTGCCCTTCGTCGCCCTTTGCCGAACTTCACCCATCTTCGCCCGCCTCCAGCTTCCAGTTCACCACCCTTCGACGCCCTCCACCGATCTTCGACCGCCGCCAACTTCCATTTCCAGATCCCATGGCGTTCTTCTCCCGCCACCACCTCCCTTTATCATCGCCGACATCATTATCCCATTCACAGAGCAAGGTTAGACATTTTGTATGTGTTTTGTGCAAGTTTTTTTGCCGATCCGCGAATTTGTGGCCGATTCAAATATTGTGATTTTTATCTGTAAATTTTGAGACAACTTGACCATTGTTTCCACCAATCTAACATCTTCATTTCGACCATCCACATCTTCGAAGGTATCACTTATTTGTGTTGTGATTTTGCTAAGTGGTTGTTTTTGCCATTTCGATTATTATGTTTGTTCTATATGTAATCTATATTTGTACAAATTTGTGGATTTTTACAGTATGGAGGGAAGTACTGATATGATAATTTGTAATATCGATAATAAGAAAATTGAAGTTGAAGTGGGTTGTCATTTTGAGATGATCAAGGCTTTGAGACGAGAGAATCCTTAATTGAGTGAGTTCGAAAAGTTAGACGTACTTTGAGTTTTGTTGTTACAATCAGTTGTTCGGATAAGGTAGTGGGTCGGTTGACACCTCATTTGCTCCTTAGTTGTGATAAAGAGGGTCATTATCGAGCCAATCAACGCAATAAAGATCGTGAAAAAAGGGTCTTCATAAATCTTCTAGTAAAATATGTGGTTGTCTTTTTTCCGTTAAAGCCAAAAAACATCGAATGTTGATGAGTGGAAAGTAACTGCACTATGTGGGAAGCTTAACCATGAGCATGTTCATTTGGAAGTGCATGCATATGCAGGTCGCTTGATTGAGAAAGAGGTAAAGATAATTAAGAATATGTATGCTTATGGAGTAAAACCGCACAAAATTTTAGCCTCCGTGAAGAAAAATAATTCCACTAATACAACTACTATAAGAATTATTTATAACGAAAGAGTGCGTTTGCAGAAAAAACAACTAGATGGTTGTACCTCGATACAGTTTCTATACAAGTGCATTATTTTGGAGGGCTATGTCAGTTACAACAAAGTGGCGGAAACTACAAACTGGTTGCATAGTTTATTTTTTACTCACCCAGTCTGCATCAAACTCAGTAATATGTTCCCCACCGTGTTTCAGTTGGATTGCACATATAAGACTAACATGTGTCTCATGCCATTGTTATGCATTGTTGGAGTAACATCAACCCACCAATCCTTTTTTTTCTTGTTCCACCTTTATTTCAGATGAAACTAAAGATAGTTATCATTGGGCATTGGAATGTTTCAAATCAATATTTGATCCAAATGTAGAACTTGTTATGTTGGTAACTGATAGAGAGTTTACTTTAATGAATGCAGTTAAAATCGTATTTACAAGTTCCAAGAATATTTTATGTCGAGTACACATAAATAGGAATATATTGGCTAATTGCAAGAAATGTTTTAGCAAGGGGAAAGAGTTTCAGCAGTTTATGTATGCACGGTAGGGTTTGATTGATGCAACAATTGAGAATGAATTCAATAATACTTTTAACATGCTAGTGGTTGAATTTTTTGCATAATATTCCGATGCATTGGGCTATGTCACCACATCGTGGCTTGAGTCATAGAAAGAATATTTTGTGTCTACATGGATTGATAAGTACATGCACTTGGGTAGCTATAGTACAAATCGAGTTGAAAGTTGACATAGCCAGTTGAAAATATTTCTTAAGGTCAGTGTTGGGAACTTGAATACCATATGGAAAACATTCGATTAAATGAGCAACATACAATATACATATATTAAGAGGTCTGTTGGGCAAAGTTGTATACATGTTAGCCAAGAGTATTGTGAATCTTTATATGCGGATATATTGGGGGCATGTATCTACAAAAGCTTTGGAGTACATTCGAGAAGAAGAAAATTTGGTTGGGAGAAATATACAAGCTCATGATTACACCCATAAGATGGGGTTCATCATGGGTTTACATGTTCACATGGGCTTTGGCCATACATAGCTCAATCAAAACCCTTCCCTTTATGGTGTAGACATAGGCATTGAAAGCATTTATCTTTACAAGAAACAAAAAAGGAAGTTCCCGGAAGTCATTGATATTAGCAATGAAATTGATGCAATTGCTCATTTTTACTACTTCAATACATAACATAAGAAAGAAATTAAAAGAAAACTTCGAGAATTAGTTGAGCCATCATTTAGCCAAACGGTTGAGCCTATGGTTCCTATGCGGTTGAGAGGAAGACTCAAAGGAAGCCTTAAAAAATTTAAAGATGATTGCAGATTAACTAGACGTGATCCATCGCATTTCGAATATATTCTCTCCATGGAAGATTAAAAAAATGAAGCAAAAAAGTAAAATCAAGAGCCAAGTTGAATGCTAGAAAAATGACAAACTATCAACTTAGAACTCCATCTATGAATATACATTTGGGTAATGAAGTTCGCCAACAATTGCCAATTTTGTTCTCCGAACATATTACAGATGTCGTAGATGTGCTTGGTGACAATCATTGTGGATTTCAAGTTGTTGGTCAAGCTTGGGTAAGGGTGCTAATTGGGTACACGTGAGGAATGATCTCTACATGGAACTTGAAAATCACAAAACTTTATATGATGAGATGTATGAACATTAGAAGAACTCAAATGTTACAAAGTCTCGATTGCACAGTGACTCCGTCACCGGTTGATAAGTGGAAGTCATTACCCGATATGGGTCTTATAATCACATTTTGCTACAATGTGTCGGTAATGGAGCTCTTAAGTGATCAATGCTTTACATTTCTTCCACTGCATTCTGTGCCACCACCAATGCCAAAATTAATTTTCATTGGATTCATAAATGGAAATCACTTTATTCTTATACTTCTTAGTGATAATTGTCCATTGCCACTAATATTCTCTCAATGGAGTAGATTTCACGAGCAAAATGTTGACACATGGGCATCTATATATATGTCAAAGATTACACTTCCACAAACAAACAAGGTGGACAGTGCGGTTATTGGTTTGGAGGATATGTGATAAAAGGCTAGTGATGCTTATTATTATTATTTTCCAATGCATTATTTCTACTAAAGAATATTCTAACAAATGTTTATTTTTAGTGCAGTTTTTGTATGAGTATGGAGCATCTCGAATGAGAATTCGAATTGGGCCAAGTGTATTTCTCCAAGCAATTTTTCTTGTTTTTTGCTTTTTTCTTTCTCGAGACAAGACAAGGAGTTCCACCTTACACAACAAGCATCCTTTATCATAGATGTAAGTCTGAAAACAAAGATAAATTGTGCTTTCTCTCTCTCTCTCCTCCAATTCTACTTGACTGATTTATAAAATTTCATTGGTGTGTGCAGATCAAATGTGAGAGTGGAAGTGGTTTGTAAGTAACTTTTTTTGGAGCTCTGATAGATGAGACGAGGGTATAAGGTTTGAATTGGAATCTCCCTCTCTACTCTGGATTTTTTTTGCTTCACGGACTGTTAAATATACTAATGAAATTTTATTGAGGAGCTTCTCTGAATCTTGTTATCTGATTTTAAGTTCTTAAAGGTTAGGTTATAACATTGTTGACAAATAAATGACAATATTATGATGTGGTTCAATGGAATTTAATGTTATCTTGGTTGGTTTGTTGTTAACAAAAATGCGGTGTCCCTAACAATTATGTGTGCCCTTATCACAGTGCGGTACTTTTAACAAAAACTTGCATCCAGCCAAAATAGTAGTGCACTTAACAATTCCCTACAAATATTATGTGCAAGAAAAGAACCGTTTAATGGCTAATTATCAAAATTTTCAAAAAAATCTCATAGTCTGCTCTTTTTTGACGATTGACGGAGTGTATCCGTTTACGATGCTCGCTTCAGAGGGCAATAGCTCATCTTTTGAAGCTCCCGTCACTGCCGGCGTCGCCATCATCAACGACAGCGTCTTCGTCGCTCACGTCACACTCCGCAAACCTGTCGCGCCACCGACAAGATTGGATAAAGGATTCACCGGAGTGCAATGAGCGTCCATGGAGGTTGGTTGTCGACAATAGGTGGCTCGCCGGCCGGAATCTGGAGAGAAGCGTGGGGCGGTATTGTGCGGAAGAGGCGAATGAGGTATCACACGAGGTGTGGCAGTCGGCCGCGTGAGCTAGAGAATAGGAGGCGTGAATTATAAGGAGGATATGGGTGCAAGTTGAGTCGAGCCAGCTCACGAGCTTGACGAGCCGACTCGAAAAAAGCTCGACTCGAGCTCGAGCTCGATTGCTCTTGTTCATGAGCTCGTGAGCCGGCTCGCGAGCTTTTTTGGGGTATTTTTTTAAAATAAAAATAAAAATAAAAATAAAAATAAGCTCATGAGCAAAAAACTCGCGAGCAACTTGAGCTCGACTCGAGCTCGCGAGCTCGAAAGCTCGAGCTCGAGCTCAATATACTGGTCTCGAGCTCGAGCCAAGCAGGATGAGCTCGACGAGCTCGAGCTCGAAATATTTAGCTCGAGCTCGAGTTTGGGATTTTTGCCAAGCTCGACTCGAGCTCGACTCGTTTACACAGCAAACTATTTTAATTTTTAGGCAAAACTACTAAATAGGTCCCTATAGTTTATCACCTTCTTGAAATAGGTCCCCAAATTATTTTTTGCTTGAAATTAGTCCTCAAACTTTCTAAAACCTGTGAAATCAGTCCCATTTAACGTTTTTCCCTAGGCCGGCAAAACTTTCGTGAAGCTGTTCTCCAATGGAGGTGAGCAAATAAGAACTCCAGCTCAAACTCGGCAAGGAAGTTCTGGGAAATAGGTTAGGTGTCTTCATGCAGTTTCATGCAGTTAAATGGGTATGCAGCTTCCTTCGGCAACATTCAACAATGGCGATCACGATTTCCAGAAATTTTTCAAATGAAGGAAACAATCAACATGGATGATTCAAGGGATCGAGAGCTTCAAGTAGTCACTGACTTAAGCTCCGGCAGGACACGACAAGCAGCTTGAAGGTCGGCATCAATGGAGGTAGCAGGATGAAGAAGGCGATTTCTCTTGCTTGCCACATACGTAAGATTAAGATATAAGATGGACACATGGCAGCTGCTTGGCGACATTGACGGGCAGATGTTCGGAGGAGAAGCAAACAACAAGCAAGAGGTAACCCGCATTAATTTTTCTAGGGAAAAAAACGTTAATTGGGACCGATTTCAAAGTTTTAAAAAGTTTGAGGACTAATTTCAGGTAAAAAATAGTTTGGGACCAATTTCAAAAAGGTGATAAACTTTAGGTACCTATTTAATAGTTTTACCTAATTTTTAAAAATAGGGAATACGAATAGCCATATGTAAGAAAATCAACATCCATATATAAACAAGTATATATATACTCCGAACTAAACTTTCAATCTAAGCGTTAATAACTCTGGTCCCGTGATGCCGGTGGATCCGCAGGTCCAGTCGCCCTCCATTCCAGAACAAAAACAGCCATCACTTCTGCCGCCGCCGTCCCCGCTGCCGATTGACGCCGTGGATGTTGGCAAAGGTATCAGAGACATTGTAGGAGACGAGGCCGAGAAGCCCGAGGAATCTACTGCGCCATCGCCATCGCCTATCGATGTCGCCGTTCCCCTGCTCCCGCGTCCATTCCTTGCTCCGCTTCCCAAGAGAGGCCACCTCCGGAAAAAGAAAAACCCTCTCACCGCTAAGCAAAGCTCCACAGCTAATCGGAGGCTCGAGTTTCTTTCAGACAACTTCCACCCCGTTCCGTTTTCCCCGGGTAAAACCCTAGATTTCTCCGCACACGAAAATATCTTCCGCGCTCTTGGTCTATGGGATTTCGCTCACCTAAAGCTAGATTCCGAAGTGCGATCCGAACTCCTCGCCCATTTGATCGCTTACTACGACCCTGCCAATCGCCGCAGCTACGTCAACGGCACGCGAATATCTGTTAGCCGCAGCGATTTGGCTCGTGCCCTTGGCCTTCCGGCTAAGAAGGAAAAATCGAATCCCTTGGACTGCACGGATGAAGCTGTCTTCGTTCTCCTGGAGTTTATTTCGAACTACATGCCATACGGGGACGACATGTGCATATTACCTCAGGAGATTTCACAGGCTATTCAATTTGTAAAGAATGGACTGCCTCACAAGGTGGATTGGGCAGCATTGATGTGGGTTTTGGTGGAGAAAGAGCTCCTGGATGCTCCCAACTCCGGGGATTTTCACTGTGCCTCGCACCTACAGTGTTTAATTAAACACCAACATCCTCACTTATTCCAAAATGAAGAACAGACTACATTGGAGCCAATTGTTGAGGTTGACGAAGAGGAGATTTCAGTGGTAGAAGCAGATGTACGTGTGGTAGACGCTGTGGTTAACATGGTAGAAGACAAGGTTACTGCAGCAAAGGAAGACGAATATGATTACAGTGATAGTAGTCCCATGAAGATGAGGTCTTTGAAGGATTTGGAGAATGCGGTTCTCGACAAAAACAATAGCGATTTGCCATTGACTCTCAGCGAAAGTGAACATCTTGTGAGTGGTTTTGAAGATGAGAATGCAGGAGAAGAAGAACAGTGGATCGAAGAAACGGAGAACGATGGCTTTGAGCATTGTCCGCGGCACTGCTGCTCTGGCACTGCCGAGGGCATTGAATTCAAGAATTTTACCAAAGGAGATGAGCAGGAGGGCCATGAAATGAAGTATGAGGATGATTCCTCATTAAAATTTTCTAATTCGGGGAGACAATCTCCATCGGATCTCTTGCATGCAGTGGGGAGCAGAAGCATTCCTTATGGTCAACAGTCGAACTCCGTCAACGCTGATGGCGGAGAATTCTTGACAGTGGGTGCGGAGTCTCATAAGAATGAATTGAGCCATGGTCCAAATGATTATTTGCATTTTGGGAATAATGGAAAAAGACACACTTGTGCTATGGTTGATGCAGTGGAAGAACATTTTGAAGGTAATCAGCAGAAAAAGATGCGAACTGGCGAACCTTCGAGCAACTTGCCACTACCACCCTATGAATTCATGGAACATATGCATCAGGATGCACAAAGACTCAACATGCTATATGTAGAGAAAGTCCGGGCAATGGTGAACATGGAGATGCAGGCTCAATATTTGAGTAATATATTACCGGAGAAGGAGCAAGCTGTTCATTCATTGAAGATAATGATGGAAGAGCAACAACATTGGCGGATGGTAGTTCGACATTACCAGCATGAACTGGATTTGATAACCAAAATGCTTCTTGGTTATAAGAAAGCCCTAAAAGAGACACAAATTAGTTTTGCTGACTACAAAAGGAAGCACTCATTAGATGATGAAACTCTTTCCAAGGATGTTCCAGGAACTGGTGGTTTGGTTCTTAGCGTGAGTGAGCTCACACAACAACAGTTAGAAAAAGAGGAGGCCACGCGTCGGAAGTTGTTAGATACATTTGACATTTTTGAGAAAGTCTTGATGAATCTCAAGGAATGCGAAGAGCGCATCATGATGCACAATAGAAAGTTAGTTGAGCTAGCTAGAGAAGTAAAGCAACTGAAAGAGAGGTTTGCAAACTCTATTTCCTCATGCATTTGATTATGCTATGTTATACTTGTTTCAGGTGATTTCTTCTGATTTGGATGGTTCAACGGGCCTTAAAATTGTGATATAGTTATATTTTTGTAATAGCAAACATTACCTGATTCAGGATTTAGATGTGTTCCTTGTAGCTGGCATATTTTGATATCGTTCATTCTTCACCAGTGTTATGCCCATATATATTTTTGATTTTAGTGATTGTTTAGATGCTTTAGTTTCAAAACAATTTATTTTTTTATGGTGTAATATTCCCCAAATTGTGTGATGCATTTGGGGGGGCCCAAATGCATTTGTTTAGGTTTATGTCAAGAGAAAGAAATTGTGACATTAGAGTCAATCCACCAACTTAAACACTTCAAATAAATACTCCAGCTAACTAAGAACATGAAACTAGGCCACCAAACATATAACAAACACATCCCACCTAAATAAAAAACGCGTCACTCCCATATGTGATCAAAACCTCAAGTCCGCCCGAGATAAGTTAGTGCTTGACTAAAGTTCTTCCGCGCATTTAACAATCCAAAAACTAGAATGCTCATTTCTAATAACAACTGCCTCAACCTCACATGCTACTGCCTCAACAATTCTATAATTACTACTGTCATTAGCCTTCTTTTAATCTTTACAAAAGGACCCATCAATTGATTCGCTGATAGGATAATCCACGCCTATATGTGTTATCATAGGATGAGCAACACAACTAAAGAGCATCGAAGTATCCTCTGCACTGCAGACATTTTTATCATCTTCAATCACTATAAGCTCAAGATCCTCCACAGTTGATCTGCATGCACAACAGTTTTAGAAAAAGCATTCTCGCTTAGCTCGAGACCTTCTATCATCGAATCCCTCTCCGTAGTAACTTTAGAATTTCAGTCATTGCCATCTCAACATATTTTACTTATACATCTACATGATATCTTTTCTTCTTTGTCTCCTCAACACATGGAAAATGATACCTTCTAGGATCATCAATATCTAAGGTCCTACACAATAATATATCTTGCCCATAGTATTTTGTAAAAAAATGTCTTATCATAAGATACTTCAAACTTCCCTAACTCTTGATATTCCTTTTCACATCGTCTTCATTGAGCTTTTAGATTTTTTCACCATATACTAGCATGCTCTGTCAGCTTTGAGTTGACCTTGCACTTTTCTTCATCTGATTATTCATCGTCTTTGAAAATTCTGTTGAAGCGTTAGATCCAATCCATATACTTGACCGGTGACTACAACCCCCTGAACTTCAGAGTCCTTGTCATATCGTCTCTTTCTCGATTCAACTTAAGCTAAAACATTTGCTATCTTAATCAAATGTAGCCCTGATACCACTTTGAATATCACTTTGATGCATCTCTGGGTGCCTAGAACACATAATCCATGATTATGTTAAGAAAGAAAAAACGTGGAACTAGATTCAGGTGGCGTTTGGTTCGACTTTTTGGCTGCTGCGCGGCTGGGACGCACCGGGGTTTTGAATAAAAGCTGGGTTTGGTTCTGCTTATTTTAAAACCTCCGTTTATTAAAATCAGCGGTTTTCTTCGTATCCCCAACCGCAACGCCTGCCTACGGTGAACAGCAGAAGCGCGCGTCTAGCGAAAGGCGGAAGCTGTGCGGGCCTCTTCGCTGCTCTTCCCCGCGTTCCCTCTTCCGCACCACAGGTTCTTCTTCGCAGGTACGCTCATCTTCTTCCCCGCGTGCCCTCTTCCGCCCCGCTTCTTCTTCTTCCCCGCATGACCTCTTCCACCCCGCAGGGAGCTTCCTGTTTTGGCTTTCCTGGAGGAGGTACAGCCCATTCCTGGAGGTGGAAAGGGGAAAGCCATTCCTGGAGGAGTTAAAAAGCCATTTAACTCCTGTTTCTGGAAAAGCCATTCCTGGAGGAGTTGAAAAGCCATTTAACTCCTGTTTTGGCTTTCGTGGAGGAGGTCAATTGGGGCAGAGCATCTCCGACACGGACTTCACTACACCGCACAGCCTCAACAAGAGGTCTTGATCTTGGAGGAGAAGGTGATTTGCAGCCCCGTTTCTCAAGCCAGAGCCTCTCCTTTTCTCTCATATTCGACCATCTGGAAGAAAGAGGATTGTCGATCTCATTTTGTAGATCTCACACTAGAAATTGGATGGAGAGAGTCCATTGATTTCCTCTTTTCAGTTCTTCAGGTAATCATTTCTATGCCAATATGTGGCGTCGATCCCTTTTCTCAATAGAGGATCCAAGTTTCATTTTGATGCAGAACTCCATGGAGAGAGTCCATTGATTTCCTCTTTTCAGTTCTTCAGGTAATCATTTCTATGCCAATATGTGGTGTCGATCCAACTAAAAAAATTTCACCTAAAACTCCGTTTTGTATCCAAACAACTTTTTCAAAACTCTGTTTTGCAAACTCCATTTAACCTAAACAATTTTTTAACAAAACTCCATTTTTCAGAAACAGCACTTTTCCCAAACTCCATTTTCTATCAACAGCTTTCCATCAACAACAACCCAACCAAACAGAGCCTCAATCCACCAACATAAATGCTTCAAAGAGATATTCTTGACTCAACTAAGAACATAAAATTAACTCAAACATAAAACAAACAAATCTTCCTTGGCACAAACATATTACGAACACTTCATTCTCGTATGTGATCAGAACTCTAAATCAATCCAAAATAAACTAGGGCTTGATTAAAGTTCTTCCACACATTCAACAATGCAAAGCCAATTGACCTTCAAACATATATTCTGCCATGCAAGTTTCGAAGTTTGAGAAGGAAGTTTGCAAATCCTTGAGATAACTAATAAGGGCAAGTGATTTATGAGATATCCATTCTCTATTGGGAGAAATAACTCAACAAACACAATTTCTTTGGATAAGAATTATTCACCATACATGCACAAGCGATATGGGGTTCTCTCCATGTCTGAGTGATCGAGCAATAATGTGAAGGTTTCCTGCAGGTCTCTCCACAGAAAGGAGACGTTGACAAAGATTTTGTGCACAGATTATCTGTTGGATCCTTTTAGGGCTTGATAAATATATCAACAACAACACTCAAGCCTTTATCCCAATGTAGTGGGGTCGGCTCGATAAATATATCAACAACAACAACAGAACCCATATAGTCTCCAATCATTGGGGGTATGGGCGGGGGAAGATTGGAAACAAACCTAACCTTTGGCACTATGCACAAAGTGGCTTCTCTCAGAGGAGAAAGACCTAACCTTTGACAATAAATGCACAAAGTTGCTGCTCACATAGTACCACTGAAATAGTGGCCCCTTATACCGTCGCGTTTGCTGCGGAATCATGCCCTCAAATCAAAGTCAAAGACATCAGAGAGGGCAGACCCAAGAATCCATTTTGATTTATGTGCACATAACCATGCTTCCTTCATTCAGCATCCAGAGCATTGGCTCGATAAATATATCAAAAGAAAAAAAATAGAAACCAAGGGACTACCTAAGATACACATCAATATGAACCTATAATAAAGCCAACTGGCCCGATTTAGAAAAAACTACCACAAGAGTCCATTGTTGGGGCAAAAATGTGAAGTAGGGGAAGACAGAAGTTCTAGTTTGACAATGCCATGCTTTTATAAGGAGCTTCTGAAGGGCATTTAGATGAGTACTTTTTGATGAAGAAGGAAATGTAAGACCTTGACCAACAACGAGGAAGATCGGTTTTTGGGAATGCATCATAGTGGGGATAAGACTAATTCCAATGATGATGATGATTATGGTGTAGCAATTGTTTGTTGGTTAAGGTTTGTTAACATTACATTATGAATTTGCAAGCTTCATGGTTTAGAAGTTGAAAAAGCATTCCAGAAGAAATTTAAGATGAAGAAGAGGAAGGAAGATAGAATTCCAAGAAAACACTACCTGACCAGCCCTAGGCTCTCAAACTTTCATTCATCCAAGATAAAATGCAATGGAAGATAGTTTAAGATATATAAACTCGTACTTGATGTGCTTATAATAAGGTCGAAATCCAAACATGCAAAATATAAATGTTGAAATAAAGATAATTGATGACGCCTAAGCCGTGTCACTTATAGACGGTTCACCTGGAGTATACCCACCAAGTCCTTGTTGCGGCCTCTCCATCACGTATGTCCGTATCCGTCTTCGTAACAGTGCCGCCTCTTAAAAAATCTTCCTTGTTCAGTTGTTCTCAAGGCAATAGCGAGAAAACAGAATGTGGAAGTCGTCGCAATCCATCCATGTCGCAATCCAGCCATGTCGCGTCGGATGGGAGAAGATATTGCTAGGCTACCAAAACCTTCTCCTGATGACATTCGTCTCTCATCTCAGACTGCTGGTCTAGTATGGCATTGGGAGAGTATACCAGCGTGTCTGTTGCCATGTGAGTCGGCAATCTGTCTTCCACTAGGTGGTCCTTGACGATTGCTTGAGTTGCGAGATTTGAAAGATGGGGTGTATAAACTCTGAGTGGAAAGACGTAGGCGATAGGTCATTTCGCCGATACGAGCTTCCATTGTAATTTGTAAATTGTCGTAGAAGCGGTAGACTGGTCTCCACTGAAGTCTGGCGATATGGGTGGAGCGTGACGAACACTGTATCCCTTTCTCAAAATTAAACCTTTCAAGGCCGCTTGTTTACCTGATTGAACATCTTTTACTGCACCTGCTGCAAGTGAATTTCAAATTCCGCAATATCTCCTTCTGGTCCTATAGCTGTGCGTGAAGTGCCGCTACGTGGCATTCACCTGACATGTGTTGCAAAATTGTGGGAGGTGGGCGACCATAAACTGCCTGAAACAGGGTCTTACCTCCCGCATAATGGAATGAGGTATTGTAGGAGAATTCATCTCAACTTAACCATTTATGCCAGTCACGTGGGCGATTCGACGTAAAGCATCAAAGATATGTCTCTAAGAACCTATTGAGGACTTCAAACTGGCCGTCAGTCTGGGAGTGGTATGCTTTGTTCATCCATAACTGCGTGCCTTGGATTTTGAACAACTCCTGCCAGAAAGTGATGATGAAGACTGGGTTCCAGTCACTCACGATCGACCACGGGAACCCTTGCAGTCACACCACATTGTGGATGAAGGCCTCGAAGACAAGAGGTGTATTATAAGGATGACAAAGCATGAGCACATGAGCTTATTTGGGTAGGCGGTGCACTACCACCAAGATGCAATCACTATCGAAGGATCTCGGTAGGCGGGTAATGAAATCCATTGCCAAGTCATCCCAAATAAAGTCAGGGATGGGTAGTGGCTGCAACAGATCTCACAGAAATTTTGCCTCGTATTTGGCGCATTGACAAATTAAATAAGCGACTATGATATCCTCCATTTGGTTCAACATTCCTTTCCAATAAAGGGAAACAAGTTGACCGTAAGTGTGTAAGGCGCCAACGTGACCCGACGATGGGGTGTTATGAGGTTCCTCCAAAAGCCTCAGAATGCATGTCGAGGAAGGAGACAGGACCAGGCGGTTCCGATAGTGGCTTAAGTCGGTTGCCGATGAGAGCGTGTAGAGGTGCTATAGGGTTAGATTTCATATTCTCCATAGTGGGCCCCAAGGTCGGATTTGCCTTCACCTCCTTTTGGACAGTACTAGCTTCCTGCAAATTTGGCGGGAAATGGCCGCCAACTCTCCAGACTCAGATTGATGTGATAGAGTGTCAGCAGCTTTGCAATGGAGAGAGGGGAACGCGTACCTGAGGTTCCCTGGTTGTGCTTATGCCTCCACTGTGTGGAGCTCGATGCAGTTTGCAATGGAGAGAGCGCAAGAGCTTGAGTTTCCTCCCTTTTGATATAGGCCGTGTTTAGAGTTCATATCATTCCCTCAACACCCGACCCTTTCAAATGAAGGACTAGGCATCATTTGTTAACATCGTATATTTTAAACATTTATTACATGTGTATATGATTTTCATGAAAATGCATAATCTTGTGGAAGATGTTACTCTTGGTTGTCAAAGCTTGGATCAACAAGATACTTAACTCAATGTGAAATCTTTTTGAGTATTTATATTAGTTAATCAAATTTATTTTTAAATAGCACCTATAATTTTGAGATTTGTTCGCCAAAAGTGTAAAAATTTTAATGAATATCGATTGCCGTCATACCTATAAAGAGGAAGCTCATGCAAGTCTATAATGGTTTTGCTGATGAAAACTTAAACAATGATCAAGAGTCCCATATTTATGTATTTGTGCTTATTTGCTTAATCTTTGTGTTCTTTCGCATGAGAGGAGTAAAGAGTTCCCTGACATCTATAATTTTGCATTTCATAACCTCATAGTGCTCTTTGATTCTCACATGTAACTTCTCAAATCTAAAGCAACAAGTGGTGTCATTTCGTATCAGTATTAATGTACCAAATTCTCTGACCTTGGTACATGTTTCTAACAAAAAGTGGCTACAAGAATGCGTAAAACTCTCATTACTTCAAGAGATCTATTCTAGGGAGCCTAACAAAATTGCTCTTTGATACTACAAGAGATCTTCATTTTTCTCTCTCTCTCTGATAGATGCTAATCTTAGCCATGATTCTATTCTATGGGTAGCTCAAGGCAAGTGAACGTATCATTCATAGCATATGAGATGAATCTATCTCGTGTCGTATTCCTAGGGATCTTTTCGATTACTCGTACTCGCTTATCGCCTATAATCTTACCAATGAAATTGAAGATGATTTTTCCAATTCTATATTGAATTATATTAGAAATTGAAATGTAAGTATTTGATAATAGTCCAATAATGGTGAAGGAAATAGTAATTGAGAAATAACGTTTGAATGTAGAAGTTGCTTAGATGATCTATATTTTTCTTGATTCCTATCTTTCTTCTCTCAAATTCTTCTAGACCGCGGAGATTTCGCGAATACATCTGTTTCTCTCTCGAGCAAATCAACAACTAAGTTTAGGTTGATTAAGTACCAAATATGAAAGAGGTTGTTAAAACGTAAGTTTTAAAATTATTAGATGCTGAAATGATCTATTCTATTTCTTAAAGTTCTTGGATAAGTCCCGTACAAGTCGTCCCTAAGAAGGATGACCTTACAGTGGTAGCTAACGAAAGAAATGAACTGATTCCTACGCGAACTATCACAGGATGGCGATTTTGTATAGATTATAGAAAATTAAATAACGCTACCCGAAAAGATCATTTCCCAATACCCTTCATCGATCAAATCTTAGAGCGATTATCTGGACACACCTATTATTATTTTCTAGATGGACTATTAGGTTATTTTCGAATCCCTATTGCTCCGGAAGATCAAGAAAAGACTACCTTTACTTGTCCTTTCGGTGCATTCACATATAGGCGTATGCCCTTTGGTTCATGCAATGCACCTGCCACGTTTCAAAGGTGCTTGCTAGCTATATTTGATGAACTAGTTGAAGATGTTATGGAAGAATTTATGAATGACTTCTCGGTATTTGGAGATTCATTTTATTTATGTTTATGTAATTTGAAGAAGATTTTAATTAGGTGTGAAGAAACCAACCTTGTATTCAATTGAGAGAAATACTATTTCATGGTGCAGGAAGGTTTGGTTATGTCATAAAGTGTCATGTAAAGGAATCGAGGTTGTTGGGAAAAAATCTTCTTGAATTATCTTACAAATTATGTAAAAGTGATTTCATCATCTAGGATTCATTACCCATGATGTATAGTAAGGATAATATGGTCATTAGATGTCCTAGGATGTCACACTCATATTAGGGTGTCAAAGACCACTCCAAAAGAGTGCAAAAGTCAGTTGAGATAATTCTGCGTCGAAAAGAAGTCGACGCAGCTTCGACTGCAAGTCGAAGTAACTTCGAATAGAAGTAAATATAACTCAGACTGTGAGTCGATGTAATAATGGAAGTTGACGCAACGTCGAATTGTATTCGACACAAAAGGCATAGTCAGTCAAAGCAACATTTGAAGTCGACGCAACTTCGAATTATATTCGACGCAGAAGTCAGAGTTCAATGCCTATGTCTTCATCTCGACGGATACGTCGATAAGGAATTGACTCAACGTCGACTACATAGTTCAGTTCAAAGCTGAGGAAGATCTCGAAGCAGTTTCTATTAGAACTCAGATGTGCGTCGATAAGAAGACAAAGCTATTCGACGCAACGTCGAATACAAACACAAATTTAGAATACTTCCTGGATTCGATTTTGAAGCTTATTCAGAAGTTATAAATTGAAGTTATTTGAATTCTAACAGGTCGTTCATAATCAAGAAGGGAAAGAAGAACTCCAGAGATACATTAAAGATATATTTGGAAATTTTTCAAAAAGATTTGGACGGGTCAACAGAAATAGAAAGAAAACAATACTACCTATTGGACATTACTACTAGGGAAACAACAGAAGAGGAAAGTAATTCATCATTATTCGACAGAAGAATAAGTATATTGTATTGAATAGAAAACGAAATCTTTTTCTGCAACCTTCTTCCCAAGCTCTCTGTTGACAGAAAAGATAGAACAGATCTCTGTACTGAACAATATACACAAGGCTTCTTCTTATTCTCACTGCAAGAACATACATAGATACAAAGATCATCATCAGGATCAGAGCTTTCACAATCCTTGCATCTCTCTCTCTCTCTCTCTCTCTCTCTCTTAAGCAAGGATTCATTTACTGAACAAAGATCCAGAGAACACTACGTGCCAATAATCCTCATTGACTGCTGCAGGAGGATTAATCCAGAGAAGAACCATCTTAATTTTCTTTTTCTTCTTTACTCTTTCTTCCACTTCTGTAAAACTGAGTAAAGAGTTCTTAGAATCCATCTTCAAAGGATTCAGTGGTTTAAAATCTCCTTAACAAAAGATCTAGCACTGGTTCAAGATCTCCTTATCAAAAGATCTAGTTTTGGTTCAAGATCTCCTTATCAAAAGATCTAGCTTGGTTCTAAGAGTCTCCTTAACAAAAGACTCAGACTCTGGTTCAAGAGTCTCCTTATCAAAATACTCAGACACTGGATAATGTATTTCTACCAAGGTAGTAGAAGAGTGGAGTACCCATATTTTGGAGAACCACTATAGATCTTGTGTCAGCTGTGCTGTGAAATTTCTGTGCCGTCCCTTCTTTATTTCTGTCATTCTGTGTTTGTTTTATTCTGGTTGGATTTCTGAATGCATAGTTGGTAGAATTATTCTATTGTTCTGTGCATATTTATAGAAAAGTTTTAAACTCTATTCACCCCCCTCTAGAGAATACTCAGAGGAGTCACTGTGCATTTTCAGAGGTGACATGCAAAAATTAAGAATTTTGAACATTTACTACCCCCACTACAGTTAAAGCAGTACAAAGCTTTTTAGGACATGCAGGATTTTATGGACGATTTTCAAAGATTTCTAGACCATTAACTAAGTTATTGGAGAAAGAAACTCTTTTCATCTGTGACACGGAGTGCTTAAAAGGTTTTGAAATCTTAAAACATAAGCTAGTTAATTCTCCTATTATGACAGCTCCTAGTTTTAATCAACCTTTCGAATTAATATGTGGCACTAGTAGTTTTGTTGTAGGTGTAGTGTTAGGACAACGATGAAATAAGCATTTTCATCATATTTACTATGCCAGTAAGACATTCAATGATGCACAAGAGAATTACACAACTACTGGAAAAAAACTTTTACCAGTTATCTTCGCTTTTGATAAATTTAGATCATATTTGAACATTGCCAAAAGTGATAGTCTACATTGATCATTCCGCCCTCCATTATTTGCTTACAAAATCTGACGCAAAACCTCGTTTAATCCGTTGGATTATATTTTTGCAAGAATTTGATTTGGAAATTCATGATAAACGAGATTCTGAAAAATAAGCGGCAGATCATCTTTCTCGCCTAAAGAACCCTTACTTAGAAGTGCTAAATGAATATACTATTAGTGATAGTTTTCCTGAAGAACGCCTATATGTTCTTGCCACACACTCTCATATTGAATCTCCATGGTTTGTAGATTTTGCAAATTTTATGTTGCTAAGGTCCTTCCATCAGATTTTTTCTATCAACAAAAGAAGAAATTCTTTTCGGATTTAAAATATTACCTTTGGGAGGACCTCTTTTTGTTTCGCATTTGTGCAGATTCAGTTATAAAGAGACGTGTCTCAGAAGAAGGTTGGAAGATACTAGAGCACTGCCATAACGGACCTGTTTGTGGTCACTTTGGGGCTAATCGTACAACAAAGAAAGTTGATTCAGGTTTTTATTGGCCCCTTCTATTCAGGGATGCCCAAAGGTATGCGCGTTTATATAATTTTTGCCAAAGATCATAAAGTATTTCTAAATTTAATGAAATGCTGCAAAACTTCATTTTGGAATGTGAAATCTTTGATGTTTGGGGAATAAATTTTATGGGACATTTTCCTATTTACTATGGTAATAAATACATTCTAATTGCAATAGATTATGTTTCTAAATGGGTTGAAGCGCATGCCTTACCAACAAATGTTGCTAGAGTAGTTATTACATTTCTTAGGAAATTATTCTCACTGTTTGGAACATTGTGAAAGATTATGAGTTGTCTATAAACTACACCTAGAGGGGGGGGGGGGGGGGGGTGATAAGGTGTTTTCAGATTTCTTTGCTATTTAAGAGTTTATCTATCACAGCACACAAGCATCACAGAAAACACACAATGATTTATAGTGGTTCTCTACAAGACAATGTGTCTAGAGGTAGTCCACTGTCCCTCCCACCTATCTAGCAGTGTGTTAGACTAGGCAACTTCTCCAACTTAGATCTTTTCACTATAATCAGATCTTACAACTCAGGTTCACACATAACCCTACAAAGCTCAGACTTTACAAGTCTTACAATCTCAGATCTTCAACAAGATCCTACCAAAACTCAGGTTCACAAGAACCCTACCAACTCAGATCTATCACTAGATCCTACCAGCTCAGGCTCACAAAGAGCCCTACAAAGTAATACAAAGATGTTGTAGAGGAGAAGATTTGTGAATGAAAGCTTTGAATCACAGATCTTCTTCTTCTTGTAACAATAAGCTCAAAGATCTTGTGGATCAATGAACCTTTCTTTAGAATCTTCTGTAGATCTTCACAGCACAACATCAATGAAGTTTTCTTCTTTTTGTTGGTTCTTTTCTTTCTCTTCAAGAAATATGTGTGAGAATAAAACTTGAGAGAATACTGAGCAAGCGTGTCCCTGTAGATAAAATTATCTTCTTTTATATGTTCTGTAATTTCGCATAAAACCCCTTAATGATTATTCCATAGTCAATTTCCCGTTTGAAAACGTTTTACAAAATTGACAATTCTTTATCATAATTACTAGCCTTTCTTGGAACTTGTAGAATATATAAATAATAAATTTCTTTCTTAAGTACTGTGTAACGACTATATTCTGTAGAGAATATATCGTTCATTGCCCCTTGATTTGTGCGCAAGATAAATGACGTGCACATTCCCTGAATATCAATTTCCAAGAAAGTCTGCGCATTAAATGCTGCTTTGAAATATGTCAAGACGATGTTAATCCTTCAAGACGATATCATCTTGATCAGTGTATACGACAAATATACTTCACGACGATGTCGTCGATATACTTCATTCTTCACGGCTCTACTTAATATCAGAATGATATCACTTCTGCTAGACGACATCGTCGAGATGTTACTTTCAATAGGACTTAGACTTATTCTTCAGTCTGACTGTCTTTCTTTAAGACGACATTGTCTTGATCTTCTAGACGACATAAGGTCTTCAAGCCGATGTTTGTCCATATGAACCTTTCTTTATGAATTAATGAGTTATATCTTTTAGCCTTCAAGGTTGAACTTCTTCTTCAAGACGATATCGTCGAGACATCTTAGCTTTATCCGCGATAAGCTTTCTTCAAGATGATGTCGTCGATATCTGAACTTAGCTTTATCCACGACAAGATTTCTTCAAGACGATGTTGTCGATATCCGAACTTAGCTCTATCCACGACAAGCTTTCTTCAAGACGATGTCGTCGATATCTGAACTTAGCTTTATCCACGATAAGCTTTCTTCAACCTTCAAGACGATATGCCTTCATCAAGACGATATTGTCGAAACTATTTCAACGATATGATATTTTTCTCCACGATTCTTCTGCTGAGTTTTGAGATGATGTTTTACTTAGTTAATTTTCATTACTTTTATCGTCTATATACTAGTGATGTAGCTTTGATGTATCTGTCATAACATGAACTTAAACACAACATCAAAAACAACTTAGCTTATCTATACTTCTGTTCCTTCTTCAAATCTAGAGACATTGAAGGCATACTACCCAACAATCTTCCCCTATTTGAAGATGCCAGAACTTATAAGTATAGATAGGTCTTACTAACAAATATAATGATTGACAATAAATTAGGCATTTGATCACTGCATATATTAACTATTAACAGTCAAATACATTAACAATATATATCAGATACAAAAATATAAAGCATAGAAGTGTGCTAGTGATTTTTAGAATCGTTCTTCTTTTCAATTCTTTTGAATATCTTTGCCTTTTCCAGAAGGTCCTGCCTTCTTTGATTGCTGAGCTTCAGCCTGTTTCTGCTTTTGTCTTTCAAAGTAGCTATATGGCCTGGGGTGATATCTGAGAGGTGCATGTGCAGGCACTGAGGTATCTTCCATTTTGATCTTGTTCCAATAATCCCTTCTTCCGGCTTCACACATTTCATATTTTTGTCAGTCCTTTGAGCTCCCCTATCATGCTTTCCCTGCTGATATTGATTCCAAGTGTTCATAATGATATCCCTTGATCAAGGGCTCCATTCTTCAAAGTTAGGATTTTTTTAAACTTCTTCCATTCTCCTCCTCTTAGCTTCTTGTTCTTCAGGGTCAACAGACACATCAACAAAATACTCCTGTTGGCTGTACTTTTCCTGATTTGCCTACTTCCACTTGCAGGCACATCAACAAAATACTCCTGATTGCTCTCAGGCTCTTGATACTGTTCTGCAGGGGCTCCAGGCATTACACTTTGAGATGGTTCTTCAGGGAGATTGCCTTCAGGAATTGGATGTTGGTAGGCTATCCCATAGTCAATTGGTGCAAGATCCAAAGAGAACCTTACTTCATTTGCTAGCCACATGGCATGGTGGCTTGACATTATCTCCCCCTTTTTGGCTTCTGAAATTATTTCCTTAGAGAGTGATGCTTGAAAAGTCTGAAGTTGTTTGTCCAGAGGGTTGTTCAGATTGCCAATGGCATCCATAAGAGTTCCCTGAGATGTCCTGACAGCTTGATGGAAAGAATTTGAAAGATGATCTTGGGTTACTTGAAACTGGTGCAGTAATGTTTCACCTATATTGTCCATAAGCTCCTGAGATCCTTGAGCAGAGGAGGATATTCTCTGAATGACAGTGTTGATGACATCTTCAAAATCAGTGAAGGACACATCTTGATTTTGGATGATGGACTGCTGGTTGTCTCTTAGAGTAGACAATCTATCAAGCACAATGTTGAGTTGTTGTCCAATGAGAAGGGTAGCTTGATTTATGTTGGATATTTCAGTCCCAGTATTTGCCACAGCAGTTGCAGCAGTCTGATATACATTTGAGTTTTGATGGTTGAGATGATTAATATCTTCTTGGAGGACATCTATCCTGGCAGAGAGATCATTTCTGCAGCCTGTAACAACCTGATTTACATAGGCTTCAAATTTTTCTCTTTGTCTATCCAATAGACCTTCCATATGTGACATGAAGTCAGATGATGGAACTATGGGGGTTGTGTTGGGTAGAGGATGTGGTTCATCTTCTATTCTTGGAGGTGAAGGCAGCATTGTCGATTGACCTCTATGCTCCCCCTCCATTGGTGCAGGGGATTCTGAGTGATGCTCATATTCTTCTCCTTCTGAGAATGTATGCAGTTCATCATTGAGAAAGTCATTTAAGGACCTGTCAAATTGATCATGTTCTTCAACAGCTGCATGCGCACTTAGTTCTCTTCCAGGTAGCTGCTCATGAGATGGATTCATCTCCTCTTGAGGGGATTCTTCTCTCATAGTCTCCCCCTCAACAGGAGTCAGGGGTTCTTGAGGAACTTGAGGTACTGTGGCAGGGGTCTTTGAGCCTTGAGCAGAATGTTCACCTGCATCTTTCTTTTTGAACCTCTTCTCCCACCTGCTCACTGTTTTTACATCTATCTTTTTGAGATAGTGGAGAGGAATTGATTCTGAAGCTTTGAGGAGACGAGGGATATTATTCTTGAGATACAAAGATAGGATTCTTCCATACTTTGGAGAATTTATGTGATCTGTAATCATGTCAAACATCAACTTTCCCCAGTCAGTCCTTTTGTTTAAGATTACTCTGACCATTATCTCAAACATTCCTTGAGAGACTCGATCATGCGAGCCTGTTTTACATAACAACACCTTTCCAATGATATCTGTCATGAGTTTGTCTTGCCTATTCATGTGCATTCTCTGCAAGCTGCCATAGGGTTTGGTTTCAAAACCGCACAATTTCAATCCTTAATAGACATCTGCATCCTTGATTTCTTCTTCTGGCTCATCCTTGTCAAAAGCAGTAAGTTTGAGGATTTGGGATAGACTTTCAGCAGTCACTTGAATTTGTTGCCCAACCACAACTGTGCGAACTTCCTTTTCAGATTTGTGAAATTCGGCGTTTTCATAAAATGTCGAGACGGCTGAATGGTAGAGACGAGTTGGCTCAGTGAGGATGTATTCCAACTCTGATGCATACAACAGGGTTATGACCATATCCAGATCCTCTTCAGATTTCTCAAATCCACCTTTCAGAAGTTCTCCACCGGAAGGGATTTTCTCATCATTCTTTTTCGGCACCATTTCGTTAGCAGTGGGTTGTCGGAAGGAAGAAGATGAAGGAAGGATTCTAGGGTTTCGTGTGTGCGTGATTTCTATGCTTACACAATGTCTAATATATAGAATAATGCATTGGGAAGACAAAGAGGCGCGTACCTATTCAAATCCTCCTGTATCGTTTTGAGAATCCCTTAATTGCGGCGCAATCATGACAGTGTCGTGTCATGTGATGTCATTGTGTTGGTCTGGATTGAGCTTTGTCGTCGAGTGTGACGTCGAAATGTCTTTACTCTTGTCGTCGATACGTGGATGTTGTTGTCGAGACTTCATCAATGTCGTCGTTATCAATTAAGGCGATATTCTTTGTGAAGCTGTTTTCCTCTAGAAGACTTTAAGTTATGCCTTCTGGTGTTCTTGTCTTCAAAAACTAAGATTGTCAGATCACTTTAGGGTGGACCTTGCGTGAGATCCAACCCATTATCAAAATATTTCACACTTACTAAAAGGGGATATAGTAGATTCAACATGCCCAATTTTAAGAACTTAACATGCCCAACTCAATTTTGAATTGATTGAACTTAGACTCATCAAAGGGCTTAGTGAAAATGTCAGCTATCCGCCTTTCTGTATTAACATACTCAAGGCAGATGTCCTCCTTTTCTACATGCTCCCTAATGAAATGATATCTAATTTCAATATGCTTTGTTCTACTATGTGCCACAAGATTTTTGGCAATAGAAATGACACTTGAGGAATCACAAAAGAGACCCGTTCTCTTGATGTGCAAATTGTAATCCTCTAATTGGTGCTGAATCCACAGGAGTTGTGCACAACAACTACCAGCTGAAATGTATTCTAATTCAGCTGTGGAGATAGCAATGCTGTTTTGCTTTTTACTACTCCAGGACACAAGCCTTCTCCCCAAGAACTGGCAAGTTCCTGAAGTGTTTTTTCTGTCATCTTTGCACCCAGCAATGTCTGCATCAGAATATCCACACAACTCAAAATCATCTGACTTAGGATACCAGAGCCCCAGATTTGGAGTACCCTTCAGATATCTTAGAATTCTTTTCACAGTTGAGTAGTGAGATTCTTTGGGGTTCACTTGATATCTTGCACAGACACATGTAACAAACATGATGTCTGGCCTACTAACAGTGAGGTAGAGCAATGAGCCAATTATGCTTCTATACATGGACTCATTATTGGGTTTCCCCTTTTCATCCTTATCTAGAGACACGGTTGAACCCATATGAGTTCTCATAGGGGTAGAGTTCTCCATACCAAATTTCTTTATAATATCCAAGGTAAATTTGGTCTGAGAAATAAAAATTCCTTCCTCAGATTGCTTTACTTGGAAACCTAAGAAATACTTTAGCTCTCCCATACTGCTCATTTCAAATTTACTTTGCATAAGTTTAGCAAATTTTTTTGCAAAGACTCTAATCTGTTGATCCAAATATAATGTCATCAACATATATCTGGACCAAAATGATCTGGCCCTTCAACTCTCTCAAGAAAAGATTCTTATCTATTTTCTCTCTTGAGAACTTGTTTTCAAGAAGAAAGGTAGACTGTAGACAGTGTCTCATACCAGGCCCTTGGTGCTTGCTTCAGCCCATACAAGGCTTTCTTGAGGAAATACACATGATCAGGAAAGGTTGGAGAGATAAAACCTGGAGGTTGAGCTACATAGACTTCTTCTTTTAGATTTCCATTGAGGAATGCTGATTTGACATCCATTTGATAGACTTTGAACCTCTTGTATGCAGTATAGGCTAGAAAGAGTCTGATGGTCTCCAATCTAGCAACATGTGCAAATGTCTGATCAAAGTCTATACCTTCCTCCTGCATGTATCCTTGCGCTACCAGCCTTGCCTTGTTCTTTACAATCAGTCCAACTTCATCCATCTTATTTCTGTAGACCCATTTTGTCCCAATAATATTATGCCCTTGTGGCCTTGGGACAAGTTTCCATACTTTGCATCTTTTGAATTGATTTAGCTCTTCTTGCATGGCCATAACCCAGAATTGGTCTTGGTTGGCCTCCTCAAATTTCTTGGGCTCTAGTTGTGATAGAAAACTGAGGTACAAGTTTTCATTTAGAGCACTTCTTCTTGTTCTAACTCCATGAGTGAGCTCACCAATTATCTGATTTGCTGGATGACTTCTAAGATGCCTCATAGTTGTAGGCATCACTCTTGCTGGTTTTCTTGTTTCAGTAGCTTCTTCAGCTCCTGCTTCATGAATCTCATTTTGGAGATTTGGTTCTTCAGTTTACTCCTCTACTGATTCTGGAATAGATTCCAGTGTGGAAAACTCATTCTTCTCATCTGTTTCATTTTCTCTGATTTTGAGATTCTCTAATCTTTCTTCAATTCCTGCATTGGATGAACTAGAGGAAGGATTGTGTAGCATGCTTTAGGGATTACCTGTTTGTGATGAATTTCATTACAACATTCTTCATCTGAGAGAGCCATGGCTACTATGTGGCTATCTGATTCTGATGCGGAGCAATCACTGAGTGTCTTCACTTTCTTTGCCACAAAGCTTTTCTCTGACTTCCTGTTCTTTGAGTGCTTTCTTTCTTCACTCTTCTCTTGTCTTTTTGATGGGCATTCAACAATGACATGTCCAGGCTTGTTGCAGCTGTAACAAATAATGTTAGAAAAATTATGTTTACTAGTTTTGGAATCATACCTGTCTGATATGTGTTTTCTTCTAGACTTGTCTTCTCTCCTGGAGCTAGAGGGTGAAGCTTCATATCTTATATTCCCTCTTTTTCTGTTTCTCAGCAGTTTCTTAAACTGCCTGGTGAACAGTGAGAGATCTTCATCAGAGAGTTCTAAGGTGAAGTTGCTTGAGGTCTCTTCCTCTGAAACATAGACAGGCTCCACTGTCATGTGCTTCCTGGAAGCTTCAGCTTTAAAATCCACTGCCTTTTCTCTGGTGTAAGCCTTGGAGTTTTCCTCCTCAGCCTTTCTGGTATTTAGCTGCAACTCATATGATAGGAGCTTGCCATACAGCTGTCTAGGTTCCATTGCTCCCAGATTGCCAACTTCTCTAATTGCACACAGCTTTATGTCCCATTCTTTGTTCAGGGATCTCAGAAATGTATCATTTAGTTCATAGTTGGTGAACTCTCTTCCATAAGTTCTGAGTCCATTGACAATCCTGAAGAACTTCTCATAGCAGGTAGTTATGTCATCCTTCTTATCTTGCCTGAAGGATTCATACTCCTGATTCAGGAGGGATTTCCTGTCATCCCTGACTTCCTCAGTTTCTTCCATGTAGACAACTAAGGAGTCCCACATTTCCTTAGTTGTTTTGCAATGAATTAGATTTTGAAATGTTGAATCATCAATTGCATTCACAATGATGTTCTTAGCACTTTTGTCCATAGTGACCAAGCCAACTTCATCCTTGGTGAACTGAGATAAGCTCTTAGGGGTGGGATCAACTGTTGGATCCACAGGAATGTTCATGGGACCATAGGGTCCTTCTTCTACTGCCAGATAGACTCTAGGGTCTGAGGCTTCCATTTACAACTTAATTCTTTGCTTCCAGATGGGAAAGTTCTCCTTGGTGCAGATAGACAACTTTATTGAGCTCATCTCCTTATGATGCTCATCAACCATTTGTTTACCACAACCCACTAGATTTGTAGATCTTGTTCTAAGCTGTTAAGCCTTTGAACTAAACCTACCTCTGATACAAATTGAAAGATTATAGGTTGTCTATAAGCTACACCTAGAGCGGGGGTGATTAGGTGTTTTCAGATTTCTTCCGGCCTGGTACACGACCGTGTGTCAGACCAAATAGAAAGAAAAATAGTCGTACACGACCTGACACACGGTCGTGTACCAGGCCGTGTGTATTAACGCACAAACGGCTATGCCAAAAGGCGTGTCGGTTCAGAAGCTGTGTTCCTGGACACGCCTTGGTTCGTAGTCGTGTTCCGCCATGGGATCTTCAATAACCGTGTATTCCCCGGGTGCACACAGGGTTAATACCGAGCCGTGTTAAGTCACGTGTATGCGGACACGACAAAGCACACGACCGTGTAAAATAAATAGGCAAATTGTGTACTTCTTTGGAATTGTCTTCATCTGAAGGAAGGTTGCACACGACTTTGTACCAAGCCGTGTTAATGCACATGTTTGTGGACACGACCATGTCAAATAAATAGAGAAGTCGTGTACTTTTCTGCATTTCTTCCTCATCTGAAGGAGGATGCACACGACCGTGTCCTAACCTGTGTAGGAAGCCGTGTAGAGTCAAATCTTCACAAAACATCATGTTCTCGTCCAAAATACTCTGAAATTCATTTCTCTTGATAAGACCTATTAGAAGTTTAATAAACATGAAATATAACAAAATTAAACACAGGATTACAAGTGAATTGAATAAGTTACTAATGAAAATGTGATTTAACAATGCTATGAATTGAAATAATATTGTATTATCACTCTCCCCCTTCCCGATACCCAAACTAGGATAGTTTACGCTCGATTTCTCACATGGAACTCAATAGCCGCCCGCCTCCCTCACCGAATTCTAGGGACGATTTTCCTCTGCCTCCTGCGCTTCCCAGTTGCTGCTATATGTCCCTGAGTGTCCAAGAAGGGGAACTACATCCTCCTCCTAGACTTCTCCCTCTCCTGGACGGAAACGAGATGCCAATCAGGGGTCCATATTAACTTGGTATTAGAGCGAAACATCTCCTCTGACTGCCCTCCGCCCTCTCCAGCCATCGACGTCCTTCCAACGAGTGGCAACCCCCAACCCGATCGGCTCGATCTTCGCGTGCAGATTCCTGATGCCCCATGCACGATTCTTGCTCGCGGGAGTCGCATTGTGCATCCGCATCTCTTGGGCTCTTCTCCAACCGGTGATGACCTCCACATGCGCATCTCTGGCCTTCAGTCTACTCCTGCATGCTGTCTCGCACCCTCGACATAATCCCCATCGAAGAAGTCTGCCTCACTTTGTCTCTTGTCATGGGGATGTTTCAGAAAATGATGATACCACACAACAAAGCCCTTGAAACTCTCACTGCTTGCGTCGACCCCGCCCCACCCCAACATCAAATCGCCTCGAGCTCCTCCCATGAAGGACTGCCCGTCTTGCACCTTCTGAAATTTCAGAGCCAAAGTTCTGATGGGAGTGGTGTCCCACACTATGTGAAGATGGACTTCCCTCTCTTTGATGACACAAAGACCCTCTTACATGGCTTACGTTTTGCTTACAATTTTTTGCCATTCATCGCACCCCTTGGGAGGACCGGAGCGCGCCCCTCTTTCACCTTATGAGCTATGCTCAATTAGGGTCCGTTCGGTTGAACGAAATTTGCTTTCTGGAATTAGCTTTTCGACGAAAACCAATATCTACATGAATTGACTTTTAACATAATTCCAATTTTGTTGTTCGGCGGTAAGATTGAATTCAGTCAACAGAATTGGAATTGAGGCACAAAAGTTGTTCGGCTGAATGATGAAATTGGTATTAGAATTGACATTATACAATAATTTTATAAAACTTAAAATAGGCGTCAGCGCCGAACGCATTAAAATGCATAATGCGTTTTAAGACGCGCGTTTTTCGCCCAGGTGAGCATTTTTTCCCGGACGTTTTTTGCCCGGGTCAAAAAATGCGCTAGTCAAAATATGTGTGTCTGGATTGAAAAACGCGCGACCGACCGAAAAACGCTCTCTCGGGCGAAAAACGCGTGCCCAAGCGAAAAAATAGCTCCCGGGCGAAAAATGCCCGGCAGGCCGAAAAACACCCGGTCGGACGAAAAATGACCGCCCGGGAGAAAAATACGCGCTCAGGTGAAAAACACGGGCTCGAGCGAAAAATCGTGTTTTTCGCCCGAGCGCGCGTTTTTCACCCGGGCGCGGGTTTTTTCGCCCGGGCGCGGTTTTTTCGCCTAGTCGGGTTTTTTTTTTCGCCCGATAGCGATTTTCTCGCCCGGGCGCGTTTTATTCGCCCGGGCGTGTTTTTTTCGCCTGGGCGCGATTTTTTCGCCCGGCCGCGATTTTTAAGCCCGGGAGCAATTTTTTCGCAATTTTCTCGCCTAGGCGCAATTTTTTCGCATGGGCGCGTTTTTTTTTGCCCGGGCGCTATTTTTTCGCCCGGGCGTGTTTTTTATCCCGGGCGTGTTTTTTCCTCCCGGGAGCGATTTTTTCGCCCGGTCGCAATTTTCTCACCCAGGCGCGATTTTGTCGCTCGGGAGCATTTTTTTCGCCCGGGCGCGATTTTTTCTTCTGGGACCATTTTTTTAGACCGGCCGCGATGTTTTATGAAAAAAATTGCGCTAGGGCGAAAAAAACGCGCCCGGGGGAAAAATCTCGCTCCGGCGGAAAATACTGTTCCCGGGCGAAAAAATCCCGCCCGGGCGAAAAAAAACGCGCTCGGGAGAAAAAATCGCGTTCGGCAAAAAATATCGCCTCCGGGCAAAATATATCGCGACCGGCCAGAAAATTCACTTTCGACCGGAATAATCGCATTCGACCGAAAAAATCACGTTCGGCCGGAAAAATTGCGTTCGGGCGAAAAAAGCGCGCCCGAGCAAAGAAAGTGAGCCCGTGCAAAACAAATGCGCGCCCGGGTGAAAATTGCTCGGCCGGCCAAAAAACCCACGGCCGACCGAAAAAACGCGCGGACGGGCGAAAAAACGCCAGCCTGGGCAAAAAATGAATGTCCGACCGTAAAACATGCGCAGACCGAAAAACACGCGCCCGACGGAAAAACCCACTCCCGGCAGGAAAACACGCGCGTAGGCCGAAAAACTGGCAAAAACACTCGATTATGCGGAAAACTCATGGGTGGAGGTAAGAATTGGCGATTTGATTTTTTAGTTCAAAGTCAAAGCGATGAGTTTTCATATAAAAGCCAATATCCTCGTAAATTTTGTTGCGCCGAACATTAGAATTGAATTTCTAATCGCCAATGCCAATTCCAGAAAGCCAATTTCGTCCAAACGAACGGACCCTTATGATTTTCCCGATTACAACGGGAAAACCTCACTTGACATGGGAGGACTTCAATATCAATTGCAACCTCCTATTGGGGCGCCCTCTTCGTGGCAACCCCATCGACGGCCTCATCTCTCTCAAGCAGATGGGGTCTCTCGATGACTACTTGGAGAAGTTTCAGGTCATGCTCTCTCGTGTCCCATCCGTTCCCCAACACACCATGTGCCCATCTTTACGGCGGACCGACAGGGAGTCATCTCATCATTGTGATTTTTCACCTAAGCTCCGCTGCGTCCACTGGGTTTGTAGGGCAGAGAGGTCTACATTTCACATGTAGGGAGTTGCTCATCATTTCCTACGCGCAACTTCGTATATCTAGGGGATCGAGTAGTTTCAGATTGCTCGGATATGAGAAGAATCAAATGGTAGGCTTGAGGTAACATAGATGCGTGCATTAGGTCAAAGTGATTGGGAAAGAACATGCTGAGAGGCATTCTCAACAGGACGAGGACGCGGAATATGTGTTTAACACGTGTGGCATTGGCCAAACGAGAGAAAGACCAATTATGTAAACCATTTCCGTGCTGATGTAAAGCTGTCAGCAAATGTGTTCACAATGATTTTTTAATGGTCTGTAGCTATCATTAATATTAGCACATGTTGTCAATGGTTTATATATAAGACGCATAATGTGTTTAACACGTGGGGAATTGACCAAATGAGATAAATAATTATTAATTATGTAAATCATTCCCATGCTGATGTAAAGCTGTTGGCTAATGTGTTCTCAATAGTTTTTTTAGGGTGTTTATATAAGCAGCTCATGTATAGCTATATCGCTTTTTAGGGTGCGGGTATAAACACTTATAATTTTTTATTGGCTGTGTTTAGGAGGTGTGGGGGGGGGGGGGGGGGGGGGGGGGGGGGGGAATTGTTGGAACAAGCATATTACTGATTTGGGCTAGGATCACTATCCGTGACTAGGACTCATGTTGACCCCATTGTATAGTTTAAGAGTCAAGGTCTAAGTGTGAGTTAAATAGAACTTAGGAAAAATTCCAAGTTTCTGTGTTCGACGAACTTCATTCTGCGTTCGACGAAATCCTTTATGCGTTCGACGAACGTCGTGATTTTGTTCGACGAACTTGCTCTCCAGCTCGACGAATTCAGTCCTCCAGCCAGCTCAACAGATTCTTTCTTTCAGTTCGACGAACTCCAGATTGAGATCGACGAACTTAGCTCTGTGTTCGACGAATATGTAACTAAATGTTCAGCTCGACGAACTCAGTTTTCTGCTCGACGATTTTCTTCTCCAGCTTGACAATTTCTGATGGACCAGCTATCTATTTTCTCTGAACTCAGATCGACTATTCAGCAACGGATCTATGCAATTACTTGAACTTATTCATTATCAGATAAGTCAAGATTTGATTTTTCCTTTTATTATTCCTTTCTATTCTCTTCTTTCGAAAAAGTAGTCGTTGACATGTATTGGAAAAGGATACTTTTATGGAAAAGGAAAATGAATTAAAGTTTATTGCTGAATCAGATTGCAGTTCCGAGAATGATCATTTCAGATTATTTTATTCCTTAATTAGAAGATTTGAATTTCAAATCATTCAGATATATCTAAGGAGAAAAAGATATAGAAGATATCAAAGAGATATATCAATGAATAGAGAAAAAAAGAGATATACTAGTGAATTCAATAGAGAACAAAGAAGATATAGAAGATACTTGAAAAATACTCAGAGATACAGAAATCTTCATCTTCTACAACAACATTTTCACTCTCTGAGAACATCAACAATCTTCTCTCAGTTTTCAGCTGCTAGCTCTTAATCTTCAAAGAGCAACAATAATCTGAGAAACATTTTCTCTCAGATTCATCTGCTATCAAGGAAGATCCTCTTCATCCAAGAGAAAGCTCCATCCATTATCTGTCAAGAAATTCTACCAGACAGAGGGAGCTTTACATCACAACAATCCACTAGTCTTCTCTCAGATCTTGTTGACAGAGAAGAATTTTATAAATATTTTTTTGTTTATTTTACCTCATCTTGTACAAGGTTCTAACTCCCTTCAAAAACTAAACCTTTGGTGGCAGGACACCTGATCAAAAACCTGTGATTTGGTTTGAGCACCTGATCAAAAGCTCAGTGGTGATAGGACACCTGATCAAAAACCTTGTGGATTCCTACCAAGGGTGGTAGAAGAGTAGATGTACCCAGTTTGATTGGGGAACTACTATAGATCCTTGTGTCTGCTGTGATTGTGTCTTTCTTTCTGTACTGTGTTGTGCTGTGTTTATTATATTTGTTTAGCTTTTATACTCACTCTGCTACACACATATATATATCACTATTTTAATTCCGCTATAAAAAATTTTAATACTCTATTCACCCCCCTCTAAAGTAAAGCTAAGATCTAATACCCCACTTTCAATTGGTATCAGAGATTGGTTACACATGCTAACACCTGAATCAAAAGATCAATTAGATCTTAACTTTTTCTAGAGTTTTCTTTTTCTAAAAACTCATGACACAGAACAAAAATTACTCAAGCACAAGAGCTCTTATGTGCAATCTCAATAAGTTTGCATTATGGAAGGCAATGATCAAATTGTATATGAATTCTATTGATGAAGATATCTTTAATTCCATTTTGACAGGACCTCCTACTTCATTAGCAACAACAAGTACTGAAGCAACAACCAACAATAATGATTTTCCACTCCCTGAGTGGACAGATGCTCAAAAGAAACAAAGAAATGCAGATGCCAAAGCAATGAACATATTTGCACAAACAATGTCTGATGATATATTCCTGAAGGTTGTGGACTGCACCTCTGCCAGGGATATCTGGGATTCCCTCAACAACATGGTTGAAGGATCTGCAGATGAGAGAAAGGACAGAAGATCTCATCTCATCTCTCAATATGAAAACTTCAAGAAGGGAGAAACTGAAACAGTATCAGACATGTACAACAGACTCAGTCTCATAATCAATGAACTGAAGTCTTTGGACAGAGTGATCTCAATCACTGAAGTGAATGATAAGATCCTTATGTGCTTCCCCAGCACATGAGACTCAAGGATCTGGCCAATCAAGGAAGCCAGAAGCCTAAATGAGATCTCCACTGAGACCTTGTTAGGCAAATTAAAATCCTATGAGCAGCTTATCAAGTCTAGAGAAGCTGAACAATCTACCTCCTCTCCAGCCACCAAAAAGAAGAGAAGCATTGCTTTCCAAGCAACTGAAGAGGAAGATAAAGCTCCAGGAGAAATGAAGTTTATGAGCCTACTAGCCAAAAGATTTTACAAAATGGCTAGAAAGGTCTTCTGAAAGAAGGATTCCAGATCCAAAGAAAAACCAAGGTATGATAAATCAAATTCTAAAGAAATTATTTATTATGGTTGCAGGAAGCCTGTACACATCTACCTTAGTGTCCAGAAAATCAAATGATGGACAAGAGAAAAGATAAAGAAAAAAAGAAACACTCCAGCATGCCATCCTCCCACAAACATAAACACAAGGGAAGATGCTTTGTAGCTGAGACATGGAGTGATACTGAGTCAGAGTCATCATCCAGCTCCTCTGAAGATGAAGATGATTCAAAGGAAAAGGATTTATGCATGATGACTGTTTATGACTCATGCAATGATTCCGAACATGCATCATCATCCAGTTCTTGTGATGATGAAGATGATGCAGATGAAAGAAGGTTCTGCATGATGACTATCAATGCATCAACAAACAATTCTGATGATTCAGAATCTGACAATGACAGTGATCAGGTAATCTCTACCTTTGATTTTAACTCAAATGATTTTAAAAATGAATTCAAAACTCTCTGTTTAGATTTAATTAAATCCGAGAAGGAAATAATTTCCCTCAGAAATAAGTTGGTTGAAATAAATCAACTGACTGAAGATAATGCCAATCTTAAGAAAGAACTGGCTGCCTCCAAAGAACATATTGTTCTCATTGAGAACAAATTATCTAAAGCTAAAAAGTTTGAAAAATCCCTCAATGGGAGAAACATCAAACTGATGGACATCACAAGCACTGTGGATGCCAGACTCAATGGTAAACTGGGCTTGGGTGCATCATCAAGTCAGCTTCATCTTCTTAAGAAAAATATTTTATCTACTCCAGTGAAGTTCATTTCTGCCAAGAGCAAAGAGGCAGTAGAAGTAGGTAAGAATACCTCAAGCAAGGATGTTAAGAATAAAGGAATTCAAAAGAATTCGTCGAATAGAGTTCGACGAAATCACATGAATTCGTCGAACGGAGATCGACGAACGCTGAAGACAGATTTTCAGTATAGCTATTATTCGAACGATGCTCGATGAAATTACTTCAATTCGTCGAACGACGATCGACGAACTCAGCCAAGTTCGTCGAACAGAAAATATACTGCATCTCAAAAGAATTCTCATTCTCAACATACTAAGAATCCCTTTACTGAGTGGATAATTCCTCCAAGGAGATATCATCCACAAGGCTATAAGGATTAGCCTGAGATTTCTTACATTTTAGATTTTTGTGGTAAGACAAAAGGACCCAAGGTAGTCTGGGTCAAGAACAACTAGTTTATTTTCTGTTGTGCAGGTACAAAGCTATCCACACATAAAGGAACATTGATATTTGGATAGTGGGTGTTCTAAGCACATGACAGGAAACAAGACCAATCTAAGTGATTACAAGGCAAAGCTTGGACCCAAAGTGATTTTTGGAGACTCCAACTGTGGACAAACCAAAGGATATGGAAAAATCAAAGTTGGAGCAGTTACCTTCAAAGATGTAGCATATGTCAAGGGTCTCAAGCACAACCTCATCAACATAAGCCAACTATGTGATGAAGGCTATCAGGTAACTTTTAATCATTCCTTATGTCATATTACCAATAATAAAAACATCAATGTGTTATCTGGCATTAGACATGGAAATATTTATTTAGTTAATTTTGACTCTGCCAATTCAGACATTTGTTTATTTAATTCAATGAGTAAAACAAATGAGTTATGCCATAAAAGGCTAGGACATATTAACCTTAGAACTATCTCTAAGCTATCCAAGGACAATCTGGTAAGATGACTGCCTTCTGGTTCATACAAGAAGGAAGGACTCTGCAGGGCTTGTCAACTAGGAAAGCAGACCAAGAGTAGTTTCAAATCTTTATCCAAAAGTGATTCACCTAGGATTCTGTACTTACTGCATTTGGATCTCTTTGGACCCACTGCAATACAGAGTCTAGGAGGGAAGCATTACACTTTAGTTATTGTAGATGACTTCTCTAGATTCACTTGGGTGTTCTTTCTTAGGAACAAGTCTGACACCTTTAGTGTTCTGACAAACTTTCTCAGGTCCATCAAGATTGAGTACTCTACTCTAGTTGCATTGATCAGAAGTGATCATGGCACTGAGTTTGAATCTCTTCTGATGAGAGAATTCTGTGGAAAAGAAGGGATCAGGCAATGATTCTCTGCTCCTAGAACTCCTCAACAAAATGGGGTAGCTGAAAGGAAAAATAGAACACTACTTGAATCAGCAACTACATTGCTTGTTGATGCTCACTTGCTAATCTCTTTTTGGGCAGAGGCAGTGAACACATCAAATTATGTGTTGAACAGGAGTCTGATACACAAACTTAAGGGTAAAACACCCTATGAATTACTTAAGAATAAAAAGCCTAAGGTTAACTATTTTAAGATTTTTGGCTGTAAATTCTATGTGCATAACAATGATAAGAAATATCTAAGCAAATTTGAAGCAAAGTCTGCTGAAGGTATATTCCTTGGATACTCTCTTTCTAGTAAGGCATATAGAATTTACAACAAATCAACTCTTAAGATAGAAGAGTCCATGCATGTTTCTTTTGATGAAACTAACATATTAAATGAGGAGAGGAATACCATCTCTACTAGAGATATTTTGCAAGAACCATCTCTATGTGAAGAGCTCAATGGATTAGATCTACAGAGTAAAGATTCTCTACTCCCATCAACTCAAACCATTGAAGACAGTGAAGAAGAAGATAATCCAGAAGATCTTGCTGATAATTCCAATCAAATGACAGTTGATCAAATCCCTCAAGAGGAAACTATTGCTGAACCCACTCCAACTGTTGATCACATCACAGTTAGAGATCATCCAATATCCCAAGTTATTGGAGATATCTCAGCAGGTGTTCAAACAAGGCATCAACTCAACCAAAATCAGATGCATATTTGTTTCCTATCACAAATTGAACCTCAATCCATAAAAGACGCAGAACAAGATCCAAACTGGATTCTTGCAATGCAAGAGGAACTCAATCAATTTGAAAGGAACAAGGTTTGAGACTTGGTTCCAAGACCAAAGGTCCATACAATTATTGGCACTAAATGGGTGTAACTTCCCGACTTTTATTGGGCCACTAGGCCCTAGTGAGCCCAATAAAAGTGGGCCCGAGCAATAGAAAACTACCATTTTAAGTGGTGTTGCGCGCCGCAACTAAGTCATTGGGGTGACCAAATGAACCCCGAATTGACTTCTGTCAGTTCCGTTAAACTCGTATGAACAATACGAGCACAACGGAATTCGTTGCACTTCGATCCGAGGTCGTTTGGAGAAAACGACTATTTCGGGTGTCGTAGCGCGCCACTACCTCATTATTATGAATAGTGACCGTACGAACCCCGAATTAACTTATGTCAGTTCCTTTAAACTCGTATGAATAATACGGGCGCAACGGAATTCGTTGCACTTCAATCCGAGGTCGTTTGGAGAAAACGATCATTTCGGGTGTCGCAGCGCGCCACTACCTCATTATTATGAATAGTGACCGTACGAACCCCGAATCGACTTCTGTCAGTTTCGTTAAACTCGTATGAACAATACGAGCGCAACGGAATTCGTTGCACTTCGATCCGAGGTCGTTTGGAGAAAACGACCATTTCAGGTGTCGTAGCGCGCCACTACCTCATTATTATGAATAGTGATCGTACGAACCCAGAATTGACTTCTGTCAGTTCCTTTAAACTCGTATGAACAATACGAGCGCAACGGAAATTCGTTGCACTTCGATCCGAGGTCGTTTGGAGAAAACGACCATTTCAGGTGTCGTAGCGCGTCACTACCTCATTATTATGAATAGTGACCGTACGAACCCCGAATTGACTTCTGTCAGTTCCGTTAGACTCATATGTACGATACGAGCGCAACGGAATTCGTTGCGCCTCGATTCAAGGTCGTATGGAGAGTATACCATTTTAGGGCTATGCAGACCACCTCAGTGCAACACACGAAATATAAAGCGCACGAACCCGGCATCAGCCCCGACAAATCATAATGAACCCCGGGACTATGGAAGACCCCGTCCTAGGTTGACCTCGGTCAAACTCCCCCCCCCCCCATCTGGAAATTATTGGAAAATGAAAAGAAAAGAGGGGGGGAGGAGGAGAGAGAAGCCCCTCCCCCAAGGGAAGGGGGCTGCCCATGAATATGCAGCCCCCTATTGGGGCAAAGTGGGCAGGAGAGAGAGAAGGGAGGGGAGGGGGAGAAAATATCTTCCCCCCACTCACTCTCCCTTATCCCCACGTGGGGAAAGAAGGAGAGGGGGGGGGGGGGGGGGGGGGGGGGGGGAGGTCTCCCCCTTCCCTATATAGGGGGGGGGGGGATCGGCCCCTCCCTGAAGCTCAAAACCCCCCACCCCAACTTCTCGAGCTCTCCCCTGCCAGCAAGCTCAGCCACCCCCTCCTCCTCCTCCTCCACCCTGCTGGAGACATCCCAGCCAGCCCAAGCCGCCACCACCTCCCTCTTCTCCATGGCCGGCCACCGCCCCTCCACTTCTCGAGCCCCACCTCCACCACAGGTAGAACCTCCCCCTCCTCCTTCCTACCTCCCAGTACAGGCCGACCCCCTCCCCGGCGCCGCCAGCCGCCGCCAGTCGCCGCCAGTCGCCGCCCCGAGCCTTGCAAGGCTCGGGGAGGAGGCTCGACCGTGGAAGCCCTCCCCCCAGCACCGGTGGTAGCGCTGGGGGGGGGGGGGAGTAGGTCCCCTCCCGGGGACCTCGGCACCGGCGCAGGGGAGGCGGTCGGGTCGCCGGAGGATGCAGCCCCGACGGCACCCGTGGCCTCCCCCCTCTTCCCTTTTTCCTGTAGGGGTTAAAACCCCTCCCCCGGCGACAGCCGGCGGCGCCGGACCCCCGCTGGAGGTCTGCCCCCTCCCCGGCGCCCCAACCAGGGGCGGCAGGGAGGGCCATAGACGAGGTGGCGGCGGCGCAGCGAGCCTGCATGGCCCATGCAGGCTGCGCCGCGCCACCACGTCACCTCCTGCTCCTTTTCCCGGTGGAGTCCGGCGGCGCCAGACCGCCGGACCACCACCGGAGTGGTCGCCAGCCCCCGGCGCACCGACCAGGGCGGCACCGGTGCCCTCCCAGCGGAGGCGGCGGCGCAGCGAGCCTGCATGGCCCATGCAGGCCGCGCCACCGCCTCCCGCCTCCTTCTTTGCCCTCTCCCGGTGGTGGCCGGCGGCGCGAGGCCGCCGGACCACCACGGGAGGAGTCGCCGGCCCCTGGCGCACCGACCGGGTGCGGCGCCGGCCCAGCCGGCCGCTGCCCGGCGGTGGCAGCGGCCGCCTCCCGTTAGGGTTAACGGGAGTCGCCCGATCTCCCCCAGGAAATCGGGCGGCTCCCCTAATCTTAACTCCCGCCCTTACCTCCAACTGTGTGCCCCCACAACGGATCCGCTGTGGATCCGCTGCGGGGATCCAAGGAGGGCGCCCGGTGCGGCGCCCCCAGATCTTCTCCCTTCCCCTAAACGCACACCATGTGCTCCTTTACTTCCCCATTTTTCTGAGGAAAAATGGGGCAGTTTCAGAAATTTTTTCCTAAATGAAAAATATGCCCTACCCTAAGGGGCACCCCCTGTATTTTTTTGGGAATTTTAGGAGTAGGTTTACTATTTTTAAACCTACCTATAAAGTTTATTTTGAGAAAATAAAGGCCCAAACGAGTTCGTAAAAATTCCCAAAAATTATGGGCTCTAATTAAAGGTATTTTTTAACTACTATTAAAGTGGGAAGATGTGACCCTTTATTTTGGTCCTCCAAAAGTATTTTGCAAGCAAAATAAATGCTCGAAAAGGAGCGAAACTCATCGGAAAAAGTCGGCGTCCGTGCGACGTAAAATTCTTAAACGTTTAATAAAGATTACGCGTATCGATCTAAGGAATCGATTAAGTTAAGAATATCGGTGCGAAACTCGGGACGAAATCGCGGTGCGACGCCGCAACCCAATAACGCCGGGATAATTATAAAAGAATAAATCCACGACAAAGGGGGAATTACTAAAAATACCATGAAATGTAAATAAACTCCCGAGACGGAGTAGAACCCCTATGAACGGGGAGAAAACAGAACCTCCTCCTATAAACGGAGTCGACGTTAAAGCCTCCTCTTATGGAGTGATTGGACTACTAACCATTTACTTATTTACTGCTTTCTGTATTTCTTTAAATCCAGTCTCGCAATGGTCCCCTGCATTTACTTTCTGTACTTTTCTTTAAATCCAGTTTCGTACTGGTCCCCCGCATTTACTTTCTGTACTTTGCTTTAAATCCAGTTTCGTACTGGTCCCCTACCTTTACTTTCGGTACTTTCAATTCTCCAGTCTCGCACTGGTCTTAATATGGCCTCTGCTTTCGGCCTACTTTTCTGCTTAATATGACCTCTGCTTTCGGCCTACTTTTCTGCTTAATATGGCCTCTGCTTTCGGCCTAATTTCCTGCTTAATATTATGGCCTCTGCTTTCGGCCTAATTTCCTGCTTAATATTATGGCCTCTGCTTTCAGCCTACTTTTCTGCTTAATATGGCATCTGCTTTCGGCCTAATTTTTTGCTTGATATTATGGCCTCTGCTTTCGGCCTATTTTGCTGCCGCACTTATTCGTATTGGGGTACTAACTGCAGCCCTGCGCTGGCAAGCAGTGCTTATCTTCCCTCCCGCGAGGCCTTAGTTGGGGGAAACCCGAAGTTGAGTTTCTCCTCCTAAGTTAGCCCCAAATAAGGAGCCCTCATACCGCCCAGCCCCCCCGGTCAGAAGTAGCGTGACCGGTCGAGTAAGAGTGTCGCGTCAAGTTTTTAAAGCTCTTGCACTAAGCTTTGAAGATTGTTTGAAAGTGGCGGGTCGGTCACGCCCACAGACCGTTCGTACCGGTGTGGGAGGGTTGACGACTCATGGCGACAGGGAGATATGCGCAGCAGGTTATCTTCACTCCGAACCCGCAATCTTGCCTCCGCTGGTCGGCCTAAAAATCGGTTCGCCGGATGTCGCTCACATCCAAATAGTACACCAAGTTGTACAGGAGGGCCTGAGTGATACGATACGACTACACTCAGAAGTGGCAAGACTGGCCACTGTCATCGACGGCCACATCGGTGAGGCCCGCGGGGTTAGCTCCCCTGCTTGAACTAAAGCGGTCTAAACTGTGTCGACACAGGGTTTTTGTGTGTGTACAGGTTTGAATACCTGGGTGCGTATATGCGCGAGATAGTGTTGTATATTTACTATTCGGCGCGATTATGGATAATAGGGCGGGAGCCCTTTTATATATATATGCATACATGTTGCTAACTCTCTGCCTTGCTTCGGCTATTTATTTCTGTCCTTTAGCCGCCCCCCTGGATATGGATCCGGGGAGGAGATGTATTTTCTACTTAGCTCTGTGACTAATGGTTATTTCTTATAACCAATCACAGGAGATGGGACAACACGGAGCCCTCGCACCACAGGATGAGATACCAGCCTTGGAGATGGCCCGTTCGATTACCCCAGCCTCGCCCCCTATCTTCCGCGACGCGAGTCCTAGATTATAGGACTAGACTAGTGTCTTTTGTTTCGTTGATGTAGCCTCGAGGCAGTAGTTGTAAACATTAGGCTTCAACCTTGTTTAAATATGTGAATATAAGCTGTGTGCTTGTTTTTCTATCTTTCGATTGCTTCCGCTATGCGTTCTGATGCGATGTTATGATTCTTGTGCCTGACAAGGAGGCCGCTCGGTGCTTTTGAGGGTGGGACGTTGCCACCCGGAAAGCGCTAAGTGGTCATCCTTGGGCAGTAAGATCCCTCCTCCCTGAACCCGGTTCAGTTTTGGGAGGGGGGGGGGGGGGGGGGGGTCTTACAAATGGATCAGAGCTACCACGATCCGACCACATGGGGCAGTCTTTCGATCCTCCCATTCCCGGTTCCGTTTCTTGGTTCGGGACGAACCACGCAGCGGAAGCCTGGTAGACCCTTTAGGTTTAAGGTTAAGGATTCGAGACTGCACGGTAGTACACCCGCACGCTTTCCGCTTTCATTTCGTTTCAGACCTGCAAAATTCCCTTATTTTTGCAAGTACTGATGTTCGTTTTATTACTTCTCCAGATACCCGAGTCGAGTAACGGGAGATCCTCCTCCAGGGATCAGTACCACCCTACCACTCCACCACCAGCCTCGGCCACTCCAGCTAGGACGGACCCTGATAGCATTGTTAGCTGCTTTCCAGACAGCCACCCTACGGCCACCCCAGCAGGCCACCGTACCCACCGATCTTCTGACGACATTCCTTGGGCTAAGGCCCCCCAGCTTCCGAGGTACCGAGTCAGCCATTCAGGCCGAAGAGTGGGTGGAGAGGGTAGAGGAACTCTTAGTCGGGATGATGTGCCCCGCCATAGCCGCAGTGTCCTTGGTGGTGACCATGCTAGAGGGCTATGCCCGAGATTGGTGGAGGGCCGTCAGCCGCTCTACCTTCAGAGTGCGACCACTCAGCACGATCCTCTGGGGGGAGTTCTCAGAGGCCTTTTAAGAGCATTTCATTTCGGATGCAGACCGGATGGCACTCCAGGAGCGGTTCCTGCAGATCCGGCAGAGAGATAGGACGGTTCCAGACTACCAGAGAGAGTTTATCCACTTGGCCCGCTTCGCCGGGACCTTGATAAAGACAGGGCGGCCAGATTTTACCGGGGATTACGAGACGATCTCCGTCAGGCCCTGATCATGATTTCCCAGGCATCCTTCCACACGATTGCCTCACATGCCACCGCTCTAGAGATGGATCAGCGGATGGTGGCCCAGCAGCGGAGGGGACACGTGGGTGTCCCCCGGACTCAGGGCCGAGAGAGAGTAGGCCCACGCAGACAGGACCAGGCCAGGAGACAGCGTCAGCGTCACTAGCCGTATAGGTAGGCACCCCCGCCTCGACCAGCACCTCCAGCCTCAGCACCACCAGCCCCAGCACCTCAGCCCGCCCCAGCCGCACGACGAGATGTTCCCTTTGCAGGGAACTGCTACCTCTGCCAGCAGCCCGGGCACATACGATCCTTTTGCCCTCAGGCAGTAGGTAGGCCCGACCTAGGAGTCGTGCAGGGAGCCGCGGAGAGAGGACGAGGACAAGGTAGACGCAGAGGACAGCCTGCAGGAAGGAGAGGCCAGGCCAGGCAGGGCATAGCAGCACCCCTCGAGGCGTACGCTTTAGACCTCCAGCACGGTCATGCACCCGATGTAGTGATAGGTATCTACTTCCAGTAGTTACGATATCCTAGGAAGATGTGATATATATATATGATGTGACCTTTTGTGTAGCATGCATAATCTCGACTCCTGTATATTTGTAAAAAAACTCATAATCATGGTATATATATATATTATCAGGTTTACTTTTGGTAGAAGGTCATCCCGCTAAAACGCTATTCGATACCGGTGCCACGCATTCATTCGTCGCACAGAATTTCATCGCTGACAAGGGAAACACTGTATGATCATCCGGGATGTCAATACGAATACGACTCCCGGATGGATCAGATATGACTTCCACAGAAAAGTGTTCCTTCCAAGCAATGCTAGGAGGAATGGAATTCGAAGTCAACACGACTGTTTTGGCGATAACCGGATTCGACATCATTCTTGGGATGGACTGGTTGGCCGAGCACAGCGCCCAAATTAACTGTTCGACTCGGGAGATCCACCTCCAGAACCCAAATGGGCTGTCCGTCACACTAACGGGTATACCTTCTGTCACTCGCATTATCTTAACATCCGCACAGACAGTGAAAGCAGTCCGATGGAAGGACGAGGTATACCTAATATACTTCGAGATGGACGACAAGACCCAGGTGCTCTCTAGAGTACCAATAATTCGGGACTTCCCGGACATCTTTCCAGAATCCCTTCCCGGGTTGCCCCCGCAACGGGAAGTGGACTTCCAAATTGAACTTATACATGGGGCCCGACCCGTGTCCCGAGCTCCATACCGAATGGCCCCGAGAGAACTGGCCGAGCTCAAGAATCAACTACAAGAGCTAGTTGACGCCGGTTTCGTTCGCCCAAGTACCTCGCCCTGGGGAGCCCCAGTGCCATTTGTTAAAAAGAAAGATGGATCCCTGCGTCTCTGTGTGGATTACAAGGAACTGAATAAGCTCACTGTCCGGAATACTTATCCCCTGCCCCGAATAGATGAATTGTTCGACCAATTACAAGGCGCATCCGTCTTTTCTAAGATGGATTTAAGATCTGGTTACTATCAACTCAGAGTACGAGAAGAAGACATCCCCAAGACCGCTTTCAGCTCCCGCTATGGACTGTACGAATTCATGGTAATGCCGTTTGGATTGACCAATGCTCCATCCGCCTTCATGGCTTTAATGAATACGGTGTTTAAACCCTTCTTAGATCACTTCGTGATAGTCTTTATAGATGACATACTCATCTACTCGAAGAGCAAAGCCGACCATTCTAGGCATCTCCAAATGGTACTGCTCAAGCTAAGGGAGCACTCGCTCTTCGCAAAGTTCAGCAAATGTGAGTTCTGGATGGAAGAAGTCGGCTTCCTTGGACACACAGTTAACAAGAACGGGGTAGCGGTGGACCAAGCTAAGGTACGAGCAGTACGAGACTGGCCGCCACTTAAGTCGGCAGCAGACATCAGGAGTTTCCTTGGCCTCGCCGGCTACTACCGTAAATTTGTGGAAGGATTCTCTAAGATTGCGCTACCACTTACCGCCCTGACCAAAAAGGACGTGACGTTCCAGTGGTCTCCTGAATGCGAAGCAGCGTTCCTAGAGCTAAAGAGCCGACCGATATCAGCCCCGATTCTGACACTCCCCTCAGGTACAGAGGGCTTCCAGATCTATGTCGATGCCTCACTCAAGGGATTGGGAGCCGTGTTGATGCAACACGGCAAAGTAATCGCCTACGCCTCACGTCAGCTAAAGCCCCACGAACTAAACTACGCAACCCATGACCTGGAACTGGGTGCGGTAGTGTTCGCATTAAAAGTTTGGAGGCACTATCTCTACGGAGTGCGATGCGAGATCTTCTCCGATCATAGAAGCCTCAAATACATCTTCACCCAGAAAGAGCTAAATCTCCGACAACGCCGGTGGCTGGAATTCCTATGCGATTACGACTTCGCTCTCCAATATCACCCCGACAAAGCCAATAAGGTTGCAGATGCCTTAAGTCGGCAACCTCCGATGGCCGGCAATTGGCTAGAGATGATACCATGTGAGTTAATCAAGTCCTTGGCAGACTTGGATATCATCCTCATTTCCCGCAGGAACCCGATGGAATATCAGGCCCAGCTTTACTGGATGGAGATACTGTGTGACATCAGGGACAGAATACGAGAGGCCCAGAAGATCGACGTTGAAGCAGCCCCGGTCATTCAGGCCTTGCAACACGGTGCACAAGAAGACTACAACTTGTATGATGGCATCGTGCAGTACAGACACCGCATATTCATTCCCGCTGCAGAGGGAATCCGGGAGGAGATACTCCGTGAAGCACACCAAACGAGGTATTCAATACACCCCGGGGTAGTAAAAATATATACGGACCTGCGAAGGACATTATACTGGCCAGGAATGAAGAAGGACGTCACCGATTATGTAGCCCACTGCCAGACCTGTCAAATGGTCAAGACAGAGTGTCGTAGCCCAGGAGGTTTGCTACAACCCCTGCCAATACCGGAATGGAAATTCGAGGATATCTCCATGGACTTCGTCCATGGCTTACCCCGATCTCGTGCAGGGAACGACTCAATATGGGTCGTAGTAGATCGCCTCACCAAAGTGGCTCGTTTCATCCCGAACAGACAAGGCGACGGTGTCGACATATTAGCCCGGCTATTTATAGAGCAAGTGGTCCGATTTCACGGGGTACCCAAGTCAATCGTGTCTGACCGCGATGGACACTTCACGTCAAAAGAATGGAGGTGAGTGCAGGCTTATCTGGGAACCAGATTAGCTTTTAGCACCGCCTTCCATCCCCAGACCGACGGGCAAACAGAAAGGACGAACCGGACAATGGAAGACCTCCTCCGATTATGCATAGTGGAACACAATGAGCCTTGGGAGCAGTTACTGCCCTTAGTGGAGTTCTTATACAATAACAGCTTCCAGGCAAGCATCAAAATGGCACCTTACGAAGCCCTTTACGGAAGACGTTGTCGAACACCACTATCATGGGCACAGGACGAGGACCCCGAAGCTTTAGGAGTCACCTATATCGATGATACCACGGCAACTATAAGGTTGATTCAAGAACGTATGCTGGAGGCTCAGAGTCGTCAAGCCAAATATTATGATGCGCGTCATCGGATGGTAGAATTCAACGTGGGAGACATGGTATTCTTAAAAATTAAACCAATGCACGGGTATCTCGAATAAAGAAGCAGAAAAAGCTAGATCCACGCTATCTAGGCCCATATCAAGTCACTGAAAGGATTGGCCTCGTCGCTTATAGGTTAGCTCTGCCAGCTGAACTGGGAAACCTTCACGACGTATTTCATGTCTCCTCGCTAAGACGTGTTCTACGCCAACCGGAGCAGCATCTACCCACACCACCAACATCAGTACAATCCGAACGATCCGTCCAACTCGAACCAGTGAAGATAGTGGACTCCAAGATCAAAGAACTGCGAAACAAAACCATCACGATGGTCAAGATCTTGTGGTCAAACTGTGGACGCGAAGAGTTTACTTGGGAACCAGAGACGCTCGTTCGAGAAAAATACCCGGCACTCTTTCCCAGGTATATCCTTTAAACCCCCTACTTTAGCCAATTTTCGGGGACGAAAATCTCTTTATTTTTATTGGATTGTAACATCCCGACTTTTATTGGGCCACTAGGCCCTAGTGAGCCCAATAAAAGTGGGCCCGAGCAATAGAAAACTACCATTTTAAGTGGTGTTGCGCGCCGCAACTAAGTCATTGGGGTACAGTGACCAAATGAACCCCGAATTGACTTCTGTCAGTTCCGTTAAACTCGTATGAACAATACGAGCACAACGGAATTCGTTGCACTTCGATCCGAGGTCGTTTGGAGAAAATGACTATTTCGGGTGTCGTAGCGCGCCACTACCTCATTACTATGAATAGTGACCGTACGGACCCCGAATTAACTTCTGTCAGTTCCGTTAAACTCGTATGAACAATACGAGCGCAACGGAATTCGTTGCACTTCAATCCGAGGTCGTTTGGAGAAAACGACCATTTCGGGTGTCGTAGCGCGCCGCTACCTCATTATTATGAATAGTGACTGTACGAACCCCGAATTGACTTCTGTCAGTTCCGTTAAACTCGTATGAACAATACGAGCGCAACGGAATTCGTTGCACTTCGATCCGAGGTCGTTTGGAGAAAACGACCATTTCAGGTGTCGTAGCGCGCCACTACCTCATTATTATGAATAGTGACCGTACGAACCCCGAATTGACTTCTGTCTGTTTCGTTAAACTCGTATGAACAATACGAGCGCAACGGAATTTGTTGCACTTCGATCTGAGGTCGTTTGGAGAAAACGACCATTTCGGGTGTCGTAGCGCGCCACTACCTCATTATTATGAATAGTGACCGTACGAACTCCGAATTGACTTCTGTCAGTTCCGTTAGACTCGTATGTACGATACGTGCGCAACGGAATTCGTTGCGGCTCGATTCAAGGTCGTATGGAGAGTATACCATTTTAGGGCTATGCAGACCACCTCAGTGCAACGCACGAAATATAAAGCGCACGAACCCGGAATCAGCCCCGGCAAATCATAATGAACCCCGGGACTTTGGAAGACCCCGTCCTACGTTGACCTCGGTCAAAATCCCCCCCCCCCCCCAGCTGGAAATTATTGGAAAATGAAAAGAAAAGAGAGGGGGGGGGGGGGGAGGAGAGAGAAGCCCCTCCCCCAAGGGAAGGGGGCTGCCCATGAATAGGCAGCCCCCTATTGGGGCAAAGTGGGCAGGAGAGAGAGAAGGGAGGGGAGGGGGAGAAAATATCTTCCCCCCCCCCCCCCCCCCACTCACTCTCCCTTATCCCCACGTGGGGAAAGAAGGAGAGGGGGGGGGGGGGGGGGGGGGGGGGGGGGGGGGGGGGGGGGGGGGGGAGGGGGGGGGGCTCGGCCCCTCCCTGAAGCTCAACCCCCCCCCCCCCCCCCCCCCCCCCCCCCCCCCCCACCAACTTCTCGAGCTCTCCCCCCTGCCAGCAAGCTCAGCCACCCCCTCCTCCTCCTCCACCCTGCCGGAGCCAACCCAGCCAGCCCAAGCCGCCATCACCTCCCTCTTCTCCATGGCCGGCCACCGCCCCTCCACTACTCGAGCCCCACCGTCACCACAGGTAGAACCTCCCCCTCCTCCTTCCTACCTCCCAGTACAGGCCAACCCCCTCCCCGTCGTCGGAGTGCCGCCAGCCGCCGCCCCGAGCCTAGCAAGGCTCGGGGAGGAGGCTCGGCCGTGGAAGCCCTCCCCCCAGCGCCAGTGGTGGCGCTGGGGGGAGTAGGTCCCCTCCCGGGGACCTCGGCGCCGGTGCAGGGGAGGCGGTCGGGCCGCCGGAGGACGCATCCCCGGGGCACCCGTGGCCTCACCCCTCTTCCCTTTTCCTGTAGGGGTTAAAACCCCTCCCCCGGCGGCGGCCGGCGGTGCCAGGCCGCCGGACCCCCGCCGGAGGTCTGCCCCCTCCCCAGCGCCCCGACCAGGGGCGGCAAGGAGGGCCATAGCCGAGGTGGCGGCGGCGCAGCGAGCCTGCATGGACCATGCAGACTGCGCCGCGCCACCCGTCACCTCCTGCTCCTTTTCTCGGTGGAGTCCGGCGGCGCCAGACTGCCGGACCACCACCAGAGTGGTCGCCAGCCCCCGGCGCACCGACCGGGGGCGGCACCGGTGCCCTCCCAGCGGAGGCGGCGGCGCAGTGAGCCTCCATGGCCCATGCTGGCCGCGCCACCGCCTCCCGCCTCCTTCTTTGCCCTCTCCCGGTGTGGCCGGCGGCGCCAGGCCGCTGGACCACCACGGGAGGAGTCGCCGGCCCCAGGCGCACCGACCGGGGGCGGCGCCGGCCCAGCCGGCCGCTGCCCGGCGGTGACAGCGACCTTCTCCCGTTAGGGTTAACGGGAGCCGCCCGATCTCCCCCAGGAAATCGGGCGGCTCCCCTAATCTTAACTCCCGCCCTTACCTCCAACTGTGTGCCCCCACAGCGGATCCGCTGTGGATCCGCTGCGGGGATCCAAGGAGGGCGCCCGATGCGGCGCCCCCAGAACTTCTCCCTTCCCCTAAACGCACACCATCTGCCCCTTTACTTCCACATTTTTCTGAGGAAAAATGGGGCAATTTCAGAAAATTTTTCCTAAATGAAAAATGTGCCCTACCCTAAGGGGCACCCCCTGTATTTTTTTTGGGAATTTTAGGAGTAGGTTTACTATTTTTAAACCTATCTATAAAGTTTATTTTGAGAAAATAAAGGCCCAAACGAGTTCGTAAAAATCCCCATAAATCATGGGCTCTAATTAAAGGTATTTTTCAACTACTATTAAAGTGGGAAGATGTGACCCTTTATTTTGGTCCTCCAAAAGTATTTTGCAAGCAAAATAAACGCCCGAAAAGGAGCGAAACTCATCGGAAAAAAGTCGGCGTCCGTGCGACGTAAAATTCTTAAATGTTTAATAAAGATTACGCGTATCGATCTAAGGAATCGATTAAGTTAAGAATATCGGTGCGAAACTCGGGACGAAATCGCGGTGCGACGCCACAACCCAATAACGCCGGGATAATTATAAAAGAATAAATCCACGACAAAGGGGGAAGTACTAAAAATACCATGAAATGTAAATAAACTCCCGAGACGGAGTAGAACCCCTATGAACGGGGAGAAAGCAGAACCTCCTCCTATAAACGGAGTCGATGTTAAAGCCTCCTCTTATGGAGTGATTGGACTACTAACCATTTACTTATTTACTGCTTTCTGTATTTCTTTAAATCCAGTCTCGCACTGGTCCCCCGCATTTACTTTCTGTACTTTTCTTTAAATCCAGTTTCGTACTGGTCCCCCGCATTTACTTTCTGTACTTTGCTTTAAATCCAGTTTCGTACTGGTCCCCCGCATTTACTTTCTGTATTTTTCTTTAAATCCAGTCTCGCACTGGTCCCCTGCCTTTACTTTCGGTACTTTCAATTCTCCAGTCTCGCACTGGTCTTAATATGGCCTCTGCTTTCGGCCCACTTTTCTGCTTAATATGGCCTCTGCTTTCGGCCTAATTTCCTGCTTAATATTATGGCCTCTGCTTTCGGCCTAATTTCCTGCTTAATATTATGGCCTCTGCTTTCGGCCTACTTTTCTGCTTAATATGGCCTCTGCTTTCGGCCTAATTTCCTGCTTGATATTATGGCCTCTGCTTTCGGTCTATTTTGCTGCCGCACTTATTCGTATTGGGGTACTAACTGCAGCCCTGCGCTGGCAAGCAATGCTTATCCTCCCTCCTGCGAGGCCTTAGTTGAGGGAAACCCGAAGTTGAGTTTCTCCTCCTAAGTTAGCCCCAAATAAGGAGCCCTCATACCGCCCAGCCCCCCCCGGTCAGAAGTAGCGTGACCGGTCGAGTAAGAGTGTCGCGTCAAGTTTTTAAAGCTCTTGCACTAAGCTTTGAAGATTGTTTGAAAGTGGCGGGTCGGTCACGCCCACAGACCGTTCGTACCGGTGTGGGAGGGTTGACGACTCATGGCGACAGGGAGATATGCGCAGCAAGTTATCTTCACTCTGAACCCGCAATCTTGCCTCCGCTGGTCGGCCTAAAAATCGGTTCGCCGGATGTCGCTCACATCCAAATAGTACACCAAGTTGTATAGGAGGGCCTGAGTGATACGGTACGACTACACTCAGAAGTGGCAAGACTGGCCACTGTCACCGACGGCCACATCGGTGAGGCCCGCGGGGTTAGCTCCCCTGCTTGAACTAAAGCGGTCTAAACTGTGTCGACACAGGGTTTTTGTGTGTGTACAGGTTTGAATACCTTGGTGCGTATAGGCGTGAGATAGTGTTGTATATTTACTATTCGGCGCGATTATGGATAATAGGGCGGGAGCCCTTATATATATATATATATATATATATATATGCTTACCTGTTGCTAACTCTCTGCCTTGCTTCTGCTATTTATTTCTGTTCTTTAGCCGCCCCTGGATATGGATCCGGGGAGGGGATGTATTTTCTACTTAGCTCTGTGACTAATGGTTATTTCTTATAACCAATCACAGGAGATGGGACAGCACGGAGCCCTCACACCACAGGATGAGATACCAGCCTTGGAGATGGCCCGTTCGATTACCCCAGCCTCGCCCCCTATCTTCCGCGACGTGAGTCCTAGATTATAGAACTAGACTAGTGTCTTTTGTTTCGTTGATGTAGCCTCGAGGCAGTAGTTGTAAACATTAGGCTTCGGCCTTGTTTAAATATGTGAATATAAGCTGTGTGCTTGTATTTCTGTCTTTCGATTGCTTCCGCTATGCGTTCTGATGTGATGTTATGATTCTTGTGCCTGACAAGGAGGCCGCTCGTCCTAGATTATATTTTCTACTTAACCCTCATTTCGTCAAACAGAGATCGACGAAATTTAGTCGTTCATCGAACAGAGATCGACGAAGCCAGCTCGATCGTTGAACTGAGATCGACGAAAATTTATTTTCCGTCGAATGCAGTTTGATGAAGCCTAAGACTCTTCGACTTCTGATTTTATTAGGTTTAGCCGAACTCAGTTCCATGGAAATTTTGCGCCTTCTCCGATCTCTTACCTTATAATCAAATTTTAATTCATTTTCGTCTTTGCGCCTACAGAACTTGCTTTTGCTCTTCCCTCCAGTTCTTTTGCACTTGATCTCTTTTTCTCTTGCAGGTAGCAATGGCAATCTCTCAGACAGTAATTTCTTCCATGAAGTTTGAGGCAGGTTTCGACATTGACATGGAGTCGTTCGCGCATTCATACCATGTTTTCCAGGATATTCTTCGACTTTTCGAAGAACAACAGTTAAGGAAGTTCATGACCACCAGAATAAAACTCCCAGTGGCGGAGATAAAGGAATGGGTGCATACCATACAGTCAGAGAATGCAACTTCAATTTCAGGAACAATTTCAGGAAACCAGGTTCCTCTTACCCCAGATATTTTAACCGAAGTTTTTGGTTTGTTGAATGGTGATGATGAGTTAGATTTCACATCTGATGAGTTTAATGCTGAACTGAACAAAATGGGCCACTCAAGTGGAAACCCTAATCATCTTCTGAAGAAAAATTTATCCATTGAGTACAAGTTCTTAACAGATATAGTTGGAAAAGTTTTGCTAGGCAAAACTTCTGCTCATGATTATATTACCAGGCACCAATTTCTGTTGATGGTGGCCTCTGTGGAAAAGAAATAAATCAATTGGGGATTGATTCTGAAAGTATCTAGTTGCGGCCTAAATCACCTAGAGGGGGGTGAATAGGTGGATTCTATGTCTTAAAGCGGAATTAAAAAAATTAACACAGAAAAGCAAACAAACAACCACAGCACAGACACAAGGATTTATAGAGGTTCCCCGATGTGGGTAGTCCTCTTTCCCGCCTCGCCTATCTAGCACTTCGAGGCTAGACTCGGCTACTTCACCAAACTCAGATTATAACTAATCTTACACCTCGGAGTCAAAAACTCCTACAACTCGGAGTATAACAACTCCTACAACTCGGAGAAAAACAACTCCTACAACTCGGAGTATAACAACTCCTACAACTCGGAGTATAACAACTCCTACAAAAGAAAATATAGGGAAACAAAATATTTCTTCTTAACCTCTAAAGAGATTAACTTCAGATCTTGAAAACAGAGTCTTCTTCTCAACCTTGAAAGAAAGCTTGACACTAGAAAGATGAGAAGAGAGAAGACTTGGCTAACCAGATCTGACCAGGCCCTTTGACTTGCTTGAAAGAATCTTCAATAAAGTGAGCAGCACTAAGATCAAAGGCCTTCTTCTGAGAAATCTCTAATCACAAAAGTTAGATCTCAGAATTCTTGTTCAGCAAAAGAGGAAGAGAAGAAGGACTTTTTGCTTTTTCTTTTCTGAACTGACGGCTGAAGAAGGTTTTTAGGTCGATTCTTTTTGATGGATCATTTTGCCCTAAAATAGTGACATATTTATAGGGAGGACTTCAACGGCTCTTGCGACAAAGAAGGGAGAGGCGACACGTGTACTGATCATGTCGGCTAACCCTAATTTTCAAAAACGAAACGAGGATAAGAAATCCGTCTGTCCGTCATTCGTCGGGATTCGTCGGAAGAACACGAGAGCATCCGACGAATTGACTTAGCTGCAGAGTTTTCCTCAGAACCTAGACAAGATTGACCTCTGTCAGCATTCGTCGGGATTCGTCGGAATGACCCGAGTCATCTCGACGAATGGACTTGGCTTCAGAAAATTCTTCACAACCCAGCAAAAATGTCCTCTGTCAACATTCGTCGGAATTCGTCGGAATGACCCGAGTCATCTCGACGAATGGACTTGGCTTCAGGAATTTCTTTAACACCCAGCCAAACTGTCCTCTGTCAACATTCGTCGGGATTCGTCGGAATGACCCGAGTCATCTCGACGAATGGACTTGGCTTCAGGAATTTCTTTAACACCCAGCCAAACTGTCCTCTGTCAACATTCGTCGGGATTCGTCGGAATGACCCGAGTCATCTCGACGAATGGACTCAGCAAACATTTTCTTTTCTTCTGAAACCCTGCTCCACTCCACAACTTTGAACACCTTCAGTTATGTATATGAAGTGCACCCCAAAAGAGAGATTACACATGGACCAACACTTTGTTCTATACAATGAGGGATTACATTGTTTAGAACTGTGTTTGGTGATCCATTGCAACCTGACTTTGGTATGCACTTAGCATTACGACCTGTCATAACACATCTAAACAAAAGTCATCAAATACAAATACAATTCACTTTAGTTTACTAGGGGACATCTTCAAATCAAGGTGATTGTAGACACAATACCCAACAATCTCCCCCTATTTGAAGATGTCATAACCCTAGGCACTAACTTGAATTGCACAGAAAGAATACTAAATAAGAATGCAGAACCCAGGCAGTAATATATATAATGAAAAGCAGAGTAGGACTAAATGTTTAGCTTAAACACAAAAGAATTGAGTATATATATATATAAGCAAAGAAAACATCAAGATTCCAGATAAGCACAGCTTATTCATGACCTTTGCCTTTCATCTTTGCAACCATTTTGTCCACTGCCTCAGTTTTCTTCTTCAGTTCTGAATCCATTCTCTCAAAAAATGCCTTTGGCTTAGGCCAGTATTTGTCAGGAGCAGACTCTTTAGATCCACCAATCTTGAAGTGAATTCTTCTTTCATTTGTCCTTTTCTCAAACTTGCTCCATTCTTCTGAACTATAGTGGTCACTGACCTTTTCATTCTGATTACTGACTTTATCAAAAGCAGAGAGAATAATACTTTTGGAGATAGGGCTCCAGCTTTCTTGGAAGTTTCTAGGAGGAGGCTTATCATAAAACTCTCTGATCTTCTTAAATGGATTAGACTTCTTAGCAGGTGGCTTATCATCAAAAAGCTTCCTTTTTAAAGACTTCTCAGCTGGTTCAGCAAAATAGGAGCTGTCAGGATCTTGAACAAGGGATGGATCATCCCAAAATTCCTGATAAGATGAAGCAGGGATGACTTCATCAGCAAACACAGAGTCCTCAGCAGGATTTGGAGAGAAACTAGGAGCCCTGGGACCTGGAGCACTTGAGGAGGGAACAACAGGCCCTTTTTCCACAACAGCAAACCCAAGCATTTCAGCCACTTGCTTGAACAGCCAGCTTTGAGCTTCATGAGTATACCAATTTACATCCTTAACATTTTGTAAGATGTTTTCCTTGAGATCTTGCATTTGAGAAGCTACACTTTCATTTAAAACATCCAATTTGCTTGCATTTTCTTCTAACTTGGAGACCACACTCTCCTCCCCCTTTATGACATCTTCATGTAGGAGGGTATACAATCTTTTCAGCTGATTTTCAACTTGATCATCCAAGTAAGATAATCCTTGATCATGAGCAGAGCTGAGAGTAGAGATAGCAGAAGTCAGGTGCAACACATCTTCACTTACCTGATGCAGATTCTGGAGAGCATGCCCCACAGCTTTATTTGTATGATCCAAAGCTTTCCCTGCAGATAGCATCCAGGCTTCTTGATCAGTCTTGAATCTGCCCATGTCATGCTTGATCTCAGCCATGTCTTGCCTCAGAGAACTATCAACTGAGTCAATCTTCTTATATACTTGCTTTATAGAGTGATCAAAGTGATCAGTCTGACCCTGTAGCATCCCTGCTATGGACTTCAGCAAAGAAGAGTGAGAGCTATCACCAGTCTCACCCTCTTCAGGAGAAAGTTTTTCAGCTACAAAACTTGAGGACTGTGCTAAGTTGTCAAGCACAGTTGCTCTTGGAGAGGTGCTCCTAGCCACAAAAACTTCTGGAGGAGGCAAGAGCAGCAGAGGAGGAAGGACCTCAGAAGGAACAGATTCAGCCATGAAGAGATCTTCCTGGACTTTCTCCCCCTCAGGAAGAGACATCTCCTTAGCCAACCTCAGCATGGCACCAAGGCTGCCCTGCTCCCCAGAATCAGATTGCTCAAGAGGAGTGTCTGGCAAGATATCATGATCTTCAGAAAGAGAATCAACCATGGCAGGTGATCTCCTTGAATCTTCCAGCTGAGGAGCCTCAACAAACACAGCACCAACCTCTGGACCTTCCAAGCCAAGATCAGCAACACTAGGAGGAGCAACATCTGCAGCACCACTGCTTGCACCAATGTCTCTTGGGGTTGGAAACTCCCCCTCAACATGTGCATCTCTGTCCTGTGCAGGAGCTGGATCAAGTCCACTCCCCCTGGAGGATTGCCCTGCTTCAGTGGACCTATGTTCATCAGGGAGAGGGGCCTCATCATCACTCAAAGGAGCCCTCACTCCAGCATTCCCTAATCCCTTGGGAATTACCCGTTCCCATTTGGTGAAAATGGAGGAATTGATTTTCTTAGTGTGGTGGATGGGGGTACCTCTTCCAAGATTGAAAAATTTTGGATTGCCACTATGCAGAAGCAGACTGAGAATCCTTCCAAAATTTGGAGCAAGAAAGCTCTCTTTAATCTTCTCAAAGATGACTTCACCAAAATTGAAATTTTTCCGACAAATTATAGCGGTGTGAATTTTAAAAGCCTCTTCAGATATGTAGTCGTGAGAACCTACCTTGCATAATAAAACTTTGCCTATAATATCAGACAGAAGCTTACCTCCTTCATTCATGAATTTTCTTCGGATTTTGGCGCTTTGATCAAGAATTCCACAAAATCTTCTGGCTCTGAAAATATCTTCAACAGACAACTCTTCAGATTCAACCATTGGCATCCTCAACGATCGGTTGATACCACTAGCCTTCAAAGTTATTTTGCAGGAACGAATAGAGCTTTTGATCTTCTTACCTTGACCTGTGATTTTGGCATTTCGATAAAACTCCAGAATATCCTGTTCTAGAACTTTGGCCGGCTCTTCCAAGATGAAACTTAGCCCGGCGACATCAAGCATCATGATCACATTGCGAAACTCATCAGAAGCTGAGCGGAAGGCGCCTCTCACCAACTCTCCCCCTGAGTTGAAGCCACCGGAGGCTTTGGGCGCCATTGATGTCGTCGACGTCGAGGAAGAAAGACAGGGAAATCGCGACGGAGAAGACGAACGGACGGGTAGGGTTTCACGGAAGAGGAATTTGAGAAGACGAATCCTTCCGTGAAATCGTGATGTTTTCTTTTAATTTATATATATATATATATATATATAAAATTAAGTAGAGCGCGCACCTGTAGAGAAATGATTCCACGGAAGAGGAATTAGAGAGGAATAAATATCCAGAAAAAAAATTGTCCCGTGAACACCCGTGAAACGTCATGAAATTTTCTGAGTTAATACGTGAAGTCTCGAGCAATTTCGTGAAATTTCAACAGTCCCGACTTCAAGATTCCTTGTTAAGCATTCCAAGTTCCATTTTGAAGAAATTGAATTTGGTTTCGTCCAGAGGCTTCGTAAAAATATCTGCAATTTGTTTGTCAGTATTAACATATAACAAATTTACGTCCTTACTCTCGACATGTTCTCGGATGAAGTGATAGCGAAGCTCAATATGCTTCGTTCTGCTGTGAGAGACGGGATTATTCGCTATGGCAATAGCACTTGAGGAGTCACAGAACATGGGGATTTCTGAGAGCTTTACATTATAGTCCTCAAGCTGATTTTTCATCCACAAAAGTTGTGCGCAGCAACTGCCTGCAGAGATATATTCCGATTCAGCAGTTGATATTGCAACGCAATTTTGCTTCTTGCTACTCCAGGAAATGAGCCTTTTTCCCAAGAACTGGCAAGTTCCCGAAGCGCTCTTCCTATCATCTTTGCTACCTGCAAAATCAGCGTCTGAAAAGCCAATTAGTTCAAAATCATTGCTTCTTGGGTACCATAAGCCGAGATTTGGTGTAGCCTTAAAGTATCTCAATATCCTCTTTGCAGCGGCATAATGAGATTCCTTACAGTTCACTTGATACCTGGCACATATACATGTTGAGAACATTATATCTGGTCTAGTAGCAGTGAGATAGAGCAAGGACCCAATTATGCTTCTGTACTTGGTTTCATCAAAAGGTTTCCCTTTCTCATCCTTGTCCAGAGACATACTTGAGCCCATTGGAGTCCTCATTGAGGTTGCACTCTCCATTCCAAATTTCTTAAGAAGCTCTTTAGTGAACTTCGTCTGAGAGATGAAGATTCCATCTTCAGATTGGTGCACCTGGAGTCCTAAGAAATATTTCAGCTCTCCCATACTGCTCATTTCAAACTTACCTTGCATCAAGCTAGAAAACTTTTTGCAAAGTTTGTCATCAGTAGAGCCAAAGATAATATCGTCGACATAGATTTGCACCAGCAAAATCTCGCCTTTAACTTCCCTAAGAAACAATGTCTTGTCTATTGTTCCTCTTGTAAATTTGTTCTCAAGAAGAAACTTAGACAATGTCTCATACCAGGCTCGGGGTGCCTGTTTGAGACCATACAAGGCTTTATGTAAATAAAATACATGATCAGGAAAGTTAGGATCGACAAAACCTGGAGGCTGAGCTACATACACTTCCTCTTTAAGGTCTCCATTCAGAAATGCGGACTTTACGTCCATCTGGAAAACCTTAAAGCCCTTATATGCAGCATAAGCCAGAAATAATCTGATGGCTTCAAGTCTTGCTACGGGTGCGAAGGTCTGATCAAAGTCAATCCCTTCTTCTTGCATGTATCCTTGAGCAACCAGTCTTGCTTTGTTCTTGGTGATGATGCCCTTTTCATCAAGCTTGTTTCGGAAGATCCACTTGGTTCCAATCACATTATGCCCTTTGGGTCTAGGTACCAACTCCCAAACTTTACATCTTTTGAATTGGTTGAGTTCCTCTTGCATAGCAAGGATCCAAGAGGGATCGGTGTTTGCTTCTTCAAACTTCTTCGGTTCAATCTGTGAAAGAAAACTTAAATGTAAAATTTCGTTAGTTGTACCTCTTCTAGTTAGAACTCTGCTTGAAGGATCTCCGATGATTTGATCTGCTGGATGATCTCTCAAATGTCTGATCACTCCAACATTTAGATGATTATGAGGTTCCTGTATTTCAGGTACATCTTCATCTTCCTGAGGATCATCATCCTCACATGCTGAAGGGGCAATTACTTCAATAGATTGTGGAGCGTCTTCCTTTACCACTTCTTCTAAGTGTAGATCTTTGAATCTTGCATCTGCATCTTCAACAAAGACACTAGAAGAGCTGCTATGAAGCATACTCGTCTCATCAAATATAACATTAAGAGTTTCTTCTACAACCAGGGTTTTCTTGTTGAAAATCCTATATGCCTTACTATGGCTACTATAACCTACAAAAATACCTTCAAAACATTTTTCACTAAACTTAGTTTTATAATACTTTCCATTGTTAAGCACGAAGCATTTACTGCCAAAGATTCTAAAATAAGACAGAGTTGGTTTCTTGCCTTTCAGAAGTTCATAGGGAGTCTTATGATGATTTTTGTTGATTAGTGCTCTGTTTTGCACGTGGCAAGCAGTGTTGATACCTTCAGCCCAGAAGTACTCCGGTAGTGAAGAATCACTCAACATTGTCCTGCAAGCCTCTATGAGTGTTCTATTCTTTCTCTCGGCAACACCATTTTGCTGTGGAGTGCGGGGAGAGGAAAACTCATGAAAGATACCTTGACTTTCACAAAATTCAGTCATGGCCCCAGACTTGAATTCTGTGCCATGGTCACTTCTGATTTTGACCACAGAGCATTCTAATTCATTCTGAATTTGCCTGACGAATGAGGTGAAAGAATCATAGGTGTTTGACTTGTGTTTTAGAAAGAATACCCAAGCAAAACGTGAGTAATCATCGACAATGACCAACGTATAAGACTTACCCCCTAAACTCCGAATTGGCATGGGACCAAATAAGTCCATATGAAGTAGATATAAACATCTGGTAGAGTCTTTGCCAATAATGCTCTTAAAGCTAGCCCTCGTCTGCTTGCCCATTTGGCATGCGTGACAAGGTCTCTCTTTAATGCACTTAACATCAGGAGCATCACGAACTAAGTTGTGAGAAAATAACATATTTATAGTTTTGAAATTTATATGTGCTAGTCTCTTGTGCCATTGGTCACAGAGAGATGCACTATCTTTTGCCAAAAAGCACACTGGTGTAGAAGTATCTAAACATAGAAAATTTAAACAAAAAATATTTCTACTCCGAGTGCCTGTTAAAATAGTTTCTGATTTATCAGACAGCTTTATCAGGCACTTGTCCTTGTAGAATTCTACCATATAGCCTTTGTCACAAAGTTGACTTATGCTAATGAGATTATGTTGTAATCCTTTAACATAAGCCACGTCTGTGAAAGAGACTGTACCATTTGTGATCATACCGTAGCCTTTTGTGATTCCCCGATCAGATCCGCCAAAAATAACTTTTGGACCATCTTTCACGGGGGTAAACTCTTGTAGTAGGCTTCTTGTTCCGGTCATGTGCCGTGAACAACCACTGTCCAAGTACCAGATTGGATTTGTATTGGCTTTTGGACATACCTGCAATCAACAATCAATTGCCCTTAGGAACCCAAACTGATTTGGGTCCTTGGCTTCGTGTTAGATGACCACCACTTGGAATGTTAACATTGCGAGGGGTCATTCTTGCATTGTTAATCCGTGGAGTCGAGATATTTCTCGGATTAAACCAACAGTCTATGGCAAAGTGACCAATCTTGCCACAACACCAACAATCGAATCGATTGTACCTTCTCTTTGTCTCCTGTTTTGCCTTTTGAACGGGAGGTGCAACAGGAGTGACTTTCTTAGAGGAAGTCTTCTTAGAAGTGGGGGCCTCATGGTGACAACACACACATGGCTCCAACTTCTTCTCAACAGGTTTGGGTGCAATCGTTCTAATTTTCGGTGCTTTCTTGTGAGCTGATCCGTGAACAAATGGACCATGATCTTTGAGGATTATTTCTTCATGAGGGGCTTTGAAGGGAGAGTTGTCAAAGTTTCGGGTAAAGCTCCATCCTTGATATCTATTACTAGATTCAACATGTGTTGGCCTAGCAAAATGATCGTAGGATGAATCAAAGTCAAACGGATTTGATGGAAAAATGACCTTCCTAAATGACGGTTGACTTTGATTAGCAGCTCCCTTTCCCTTCACGACTCTCTTTTCAGCAGCCTTACTACTTTCAGCCTTATGACCAATTCCACTACCCTTCGCAGGAGCAGAAAACGTATCAATGAATGGAAGAATAGTCTTAGGCTTGGAGAAGCTTTCTACGAGCTTCCTTTCCGCCTTCAACTTATTTTCTAGTTCACTTATAGTTTTCTCCTTTAAGTTTAACAACTCAGTGGAGCTTTTCAGTTCGTCTTTCAAGAGTTGGATTTCATCTTTGAGGGGAGTTAATTGTTCAATTTCCTCCCTCAAAGCTAATTCCACTGTCTTGAGAGATTCAATTTCTTTTGACTTGGATTTGACGACCTTGCGGCACTTGTCAAATCCTTTCACAAGGGCTTCATACTGAGTTATTAACTTAAAGTCCTCCTCTGAGGAGTAGCCCTCATTTGCTACGGATGCAGTCTCATCTTCAGAAGCAGACAGAGGGGTATGAGAGTTTACCTTCCCCTTATGAGAGGAGTCGCCTGTTTCTTCGTCTAGATGAGCCATTAGCCCAAAGTAGGCTTCTTCATCTGAGCTTGACGCATCAGAGTCACTGTCGCTCAGAGTCTTGGCCTTCTTGGCGAGAAGACTCTTTTCTTTCTTCCTTCCTTTAAAAGATCTCTTTTCTTCCTTCTTTGATCCTTCTTTCTTCTTGTATGGACACTCGGCAATTACGTGTCCTGGCTTATTGCAACAATAACAAATAATGTCAGTAGAATCAAATTTGTTCGGTTTAGATTTATACCTGTCATTATTGTAGTCCTTTTTGTGATGATCCCCATCACGTCTTGATCTTCTGTGATCAAATGCAGTGGATTGCCCTCTCTTCTGCTTTCTTTTATTCAGAAGTCTTTTGAATTGTTTGGAGAGAAGAGAAAATTCTCCATCAGACATCTCTGAACCTGATGGGCTAGCATCAGACTCATCCTCATCAGAAGATGGTCTCCTTACAAGTGGGAGAGCCTTGCACTTCCTTGAGCTTTCAGCTTTTAGGGCAGAGGACTTCTCCCTTCCAGAGGCTCTGACCCCCTCTTCTTCAGCTTTGCGGGAATTTAGCTTCAACTCATGGGACAGGAGCTTACCAAACAACATTTGTGGCTCCGTGGTTCCGAGCTTTCCGAATTCTCTGATGGCTATAACCTTGGTATCCCATTCTTTCGTCAGGGATCTCAAAAATTTGTCATTTAGTTCGCCAGTTGTGAATTCTCTATCATAGTTCCTAAGGCCATTTACGATCTTGAAGAACTTCTCGTAGGTGTCAGAAATGGAGTCTCTTGGATCTTGCTTGAATGCTTCATATTCTTGGTTCAGCAATGATCTTCGGTCATCCCTCACTTCTTCGGTCCCTTCCATCAGAACGACTAGTGAGTCCCACATCTCTTTAGCAGATTTGCAGTGAAGCAGATTTTGCAACATTGAATCATCAACTGCACCTGCTATGATATTTTTTGCTTTCTTGTCTAGGGCCACTAGAGCGATCTCATCTTTGTTCAGTTCCAACATCTTCTTTGGGATCATGATGGTGGAGTTTATTGAAGATGGTTTCATCGGAATATGGGGACCTTCTTCCACGATCTGAAAGATTCTTGGGTCAGCAGCTTCCATGTAGAATCTTACTCTTTCCTTCCACATAGGAAAGTTCTCTTTGGTGCAAACTGGCAACTTGACGGAGTCCTTGGTCTTATCCATTCCAGACATGTTTGCTTTAGCAACTAGATGAGGAGATCTTGTTCAAGGTGTTAGCCTTATAGCGAACAACCTAGCTCTGATACCAATTGAAAGTATCTAGTTGCGGCCTAAATCACCTAGAGGGGGGTGAATAGGTGGATTCTATGTCTTAAAGCGGAATTAAAAAAATTAACACAGAAAAGCAAACAAACAACCACAGCACAGACACAAGGATTTATAGAGGTTCCCCGATGTGGGTAGTCCTCTTTCCCGCCTCGCCTATCTAGCACTTCGAGGCTAGACTCGGCTACTTCACCAAACTCAGATTATAACTAATCTTACACCTCGGAGTCAAAAACTCCTACAACTCGGAGTATAACAACTCCTACAACTCGGAGAAAAATAACTCCTACAACTCGGAGTATAACAACTCCTACAACTCGGAGTATAACAACTCCTACAAAAGAAAATATAGGGAAACAAAATATTTCTTCTTAACCTCTAAAGAGATTAACTTCAGATCTTGAAAACAGAGTCTTCTTCTCAACCTTGAAAGAAAGCTTGGCACTAGAAAGATGAGAAGAGAGAAGACTTGGCTAACCAGATCTGACCAGGCCCTTTGACTTGCTTGAAAGAATCTTCAATAAAGTGAGCAGCACTAAGATCAAAGGCCTTCTTCTGAGAAATCTCTAATCACAAAAGTTAGATCTCAGAATTCTTGTTCAGCAAAAGAGGAAGAGAAGAAGGACTTTTTGCTTTTTCTTTTCTGAACTGACGGCTGAAGAAGGTTTTTAGGTCGATTCTTTTTGATGGATCATTTTGCCCTAAAATAGTGACATATTTATAGGGAGGACTTCAACGGCTCTTGCGACAAAGAAGGGAGAGGCGACACGTGTACTGATCATGTCGGCTAACCCTAATTTTCAAAAACGAAACGAGGATAAGAAATCCGTCTGTCCGTCATTCGTCGGGATTCGTCGGAAGAACACGAGAGCATCCGACGAATTGACTTAGCTGCGGAGTTTTCCTCAGAACCTAGACAAGATTGACCTCTGTCAGCATTCGTCGGGATTCGTCGGAATGACCCGAGTCATCTCGACGAATGGACTTGGCTTCAGAAAATTCTTCACAACCCAGCAAAAATGTCCTCTGTCAACATTCGTCGGAATTCGTCGGAATGACCCGAGTCATCTCGACGAATGGACTTGGCTTCAGGAATTTCTTTAACACCCAGCCAAACTGTCCTCTGTCAACATTCGTCGGGATTCGTCGGAATGACCCGAGTCATCTCGACGAATGGACTTGGCTTCAGGAATTTCTTTAACACCCAGCCAAACTGTCCTCTGTCAACATTCGTCGGGATTCGTCGGAATGACCCGAGTCATCTCGACGAATGGACTCAGCAAACATTTTCTTTTCTTCTGAAACCCTGCTCCACTCCACAACTTTGAACACCTTCAGTTATGTATATGAAGTGCACCCCAAAAGAGAGATTACACATGGACCAACACTTTGTTCTATACAATGAGGGATTACATTGTTTAGAACTGTGTTTGGTGATCCATTGCAACCTGACTTTGGTATGCACTTAGCATTACGACCTGTCATAACACATCTAAACAAAAGTCATCAAATACAAATACAATTCACTTTAGTTTACTAGGGGACATCTTCAAATCAAGGTGATTGTAGACACAATACCCAACAGATTCTCTTTGAATCAATCGCGAAGAAAATAAGCAAAATGATTGTTTGTTATGGCAGAGTGTTAGGGATTATTCTTCATGAAAAATGCCCAGACCTGTTGGTGTCTCCAAAGGTCTTTATTAATGCAAGTAAGAGGCTGACCTCAGCTCTCTTTGGAAAATGGGAAAGGGTGATTCCTAAGAAGACTCCAAGGGCAGAAGCCTCCAGGAAAGCTTCTGAAAGCACCAGGACTGACCAAGTCACTCCCCTCACCCTACCAGAAGTTCCTCCCCTTGAATCTTCAACTCCTCTCCCCTCTCAACCTCTTCAGCACACTTCTCCTGAAGAAGTTCCTCCTTCACATTCTCCAATAAACCCTCCATCCTCATTGCTTACTTCTCCTCCTCTCCAAACAAACCTGTCTGCAGATCTTCCCTCATCATCCTCTATTCCATATGATGATTCCCTTCCCCCTCTTGACTCTCTTCCTCTATTTACCCCCACATTCATTCCCCCTCCATCTTTTGACCTATTGTCTCCTCCACATTCTCCACCTCAATCTCCCATTCATCCAGATAATATTCCACCCCTTTCAGATGCCACCAACATCCTCATCCCATCATCTGTGTGCACCAGTCAGGCTCACACTTCTCTTCCATCTTCTTCTATCCCAGCACCATCATCTTCTCAGCATACACATGATTTTGTGTATGTTGATTTCTCCTCTATAGCTAATCAGATATTTAATCATTTCTCTCCCAAGCTAACTGCTCTTCTTGATGAGAAGCTAGCTCTTTGTTCTGCAAGCCATATCTGATCTATCTTCTAAGCTTGCATCCTTCCCTACCTACTCTACACCTGTCCCTTCTTCTAGGGGCCTAGATTCAGGTCTCCCTGAAACTAGGCAGGGGGAGATGCTTGATGAAGAAGCTCCAGATTTTGCAGGTTCAGATATGATCATTGAGTTTGAAGTAGCTCCAGGTTCAGATTTAGTTATTGCTGAAGAAGTTACAGTTACAGATTCAGTTCCAGTTATAGCTCCAGTAAATAATATTTACATTCATCCCTCAATAGATATTATTTATTTGTTATCAAAGTTCAATTCAGTTTTCAGCAGTTTGCCTAAGCCTCAAGTTCATTCAAAAGCTATAGTTCCATATACAGTTCCAGTAGATACAGTTGTACTAAAGAAAATTATCAAAAGTTTAAAAGTTCCAACTCCAGTTGAGATTCCAGTTCAAGTTGCAGTAACAAAAGAAGTTGGTTTGGTGAATTCACCTCCAACATTTGTTTTTGATGAATCCCCCCTTTCTCCTCCAACATTTGTGTATCATGATTCTCCTCTTCCAGAGGATATTGATTTTGATGATATTGCTCCTCAAGAACAACAAGATGTTGTTAAGGTCATTCAAGAGATTGATGAATTGTATAATGCTCGTGTACAGTCTGATAATGATAGTAATGATAGTGATGATTCCGATGCCAAATCTTCAAAGAAAAGAAAGTCAAGAAGCAAAGCAAAGGTTGTTGCTGTTCCTAAACCTCCCTCCTTTTCAAATGATACTCCCTATTACATCTTGCATAACATTACCCTCACCAAGGATTCCCCAGCTTGGATGAGATTCTCCAGGAATGAGAACAACAGGAGAAAGAAAATGAAAAAGACAGGCTTCTACTCAGATAAGCCAGTTAAGTTCAATCCTCCTCCTCCTCCAGCAGCAGGTTCAGCAGGGATGTCCTCCTCGTCTTCTCAGAAGCCTTCTCAGCAGCATTCAAGAACATCAGAAGGAAGTCATAGAAGCTCCAGTGGCTCCCATAGTTCTAGATCAGCCAGAGCTCCTCCTTCAAGATCTGCCAGATCTTCTTCCTCAGTATATAAATATCATATTTCTGATGGATCTTTTCACAGAAAAAGGTATCCTCAAGATGACCAACCTTCACTTCAGGCCAGTGAAATTGATGAAAGGCATCCATCTCTAGTAAATCCAGAATCAGATAAGATAGCTCACATGGCTAGATTCAAAGAATCAATTGCTACAGCTCAGATAAACAAGGTCAAAGCAGAAAGCAAAGATTTCTCTCAGTATACTACAATGTCTGATTTCAGAAGACAAGAATTTGAAAGGTACAACTTTAGACACCTCTTTGATGCTGAAGATAATCTAAGTGTGCACCCAGCTGCAGTGGTTCCTCATGCCTCATCTCAAACCCTGCTGGAAGCTAATGACCTCTATATGAGCAAAAGAGAGTCAGAAAATCCAAATAGAGAAATCATCTTCAAGCCCTCTTCAAAGTGAAAGAGTAAAGCTTCAGTTCTTTTGGTTTTGATTAATTCTGTTTTCAGTGTAAATATTCCTAAACTCAGAGTTCTATATATTTTATCTGCTGAAGTGAAATTTAATTTCTGTCAGATATATATGTTCTGTGTTTGCTATTTGTTTGTTTTGTTATTATTTGTCAAATAGTATCCTAACCCAAATAGGGGGAGATTGTTGGAACAACCCTATTACTGATTTGAGCTAGGATCACTATCTGTGACTAGGATTCATGTTGACCTCATTGTATAGTTTAAGAGTCAAGGTCTAAGTGTGTCTGAGTTAGCTAGAACTTAGAAAAAATTCCAAGTTTCTGTGTTCGACGAACTTCATTCTGCGTTCGACGAAATCCTTTCTGCATTCGACGAACGTCGTGTTTTTGTTCGACGAACTTGCACTCCAGCTCGACGAATTCAGTCCTCCAGCCAGTTCAACAGATTCTTTCTTTCAGTTCGACGAACTCCAGATTGAGATCGACGAACTTAGCTCTGTGTTCGATGAATAAGTAACTAAATGTTCAGTTCGACGAACTCAGCTGTCAGTTCGACGAACTCAGCTCTCAGCTCGACGAACTCAGTTTTTTGCTCGACGATTTTCTTCTCCAGCTTGACAATTTCTGATGGACCTGCTATCTATTTTCTCTGAACTCAGATCGACTATTCAGCAACGGATCTATTCAATTACTTGGACTTATTCATTATCAGATAAGTCAAGATTTGATCTTTCCTTTTATTATTCCATTCTATTCTCTTCTTTCGAGAAAGTAGTCATTGACATGTATTGGAAAAGGATACTTTCATGGAAAAGGAAAATGAATTAAAGTTTATTGCTGAATCAGATTGCAGTTCCAAGAATGATCATTTCAGATTATTTTTTTCCTTAATTAGAAGATTTGAATTTCAAATCAGTCAGATATATCTAAGGAGAAAGAGATATAGAAGATATCAAGGAGATATATCAGTGAATAGAGAAAAAAAAAAGATATACCAATGAATTCAATAGAGAACAAAGAAGATATAGAAGATACTTGAAAAATACTCAGAGATACAGAAATCTTCATCTTCTACAGCAGCATTTTCACTCTCTGAGAACATCAACAATCTTCTCTCAATTTTCAGCTGCTAGCTCTTAATCTTCAAAGAGCAACAATAATCTGAGAAACATTTTCTCTCAGATTCATCTGCTATCAAGGAAGATCCTCTTCATCCAAGAGAAAACTCCATCCATTATCTGTCAAGAAATTCTATCAGACAGGGGGAGCTTTATATCACAACAATCCACTAGTCTTCTCTCAGATCTTGTTGACAGAGAAGAATTTCATAAACATTTTTTTGTTTATTTTACCTCATCTTGTACAGGGTTCTAACTCCCTTCAAAAGTTAAACCTTTGGTGGCAGGGCACCTGATCAAAAACCTGTGATTTGGTTTGAGCACCTGATTAAAAGCTCAGTGGTGATAGGGCACCTGATCAAAAACCTAGTGGATTCCTACCAAAGGTGGTAGAAAAATAGATGTACCCGGTTTGATTTGGGAACTACTATAGATTCTTGTGTCTGTTGTGATTGTGTCTTTCTCTCTGTACTGTGTTGTGTTGTGTTTATTATATTTGTTTAGCTTTTATACTCACTCTGCTACATATATATATATCACTATTTTAATTTCGCTATAAAACTTTTTAATACTCTATTCACCTCCCCTCTAGAGTAAAGCTAAGATCTAATACCTCACTTTCAGAAATGACTTTTTTATTTTTTATTTTCAAAAAACGGGGGCTGGTAATAGCCATATATGAGTTGATTATATAAACGCTTTTTTTAATGGTCTGTAGTTTTCATTAATATTAGCAATGTTCTCAATGGTTTATATATATATATATATATATATATATATATATATATATATATAGAGAGAGAGAGAGAGAGAGAGAGAGAGAGAGAGAGAACTATCTTATTAGCACCTTTGTATTCGATATTAGCTACCATATTATATTAGCATAAAAAAATCTATTTTCACACCAACTATCTATTAGCACATCATAAAAACATAAAAAAAAATCTCCATTCATTTCAAACCACAAAATACATTTACATCCTAGCAATATTTTTAACAAAAATAAAATTATAAAAGAAAAAAAAAACAAATATCCTAAAATATCATCAATAATTCTTGTTTTTTCAATATCAGTAGTCGTCGGAGCAGGGGATAAGGGCACCGGCCAGAAATTTGGCTTGCAAATCTCGATAGAGGCCTATGGATCAACGGAAATCGTAAGATGGCCTAGCATGACAAAGAAATGGAGTGTCTAAGGGAGAAATCATAAGCATACCCCATCACCTCCGCCAGATTTATACAGTCGACGTTGAAGGTGAAGCAAACTTGCGTCACGAAGCATCCACACATTCTCCGGAAATGAATGCAACCTTCCCCGGAAGAGTCGCCTGAGATGGAGATGGCGGGGCGTGATGTCGGCAACAATGGGGATGAGCGTGGGTGCGTGTCTTCCGGGGTTAGTGTTGGGGGTAGGGTATTAAAATTTGTGTAATTTGGTATTTTTTTATGGGGTGCTAATATCCGTAAGTGGGGCGCTAATATAAATGCTCTAGATATATGACATCCCCACTAAGTGTGCAAAATTACAGATTGCACCATCTATCTTTTGAAATTACTAACATGCATTCAATGGGTGTTTTTGTGCATGTATGTTATGAAATGTAAAATTATTTTAGAGGTATTTGTAATTTCAAAATTTAGAGGGGTACAATGTGTATTTATGCTATCTCAACTGGTTTATCTGGGCTAAAATGATGGAACTAGATGTGATCTTTGTTATTACTCATGTACTGAGATGGGTTAGAGGCATTATGTAGTTATCCCAATTAAGAACTCTCAATTCAACCATCTCAAAAAATTTACGTGATCGGATCGAAGAATCATCACCGCCTTTGGATTTGTGGAGACTAGTCAAAGAATTCGTAAAATATTTGGTTAATCGAAAAGATTTTATTTTTCTGCTTGACGGTAATAACTACCAACCAACCACTCTTGTGGCACATGAGTGCTATTATTATGGAAAATATTTTTGTTTGATAATTGTTACTCTTGCGCGTATTATTATTATTATTATGATTATTGTATTTCTTATTTCTTATTTCCTATATAAGGAGGTGGCTTGGGAGTTAGTTTATCGTGGGGATCATTAGGTTTGAGATCTCTCATTTGGAGAGGGCGTCTAGGAGGAACCAACCTCCTGAAATTTAGGGTACGAGCATACCTCATGATTGTATCCAGTTATTCAGTTTAGTGCAAGTGTTTTCCCCTCCTCATAATATAACAGATCTTGGATCGTTATCATTATTAATTATATGATTTTTTTAGTTCGTCTCACACTTGTATTAAAGTACCTCAACAAGTTTTCTAGCAAGACAGTCTACTGCTCGATCTTTAGGCTTTGCTTGGCGCGACTTATTTGCTCCGGTGGGTTGGGTCAAAAAACGCGATTATCATATTGTATGTTTGGCAAAAGGTTATTGCCGCTACCAAGAAAATAAATTAGTTTTGAGCATAAAATGTATGAATTTTTTTAGGTGAGGTCGAAAAAAAGACAGTCATCTTTTTAAGGCAATTGTTAACCGCACCCCAGTTTTGGCTATCCGTAATCCTTTAATATGAAGTATTACGTATTTTTTTGGAAATACGTCTTGTACAAGCAATTTTAGGAAAAGTGTTCAACACGAAAGTTGTAGATCTCGACGATATCTACATCTTTCGTGTTGAACACTTTTCCTAAAAATGCTTGTACAAGGCGTATTTTCAAAAAAATGCGTAATACTTCATATAAATGAGTTGCGAATAGCCAAAACTGGGGTGCGATTAACAATTGCTCTTTTGAATTGTACCGGCTTTAGAGAATGTTACTCATAATGCAACGTTATGAATTTTAGTTGCATCCCAGGCTGAATCAAAACCCTTCCGCTATCTTCAACGTCAGTTTTCTGTGTCGCACCGTTCTGAGTTGGGACAAAACTCGAAGGCCCCCTCGTCATTTGAATTGAGTTGGAGCATTGGTATTTTAATTTGAGATCTAATATCATTGGAATTGATCTCAAATTTCAACTTTGAAGCGCCAATTCTATCCAACTGAAGAGACCATAAAGGATGATTTTTGGGGTAATCCGAGCAGTTATTTAAGGTTTTTTTTTTCTCATTTCTGCCGGTGAAAAAAGATGCATTTTGGACGTCAGAGCGTCATTCTTCATAACTTTGAGGAGGCTGTAGGACGTCGATCGGAATTTTGGACGTCTTCCGCTTTCATGAAATCGGTTTTGTTGGGTGTTTTTTGTTTTTCGTTGTGCTTTTTTTGAAATACTAATGCTATTTTTATCTGTTTGAGTAGCTTTCATTTGGAACCATTGATCCTCAAAATGTAGAGGGAGCTTCATTCAAGAATATTGTTTTATTTAACTTCGTTTGGGGGGACTTATTTTTAAGGTCCAGTTCATAAGGTCGTAACCGCTTGACCAATAAAAATAAGTTCCCCCAAACAGAGCCTTTATCTCTCACTGCTCCACCGCACACCCAAACAAACCCATCTACTCCGCCGGAAAGTACTGCAGGGATCTGTTTAGGCTTCATTTGGGAGAGCTTTTACATCCGCGCGTTTCATCAAAACGCAAACGCCGCCCGTTTTTAGCATTTGTTTTTCCGCCTATGTTTGGATCAGCCATGTTTGCTCTAAGCCTGCAAACACCGCCTCCCGAAACTTTGCCCGTGACCTCCAGTTTGCTGCGTTTAGGGTCCCTCTGTGCTGCCACTCCCTCTGCTATGCTTCCTCCACCGCCAACGACGACAATGGTGAAGACCCGGTGCGTGGTGATGTCGCCGGAGATGCTGCACTTGCACCCGGAGCTGGCTCAGGAGGGCGGAGATCCAACCATAGAGAAGAGGCTCGATATCGCAGGTCAAGCACTAACGGAGATGGCAGTGGAAGCGTGCCACACCTGTGTCGTCTTTTTTTCTTGGCAGGCGGAGGCGGAGATGGCGGAGAGTGCAGGTCAAGCACTAATGGAGATGGCGGAGGTAGGCGGAGGCAGGAGGAGGAGATGGCGGAGGCACGCGGAGTATTAATGTTTTTATTTTCTTCCTTTTATTCTTTTATTTTAGTTAGTTTCCTTTTTTTGTTTTCCTTTATTTGATCATTGTACGGTCCTCTCTTTATTTAAAGAGAGAGTTGTCCTCTTTTCTAATCTAAGAAATGATCAAAAGGTTTCATGGCTATTCTGAGAATTCCTGCTGTAAGCTTTTCTTTCTCACAGTTTTGAATACAAAGATGGTATCAGAGCCACGGAAAATTTCCTAATCCTGTCATCTTCTTCCCCAAATTTTCTATTCCATGGCTTTTCTTGGCAATCTGAGTACAGATTTTTCTGATTTTCTTACTAATCCCGCGAATCCCTTTTATCTTTCTGCTACTGAAAACCCTTCCCTGATTTTAGTTTCGCCGCCTCTTGATGGCCGGAACTATCATTCCTGGGCTCGGGCCATGAAGGTTGCCCTTCTTTCGAAGAACAAACTTCGCTTTGTTGATGGCAGTATTCAACCACCCCTTCATACCGATCCTTTATATTCTTCATGGGTTCGTTGCAATACCATGGTTCTTTCATGGATCCATAAATCTATCATTAGCAACATTTTACAATCCGTTCTCTGGATTGACAACGCCTTTGATGTTTGGAAGGATCTCAAGGATCGATATTCTCAGGGAGATATCTTTCATATTTCTGATCTTCAGGAAGACATTTATCGCCAGCAACAAGGTGATTCTTCTGTTTCTGAATATTTTACGAAATTGAAGGGATTATGGGATGAATTGGAGATGTTCAAACCCTTGCCATCTTGCCAATGCTCCATCCCTTGTTCTTGTGGGGCTGTTCAACGGATTCGTACATATCGCGATCACGATTATTTGATTCGTTTCTTGAAAGGTCTCAACGAGAGATATTCTGCTGTTCGTTCTCAGATCATGCTTCTTGATCCTCTGCCTACTGTGAACAAAGCCCTTTCTCTTATCTTACAACAAGAACGACAATTTCATCCCGTCTTACTTTCCCCCTCTGATCCACCAACCTTTGCTGCCAATATTGATAACATTTCTGCTCCAACCAATTGGAATTCAAAAACTGCTTCCGCACGGGGACGGGGACGGGGAAACAAAACTATTCCAGTACTGGACGAGGACATAGAATTTGTACCAATTGTGGTAAAACAAACCACACTGTTGAGTCTTGCTATTTTCTACACGGCTTTCCTCCCGGATACAGGACCAAAACTGACAAGAGCATCAATAATTTGATCACTGGAGAGTCGCCAAATGAATCTGTTCACATTGATCCTGCTTTCAACAATTCTTTTACCCCGGAGCAGTATAGCAGCATTCTTGCTCTTCTTCAACAGAACAAAGTCAGTTCTAGCAATTTGATTAACACCAATTCCAGCGCTACTGTCTCCAACATCATTCAAGACAATGCTCAGAAATCTGATTTCTCCTCTCCAGGTAGACACAATTTTCAATGGATTGTTGATACTGGAGCTACTGATCACATAACCAATACTCTCACCAATTTTACAAATTATCATCATATGTCTCCTATATCCATTGCCATGCCTGATGGTTCACATCTTACAGCCACCATTTCTGGAACTGTTATTCTCACCACCTCTCTCATTCTTTCAAATGTTCTATATGCCCCTCGGTTTCATGTCAATTTAATTTCTGCTACTAAACTCATGCAGACTTTTCCATGTTTACTGTTTTTTTACACCAATTACTGTTATATTAAACAGATTCCCACCAACAAGATGATTGGTTCAGCTAAGCAACAAGGTGGTCTTTTCATTCTGCAATCCCAAGCAGCTTCAATTACCTGCAGTTCTAATAATTCTGTGGCCACTATATCCCCTGAGACTTGGCACAACAGATTTGGTCATGTTTCCTTATCTACTTTTAAACATTTGTCAAAACATTTGTCTTCAATTTCCAATTTTAGTTTTCCTCCTTGTGATACTTGTCATTATGCTAGACAAAAAAAATTGCCATTTTCTTCTAGCACTTCAGTTTCTGATAAAGTTTTTGAATTAATCCATGTTGATATATGGGGGCCATACTCTACATCTTCCATTCATGGTCATCGCTATTTTTTGACCATCGTCGATGATTTTTCTCGATACACCTGGTTAATTTTAATGAAGAAAAAGGGTGAAACCAGACAACACATTAAGGATTTCATTGCCTTTATTGAAACTCAATTCTCTACCAAACTTAAAACAATCAGGTCTGATAATGGTTTGGAATTTGCTATGCATGATTTTTATCAGAACAAAGGAATTATACATCAAACTACATGTGTAGAGACTCCTCAACAAAATGGTATTGTTGAACGCAAACATCAACATATCATGACTGTTGCTCGGGCTCTCTGTTTTCAAGCCAAACTTCCTCACCAACTTTGGTGTTTTGCTGTTACTCACGCCATACACATAATAAACAGAATTCCCACACCTTTACTCCAAAATCGTGCCCCCTTTGAGCTGCTTTACAAATCTCCCCCTTCTTATGAACATCTACGTGTTTTTGGTTGCTTAGCTTATGCCAACACTCTTTCAGCCAATCGACACAAGTTTTCTCCCAGAGCACGTAAAACTGTGTTTCTTGGATATAAAGGAGGCACTAAAGGATATCTTCTTTATGACCTTATTTCCAAAGAAATTTTTCTATCTCGCAATGTTATTTTTTATGAAACAACTTTCCCTTTCTCCTTTAATACAGATTCACAATTTTTGAGGAATTCTTTGTTTCCTTCCAAAGACACACCTCTTCCCAGTTATACCACAACTGAAGAACCACCTAGTTCTCCTGATTCCCTTGATAATTTGATTTCAGAACACCATACAGATCAAAATTCTCCTATTGATACTTCTTTACTTTCAACATTATCACCCACTACTCCGGCTCCCTTTCCACCAGAAATCTTACCCATTCGACGATCTAGTCGGTTACACCAGAAACCAACATATCTCCAGGACTATCACTGCAGTCTTTTGAGCAATTCTTTCACCCACATTCACAAACCTTCCTATGCTTTATCTTCAGTTCTTACTTATGATCGTTGCTCACCAAAATATAAAAATTTCTGTCTAAATATTTGCACAACATCTGATCCCACAACATATTCTCAAGCTTCAAAAATGGACTGCTGGAACAAAGCCATGGCCACAGAAATCTCAGCCCTTGAGCAAAACAAAACCTGGAGAGTTGTTCCCCTTCCAGTTGGTAAGAACTCCATAGGATGCAAATGGGTTTACAAAACAAAATACTTATCTGATGGTTCTATTGAGAGACATAAAGCTCGTTTAGTTGCTAAAGGTTTTAATCAAATGGAAGGTGTTGATTATTTTGACACTTATTCTCCAGTTGCCAAAATGACCACCATCCGAGTGTTACTTTCTATTGCTGCTATTAAGGGTTGGTTTTTGGAACAATTGGATGTTAATAATGCCTTTATACATGGTGATCTTCATGAGGAAATTTATATGGACTTACCACCAGGATATCCATCTACCATAACCAATGCGGTTTGTAAACTGCTAAAGTCTATCTATGGACTAAAGCAAGCTAGCAAAAATTGGTATTCCAAGTTGTCCATTGCTTTAACAACTCTAGGATATCATCAATCGCTGGCTGATCATTCTCTGTTTTTAAAAACCACTGATTCTTCTTTCACAGCCATATTAGTTTATGTCGACGACATAATCCTAGCTGGAAATTGTAAAACAGAGTTTCAACATGTCAAAGATTTTCTACACCAACAATTCAAAATCAAGGATTTAGGCAATTTGAGATATTTCCTGGGACTGGAAATTTCCAGGTCAACAGAAGGAATCATTGTTAATCAGCGGAAATATGTTTTAGAAATGTTAGCTGATTGCGGTTTACTTGCTGCCAAACCGTCTTCTACTCCTATGGATCCGTCTATTAAACTTCAAGTCGATCAAGGAGATCCTTACCCAGATTCATCCTCATACCGCAGAATCATTGGCAAACTTCTATATCTCACCACGACACGTCCTGATATTTGCTTTGTTGTTCAACAACTTAGTCAATTCATCTCTAATCCTATGCAAGCCCATTACGCAGCTGCCATTAAAGTTCTCAGATATCTTAAAGGGGCACCTGCTGCTGGCTTGTTCTTTCCATGTTCCTCTGAGTTAAAAATATCAGGTTTTGCAGATTCTGATTGGGCGTGTTGTGTTGACTCTAGACGTTCTGTTACCGGATATTGTGTTTTCATTGGATCTTCTTTAGTCTCCTGGAAATCCAAGAAGCAAACTACTGTTTCCCGTTCTTCTTGCGAAGCTGAATACAGAGCTCTTGCCTCTCTTACTTGTGAAATTCAGTGGATGCATTATCTTTTGGCGGATTTAAATGCAACTTCTTCCGCACCCGCAAATATTTATTGCGACAGTCAATCAGCGATTTATCTTGCACACAATCCAACCTTTCATGAAAGAACTAAGCACATTGATTTGGATTGCCATGTTGTTCGGGAAAAGATTTCACAAGGCCTTATTCGTCTTCTGTCTGTTTCATCTGCAGCTCAACTTGCTGATTTCTTCACGAAGGCTTTGCATTCTTCTTCTTTTCATGCACTGTTTTCCAAGTTTGGCCTAAGAAATATTCATAGTCCAACTTGAGGGGGGCTATTAATGTTTTTATTTTCTTCCTTTTATTCTTTTATTTTAGTTAGTTTCCTTTTTTTGTTTTCCTTTATTTGATCATTGTACGGTCCTCTCTTTATTTAAAGAGAGAGTTGTCCTCTTTTCTAATCTAAGAAATGATCAAAAGGTTTCATGGCTATTCTGAGAATTCCTGCTGTATGCTTTTCTTTCTCACAGTTTTGAATACTAAGACGGAGGAGATGACGGAGGAGATAAACAGTAAAAAAAATTATATATGAAGTTTAAACAGTAAAAACATTTAAACAATAAAATTTTATATTAATAAAAAAACCTAAAAATATATATTATTATCAATAATATATATATATTAGAAAAAAATTAATTTAAAATTTATATAATAGAAAATGTTGTATAATAAAAAATATTTATAAAACGCCACTGTTGTTTTGTCAAACGGTTCTCCGTTCTGAACAGCTTCGTAAACACAGACTATCCAAACAGATCTTCATTTCCAGCGATCAGTTTTCAACACCTCTATTTACAAACCTGCATTTACAACAACTCCTTTTACAACCGCAGCCGCTCTCCCAAATAAAGTCTTAATCTGTTTTTATTTATTTACTACCCTGATTTTTTGTTTTAATAAAAAATATCCTTCTTTATACACCCATTTGGTATCCGAGATCCGGTGAACAAATTCTTCAGGTGCATTTCAAAATTTAAGCTGTAGGCTTTGCTTGGTACGGTGATGCTTATTGTTTTCAGTGCTTATTTTCTCCAATGGATCAGCCAGCCGAAGCTTAACATTTCCTACAGCACGACATATCTTTTAAATTTATGCGGGGTTACTGTTAACTTCGGCTTCGTTAGGCACAGCGGTGGCGGTCGTAAATATATGGGTTAAACCGTCATTCGTTAACGATCACCTAAAAAATTGCATCCGTTTGAACATAAAAGTGAATGAAGTTTCTTAGGTGGGCGTTAACGAATGACAATTTAACCCCCGTGTTTACGACAGCCACCACCGTGCCAAACAGAGTCCTAGTTTTACTATGGTCCGTTTGACACGGAGGTGGCTGTCATGAATGTATTTTCTACGTTTGAATTAAGTTTTTTCTTGCCCACGGCCATAATCGTTGTCACGGCAAACAGATTTCATTACGGTGGTGCTTTTGTCCAAACTCACCTGAGTAAAAAGAGAGGCACCCCTATATCATTTGTGAAAGTTAAATAAAACAAAAGAATTCATAATAATTTCACCAATCATGACATAATATTGTATTTTTTAGTGATATATATGAATAACAAATATATATATTAATATATATATATATTGTTGAATTTATTGAAATCTTATGCTTCTTTATAACTATATAACCACATTGGCAATATCTTCGTCCAAAAAAAGACAAGCCCCTGCAAACTTTAAACAAGGTAAATGTTATGGGCAAACCGATTTGGATAGGGGCAAACCTATTTTTTAAAAATAAATTATTAAAGTATTATATTTAGGTCTCGCATAAAATGGATAGGGGCAAACCGCGCCTCTTCATTCGTCCGCAGGAACCCTAGCCGACGCTTTCCCTGCCATCGTCGTCGCCATTTCGCGCCATTGCGCCGGTCGGCCGCCTCCTACTCATCCTTCTCCGGCCGCCTCCTGCCCGTCCGCCTCCTGCCTGTCCGCCTCCTGCCCGTCCGCCTCCAGGTATCCTCGCACTCTCCCCTTCATTTCCTCTACCCGTCTGGTTTCCCTGCCATCGCCGTCTGTTTTGTATACATTGGGGCCCCCAGATCCAATATTTCGTTTTCACTTCTGGGAATGAATGTTATTTCGTTTTTTCCAACCCGTCTCTCAGCTGCTGATTCCTGATTCCTGTTTGGCTAATGCAGATCTCCTCCTCCGCAGGTATATCATTTTCTCTTCTCCCCTTTCTTGACATTTCTTCATCAACTGTATTTTTTCTTACAATCAGGGATAATGCATGTTAATAATTGGTTGTGTTGCTATCAACAATTTTCAGTGGCTGGCAATGAAAAATAGAGCAAATGTGTATTGAAATTTTGAAATTGTTTAACTTTATTTGTGTAGAGCAAATGAGTACGGAAAGTTTGAAATTGTTAACATATGGAAATTCGTCTCCACCAACCCAAACACAAATTGATGTTGGATTTCATTTTGTCACGTCGCGGTGTTTTGAATCGAAGGAGGAGTTAGTATCTTGGGCTCAAACAACTGCAAGGGGTTTGGGATTTGTTGTGACCATTCAAGGTGCTGACAAGCTTATTGGTAGACTTAAGCCTAGAGTTATGCTGGGATGTGACAGAGCAGGTTATTATCGTGAGAAACAACGAGGTAAAGAATGGGTGAAGAAAAATGTGCGAAAAAGTACCACAAAGAGGTGCGGTTGTCCATTTTCACTTAAAGGTCAAAAAAATGCATATATAAATGAGTGGACTCTTGAAGTAAAATGTGGATCACACAACCATGAAATGGTTCATATTGAAGCTCATTCATATGCTGCAAAGTTAGATGAAGAAGAGGAAAAGATCGTGGAGGATATGTATTCTGCCGGGGTAAAACCTAGGAAAATACTTGCTTCTTGCTACATTCACTAGATTGTGAGGTGGTTCCGGCTCCTTTGGATAAATGGATGACAATGTCAGATATGGGACTGATAATTGCTTCTTGTTACAATATTAAATTGGTACATTTCAGCATGTTTCAGTCTTTCACATTCTTGCCATTGCATTCACCACCGCCGGCATGTCGAAGAATAATATTCATGGGATTTATACATGGAAATCATTTTGTACAACTATGTGTGCGGGATGACTGCCCACTACCTCCGACTATCTCGATTTGGGGGAGATATCATGAAGCAATTGCTGCAGAATGGTACACAATTAACTTTTTATTCTATTTAAAATTTTGATTAATACAAATATAATTTTAATGCTATTTAATATTGTTATTGCAGGGGCCAAAATTGTTGATGCCATAATCAAAGATGTTTCCCGATCAATATATTACATTTACAGGTGCTATAGAATCGACACATTGATATTATATTTACATAAAAGTTAATGTTTTCAATCTTTAACACTATATTTGTTTGACAGGTGCAACAATTGGAGCAAAAATAGGTCACTCAAAGAGGATTTTGATGAAGAATTTCAAGCTTTTGTTATATGAAATGTTTTGTAATATTGATGATAACTACTAGTTTTATTATGTAGAAGTTTTTAGAATGATTTTATTATTTGGTTTGCCCGTAACATTATGGTTTGCACGTATAATTTTTTGGTCTGCCCATAGAATTGGTTTGCCCCTATCTAAATGGGTTTGCCCATAACAATTACCTTAAACAAAGGATGAAACGACAAATTATATGGTTGACCCACATTGGCAATATATCTTCATAAAAAAAAAAGACAAATGAATATTTTTAATAATTTACACGTGTATATCACCCATCCTATGGGCCCATCTGCCAGCTGTCGGATACTTCCAAAGCAGAGTTCGGTGAGCCAACCACCTTTAATATTCCATAAATTTTTTTTTTAACAAAAATCTAATTTTTGAACACTTAAAATGTGATTAGTGAAAGAAAGTGTAGTGGATTGGGTGTTATCAGCAACAAAAATTTTTTCAGCTAAATCGACCAAGAAATTGTATTTTGAAAAAAAAAAAACAAATTTTGAATGATCAAAGCAATCATATGCAAATCCGACGATGGATAGATCAAACGGAGGGGACAAGGAGGCGGCGCTTGGACAGATAAATTGTGCAATCATCCTTGGGGACTATGGTGGGCACATACGCGATCTCATCACAGCCGTCCGTCTGATGCCGCCGGAAATCAAGCAGAGTGACGAAGAGGGCGATGAAGAGGACGAGGTGATTGACGGCGTAGCGCTGACCGGCGCACTGGTGCGGCCCGGCCCCGAATGCCAGGTAATTACGCTTGTAGATCCGGTCCTCCTGCCGGTCTGCGGAGAACCGGTCGGGGTCGAACCGGTGCGGTTCTGAAAAACCCTGGAAAGAGGACTCGTACGCCGACGGGAAGACGATGGTGCCCTTGGGCACAGTATAGTAGTCAGTCAACGGAAAATCCTTGCCGGCTATGTGTGGCACCATGGTAGCCGGCGGCCTTATGCGAATCACCTCGCGTGCGACCGTCTCAGTGTACTTCATTTCCCTCAACTGCTCCGCGCTTATGGGCTCGCCGGAATCCGGGGACCACAGCGCCGCCACCTCCGCACGAACGCGGACGAGGACGCCGGGGTGGGACTCGAGCAGAGTTATTGCCCATAAAAGAGACGATGTGGAGGCGTCCTGAGCTGCGAACAGAAAGTCGAACAGGTGGCTGGCTATCTCGAGATTGTTTTTCTCCGGCGATTCCCGAAGAGTATCCTGCATCCAGAAGTCCACCAGGCAGCAGGGATCCTCGCCGGACCGCATTCTGTCCTTGCTCTGCGCGACGCAGCCGGAGAGCGTCTTTACGAGTCGGCCGACGGCGAGCCGAGCTCGCCGGAATGCGAAGCCCGGGAAATCAATGGGGATGGCCATGAGGCCAATGTTGAACAGGTTGTAGTCCGAATTGAACTGCTCCCGTTCGGCAGGGGAGAGGTAATGCCCGGCGAAGACGGTCTGAGAGGTCTCGAGGTTGAGGTCTCGGCAGAGGAGGCGGAGGGGGATGGGGTTTTGGTCTCCGGCGAGGTCGATCCATCTCTGGAAATGGCGCAGGATGACTTTCTGCTGGACGAGGAGATAGACGGCGAGGGTCCGGGGGGTGAAATAAGGGGCGATGCGGCGGCGGAGGTCTTTGTGCTCTCGATCAAGGATATAGATGATGTTGTGATCGCCGAAGAGCTTTTTGCCGAAGGGGTGGCCGATGAGGTGGAAGGCTTCGGGCCGGACATTGGTGAAGACTTTGTGGGAGAGCTCGGTGGAGCGGATGAAGATGATGAAGTGGCCGACGAGGAAGTTGGCGGAGAAGCCGAGGCCGGAGGATTTTGCCGCGGCGGCTTGGCGGTCCCAGAATCGGGTGGGGTTGGAGATCATGGGGATGGCGCTGCCGAGGAAGGGGACGATGAAAGAGGGGCCGGCGAGGGGTCCCTTCTTTTTGAGGTAGGAGAGTTGCTCCACGAGGACGAGAAGGAGGACGGCGCAGAGGAGGAAGGGGCTCGCCGCCGTTAAGAGTCTCCACAGTGCCTCCATAACCGCCGGTGACGTTTCTGCCCTCCGTCCTCTCCCTCCTTCGTCTATATAGCAGAGTTACAAAATGGCGGCGGGAGAACGGAGAACTTCTAGAAGCCTGGATGCGTCTCGAAATGTGCGGTTGAAAATGGAGAAGTAAGTACCCGCAACAATCAAATTCTCGTCTTTTGATGTTGAGTTTGACAAAGCGCCGCCGGCGATTAACGAAGAAATGTCAAATTTTGATTTTAAAACAAAAGTCGGCATAAACTCTGGGAGCTGGCTGCTGGAAGCAGAAGGTCAGCTTTCGATTTCTTAAAAAATGCCCATAAATAAACCTACCAGCCCTTTGACCGCCGGACCTTTAAATTTTAAATACATTATTATATATAAACGGCGGTTTTCAACACGAGTTCACCCAAAAAATGGTCGGCGGTGCTTTCTAGCTGCCGCGTTGGACAATGAGAGAATATTCAAAAGAGGCGCTAAGAGCTCGTTTGAGAAACCAGCGCGACACTTAAGTAGGGAAAATTTTTTGGTCCTATAGGCGGATATACAACCCCTATTCTTTAAGGGTGAGACTTATTCAAAGTCATGTAAATAGAAGTCAAAGTTAATGGTCAACATGCAACGTGGGAGCAGCAAGAGTTACGAAAGCCCTAATGGCTGGAAGGAGAGAGACAGAAAGATTGAAGGAGAGAGAAGCAAAACATTTAATAAAATCATTCATGAATACTACAGGAGTTTATAGCTATATTTATATACACATAAAAGTAAAGGACCGTTGGAAGAGGCGTGGCACAGGCTGCCAGCTCATCTTCCCAACGTGGATTCAATGTAGCGTTAATTAATAACGCTACATCCGTACCCTGCCCGAAAAAAATTGCCCGGGCCCTAGTGACCGAGCATTACAGTATTTAAGTGGAGGGCGTGGTTCTATAAACCCTAACCCCTTTTCTTCTGAGAGGAACGGCGCCGTCGTGGTACTCGAGGCAGCAGGAGCGGGAGGCTGTGCTGGAGTTTGGAGGCGGAGCGCAGAGATCGTCGGAGCGGTGGGCTCTTCGCGGATGCCGCGGACTGTCGTGGATCGGGAGAGATCGAGGAAGCTTGTTCAGGTATTTCTTCCGTCGCCTGATCTTGTAGCTTTGTGGTTGTGTTCTTTGTAGATCCGACGAGCTGTTGCTCTGTGTTTGTATTTCTATCTGGAGGAATAGATCCGGCGTTTGCCGAATGTTGTAGTGTCGGAAGATGTTCCAGGTTATGTAACTGTGTAAAATCAGTAAGCATGTCAGACGTAGGAAGCGTAGAAAGTGGGTGGATGACATTGTGAGTTTGTATGTCGAGTGCTTCCCTGTTTGGAACAGTCATACTGCTGGGCCTTTGATCCAGATCCGTGTCCATGTTGGTCGGAAGCGTGACCTGATGTGAGTCTTCCCTGTGCTGTAATGTCGGGCTTCTGGGTCCGTCTTGAAGCTCGATGTTGCGTTCCTGATTCAAAGAGGTACGTAAGTTAGGAATCGGGGGTGGGCTTGTCGGGATGACATTTATTAGGGGTAGAAATGTTTCCTCCCTGTTGACTGGTGATGGTTGTTGGAGTGAGGCTTCTTGTGTTGGTGGAGCTGGACATTCGCAGTGTGTATTGATGAGAGTTGAAGACGTTTTGTCCAGATCTGACAGATTTTCCCAGGTTGCCTCGTCTGGGAGTAATCCTTCCCATTGTATTAGCCCCTGCTGGACTGCAATTCCATTTTCTTCCACGGTTCGAGTGTTTAAAATTTCCAGTACATTGGTTTGGTTATTTGTCGAGGGAAGGGAATCAGGAAGAGGATGAATGACTTTATCTGCTTTAAAGAAATATGGTTTAAGCAGGGAAATGTGAAAAACTGGGTGTATTTTGCATGTCGTAGGTAACTCCAGTTTATAAGCTACTGCTCCAATTTTGGAAATAATTTTAAAAGGACCATAATAACGAAGGTTAAATCTTTTGCAGGTCTTGGAGTGTATTGAAGACTGCTTGTAGGGATGAAGCTTCAGGAGTACCATGTCTCCCGGCTGGAAGCTTTTGTCCTTCCGATGTTTATCTGCTTTCTGTTTCATTTTATGCTGTGCTTGCTTTAGATGTTCTTGTAATCGTAGTAGTAAAACTGCTCTGGATGATGCCTCCGATATTGGGAAATCTACTGTCTGTCCTCCTGCACAATAAGGAACGAAGCAGGGGGGTCGTCGGCTGAACATCGCCTCAAATGGTGATATTCCGGCAGACGAATGGTAGGTTGTATTATAATGATATTTGGCCCAACTAAGAAGCTGGGCCCAATGTCGTGGATGCTGATATGTAAAGATACGTAAATACTGATTGATGCAGCGGTTGACACGCTCGGTTTGGCTGTCCGTTTGTGGATGGTAAGTCGAGCTAAATTTGAGTTTGGTCCCGCTTGCTTTAAAAAAGGTTAACCAGAAATTGCTTAAAAAAATTAAATCCCGGTCCAAGACAATTGTCTCGGGAAATCCATGCAATTTTCCGCAGAAGTCCCAAAATACTTGGGCAACTTGAGGGCCGGTATAGTGAGAAGGTAAAGGTGCAAAATGTGCACCTTTTGAGAGCCTATCAACCATAACTAAAATCGCTGTAAAAGATTTTGAGGAAGGTAAATGTGTGATAAAATCGATAGTAATATCTGCCCAGATTTGGGTGGGAATAGGGAGTGGTTGTAGAGAACCGTATGGCAAGGCGTTGCTGTTTTTATGCTTTTGACAAATGTTGCAGTGGGGGATGTATTGGTGGACATCCTTGTGAACTCCCGGCCAGTAGAAATACTGTTGTATTCGTTTAACTGTTGTCGTTACCCCGGAGTGACCACTAATACGTGTGTCGTGAGCTTCGCTTATTAAAATTGAGCGAATGTCCGAATCAGGAACGTATAGTTTTTGTTTAAAGAATAGCCGTTCGCCTAACAACGACCAATTTTGTGGAGGAGGGCCGTTTTTTAAAAGCTCTAAAATTTTCTTTGCTAAGTCGTCTGTCTGGTATAAAGCTAATAAATTTTGTAAAAGATTAGAACAACTAAAAGAAATGTTTTGATAACTGAATAATGTCCCTTCTTCTTGGGTCTCTGGTAGGCGAGAGAGAGCGTCTGCTGCGGTGTTTTCTTTACCCAGTTTATATTGAAGAATATAGTTAAACCCTAACATTTTAGTTAAAAACTTTTGTTGTTCCGACATCGTTAGTACTTGTGAGTTTAGGTTGTATAACGTCTTATGGTCTGTAAGGATTGTAAAGGTCGAACCTATTAGGTATTGTCGCCATTTGCTTACGGCTGTAGTAACTGCGAGCATTTCGCGGATGTAGGTCGATTTAGCCTGTTCCCTAGGTGATAACTTTTTGCTGAAATAAGCTATAGGGTGTCCCCTTTGTGTGAGTACTGCTCCTATCCCAACCCCTGAAGCATCACATTCAATAACAAAGGGAATAGTGAAGTCCGGTAGGGCCAAAATGGGGGTGGTTGTAAGGAGTTGTTTTATATTATGGAAGGCTTGGTTGAACTGATCTGTCCAGATGAACTTGTCTTTAACCAATAAGTATGTTAGGGGAGCTGTCATTGTTGCAAATTGGCGAATAAATCGCCGGTAATATCCAGCCAATCCTAGAAAAGCTCTTAGCTGTCTAATGGTAGTCGGTGTAGGCCAGTTTTGAATTGCGTCTATTTTGCTAGGGTTAGGTTGAACCCCTGAAGATGAGATTAGGTGACCCAAGAAATCGATCGAAGAGACCGCAAAGGTGCATTTGGCTGTTTTAAGGTGAAGAGAATTCTGATGTAAGATGTGAAAAGCCTGGCGTAGGTGAGAGTAATGATCAGATTCGGTTTTGCTGTATATTAGGATATCGTCAAAGAAAATGACGACAAATCGTCGTAAGAAGGGTTGGAAAATTGAATTCATTAATGCCTGAAAGGTCGCGGGAGCGTTTGTGAGGCCAAAAGGCATAACTAAGAATTCGTAGAGTCCATGATGGATACGAAAGGCTGTCTTATGGATGTCGGTTGTGTGCATTCGAACTTGGTGATATCCTGAATGTAGATCTAATTTAGAGAAGATAGTCGCGTCGTGTAATTCGTCAAAAATCTCATCAATAGTGGGCATTGGGAAACTGTCCTTAATTGTCAAAGTGTTTAAAACGCGATAATCGATACAAAAATGCCAAGTACCGTCCCTTTTTTAATAAGAATAACTGGGGAACTAAAAGATGAGTTACTAGGTCGAATTAAGCCGTCCTTTAACATTTCAGTAATTAATCTTTCAATTTCGTTTTTCTGAGAGAAGGGATATCTATAAGGCTTGACTTTGGCGATTTGAGATTCATCTAATAATGGAATTTTATGATCGATTGAGCGGGGAGGCGGAAGGGTGGTTGGGGGTTGAAAAATAACTTGAAATTTCGAGAGGATTTCTTTGAGAGGGCTTGCTATCGGTGGGACAGCAGTGTTTGATTGTTCTTCTTGGGGGGGGGGGGGGGGGGGGGAGGGTTCTTCCTGTAGGCTTCCTGATTTACCTAAATCTGATTGTAGGTAAAGAAGCATTTACTCAATTGAGTCTTGTGCAATCAATTTATTTAGTTGAGCCGGGGATACGATATCTGAAGTTAGAGGGCGGGCTGCACTAATTTTACAAGGTATATTGTTGTATGTAAAAGATATGTCTAGCGTTACATAATCGGTTGTGATTGGTCCTAGGGTGGTGAACCATTGGAAACTGAGAATAATATCTGCTCCATGAAGGTCAGTAATGAATAAGTCAAGAATGAAACAAATGTCCTGAATAAAAACCTTGACTTGTGAACATTTGTCTTTACAATACATTGCGTTACCGTTGCCAACATGTATTTTAAAAGGTTTTATGGGCGTAATTGGAAGTTTTAGAAATGTTGCAGCGCGCTTGGTTATAAAATTACGGGTAGAACCATTATCTAAAAATATGTGTACAGCGGACTGACCTATCTTGCCTTGGACTCGTAACGAATTAGCTTGGTAGGTGCCCATAAGTGCGTTAACACTAATTTCAGGGTTTATGAATGTGTCCATAGGGGGTTCTATGACCTCATCGTTAGTGCTGTCTATAATGTCGTCTTCATCCCTTTCGAAGTAATATAATGCCGAGCGATTTTTACACTTGTGACCTGGGACGAAACGCTCATCACACGTAAAACATTGTCCTCTTTCGCGGCGAGCTTGTATTTCGGCCGGGGGAAGGCGTTTAACCGCAAGTTTATCAGTACGAAAAGTAGGATTAGTGTTATGTTGTGGATGTCTAGTCGGCCATGTTTTATTTTGTTTAAAATCTTCATTAAACTGATCTTCGAAAAGACGTGCTAGTTTAAAAGTTTGATATATGTTGCCTTGTGGTTGTGCTATGACTGCGCGACGTATATGAGGCTTAAGACCCGAGAGAAAATTACGGCGTAAGGTATCTTGAGAAAAACCATGATTAATACACGATAATGCTTCAAAACTAGCTTGGTAAGCGGAAACAGTTGTAGTTTGCGTAAGTTTCATCAATTTACCTAGCGGGTCTTCATAATCGGTTGGGCCGAAACGATCTTTAACCGCTTCTTTAAAGGTATGCCAATCCGCGCATAATCCGTCTCGTAGGAGACCTTGGAATCACGTCGAGGCTGGGCTGTCCAAATATAAAGATGCAATAAAAACATAATCTAAAGGATTGATATTATTATACCTGAAATATAATTCCGTTTTGTAAATCCAATTTGTCGGATCACCCTCAGAAAAACGAGGGCAGTGGACTTTAGCGATGGAACGTCCCGGATTATCAGGATTTTGGTAAGGGTAAGGGTGGTCGGCGGATGAAGGGAAACGAGCCGGTGAAGGTCCAACATATGTTGAGTATGGAGGAAAATTAGTGGAAGACAAAGAATTGTTTAGAATTGGAATGGAGTGAAGAAGGGGTGAATGTGGATTTTGCGTAGGGGATGGAACAAGATTGGGAAAAGGCTGACTGTAAGATGGAGGCAGCGGAAAAGGATTGTGATAGGGTGGAAGTGAGGGTGGATTTGTGAGGGGTGTGATGAAGGGGGCGGTATAAGGTGGAAGATGACCGAGCAGGTTAGGCTGGCAAGAATCCATCCCGCCGGTTTCGATCAACGGAACTCGCGAGCGAACTGGGGCTTCGAATGTTCCTGGTGGAACGGCTCGAAGGGGAGCCGATCCGGACGAACTAGGTATAGATGCGATTAGAGGAACGCCGCCGTCAGAAATAGGAATTGCTGGTGCAGGTTGGCTGGTCGCCGGTGACCAAGCACGCATAAAAGCTTGTAATTCTCCACGAAGGTCCTGGAATTCCTTGTAGAATGAAGTATGTGCTTCTTGAGCGCGTTCTTGTTGAAGTTGCAGACGTTCTTGTTGTTGTTGCGAAAGGGAGAAGGCATGTTGAAGTTGCTGGAGATCTTGAGTGAAACGAATCTGTGTGGAATGCAAAGATTCGCTGAGAGAGGAGTGTTGATCCATGTATGCGGCATGACGCATATCAAGATCGTGGCGGGTAACCGTGGATACGGAGGTTGAAGGGTTGTCGGCGGGAGGGGTAAGAGGCACCTCCAAAGAGGCCGGACTCGACGAGAGCACCATTGTAACGTGGGAGCAGCAAGAGTTACGAAAGCCCTAATGGCTGGAAGGAGAGAGACAGAAAGATTGAAGGAGAGAGAAGCAAAACATTTAATAAAATCATTCATGAATACTACAGGAGTTTATAGCTATATTTATATACACATAAAAGTAAAGGACCGTTGGAAGAGGCGTGGCACAGGCTGCCAGCTCATCTTCCCAACGTGGATTCAATGTAGCGTTAATTAATAACGCTACACAACACGAAGATATCGGACAGCGTATCGGGGCTATGCAACACTTTGGTGCGAGTAGGGTCTTGCTCGCCCCCCAACTGGCGAGAAGGAGTACGCCCCCGAAGTTATCCAGACAGACGTGCGAGAAGGTCAAAGGCCTGGACATACTCGCTTATAGGCGACTTTCATCAACCAGCTCGCCAGTCTGCGACGAGATCCTTACCTACTCGCTCGCTTAAGCCTTTGCTCAACCATCTCAAAAGGGGGTCAGGGACAGTCGTCTGCACCCCCTCCCTCAAGATTTGTCTATAAATAGACCCTCAGGTGTACAAACCGGGGTTCGCCTGGCTCCACCCCCTAGACCTCGCAGGGTTTAGGGTAAGAACCGATCTCGCCCCAAGCTCCACCCCCTAGACCTCGCAAAACGGCATTACCAAAAGCATAGGCGAAAGCGCTGGGACGTGGTCTCGGCAGTTGGTGTAGGGCGAGAGCTAGAAGGATAAGAACCGATCTCGCCGGAATGCCCGGCGAGGTGTGTCATGCCATAGGTTCTGCGAGACTCCAGAGGTCGCAGAGGCGACAGGAGCCCTCGCATACAGAATGGCGAGACCAAGAGGCATTCCTGGTCTCGCAGACCCCTCTTCCAGGGGAAAGTAAGTTAGAATTACCCTCTTGCCCCTGGAGGCCTGCAAATAGCCACCCCGAACAGCGGAGTTTGGCTGTTAGCAGACCAAATTGGGGTGCAAATAGCAAAACCAAAAGGCGGAGTTCCGCTATTCGTAGACCAGTTCAGAAAAACTATAAATAAGACCCAATGGGCACCTTTGGAGGGGGTCCAGTTTTTAGGCTTCTCTCTCCTTAGGCTATCCTTGCCGAGACTCCCCTGAGTTCTCCAAGGTGCCCGGGCCTCAGCTTTGGCTCTGGAGGGGAAGCAATCCAAAGATCTTCCGGGTGTGTGGTGGGACCTCCCTGCTGAGTTAAGGGTCTGTGTTAAGTTCTGAAGCCTTGACGTACTTTTTCCACGGGATAAGTAAGTGCAAGTCGCCCCCCAACCTGTTGGGGGCCCCGAGCTCCACAAGGAACCAGTTTCTGGTTTCAACATTCTTGGTGCGGTGAGCGTGGACAGTGGCTAGTACAGGAAAGTCTCTAGGAGAAAGCATGGCGGGCGAGGATGAGCGAGATGCAGGGTTCGGAGGTTCGCCACCCGCAGGGTCGCCAGTGACGATGGATATGCTGGTCGAGCTCAAGAGGGATATGATTGGAGCCTTTCAGAGCGCCATAGCCTCGGCGCTGGGTGGTTTCGCCACCCCGGCCCCTCAGATGGCTCCTCCATCCGGGGGCTGCGAGAACGCCCCAGGCCAGCGAGCGGGCAAGGAAGCAGCGGTCCAGGAGGCAGGCCGAGATCTCACGGGTCGCGAGCTCTTCCCCAGTCCAGTAGGTGCGAGCGAGATCCCGACCAGAGTGGTCTCGGCAGGAGGAGTCTCGGCAACTGTGTTCTCGGCAAACCCAGGGGTGGCAGAGGGAGCCTCGGCAGGAGGTTCTGCAGGAAGAGTAGAGTCAGTTCAGAAGGTGAACGGGGGGAGTCCCTTTTGTGAGTTGGTGCTCTCGGCACCACTCCCCGAGGGGTTCAGGGAACCAGCCATGACCTTGTATGTTGGGAACAGCGATCCCGTTCCCCACCTGCAATGGTTCGAAGATATGGTCTCGATCAGACCCATGTCGGACGCCTTCAAGTGCCGACTCTTCGCCACCACCCTGAAAGAGAAGGCGAGGGACTGGTTCTACCAGTTACCCTCGGGTTCGATTTATGCTTTTGAGGATTTGCGTAGGGGGTTCCTGCTGCGCTTCTCCACCTTGAAGAAGAGGAAGAAAGACCCGGAGTCTCTCTTCAGCATCAAGCAAAAACAAGGAGAATCTCTAGCCCAGTATCTGGAGCGATTCAGGGAAGAGGTCCTCCTCATTCAAGAGGTACCTGGGCACACACTCCAGCTGGCCTTTACGGTGGGGCTGCGAGAGGGTTTCTTCAAGATGGATCTCAAGAGGAGGGCCCCACTTTCCTATGAAGAACTAATGGAGCGAGCGGCGGAGGAAGTAGACGGGGAGGCAGCTAACCCCGAATTCACAAAGAGATTGGCACGGCTGAGCGAGCCGGAGAATAGGCACCCCGAAGGAAGAAGAAGGGAGGAGGTCCGGGCCCCGGAGTTGGGGTGGAGACAGCAAGGTGGTGGAATGCAGGGCCCGGGAAGGGGGTTCCATCACGGAGGAGGTAACTTTCAGGAAGGACAGGGGAGACCCCATCAGCTGGGGTGGAGGCAGGGCCCAAGGCCACCTCCTCCCCCGCCCCATCAAGCAATGGAGATCGGGAGAGGAAGAGCGGGAAGAGGAAGGGGGGCGGGGGCCGGAGGAGCCGGTCCCAGAAGGAGGCACAGAGGAGTAGGAGTAGAGGGGAGGGTGGCGGCGCCGCCCTATTGTGACTTCCACCAGGAGGAAGGCCACGCGACCGCCACCTGCCCGGAGTTTCTAGAAATGAGAGGGGCAAGGGGACCAGCACCACAACCGCAGCAGCGCCCGGTAAGGATCGAAGAAGTCTTCGCCCAGGAAGACGAAGAGGAAAGATGCGAAGATCGGGTGGACGTAGGAGCCCGGGGGGAATCGGGGTGATCCACGGAGGGGTGGGAGTTGAGGCAACCCGGAAGGCGAGCCTCCATGCTATGTACCGTCGGAGCGTAGCTTCGACATCCCAAGCCCCGCCCCCGGTGGAGAGGATCACCTTCTCCCAAAAGGACATGCCCGGTCATGAAGACCCGTTCTGCGATGCGCTGGTTATCCAAACCGCCATCGAAAACTTCACCGTCTCGCGGATCTTGGTGGACAACGGCAGCTCGGTCAACGTTATCTTCAAGAAAGCGTTTGACGAGATGAAGGTAGAGGCCCGAAGGGTGTTGTCCTCGGATGGCCCGTTGTTTGGTTTTTCGGGAGAGAGAAAGGAGGTGGAGGGAGGAGTAGGACTCCACGTAACTCTCGGGGGGCAATCGCGGAACTGCCGTTTCGTGATTGTGGACGCCCCAAGCAGCTACATCGCCATTTTCGGTCGGCCTCTTATTAGTGCATTTAGATGCGTCCCTTCCACCCTACACCAGTGCCTAAAGTTCAACACAGGTGGGATCCAGGTCCGAGTCCGGGGAGACCCCAAGGTGGCGAGGCAGTGCTACGTGACGGCTGTCAACACCATCTCCTGGATGGGGGGAGCGGAGGGGTGGGATAAGAGGATGGAGAAGATGACCGAGGCAGGGGAAGAGGATGAAGGAGAAGAGGGAGAAAAGGGGGAGGAAGTTCATGCCCGGGAAGGGGTCGAGGTAGGGCCCTGGGCGGAGAAAGGAGGAAAAGAAGAAGGAGAAAAGGCCGAAAGGAGAAGGGTGGAGGAGGCGATGGAGATGGAAGGGGAGGAAGGAGGAGCCCCGGAGCTCGCCGACGAAGGAGAGGAGGAGAGGCCTTGGGGGGGGGGCAGTCGCGGCTGGAGGCCGTAGATGAGGTCATCGAGCTGGAAGTCGTCACCCGACCGGGGGTGATGGAGAAGATCCGGGTCAGCGGAGAGCTCAACTCGGAGGAGAAGGCGGAGATCCTCGCCTGCGTCCAGAAGAACGTGGACGTCTTTGCCTGGAGTGCCGCGGAGATGCCCGGGATAGACGCGGATGTGGCCTGTCACCGCCTCAACCTCGAGCCCGGCGCCCGCCCCATCCGCCAAAGGAGGAGGCCCACTGCAGACAAGCTGGAAGGGCCCATCCGCGAGGAAGTGGAAAAGCTTCTGGAAGCAGGTTTTGTAAAGGAGATCCAGTACCCAGGCTGGGTCTCCAACGTCGTCATGGTAAAGAAAGGTGGAGGTAAATGGCGAATGTGTATCGATTTCTCTTTGCTTAATAAATCATGCCCGAAGGATTGTTACCCCCTGCCTAGAATCGACGCGCTGGTTGACTCAGCCGTCGGTTTTCATATGATGTCTTTCTTAGATGCTTTTTCAGGTTATCATCAGATCCGCATGCATCCCCCTGACATCAAGGATGTCTCCTTCATCACGAGGGAGGGATGCTACTGTTATAGGATGATGCCCTTCGGGCTCAAGAATGCGGGGGCCACATACCAAAGGATGATGGACCGGGTTTTCCGTGAGCAAAGGGGGAGAAACCTGGAGGTCTATGTCGATGACCTCATGGTCAAGAGCCGAGATCTTGAATCCCACCTCCGCGACCTCGAGGAGACTTTCGAAACCCTACGGAAGTTCAAGATGAGACTCAACCCGTCGAAGTGTGTCTTCGGAGCCAGTCGAGGAAAATTCTTGGGCCACATGCTCACCCCGGCTGGGGTGGAGCCTAACCCAGATAAGGTCAAGGCAATCCTCGAGTTGGCACCCCCAAGAAACGCTAAGGAGGTCCAATGCTTGACGGGAAAGTTGGCTGGGTTAAGTAGATTTCTCTCCAAGGCAGGGGAGAGATGCTCCTCTTTCTTCAAGGTGTTACGGGGTAATCAAAAGTTCGAATGGACCTCCGAGTGCGAAAAGGCTTTTCAAGCGTTGAAAGAACAACTGGCCAAGGCTCCGCTACTGCAAGGGCCGAGGTCAGGGGAAGACTTATCCCTATACCTGGGGGTGGGGTCGGAAGCCGTGAGTTCGGTGCTTGTCCGGGAAGAAGGAAGGAAACAGCTGCCGATCTATTACGTAAGTAGAGTGCTGAGAAAGGCCGAGATTAGATATCCTATCTTGGAGAAGCTGGCCTTCGCTCTGGTAGTGTCGGCCCGGAAGCTCCGACCCTATTTCCAGGCACATTCCATAAAGGTAGTAACCGACCACCCCCTCCGCAGCATCATGGAGGGAGTAGAGCACTCCGGAAGGTTGGCTAAGTGGTCGGTAGAGTTGAGTGAGTTCAATATCTCTTATGTACCGAGGGTGTCCATAAAAGCACAGGCGGTGGCAGATTTCATGGCAGACTACGTTACTGAGGTGGACGAGTCAGAACTACCCCATCCGGTGCCTTGGAAGATGTTAGTAGATGGAGCATCCGGAAGGCATTCCTTTGGTGGAGGGGTGATCCTGGTCAGTCCCCAAGGGACCAGAATAGAGCAAGCAATCCATTTCCACTTTCCCCTCACCAATAACCAGGCAGAGTACGAGGCGGTGATAGCAGGTCTCCGCTTGGCCCAGGAGCTAGGAATACAGGATGTGGAGGTCTCGTCGGACTCCATGGTCGTTGCTTGTCAAATCAAGGGAGAGTTCGAGGTCAAGGAGCCGACCCTCCAGAGGTACTTGGAAAAGGTCAAGGGGGTGGTGGGGCAGTTCCGGACTTTTTCCATCAAACATGTCCCCAGAGAGGAAAGCACTCAGGCAGACCTCTTGGCTAAATTTGGCCCTCAGGGTGGGGGAGCCCTGTCAGAACTCTTCCGACCCTCCATTGAGGAAGGAGAGCTCATGGAAGTAGATCAGCGGGCGTCGTGGATGGACCCTTTTATTGTTTTTCTAGCCTCGGGGAGGTTCCCCGAGGGGGAAATTGACAAGCGGCGACTTAGGTATAAATCAGCCTACTATTCCTTGCATGCAGGGATACTTTATAGAAAGACACTCTCAGGGCTCCTAGCCCGTTGCGTCTCGGAGGAAGAAGTCCCGAGAGTCCTGGAAGAGATCCACTCGGGGGAGTGCGGCAGCCACTCGGGAAGCCGGACCTTGGATGGGAGGGTTCTGAGGCAAGGTTACTTCTGGCCCACCCTCAGCAAGGATGCGGCCGAGTTCTCCAGGAGGTGCTCCAAGTGTCAGCTCTACGCTCCTCTTCAACTCCTCCCAGCTCAGAGGTTGAGAACGATCACGGCCCCTTGGCCGTTCGCCATTTGGGGACTGGACCTGGTAGGGCCTTTCCCCCAGGCAAGCGGTCAAAGGAGGTTCTTACTGGTGATGATCGATTATTTTTCCAAGTGGATCGAGGCAAAGGCGCTAGCCAAGGTGACCACTCAGGTAGTAAAGAATTTTGTTTGGGGGGAGATTATTTGCAGGCACGGGCTCCCCCTCGCCATCGTCACGGATAATGGGCCACAGTTCGCCAGCGATGATTTCGTCAGCTTCTGTACCCAACTCGGCATAGATCTCAGGTTCGCGTCGGTCCACCATCCAAGGAGTAACGGGCAGGTGGAGGCGGCGAACAAAATTATAGTGAACCTCCTCAAAAAGAAGATCGAGAATCTTAGAGGGAGTTGGGTGGAGCAACTACCCTCGGTCCTCTGGGCCCTGAGGACCACTCCGAACACAGCTACCGGGGAAACCCCGTTCAAGCTATCTCACGGATCCGAGGCCGTCCTCCCGGTCGAGTTTGAAGTCAAGACGCCTAGGGTGGCCGCCGCGGAAGAAGGAGATGAAGAATGGAGGGTAAGCAACGAGGAAGGCCAACGGTTGTCTTTGGACCTGGTAGAGGAACTCCGAGACTTGGCTACCATTAGGCAAGAAGAAGTAAAGAGGCGGATGGCCAGGTACTTCGACAAGTACATACGAGTAAAGCATTTCCTGAAAGGGGACTTGGTACTGAAGAAGGTGGACGCGGCAGGAAGGGGAGCCACAGTGGGTAAGCTCAATCCCAATTGGGAGGGCCCATATATTGTAAGTGAGGTGCTGAAGTCGGGGGGGGGGGGGGGGGGGGGGTACCACCTCCAGGATGTGGAAGGGGTACCTCTCGGCCGAGCTAGGAACGGGGACGACTTGAAGCGTTTCTATCCATGAAGTCCTTATGTAACCTGATCTCTATGAACTATTTTCACAGGCAGTGTTTTATATTAATCCTGAGTTCCAGGCAACAAATGAGGATGCTGGATTGCCCCGGACGATCCCGCTACCAGGCTCTCGCTAGCTGGTAGGGCCGGTTGAACTCGCGGAGAGGCTGGCAAGGTGATAAACTCTTGGCAAGGTGATAAACTCTTTGTGCTGGATTGCCCCGGACGATCCCGCTACCAGGCTCTCGCTAGCTGGTAGGGCCGGTTGAACTCGCGGAGAGGCTGGCAAGGTGATAAACTCTTTGTGCTGGATTGCCCCGGACGATCCCGCTACCAGGCTCTCGCTAGCTGGTAGGGCCGGTTGAACTCGCGGAGAGGCTGGCAAGGTGATAAACTCTTTGTGCTGGATTGCCCCGGACGATCCCGCTACCAGGCTCTCGCTAGCTGGTAGGGCCAGTTGAACTCGCGGAGAGGCTGGCAAGGTGATAAACTCTTTGTGCTGGATTGCCCCGGACGATCCTGCTACCAGGCTCTCGCTAGCTGGTAGGGCCGGGTGAACTCGCGGAGAGGCTGGCGAGAAGGAGGGTCCTCGGCAGTAAGTAACAAAAAGAAAGTGTTTTGATCTCCGAAATGTTTTGAAAATAAGAGGACGACCTCTCGCTGGGCGAGAAGGAGGGTCCTCGGCAGTAAGTAACAAAAAGAAAGTGTTTTGATCTCCGAAATGTTTTGAAAATAAGAGGACGACCTCTCGCTGGGCGAGAAGGAGGGTCCTCGGCAGTAAGTAACAAAAAGAAAGTGTTTGGATCTCCGAAATGTTTTGAAAATAAGAGGACGACCTCTCGCTGGGCGAGAAGGAGGGTCCTCGGCAGTAAGTAACAAAAAGAAAGTGTTTTGATCTCCGAAATGTTTTGAAAATAAGAGGACGACCTCTCGCCGGGCGAGAAGGAGGGTCCTCGGCAGTAAGTAACAAAAAGAAAGTGTTTTGATCTCCGAAATGTTTTGAAAATAAGAGGACGACCTCTCGCTGGGCGAGAAGGAGGGTCCTCGGCAGTAAGTAACAAAAAGAAAGTGTTTTGATCTCCGAAATGTTTTGAAAATAAGAGGACGACCTCTCGCTGGGCGAGAAGGAGGGTCCTCGGCAGTAAGTAACAAAAGGAAAGTGTTTTGATCTCCGAAATGTTTTGAAAATAAGAGGACGACCTCTCGCTGGGCGAGAAGGAGGGTCCTCGGCAGTAAGTTGACAAAGAGAAAATGTTTTGGTCTCCGAAATGTTTTCGAAATAAGGGGACGACCTCTCGCTGGGCGAGAAGGAAGGTCCTCGGCACACGTCAGCAAAAAGAAAATGTTTGGTCTCCGAAATGTTTAGAAAATGAGTTGACGACCTTTCGCGTAGTGGGGGAAAGGGTTCTCGGCAGATATAAGATGAACTAGCATGGAAATAAAATCTAAGGAAGGCTAAGTGAAAAAAGAAAGCGATGCACAAAATTTCCATTCAAGAGAAGAGTTTAGTTACAAATGGGCGGCGATCTCGCCAGCCCCAAAATTTACGACAAGTAAAAACAGAAGGAGTTTCGCTCTCTAGTCCTCGCCCAAAAGCTCCTCGTCGTCATCATCGTTCTTTACTGGCGGAAGCGGCCGGAAGAGCTCCGGCACGATATCCTCAACCGTCACGCTCTCGGCCTCGGCAACCAGCAACCCAGCACCTTTCATGGCCTGAAAGACGAAGCGTGCCGCATTCGTCGACTCCACGCGAAGTGCCTCGTCGCGATCGCGCCTCTCTTCCTTTAACCGGCGAGGAGAAGGGGGAAGGGCAGCCCGAGTGAGATCACGATTGAGAGCTTTCAACGCGGCGACCTCACCCTCCAAGCTCAGGACCCGAGCGTCCGACAACCTAGCCATCTCGGCATCCTGGAAGCAAAAAACGCATAAGTAAAAAGTAGGAAAAAAGGGAGAAGCAGGGTTGATGAATGACTCACCACTCCGGTCTCGGCGGAGGCTAACTTGTCCGTGAGATCACCCACTTTTGCCTGCGAGACCTTGAGGGCCTCGGCGAGCTCGGCGCACTCGTTCTCCAGCTCCAGGCACCTGCGGCCCGTCATGTGGGCGAGCTCCACTGACCGCAACTGGGACCTCGCGCTTTCATAAGCGAGACCTCGTGCGGTCGCTTCTGTATAGGCCGCGGCGTCCTCACGGCCATATAAGATATAGGATAGATTGAAGGCATGGGAGGTCACCTCGTCCATCTCCACCCAAGTGGGAAGAACAGAGGAGACGTCGACCCGGTTGGCCTCCTCCCCCCAGCGCACTAAGCGCTCGCCGGTTTTATCTTTGGCTCGCACCCCGAGGCCGAAGTGTGGGTGCTTCGTTGGAATAGGCAAGGCCGAGGTCCTGGTAGCAACCTCAGTTGGTTCGACTTCCCGATCCTCGGGGTGCGAGGAAGCATCGACCCCGGGAGTCGAGGATTCGGCAGGTCGCTTTCCCTTCACAGAGGCGCGCGGGCTCGCGCCTATCTTCGGCTTCTTTGAAGTGGGTTGGCGAGAAGGCTTGCTTCCCGAAGCCTCCGTCCTTTTCTTGGAGGCAGCCGCAGGGGGGGGGGGGTGATGACCTTCTCGGCAGGCCGCCGCCCCCATCGTGGCGAGAGCGAAGTCAGCGGAGGGTTTGATGTTGCTCGCGTAAGGTGGGTGGAGGGGAATGTCTCGCTCACCTGTTTAAGAATTGTGTTAGGGAGAATAGCGAGAACAAATATAAAGCGGGTAGTGGAGGCGAGATCTTTACCTTCCCCAGGGAGCACCGGTAGAAGAATGTCGACGTTCCGGCGGAGATGGCCTACCTCGAAGTTCTTCTTCTGAAAAAACTGGCAGAGGTCGGCATCGTGACCGCCGAGAGGGGGAGGACGGTAGACGGTGTCGTTGTACTGGATTGGCGAGATCGGGATGTTGCCGAAGTTCCCCTTTACCAGGAGGAACTTCTGGGCCCAGAAATGAGCTTTGTTTACTGTCTCGACGACCTTGAAGCCCGACCCTACGAAGTAGACCGTGCCCTCAGAATAGGCACGGAAGGAGAACAGCTTCCGGAAAACCGGAAGGCTGAACTCTATTCGCTCCTCGCGGAGGAAGCAAGCGAACCCCACGATTATCGCCATCGCGTTGGGGGTGAGCTGGCCGAGAACAACTCCATAGTGCCGGAGAACCTGAAAAACCGCAAGTAAAGAAAAGTGAAGCGAGCGAGATCAATCTCGCGAGAATGATGAAGGTGGGAAGGAAGTATACCTGGCGAACCTCGGGCCAGAGGGGAAGTCGCAGGCCCACCGCGAAGTGCGCAATAGGGATGGCAATCTCGTCGGCCCGCAAGGTGTTAATCACCTCGCCCTTCTCAGGCCGGCGGGCGGTGAAATCGGAGGGGACGTAATCGGCGATGGAGGAAAGGTATTCTTCCTCGCTCATATTACAGTGGAAGAAGTCGTGCTCGCAATAGGCCCAGGCACACTTCAGCCGGCCTTCGGCCTCGGGAAGCTCTTTCGAGGGTTTCACCATCCCGAATACCTGCGAGAATGAGTATAGAAGGAAGCGAGAACAAAGCTGGCGAGAGCTCTGCAACTGGGAGAAGAGGAAGGCGGTAGGTAAATGATATTAATGGGGAGGCTATTTATAGAAAAATAAAAACGGCGGGAAGAAGCCCAAGCGTCGGGGTGCAGTTAGACAAAATGTCACATCATTGGGACACACCGAACAAAATTATTTCGCTAATCATTGGCGAGCGAGATCAATCTGCAGGATAGGTTAGAATAAAATAATTTGCAAGCGAAAATGTCACAGGCATGCGAGAACAATGTAAAGGAAAAGCGGCGTTACAAATCCGCGAGCGATAACCGAAGTTAATAAATTGTCCGATATTCGTGGCGAGCGAGAATCACTAAGGGCCATGGTCTGGCGATATTGTTGCAATAAAAGAAACAAAAGGCGAATTGTTCATAAAATAGAAAACGCAAGGTCGCGAGATCAGTAAGGCAGCCACTGCCATCTACCGCCACCTCGCGGCCCCCTCCTCGGCGGCCTCCGTGGGTTGTGGAATTCGGCAGCAGCACGACCGTCGCGTTCGATCAGTTGGGCGTGGTCTCTCATCCTCGCTATGAGTGTCTCTTGGGAGGTCTCGCATTCGCCAGGATCCAGGGGTATCGCCGCACGAAGTTTGTCGCACTCATCCATCAGGGATTCGTATCTCTTCTCGGCGGCCTGTCTATCCACTCTCGCCTGGATGTTAAGATCTTGTAACATCTGGTTCTGCTTTTGGAACAACTCCGCGGTTCTCTTTTTCATCACTTCGGGGTCCCGCGTATCACCCAGGAAATCTTCCACCCGCTCTGGAAATGGGGACACTTCGTCATCCCCGAATTCGGAGTCGGTGAGCTGAGTCTCGCCATCTGACAAAGAAGGGTCGCGTGCGAGGTTAGGAAAGATAATTCAGAGTAAATATCAGAGGCGAGAAGACTTACCCGTGTGATGGCTAAAAGTGTTAGGCGGAGGATCGAAGGTGGTGCCATAGTAAGGGGGCTGAGTTTTCCCCTTGCCAGGGGGGTATTTCGCAGTATCGGTAAAGGGGGCGTCCGGCGGACGCGAGCCACCCGAATCCTCGTTGGCAAGAAGCCTAAAGTTTGGCGCTGAGAGGTTCGCGTCCTGGCATTTGGGTGAGGGAGTTCGCTGACCCCGTTCCCCGGGCGTCGCATGGCGCGAAACTACAAAAAGAAAGTGAAGGAACAATAAACATCATCAAGGAGAGGTTTACAACGAGACACAGCGAGATCAGGCAGCGTACCAGGAGGATTCTCGCCGACAGTATTCGCATTTTCCCGAGTTGTAGCGAGAAGTTCGTTCGAGGGCCCGCCGACATCCTTGCCAGCTTTAGTTACCTGCGAGAGCGAAGTTTAGAAAATGACAGTTGGGTATTCTCGCCCGAAGGAAATAATCCATACCTCTTCAACGGGTTTCTCGCCGAGGGAGGAGTCGAGGTCAACAGTGTCGTCCCCCAGTCGGCGAACGGCCTTCGCCTTCTTCAGTTGTGGCGCAGGGGAGGCGGACGCACGGTCCATCCAGGCCGGGGGCTTCAACATCATCGCTGTCTCGCGAGCCTTCGAGGCTTTCAGGCGAGCTTCCATCTCTTTGGAGAGAGGCATCAGAGAATAGCTACAGTAAAGAGAAGAGTGAGGAGAAAAAGAAAATGAGGGCACCCTTCAGCCCAGATGGTATTTATAGCCAGACGGTGGGACCCACAGAAAGATTCCTGACAAGACAGCTGTCGCCGAGCGAACACCCTAGTGTTGGATGATTCTTTGCGAGCCCAGGATAAACTCGCAAAGAGCGGGGATTGTGTACAAACCGGGGTTCGCCTGGCTCCACCCCCTAGACCTCGCAGGGTTTAGGGTAAGAACCGATCTCGCCCCAAGCTCCACCCCCTAGACCTCGCAAAACGGCATTACCAAAAGCATAGGCAAAAGCGCTGGGACGTGGTCTCGGCAGTTGGTGTAGGGCGAGAGCTAGAAGGATAAGAACCGATCTCGCCGGAATGCCCGGCGAGGTGTGTCATGCCATAGGTTCTGCGAGACTCCAGAGGTCGCAGAGGCGACAGGAGCCCTCACATACAGAATGGCGAGACCAAGAGGCATTCCTGGTCTCGCAGACCCCTCTTCCAGGGGAAAGTAAGTTAGAATTACCCTCTTGCCCCTGGAGGCCTGCAAATAGCCACCCCGAACAGCGGAGTTTGGCTGTTAGTAGACCAAATTGGGGTGCAAATAGCAAAACCAAAAGGCGGAGTTCCGCTATTCGTAGACCAGTTCAGAAAAACTATAAATAAGACCCAATGGGCACCTTTGGAGGGGGTCCAGTTTTTAGGCTTCTCTCTCCTTAGGCTATCCTTGCCGAGACTCCCTTGAGTTCTCCAAGGTGCCCGGGCCTCAGCTTTGGCTCTGGAGGGGAAGCAATCCAAAGATCTTCCGGGTGTGTGGTGGGACCTCCCTGCTGAGTTAAGGGTCTGTGTTAAGTTCTGAAGCCCTGACGTACTTTTTCCACGGGATAAGTAAGTGCAAGTCGCCCCCCAACCTGTTGGGGGCCCCGAGCTCCACAAGGAACCAGTTTCTGGTTTCAACATCAGGGGTATCGGGAAGGGCACTTGTCAAAAACCAGAGCTTCATCCTCCATATAGGTGAGAATCCTCCCTAGCATCGGCGGACCCAGTAAGCGGCACACCCGGGCACGTGCCCGGGTCGAAATTTCGCCTATCTTCACGTATTGCCGCTGCAGTTCTCATATTCCCGCTGCCCGTTCTTTTTTTTCTTGCCCTAACTGCTCGGGAGCTTGGCCTCGGCGCGAGAAAGAAGCAGGGCGACTGGCGAGGGCGACTGGGCAAGGGCGACTGGTGAGGGCGACTGGACGAGGGCGAGGGAGAGCGATCCTTCTCCTGTTCTCCACTCATTTCCCTGCTTTTGATTTGTTCTTCTCAGTTCTCAAAGAAGACGATCCGTTCACCTGTTCTCCTCAACGACTTCTAAATTCTAAGGTAAATTATTTCTTCTCTCCAGATCTCCTCTCCTCTAGGCTCTAGCCCTAATTTTCTCCAGATTTCCTGATTCGCCTAATTCGGCTATTCCGCACACTCGCACAGACACATCCAGTTATCGCCTATGGAGTATGGACTATGGTCATTTTAACTCCAGTTTTCCTGATCTCCTCACCAATGTATCACTGATTTAGTGTTTGAGTTTTTCAGTTTTCCTAAGTTTTCAGATGAATGGAGACTTTTCCTGAGTTTTCTTGAGTTTTCCTAAGTTTTCCTGAGTTTTGTGAGTTGTGATTTAGCGTTTCTAACTTTCTATTTTTCAGTTTTCCCGTTTTCCTGAATCCTGAGCATTGCTATCCAACTCATCACAAATATATTAGCCTATTCATGTCTTCCTGATTCGGCTATTCCTGATTTTTCATTATTATTTTTTCTGTGTTTCTAGTTCAGTTTTCCTAGTTACTAATTTTCCAAATTTTCAGGTTTGGTGGATCATGGTCCTCCCATGGATGAAGATGCAGTTACTGTTAGTACATGTTAACAAGAAAGTTTGAACTTGTACTGGGCTCTGAAAGGTCTGGGATAGTGGGATTATATTAACTCTTCAAGCTCCAAGCCTCCAACAACTTCAGTCTTCAGGTATAATGATCTTTGAACTTTGTAACAACTCCAGTCTTATCTTATATATTTGGTAATGGTATGTATTTTGATTATTAATATTGTTATATACTTTATGTACTGATATCATTTTAGTTAATCATTACTAATGAAAAGTATTACTACTCAGCATATATTTAGATTTTGGTTGTCTTCGTTCATTTTTTGGCACTTTAAATATTACTTTTAATAATTTTGAATTAAAAAAATGATCAAAAATTTATATCCTTTACTTGGTGCCTGGGTCGGATGAAAATCCTGGGTCCGCCACTGCTCCCTAGCCAGTGACTTCCTAGTACCAAGCTCGGGCATTCGTTGGTTGTGGAGGAGAAGACTCTTTTGAGCTTCTGGGTACGTGGCGGGACCTCTCTACCGCAGCACCTGGGGTTCTGTTGTTGCTCTTCTAGTTCTTCGTCGTTGCCAGTCAAGCCTTCTCGTTGGACTGCTGGGCAAGTAGCCTCCGACTGCATTGGTCCGAATCTTGGAGTCGGGATTTTCCTGGCTTCAACACTTTGGTGCGGTGAGCGTGGATCATAGTCAGAGGGGAAAAGTCTAGTAGAAAGAATGTCAGAACCTCGTCAGCAGCAATCTAGCAAGCAAGTCCAAAAGTGGCGAGTATGGAGCCCTCACCTCGCGCGGGAGCGACATCTGGTTGAGCCTGAGCCGAGGCCCCAGTCATACTCGCCTCCGGAGCGACCTTTGGCGCAGGAGGATCATGAGCAGGTGAGCCTCCCTCATGAGAGAGACCTAGATCGTCGAGCAGTTGCTGACGACGGCCGACCAGAGGATCGGCGACATCCTCCGCAGCAGTGTTCTTCTTCTTTTTCTTCTTCTTCTTCTTAGCGAGCCGCTTCCTCTTTTTTGAGGCGAGGAAATCTTCAAGCTCGCCATTTACACGAGTAGGTGCCCCGAAGAGGCGACAACAAGCCCAGAAGGTCGGCCATATCAACATCAACTTCCTCGGCATGATTACGCGACATCTTGAGCGAGATCAGAAAAGTCGTGCCATCAGAGACCCCTCCCCCTCTATATATAGAGTCCGGGCGACAGCCAACGAGTTGTCGACTATAGACCGATACTCGCCAGCATGACAGCTCGTCGAATAAAGGTTGGATGTTTCTTTCCGAGCAACTACGTTACTCGCAAAGAGCGGAGATTGTGTGCAGCCCCTATTCTCCAAGGGTGGGGCATATTCAAAACCACGTAGGCAGAAGTCAAAGTCAATGGTCAACACGAAGATATCAGATAGCGTACCGGGACTATGTAACACTTTGGTGTGAGTAGGGCCTTGCTCGCCCCCAACTGGCGAGAAGGAGTACGCCCCTGAAGTTATCCAGATAGACGAGCGAGAAGGTCAAAGGCCTAGACATACTCGCCTATAGGCCACTTTCATCAACCAACTCGCCAGCCTACAGCGAGATCCTTACTTACTCGCTCGCTTAAGCCTTTGCTCAACCATCTCAAAAGGGGGTCAGGGACAGTCGCCTGCACCCCCTCCCTCAAGATTTATCTATAAATAGACCTCCAGGGGTACCAGGAAGGACACTTGTCAAAAACCTGAGCTTCATCCTCCATATAGGCGAGAATCCTCCCTAGCCAGTGCCTTCCTAGTACCAAGCTCGGTCATTCATTGGTTGTGGAGGAGAAAACTCATTTGAGCTTCTGGGAACGTGGTGGGACCTCCCTGCCGCAGCACCTAGGGTTCTGTTGTTGCTCTTCTAGTTCTTCGTCGTTGCCAGTTAAGCATTCTCGTTGGACTGCTGGGCAAGTAGTGTTCGGCTGCATTGATCCGAATCTTGGAGTCGGGATTTTCCTGGCTTCAACAGCGGACCTAGAGGAAAGTCCGCTCGGGCACCAAAAAATTTATTTTAATCCTACTAAAAATTATTTTTTTCTAAAATATATTATAAATTAGGATTTTTATCCGTATTTTAAGATTATTTTCCTATAAAAAATGATTTTTTTTAAAAAAATTCGGCCGGATATTGCGCTTTTTAAAATCAGACCAGATATCATTTTTTGATTTTTTTTTAAATCACGAATTTTGCTGGCGGTCTGATGTGTGATAGCACTGTGAGAATTCAAGCGGACCTTCCTTTAGGTCGGATCGACGGACAAAAAATTTTCTCGTTCAGCAAGGCCGAACTCGAGGCTGAGCGTCCGGTGCGAAACCGCTCCAAAGAACTTCGTTCTCCTTCTCCGGGCCCGGGGATTACATCGGAGACTGAGGCCATGAAAGTCGTGGCATCTGTGAAGCGGGAAGCGGGTTCGCCTTTTGTTGGTAACTAGGTATTTGCACGGCTTATGAGAAGAGATCTGTGATATAAAGCTGAAGTTGAATGCTTCCTGAGCAATGCTAATCTCCTGTGCCAACAAACCAAATAATGGTCGATAAAATATCATTAATTAAGATGAATAAATGTAGAAAAACAATTTAACTGGAGTCCTTATTGATATGCATTCATTCATGGGCTCTCATCTATGTATACAAAGCCGGGTGGCGGTTACCCACAAACCCTACTCCACCACTAAGGTGATGAGGGATGAGTGGGAAAGTGGGTCAAACCCACCATCTCCACAACCAACCGCCAGTACAAAGACGCGCACAGAGCGCGCCGCAGGGCCACATACAACCGCGCGCGGCTGTGTCGCACACAATCTCACACGCTATCACGCGCGCTACTGTGCGCAGTAGCGGGCGCGCTACCGCCACGATGCGCGTGGCGGAACCGCACGATAGTGCCAAACCCCCCTCAAGGGGTGCGGTTAGACCGCACCCCTCCTGGGGTGTTGCCTAGTCACCCCCCCCCCCCCTTGGGGTGCGGCCAAGCCGCACCCCGTGCGGGTGCGGCCAAGCCGCACCCCTCTCCTGCAGGGGGTCCTGCGGAGCATCCGGCCGAAACCCCATCCCTTCTTTCGGGGTGCGGCTTTCTGTTTCCAACCTCCTTGCGCACTCAGGATGCTTCCCCGTTCGTTGCGCGCTCAGAGCGCTTCCCCGCGCGCTCAGAATGATTTCCTGCGCACTCAGAACGCTTTCACGTTCTGAACACGCTCAGAACGTTTCCACATTCTGAACGCGCGCGCAGTTAACATTTCTTAATTTCTCAGATTGTAGGACTTGCTTGTCGCCTTTTCTACGTTCAATGAAACTGCCAGAACTGCCCGAAGGGCGAGTCAGTCATTTACGAAAAATGGCGATCCGTGTGCTCCAAATCGACCAGCGTGATTCGCCCGTCAGGTGTTACAGTGGTTACAACGGCAAAATTACCGGGCTACCCCCGGCTAAAACTATAAAAGGAGCCCAAAGCCTTCATTTCAAGGGACCTTGTCTTCTGCACCTGAGAGAGCTCTGTCGAAGATTTCCCTTGAGTTCTCTTTCGGTGCTTGAAGATCTCCTTCGCGCTTCGAAGATCTCCTTCGAAGCTTCAAAGATCTCCTTCCTGGACTAGGAGAATTCCGTCATTCCGAAGTCCGTTTTCCTAAGCAATCTGGGAAGCCATCGGATCCCGATAGGCGACTCGGCATTCTCACTTTTGTTCTCACCATAGTTCTCAGAAGAAAAAGGACTTAGTTTTCCGAGAGGTGGCCTGTCACCTTCGGAGTTTTCTCTCTCTCTCTCTCTATTATTGTAACAAGCGGCGGCCCGTCGCTCTCGAATTCTAAGTATCTGACTGTAACCCCCCAGAAGATATTGAAGTTTGGTCGGCACAGCTCCAACCGCGTAGTTTTTTACCCTTTCTGGGTTTTCCACGTTAAAAAGTCCTAGTGTATTTAACGATTCTCTGATTGACTGTTAGCGCGCTTGGTTCACTTCTGAGCTAAGATGGTTCAAGTCGATCGGTCTACCGAAAGCACCCAAGCGACCCGCAATAGTTTGACGCCGTCTGTGGGAAGATGTGTTCCCAAATCCTCTGCAAAAGCTTCTAAAAGACAACACCTACTTTGCCAAAATACTAAGGACCGACAGGAATGGATATCCCTCAAACAATTTCGGATGCATGCAGTTCCTCACTTCCTGCAGGTTCGGGAGAAAAGGCACTCATCGCGGCACTCATCCTGCCCAGTGGCTTGGCTTAGCCAACAAGCCGACCCCTCTCGCAGCGGAGCAAGATTTGAATGATGTCACGTACCAGCAAAGGCAATCCCCTTGTCAAAGTCAATCTTGGCATATCCAATCCCGTCATGGCTAAAGCTCCCACACTACAAGGAGTTCCACGGAGCAGAGGACCCGTACGGGCACGTTAATCACTTCCTGACAGCAATGCAGACGTTCAGACTTCCCGACCAAATCAGCTGCAAAATCTTCACAGAGAAACTACGTGGAGACGCTCTCCGCTGGTATCGATCTCTACCCAAGGGAGCAATCCACAACTTCACCGAGTTGTCCCAGCTGTTCGTTGAATGGCACGAAGCACGCATGCGGAGGATCCAAGAAAAGGAACGGGAAGAGCCAGAGACGGGCAGGTCCCCCCGCCCGGGGGAAGCGGAGCATGGCAAACAGCAAGAAAAGATCTTCATAAACTTCCGCCAGGAGCGTCACCTCAGAGGGTTGGACTTCTCCTTAGATGCAAGCATAGGCAACCCAGCCTGTGAACTAAGGAGGGCATTGATAACCCATCACATCTCGTTCAACATCCTGTTCATGGCCGCCGTGGTGCGACTCAAACTCCTAGGTGGGAACCTCAAGCTCAGAGCCGGCGACGCAGAACTCCCGGACGGAACGGTGGTACCCAGCATAGGAGTCGTCATCCTCCCCGTTCAAATAGGAATGCTCTCAGAACCGGTCCAGTACGACGTTTAGTTCACCATCGCAGAAGCAGACTCGCCCTACGACGCGATATTTGGGAGCCTCTTGCTTGACGCCCTGCATCATGACGTTTCCATGTCCGGGCGCATGGACAACAAAGGGAAAATCCTCAGGGATTCAATTCGTGGTTTCGACGCGGCCACAATCGGGCTTCCTTGAATCAACTACGACCCGTCGCCAAATCCGAACTCTGAGAAACGCGGCGCACAGGAGGGCCGCGCAAGCCCTACATTGGAGAAAAAAGAAAATCTTCCGACATCATCAAACCCACAATAACTTAAAGATACGTGTCGAAAGAGAAAGGGACAACAACAACAGTTCGTGAAGGCCGGACGGCCCATCCAGAGCCACACAGTCTGCTCCGAGGGTCGGTGAATCAAAGCTCCCGGGTCTAAACCCCGTTAAACGCCCACCATGAGCATATCCTGTCTGTAATCTGCAACATCAAAATCATCAACTGGCCTAGGCCGCTCTCCTAGCGTAGGGGAGACCAATCCCAATTTTGCAATTTCCATAAAGGCATAGGGCACCATACGGAGCAATGTGTAAGGTTGAAAGAAGAAATTGAACGTCTTGTCCAGTCATGACACCTTGAGGTTTTTCGCAAAAAAGCACAGAAGGAGGCCACCGAGGGTCGGTCACCGGAATGATTAACACTTGGATCGCTACTGCCTACCACACTGAACGACCAGAAGAGCTCGTGCAGTCACATCGCAAAGGGAGCTCGACATTACCTTCTCTCTCGTCAAATTTGTATCAAAAACTTACTAACTCAGAAGCCGCAAGATTGCACTTGCGCATGTATCAACATTTATTTTCTGATATGCTTTACTTGTTCTAAACTACTCTACTACAGGAACACTTCGGGGCCCTGCCCCGGGGATTTTGCACTGCCGTTGATTGAAGGTCCGCCCTTCTCCTCCGCGTTCAGGTCCCGACGTCGTAAGGGCCTGCCCCTCTTACGTTCGTCCACGGTTTGAATACACATGCTATTCACCGTCCACTTCGGGTCCCTGCCCCTGGGACTTTGCACTGTCGTCGATTGAAGGTTCGCCCTTCTCCTACGCGGTCAGGTCCCGACGTCGTAAGGGCCTGCCCTTCTTACATTCATCCACGGTTTGAATTCCACTGCTATTCACTGGCCACTTCGGGGCCCTGCCCGGGGGACTTTGCACTGCCGTCGATTGAAGGTTCGCCCTTCTCCTCTGCGGTCAGGTCCCGATGTCGTAAGGGTCTGGCCCTCTTACGTTCATCCATGGTTTGAATACCCCTGCTATTCACCGACCACTTCGGGGCCCTGCCCCGGGGACTTTGCACTGCCGTCGATTGAACGTTCGCCCTTATCCTCCACGGTCAGGTCCCGACGTCGTAAGGGTCTGCCCTTCTTACGTTCGTCCACGGTTTGAATACCCTTGCTATTCACCGGCCATTTCGGGGCCCTGCCCCGGGGACTTTGCACTACCATCGATTGAAGGTTCGCCCTTCTCCTCCGCGGTCAGGTCCCGTAGTCGTAAGGGCCTGCCCCTCTTACGTTCGTCCACGATTTGAATACCCATGCTATTCACCGGCCACTTCGGGGCCCTACCCCAGGAACTTTGCACTGCCATCGATTGAAGGTTCGCCCTTCTCCTCCGCGGGCAGGTCCCGACGTCATAAGTGTTTGCCCCTCTTACGTTCGTCCAAGGTTTGAATACCCCTGCTATTCACAGGCCACTTCGGGGCCCTGCCCCGGGGACTTTGCACTGCCATCGATTGAAGGTTAGCCCTTCTCCTCCGCGGTCAGGTCCCGACGTCGTAAGGGCCTGCCCCTCTTACGTTCGTCCACGGTTTGAATACCCCTACTATTCACCGGCCACTTCGGGTCCATGCCCCGGAGACTTTGCACTACCGTCGATTGAAGGTTCGCCCTTCTCCTCCGCGGTCAGGTCCCGACGTCGTAAGGGCCTGCCCCTCTTATGTTTGTCCACGGTTTGAAAACCCCTGCTATTCACCATCCACTTTAGGGCCCTGCCCCGGGGACTTTGCACTGCCATCGATTGAAGGTTTGCCCTTCTCCTCCGCGGTCAGGTCCCGACGTCGTAAGGGCCTACCCCCCTTACGTTCGTCCACAGTTTGAATACCTCTGCTATTCACCGGCCACTTCGGGGCCCTGCCTTGGGGACTTCGCACTGCCGTCGATTGAAGGTTCGTCCTTCTCCTTCGCGGTCAGGTCCCGACGTCGTAAGGGCCTGCCCCTCTTACGTTCATCCACGGTTTGAATACACCTGCTATTCACTGGCCACTCTGGGGCATGTCCCCCTAATCGCTACTTCAATAATAAGCAAGACACTAAAGTAGCAAATGACACAGGAAAATGAATACAAAATATACGACGTAGGAATACAGCCACGCCAGCTCAACGCTGCACACAAGTAAAAACAATAACAAACAGTAATACTGAAAACAAGAAGATGAAAGGTAACAGGTACATACGTTAATCCTTGGCTACATCCGAGTGATCATCCTCGGAAAGGTCCCCAGCTTCAAGACCGGCAATGCCACATCCGAACTTCCTCTCGATCATACGGAGAGTCTTCTGAATGCCTCTCTGAAAGGCAACTTCGCACTCGTCCGCTAACAGTGGCTCGACCTCCTTCGTCATAACCTCGGCGCGAATCTCCTCCGACATCTGAAACCGCTCCTCTACGAAAGCCAGATAATCTCTGTACTCAGCCACACCCATCGCCTTCGCCTCTTCAATGCTCCACTCAGCGGATGACAATCGTTCCACCTCGCTCTTCAGAAAACCCAGCTCCCCCTCTAGGAGAAACGTCTCCCCCAAGCCTCTGACAGCTGACAGAGGGAGTCCTGTGCAAGCGCCTTATCAACACCATACTCCGCTTGCAGCTTCTCAACATCTAATCAAGACGAAGAAATGTCAGCCTCCAACCGACTGATATGGGCTAGATCGCGATCCCTCTTCTTCTTCAGGACCGTCAATTCACCCTTCGCCACCCGTAGCTCCTCCTGAAGAGTTAAGTAGCTGTCCTTGGGACCCACGCAATAGTCATTCCACGTAAGGGCAACGCTGGTCAGAACATCGGCCTATAATAAAGAAAGGAGGGCAGTCAGCAAACATAAGACTGAAATGAAAGAGTGCCAGAACTAAGGAGCCAAAATCCCACTCACCACAGAAGTCATCACATGAAGAGAGGAGGAACCTCGTCTCGCTGGTGGCGAAGGAGGAGGCGGCCACAAGTCCCCCTGCGGGACCTGGCCGACGGTAGGAGACGCCAAAATCTCAATATCTGGATCAGATGGAATCAGCTCCACCCTGTGGCTGCTCGGACCAGCCTCGTGGTCATGACTCCCGGGCACCGGTGGGATAGGCCCTGAACTGGAACATCTGCTCCTGAAGAAAACCTTCCTCTTCTTCCCACGAACCAGGGGAACGGCGACCGCACGCAACTGGTCAGCATCCCAGGGAAGCCCCACCGAGAGCAGTCGACTCTCCTCCACGCAACTGGAAATACAATACATGGCCTTCGACAGTCCCTCTCGGCCATGAAAACTGGGGATAGGAATGAACTCGTCCTCCCGCCCGTCTGCCGACGGCAGCGTCTGGGAAGCGCTCTCCATAACTTTGGCAAATCCCAACGGTTTCAAACATACCCGTAAAGGGTGTTCCCATGCCGAAACAAGCTCAGGATGTCTTTGAAGCTGTCGGCCGCTGCGCTGAAAGAGTCAATATCCACATCGAACCCAGAATTAATCTTATGAGGGGCCATTGAGGGATGGTACCTGCAAAACACACAGAGAAAATAAGAGAGAGAGAGAGAGAGCACAGGAGAGCTGGAGAACAAGAGAGCAAGGAGAGAAAAATTCGAAAGCGCAAATATTTCGATGCAGTAATTGCTTAAAAGCAGATGAATCGCCGCAACTTAGGGTTTAGGTCGACGCACCATCGATAAAATTTATTATTTGGCGTGCAAAGCTGTGTCGAGATTGCTACTAGAAGCAATTCTACGCGTGCTGATATATCGACGTTGCGTCGACTAGTACTCGACGTAACTTCAAGACTGTACAATAGACCCTAAGTCGATGTAGTCCTATCGACGTAGCTTCGAATTTAGTCAGCGTTCCATAAGTTGACGTATGCGTTGATATGAACTTGACGTTGCGTTGAATTCTATTCGAATTATCCACTCTAAGTGTTTCTTGATGCTAGCGTCGAGTAGAAGTCGATGGTACGTCGACTTCCATTCGACGTACCTCTGAATGAACAGATCTATTTTCTTATAAAATTCTTGTTGTTTTTCCCAGCAATTATATTTATTGAAAATAGATTATAAGATAATGTAATAAACATTTAAGGAAGATTCAAGGCAGAGATTACTCCCTTGTATGAATTTTGTTCCTTATTCAAGACCTACATCATTCTCCCCACTCCATTTTCTCCTGAGTGGGACCCTACCTAACCCTGCACAAGTAGTTTAAACATTAGAAGGAACCCAAGTTACCTTGGGCCCTTGGCTTTTACCATTGTAGGGTTCAATGAAAGAATAGTAGGGTCTTTCATGATACCCTTTGGGATGATAGGGAATGGATTTCCCAAAGCTCTTATCTTGATGCTTGAAATGAGTATACAATGTATCCAAATAAAGGAGATCAGCATAATGTTTGATTATCCTAGGTTTTGCTTTAGCCTTTTGGTTGTTGTTATTTGACTTCTCTACATGATTATTGCCTAGAGGTTTTTCCTTTTTATTCAGATTTACCTTTTTAGGTTTGTCTATCCTATCTGGATGATTGTTATCTCTACCCTTGGATGATGCACTCTTCTCACTTGGTTGATACTCACTAAGTATAACAAATGACACAGTATTTTTCCAGGCAGGTTTCCTAGGTGCTTCTGTGCTAGTGGAGGGCTCTGCTCCTAACCCTAGGTGATTAAATCTCATAGAGAGATTTTCTGTGATATCTTTGAGCTTCTGACTCCTCTCATTGAGTGAGTCCTCAATGACATTTGCCTTTGCTAGATCTTCTTTTTAATTTAGGTTTTCTTCTCTAAGTTTAATCAATCCTAACTCATTATTATTAATTTCATTTGTCAGGTTTTGATTTTTTAGGTGCATTTCATCTTTCTTAAGGTTCTCTAATTTAGTTCTAGCCATGTCTAATTCTTTTTCTATCCTAAGATAATCAATGTAGAATTCTGTAAAACATGATTTAAAATCATCAGAGCTGAAATCAAATTCATCAAAAATAGATACCTGATCATCTTCATCATCTGATGACATCCCTAGTGCCATCATGCAGGCTGCTACTGCTGCTTATTCATCATCACTCTCAGATGATGAGGAGCTTAATTCTGCTTCAGAATCACTCCAGGTTTCAGCAATGAAACCCTTATCTTTCTTCTTGTCCTTTCCTCTAAAGGACTTCTTCTTCTTCTCCTCTTTTTTGCTGCTTCTTTCCCTTTGCTCTTGTGGGCACTCAGGAGCAATGCGCCCTGGTTTGTTGCAGGTATAGCAGATAACCTCCTTTTTTGGAGTTTTATCATACCTGGGTCTTGAATCTCTTTCTCTTCTCCTTAAGTCTTCAGTATTGACCCATTTCTTGAACCTCCTAGCTAGCAGACTGAACATTTCATCTTCAGGAGTAGAGGGCTCTCCTTCAGTAGCTTTCAAAGTTAGGCTCCTTTGCATAGGAGCTGGAGTAGTTTCCCTTTCTTCTGTTTCAGCCCTATTTTTTAGTAACATCTCATAAGACTTAAGCTTTCCTAGCAAAGCTTCAGTTGAGATCTCTTTGTGGCACCTGGACTCTCTGATTGCCCAGATTCGTGAATCCTATGAGCTGCGGAAGCACATGAGGATTTTATCATTAATCTCAGTCAAAGAAATATCCTTGTCCAAGCCTTTGAGCTCATTAATGATAATACTGAATCTGTCATACATATTAGTAACAGATTCTTCAGCTTTCTTCTGAAAGTTCTCATACTGGGATATGAGAAGGGACTTTCTATCCTTTCTTTCATCAGCACTTCCTTGCACCATTGTGGTGAGTGAATCCCAGATCTCTTTTGCTGATTGACATTCAGCCACCTTCTGGAAAATGTCATCTGACATTGTTGATACCAGAATGTTCATGGCCTTGGCATCACATGCCTTGACCTTCTTCTCAGCATCTGCCCATTTCTTTCTTAGGTCAGCCTCAGTTGTTGAGGTTTCTCCTTCCTTTTGTCTGACTGAAGCAGGAGGACCTGTGAGAAGAACATTATAGATGTCTTCATCAATGGAGTTCATATAAAGTCTTATTCTAGCCTTCCATAGTGTGAACTTATTTAAGTTACATACTGGAGGTCTTGTAGAAGCATAATCCTTAGAACCCATTTTTCCATGTGAAGTATAGTTGTAATAAAGAAATAAGAGAATGAGGTCTTTTTGATCAAGGTGTTAAACTTTTAATGATCAACCTCCCTCTGATACCAATTGAAAGTGCACAGTGTGCCTCTGAGAATCCTCTAGAGGGGGGGTGAATAGAGATTTAAATTTATTTCTATCCTAACTGTGAAAACAATAAAATAAACTAAGGATTTATGCTCAACAAGATCACAGGCAGAATAATAATGGTGCAATAAGTAAAGTGCAGAATAAAAAGAACTTGGGACAGCACAGAAAAGCAATCCAGAAGACACAAAGATTTTTATAGAGGTTCCCCAAAATGTGGGTACTCCCCTTTTCTACCACCTGGTAGGGATGCACCACTATGCCTGAGTCTTTTGGTAAGGAGACTCTTAGAACCACTGATCTTTTGACAAGGAGATCATGAACCACCAGATCTTTTGATAAGGAGATCTTGAACCACCAGATCTTTTGATAAGGAGATCCTGAACCACTGAATCCTTTGGAAGAGGGATTCTCAAAACGTTGTACAAGGGAATGAGAAGGAGAAAGAAAGAAGGGAAGGAGAAGGAATTCTGTTTTCAAAATTCTTATGAAGGCTGTATGAAGAACAACTTCTTGGATCTTTCACTGGATCTGCTCTTGATTAACTCATGCTTATGATAGTGTTGTACTGCAGGAGCTATGGATGTCAGATCCTTTCTGTTTCTTCTTTCTGATTGAACACTTAACTGCTATAAGATTGTGATGATGAGCAGCCGTGTTCTGTTCTGTTCTGTGAGAGTGGAAGAACAACAGTTATTTCTTCTCTATATCTCTTCTATTAGGGTTCCTGAGAGGGGAAGAAGAAGAAGAGCAAGCCCAATAGAACAATATGGCCGATTGTGATGAATGCCTTGCTTTTCTCCTTTTTCTACCCTTTTATTGTCCCTGTTCAATTTGAATTTGATTTCCTTTTTAGGTAAGCCCTAAAAAGGCATTTTTATCTGAACATTTACTTCTTTCCTTCCTTCTTTAATTCCCGACCCGTCCACCAACATTAAGCTTGTTTCCAATAAAGCTTTTCTCTGTCCTCTGTTAATCCTTCATTCCATTTGAGGCAATTAAGGAGTCGTTGGGGAACGGTCTTGAGAGAGGTGGGCCATGAGAGAGGGTCTAAAAATGATTCCCTTTTCAGACTGTATTCGACGTAGCATCGAGTTCTCTTCCTCTCTTATCGATGCACCTTCGAGTTCTTGTAGGAGCAGCTTCGAATTCATCCTTGCTCTGATTGAACTCTGCTGGTCGACATTGCGTCGATACCTTATCGACGTAACCGTCGAGTTGATGACATGGCTCTGAACTTCATTATCTGCGTCGAGATGAAGTCGACTTTGCGTCGACTTTAGATGGCTTCAACAGATACTTCCTTCTGCTCTGAATTGAAGTAGAAGCTGCGTCGACTTCTCAAGATACTTCGACAGGTCCATGGCCTCTACGTCGATATCTATTCGACGTAACGTCGACTTGAATTACTTCGACAGAAGGGTGAACTACTTGGACTTCTAGTCAGAGTAGCGTCGACAATAACTTGACGTTGCGTCTAATTCTATTCGACGCAAATGATAATTTGCTCAAATTTTGCTTCTCTTGGTTTTGGTCTTGACACCCTAGGTTGAGTGTGACATCCTAAGACATCTAAAGACCAGATTACCCTCACTATACAATGGGTAATTCAATCCTAAGAGATAAAATCACTTTTAGGTAATTTGTTAAGTTAAATCAAAGGGGTTTTCCCAACATACCTGTCCAGCGAGTGCGGGATCATGCAACATGTCCCTGAGAGAGGACCCAACCGTCCTGAAGTGTCACTGCACCGCCTTCCCCCTCTTCACGTTGGGGAGGGCGGAGGGGTCCACCGGGCGGCCCAAGGGACGAGCCGATTCGTGACAGAGTGTTCCCTCGCGCGGGACTCTGTCAGGCGGGCTTGAGCTTCATCCGAGAGAGGTATCTTCAGCAAAGGCGGTAGCGAGTAGTAGAGGAAAGGGAAGAAAGAAAGAAAGGGTCCCCCATCACCCAGAGATGTTGGTATTTATAGCGCTGGGGATGGGGCCCACCAGAGATTCGTGCCAGCTCATCCTCGTCCGACGAACACGAAGGGTTGGATGTTTCTTCACGAGCTCAGTATAATCTCGCGAAGAGCGGGGATTGTGTACAACCCAGTGTTTGTCGACTCACGGAGAAGTCGTCTTCGGGCTGGCCAAGGAGTTCTTGCCGACTCGCAGCGAGCTTCCGACCAGGGCAAGGCGAGGCGGACCAGGGCGTCCCACTCGCGAGCAGCGTGTACTGATTTAGCCAGTCGGGTGAGATCTCGCAATAAGGAATTGGCGAGATGAAGGGGGGCTCGCCTCCACTCGCAAGAGGAGCTCTCGCGGGCCCAGCTCGCAGAGAGACTGTCGAGTGGTGACTTCACGGGCCACTCGCCCAACAGGGGTCTACAGGTGAATTTTCCCTGATACCCTTGGTGGGCTGCCAATAGCCCTCCAGAACAGCTGAGTTTGGTTGTTTGCAGACCAATTTGGGGTGCGTATAACAAAACCAAAAGACGAAATCCCGTTATTAGCAGACCAATATAGAAAGGCTATAAATAGACCCTTTGGGGGCACCTTTGGAGAGCATTCTGGATCTTTGATTCTCCTCAGGATCTCTTTGGTTAGCTCCTTCAGCTCTCCAAGGTGCCCGGCTACAGTCTTGCTTGGGAGGGGAAGCGCTCAAAAGATCTTCCGTGTGTGTGGTGGGACCTCCACATTGTTGTCAAGGGTCGTGTCTTTCGTTCTAAGTTCTCGGCCAGGTTCCCCCGTGGGATCAGTAAGCGCTAGCTGACCCTCTTCACAGAGGTCCGAACTCCTCGTTGAGCCAAATACTGGTTCCAACACCCTAAACGAGTAACATTGACTAATTATGACACATACTCACTGATTTGACCAACTTGAACCGCGCAAAACTCAAAATTGCCCAAATTAGTTTAAACACACACCAAACTACCACACTCGATCAAATCATCGACGGGAGGTGACCTCCCACCAACACACAAAAAGGGATGCATTATGCCCCATGAATAGATGAGAGATCTTTGAATTATTTAAATTATATTTAAATAATTTATTTAGTTACTAAATAATTGATAAATTATTTAAATAATGGAAAAAAAAATGAAATCATGATGAATGAACTCCTATCAACTCCAAAATTTTACCGGACACCCCAAGAATATTTGGTAGGATGGATTAAACATTATTTAAATGCATTTAAAAGATTTTATAAAATTATTAATTGAGTAATAAATCATTTAAATAATAAGAATATTAGAGAAAAATAGCTAATGACCTCATTTTCTCCCACATTTTTATCATAAGACCGTAAAAATATGTGAAGGAGATGAAATGATTTAAAATAAAATAGCAAAAGATATCCAAAATTTATAAAATAATTTATAAAAATAATATATGACTCATACAGGGTGTGATAATTATTTCAATTAAAAATAAATTATAATTAATTAATTATAACTTTTTAAGCCCTAATAAATGAATTAAAACCCCTATCTTAATTGCAATTACTCCCCATGCCTATGGCCGGCTGGGGGAGTAATTTCCTACCTCTCCCCAATGCCTTGGCAAGAGATTGGGAGGCAGAAACTAGTGGGGGCGGATTCACCAAGGGTGGGAGAACTTAATTCCTCCCCAAACCATAAAATCAGCCCCCACCTCAATATAAATCCCCTTTGGGGTTAGGGTTTCAGTTCCTCATCCTTCAGGCCCCAACTGAGCTAGAGAAGCGCCCGGTGAGCTCCAAGAGCCCTCCTCCCCTCAACTCCGATGAACTCCACCACCCATGACCGCCCGTTGATCCCCTTGCCTAAATAACACGCATGTAAGTTCCTCGGACTCCTCTTTGCTCTTACATGTATTTCTTGTCGATCCCCGACGACTCCGACCATCGGAGACGGCGATCATGACCTGGGAAGCCTCGTACCATCCCCGCCAATCTCCGACACCACCGCGAGCTTCGGCCTTGCATGTGGCGTGTGAAGGGGAGGGAGGGCCCCACGCCTCTCTCATGGCCCTCAATGTTGAATTTTTTGAAGTGAGAAGGGCGAGTTCTGATTGGTCGGTTTGCCGGTGGGTGTTCTAGGCAGATCCACTGCGCGGGGGTGTGTTTGCTGTTCTGCATCCGGGTCCTATATATAGGGTTGCGCTCCTTGCTGGAAATTAGATAAGAAATTAGAAAAGGTTCTGCGGTCTGGGTTTTGGAACAGTAGCGAGCAACAACTTGAGAAGTGGCGATCTGTGACGATATTTAACTGCGATCTGGAAGTTAGAGGAAGGGAAGTCGGTCGTGGTTTTAGATGCGATCTAGAAGATAGAGGGGCGACGATCTCAGCTGATTTTGTTGGGCTGCGATCTGTGAAGTTGAAGCGGCGACTTGAGCAAGGCGATCTGCAGCGGCGACTTGTGCAAGGCAATCTGCAGCGGCGATCTCCTCTTTTTATTCCTGCGGTCTGAGCTAGTAGAGGGGCAGCGTCTGCGGCGACTTGTGCAGCGGTCTGGGAAGTTGGCGATCTCTCTATTAGTTGAAGTTTCGATCGGTCTGCTTGAAGTTACAGCAGGCTAAAGTGGCGACCTGAAGTTGTTCGTTGGTGGTGTTTGTTGTTTGTTGTTTTTTATTGTTCTAAATTTGTCCAATACCTCGCAAAAGTGTCTGCGTTGGTAAGGATTGTGTACCTTGTATCTTCTTTGTGTAATGCAAATGTTTTCAGAAGTTTAATCTAATTCAAGGTTATTGCAACGGGGATTTCTCACATGGTATCAGAGGGAGGTTCGAACTAGCTGCGTCGTTCTCGTTGCAAAGTGAGTGCTTGAGTATGGAAGGAAGAGGTCTTGGAGTAGAGCTTCTCTCACACCTAAACTACAAGAAATGGAGATCCTGTATGGAGAGCTACTTGCTGGGGGAGGACCTATGGGAAGTTGTGGGCGGAGATGAGCAGGAGCAGGTTGTTGCAGCCGGGGACAATGCTCACGTTGTCAGAGCATGGAGAAAGACAAACGCCAAAGCCGAGTTCATTCTCAAACGGGCAATTTCTCCAGAACTATTTGATCATATTATGGGGTGCAAGTCTGCATCAGAAATATGGAAAGCTCTGGACAGCCTTTTCAACAAAAAGAACGTGGCACAGTTGCAGTTCTTGGAAAACGAACTGGCAAAAGCCAGTCAAGGTGAGTTGACGATTTCAAACTTCTTTCTTAAGATGAAAAATCTCTGTGCAGAGATCTCTGCCCTTGACCCTGACGAGCCTATCTCTGAGGCGAAGTTAAAAAGACACATTATTCGTGGTTTGCGAAAGGAGTACGTGGCCTTCATAACTGCTGTTCAGGGTTGGGGTACTCAACCGTCCCTAGTAGAGTTGGAGAATCTCTTATCATCTCAAGAGAGTTTGGCAAGTCAGATGGCAGGAGTAACCCTCACGGGAGGAGAGAGTGAAGTTCTTTTTTCGGGAAAGAAAAGGCCAGCTGAAAGACAGAAGAAGAGTTCAGGAGACGGATCGTCATCGTCCTCTCAAGGAGATGGGAGGAACTTTCTTCCTCGGTATGATGAGCAGAACAGGTCGTTGTGCTTTGCTTGTCGAAAGTATGGACACATAGCGAGAAACTGTCGGTCCAACCTAAAGGCCGGACATGTTGCTGAGAAGGAGGAGCGTCCAAGGCGAGGAGAACGTGGAGAAGAAGGAGAACAAGGTGAAGCCAAAGGAGATCGTGATTGGAACAACTGCTTCATAGCAAACATGACGGAGAGGTCTGTAAGTGCTCTTGCCTCCATCAATTTTCGAGAAGACTAGATCATCGACTCAGGTTGCGGGCACCATATTACAGGAGATGAGTCGAAATTCGCCTCTTGGCACCCTTATAATGGAGATGATGCGATTGTGACGGCTGACGATACGGTGCATCCGGTGGAGAAGGAAGGCTTCGTATCCCTGAGCAGTGAAGGAAGACCTCTCACAATGAAGAGTGTGTATCATGTGCCAGGGATGACAAAGAACCTTTTCTCGGTAGCCAATGCAGTGGATGCAGGTTATCATGTTTTCTTTGGACCAAAAGAAGTCAAGTTCTTGCGGAACTTCTCTGTGGTGAAAGGTGATGTGACTCACACAGGGCGGCGGGTGAAAGACTTGTATGTGTTATCATCAAGCTCCTACATCGACAAGATGAAGACCAATGACAGCGCGGTTATCTGGCATGAGAGGTTTGGGCACATTGGGATGGACAAGTTAAAGGCCATGGTAGCAAAGAGCTTGGCGAAAGGCTTGCCTAAGCTGACCTCTGTTGGTGATGGGCATGTGTGTGAAGGATGCCAGTACGGGAAGGCTCATAGCCTTCCGTACGACAGGTCTGCATCCATATGTAAGGCACCACTGGAGTGCATTCACAGCGATGTGCTGGGTCCGTGTGCCACCCCCACCTTTGGTGGAAACAGGTATATGTTGATTTTTGTTGATGACTATACTCGCTTCACATGGACCTTTTTCATGAAGGAGAAGTCAGAGGTGTTCAAGAAATTTCAAGAATTCAAGGAGCTCGTTGAAGGCAGGCTGCGGTTAAGAATAAAAAAATTGCGGTCTGACAATGGAGGAGAGTTTACCTCGACAGAGTTCGGCAACTTTTGCAGGAGACATGGAATTCAAAGAGAGATGTTGTGTGCTCACACTCCCCAACAGAATGGAGTAGCAGAAAGGAAGCTAAGACATGTGGCGGAGACATGCCGCGGCTGGTTATATGCCAAAGGTGTGCCCAGAGCCCTATGGGCAGAAGGGATGGCATGTGCAACATATGTAATCAACCGAATGCCTCTGAGTCCTGTGAACATGAAGTCTCCTTTTGAAATGATGTGGGGAGAGAAGCCAAATGTGAGTCATCTTCGGGTGTTTGGATCCACGTGTTATGTACATGTTCCTGATGCGACAAGGACGAAGCTGGAGGCAAAGGCTCTGAAGTGCGTCTTCATTGGCTATGATGAACGAAAAAAGGGCTGGAAGTGCATGAACCCTGAGACTCGTCAGTTCATTGTCTCAAGAGATGTGGTGTTTGATGAGTTGGCATCATACAGAGGTGTCTCTACTATTTCGATGCAAGAAAGTAAGGAAGAAGGGAGAGTTGAAGAAAGGAGAGTTGTTGGTGACTCTCTTGTGGAGTTGCCATTATCCCCAAGTGCTCCGTCTTCATCAGACTCGGGTACTTCAGGATCCAGAGACAGGGGGAGCGTTGCTCCAAGGCAAACGACTGAAGAAGAAGAAGTTACCACTGTTGCTGCAGAGAGAGGTGTTGAGTTAAGAAAGTCTAAGCGGACTATCATACCACCAGCACGCTACAGGGAGAGCAACTTGGTGAGCACGTGCTCATGTTTCTTTGTAGGACCTCTGGACGAGCGAGAGCCATCCTGTTTTGAGGAAGCCACTGGAGTGAAGGAATGGGAGGAAGCTATGAAGGAGGAGATGTCTGCCCTTGAAAAGAATGAGACTTGGGACCTTGTGCCCAAGGTCGATGGCATCACCCCTGTCACCTGTAAGTGGGTCTTCAAGGTGAAGAAGAAGGCAGACGGAAATGTGGAGCGGTACAAGGCTCGTCTTGTGGCTCGGGGCTTCTCGCAGCACTATGGAGAGGACTACGATGAGACATTCAGTCCTGTAGCAAAGATGACTTCTGTCCGAACGGTGATTGCGCTTGCTGCTTGCCAGAATTGGAAGATCTGGCAACTCGACGTGAAGAATGCCTTCCTTTACGGAGAGATTGATAAAGATATCTTTATGCTGCAACCACCAGGTTTTGTGTCCAAGTCGCACCCTGGACACGTGTGCAAGCTGAGGAAAGCGTTGTATGGGCTGAAGCAGGCACCTCGAGCCTGGTATGGGAAGATCGCGGAGTACCTACAGTTTTGCGGTTACTCTGCATCCGACTCTGACTCGAGTCTGTTTGTAAAGAAAAAGGGGGAGCTGCACGTGCTGGTGCTGTTATATGTTGATGATATGATCGTAACAGGCAACGATAGTAGAGAGGTTGCAAAGCTTCGTGCAGAGTTGTCTATCCGTTTCGAGATGAAGGACCTTGGTGAACTACACCATTTCCTTGGCTTGGAGGTAGAGAGGAAAGAGAGCGGAGTGCTTGTATCCCAAAAGGCTTATGCGAAGCAGATCGTGGAGCGCTTCGGCATGAAGGAGGGGAAGAGCTGCTCTATTCCGCTTGAGGTTGGACTGAAGTTGGGGAAGGACGAGGGAAGAATCCTCCCAGAACCGAAAGTGTTCCGAGCCCTGATGGGGAGCTTGATCTACCTGACTATTACCCGGCCTGACATCGCATTTTCTGTGGGCCTCGTTAGTCGGTATGTGCAGGAGCCGCGGATGCCTCACCTGGAAGCAGCGAAGAGTATTTTGAAATATGTAAAGTCAACCTTGGAGTTTGGGCTGCTTTACAAAGCGGGCGTTGAATTCATGTTGCATGGGTACACAGATGCTGACTACGGGGGAGATATGGATGGTCGAAAATCAACATCTGGTTATGTATTCATGTGCGGGTCGGCTGCTATCTCGTGGTGCAGCAAGAAGCAGAGCTCCGTGTCCTTATCAACTACAGAGGCAGAGTATAAGGCGTCATCTCTGGCAGCCCAGGAGGGTGTTTGGCTGCGTAGATTGGTAGGGGACATTCATGAGGAGATAAGCGAGCCTACCTTGCTCCGCGGTGATAATTCAAGTGCCTTGAAACTGGTAACCAATCCAGTGTGTCACGCGCGGACAAAACATATTGAGATTGAGCACCACTTCGTGCGAGAGAAGGTGTTGAATGGAACACTAAAGGTGGAGTATGTGCAGAGTCAGGACAACATTGCTGATATATTCACAAAGGCTCTAGGAAAGGGGTTGTTTGAGCGCCTTCGATCTCTTCTAGGCGTCGTCTCCGGGGCTCACTTCAAGGAGGAGTGTTGAATTTTTTGAAGTGAGAAGGGCGAGTTCTGATTGGTCGGTTTGCCGGTGGGTGTTCTAGGCAGATCCACTGCGCGGGGGTGTGTTTGCTGTTCTGCATCCGGGTCCTATATATAGAGTTGCGCTCCTTGCTGGAAATTAGATAAGAAATTAGAAAAGGTTCTGCGGTCTGGGTTTTGGAACAGTAGCGAGCAACAACTTGAGAAGTGGCGATCTGTGACGATATTTAACTGCGATCTGGAAGTTAGAGGAAGGGAAGTCGGTCGTGGTTTTAGATGCGATCTGGAAGATAGAGGGGCGGCGATCTCAGCTGATTTTGTTGGGCTGCGATCTGTGAAGTTGAAGCGGCGACTTGAGCAAGGCGATCTGCAGCGGCGACTTGTGCAAGGCAATCTGCAGCGGCGATCTCCTCTTTTTATTCCTGCGGTCTGAGCTAGTAGAGGGGCAGCGTCTGCGGCGACTTGTGCAGCGGTCTGGGAAGTTGGCGATCTCTCTATTAGTTGAAGTTTCGATCGGTCTGCTTGAAGTTACAGCAGGCTGAAGTGGCGACCTGAAGTTGTTCGTTGGTGGTGTTTGTTGTTTGTTGTTTTTTATTGTTCTAAATTTGTCCAATACCTCGCAAAAGTGTCTGCGTTGGTATGGATTGTGTACCTTGTATCTTCTTTGTGTAATGCAAATGTTTTCGGAAGTTTAATCTAATTCAAGGTTATTGCAACGGGGATTTCTCACACTCGAGGCGGAGGAACGTTGCCGGAAGCCGTTCCGACAGCCTCCCCCCTCCAAACACAACAAAATGCAATTTTCTGGCCATCGTCGGCGGACGCCGGCAAGTGCCCCACAGAAGCGCCTCCCCTAGGCACTTCCATCGGGGACGATGGCCAGAGATATCCGACCACCTACGGCGGTGGGGAGGCCCCACATGGAGCAGGTCCGACGATGGCGCACAACCACCATCGAATTTTGCAATAAAATGGGAGCCGTCCAATTACCCCGGACGACCCCAAATAATGATTGGGGGATCGCCGAGCCTCCGCAAGGCGTGTTGCATGTGCGCAGTTCAGCATCGCCATGACTATCAGATCTGGGCCAAGATCTGGTGCAGATCCTATACAAGCCTAGCTGGAAAAATTGGCTCTGCAGGGAGTGAAAATATCCTTTTTAAAATTTAATTTTTGGGGTTTAGTGGCCGATTTGGAAAAACATTGGGAGACCCAAATTCGTTGAACTTTTAGTGCTCTACAACTTTGATGTTTTAAGTTTTCTTATTTGGACACCCGGAATAATTTATTTTTGATCTAGAAAAACATATTTAATCGTTCTGAAAATGGTTAATTCCAACTTGCTTAAAATCTGCATTTTCATCTGATTTTCAACCTAGTTTTTAGGGCACTTAGGAGTAGAACTAAAAAAATCTCTACGATACAAGTTTTTGTAGTATTTTGTACCCTATATAACTTTGGTATTTTCTACCCTAAACCTCTAAATAATTAATTTTAGACCCAGAAGTTGGTTGTTTAACATTTTCATGAAAATAGTTTTCCTGCAACTTTTCACAAACTTTAGCTGTTTTGGAGGCCTTAGAGGTCAAATCAGGACATGCATGTTAAATACACTATTTGATATGTATATGTTTCCTTTAAGTTTCATGTTATAAGTTTTGTGATTTAGAAACTCTATATAATTAATTTTAGACCCAAAGTTGGTTGTTTGAACAAAATTTTTATGTAAACAGCTTTGCTGCAACTTTTCACTAACTTCAGTCCCTAGGCCTTAGAGGCCAAATCAGGGCTTGCATGTTATACCCATTTTTATAGATGGAAGTTTTTCTCTACAACTTTCATTTTTCGAGATTTAAGATCTTGAACTTCAAAATAATATTAATTTAGCCTTGAACATGACAATAAAATCCGGAATTCTATTTTTGTTCAAAACCTATAATTTTTTAGTAAACTTCAGTACCTATTTTTGAGGCCTTAGAGGCAAAATCAGGGAATGTACGTGACACATACTTTTATAGATGAATGTTTTGTCTACAACTTTCATGTTTTGATATTTTTGATTTGGAGCATTTAAGTAAATTAAAATTTACCATGAACATGTCTAAATGATTCAAAATGTTCTGTACATGAGTATAATTCTTCGATTTTGTAAATTTTTCATTGCTAGCTTAATCACATGATAAATATCAAATCACAGATGTCTCGTAATTACAATTTGATTCATAAATTACTTATAAATTTCTAAATATTGTCATGTAGTCATTTCATTCATTACCTTATGCATAGGAGTATGGGAGGGTGCATGGTTACCGAGGTGGCGGGTTCGTCAGCTTCCCTATAATATACACTATTGGAGAAGTTGTGACGATAACTCTTTGATTTTTGGTAGTGAAGATGACCGGGGGATAGCTACCCCTTCCACACAGGTCCGTCTCACACCTATTTGGTTATGTGTCGAGAGGGTCTCCGCACGAGGTGAGGATGTGTTCCCACCTAGAGTACCTATTCTTCATAGAGGTACAAAGGCCTAGGAAGTTGGGGTGTATCCATAACCTAGAAGTGGGAGTGACCTACCCACTGTCATCGCCTGTCCACGACGATGAGGCCTGGGAAGTGAGCTCCTTATCTTAACATGTCACTATGTCGACATAGGGGAAAGTGATCATGTCACGTCATTCAAGTGATAATAAGAACAAACATACATGCTCATCATATCACATATACCTTACATGTTTACTTATGTTCTTACTATTAAATCCTGGTGTTGGAACCGAGAATCGGCCCAACGAGGAGTTCAGACCCCTGAACCTGAAAGGGGGCAGCTAGCACTTACTGATCCCACAGAGGAACCTGGCCGAAGACTTAGAGCTAAAAAACCGACCCTTGGCTACAGTGTGGAGGTCCCACCATACACTCGGAAGATCTTTAGAGCGCTTCCGCTCCTAAGCCAAAACTGAAGGCGGACACCTTGGAGAGCTGAAGGAGCTAACCAAAGGCGTCCTAAGGAGAAGCAAAAGATCTGGAATGCCCTCCAAAGGTGCCCTTCAGGGTCTATTTATAGTTTTTATATACTGGTCTGCTAATAGCGCAACTCCGCCTTTTGGTTTTGCTATATGCACCCCACATTGGTCTGCTAACATCAAACTCTGTTGTTCTGGAGAGCTATTGGCAACCCACGAAGGGTATCAGGGTAAATTCACCTGCAGACCCCTACTGGGCGAGTGATCCATGAAGGCGTCACTCGCCAGTCTCCTTGCGAGCTGGGCTCGCGAGATCTCCATTTGCGAGTGGAGGCGACCCTCCACTCGCCTCGCCAGACTGGTACTGAGAGACCTCGCTTGACTCGCTTTGGCTAAATGCACCCCAGAGCGATGCTAGGCTGTCTTGTCTCGCCATGCGCCACCCGCGAGATCGTATTTTTGATTCGCCTCGCTTCGTCTTGGCCCGATGCTCGTCGTGAGTCGGCGAGTATTCTTTGGCCCGCCTATAGTCGATTTCCCCCTTTTCATCCCCTTGGCGAACACTGGGTTGTACACCTGGAAAATCCCGGCTCTAAATATTTGGATCTAGGCAGCCTAAGGTTACTGGTTCGATGATCCAACTCCACGGATCGAAGGGCATAGGAAAAGAGACTAAGAGAACTCGAAAAGGACCCCATGTGCTGCGGTGGGGAGGACCCACCATGTACCCCTAAGTTTAAAAGAAACTTCCCCTCCACAACCAAAATGGCCGAACAAGGTACGGGGAAGACACCTACTTGGCGAGTATCTAAAATGGTGACCAATGAGAGTGGTCAATATCTCAAGGTCCATGTATTTGAAAATGGAATCCACAAGCTCAGTAAAAGGTGCAATTCCTGGTACCCATGTGGTCCTATTTATAGGCAAATCCAGGTGGTGGTGGTAGGGGTCTATTTATAACCCACCCCAACCTGGCGAGGTTGCCTCGCTCTCTGAACTCGGCGACTACGTGACTATAAGAGTATCTCATATGGATTTGGTGAGTAGCTCCTATAGTCGCCCACCTGGTGAGTATGGGAGGATGCTCACACATACTCACCCAACCCTTCAACTGCTTATACTGGCTGGTCTGGTCTTGATCTTTGAATTTGACTTCTGCTTTGACCTTTGATTTCTGCCCATGTGTCTTGAATGTGTCCACCCACGGCGAATATGTTTTGTATACTTACCTTGGTCCGTCATCATATAACCATCGTCAGGAGGAGTTATACGATGACAGATGAATTTACAACTTTAGTGATTCTTTCTTTATAAAATTGTTGATGATATTGCTCTATTTACATATTGTCTGTATTTGTATATGCTTAGATTATTGTGCTAACTTTTCTTATGGGTATCTCTGCTGGTACCCATTAGAGAGGCTTGGGAGGAGTGTGGGATTTACTTGGTTCATTATGGCTAAAGTACTCATACGTTACTATTTTAGGACCCGATTCCCCTACCGACGGAGCAGGAGCAGATGGACGGGCATAGATGTACCCATGCTGATGAAGAGTTCCCTGAGCTATCCAGGACAATTTACGAGGATGTGAGGGTACTACCTTGAGGAGAGGATAGGAGAGGATGCAAGACCTTTCTTTTATTTTTGGACCTTGGTGTCTTGTTACCAAATGATTTTGGTGTACTAGACTTTATTCACCCCTTCTTTGGCTTCATTTTGATTATATATCACCTTGCTTGGATGTTCTGTGATGTATTGCTTCCGCATAATTTTTATACTCTGAGAATGTTTTTGTAATGATGTATCTCCTTACAAGGAGAAGGTTCTGACAATTGGGTCATGGGTCGGGTAAGAGGGTTGGATCCTCTATCGAAACACGAACTTTTTGGAGGGGCTTTCGCCTTGGGCATAAGGATCTCCTATGGTTTTTAAAAAGGGGGTCCTTACACAAAGCGTGTCTTAATCTCAACGATCGGTTGACTATCCCCATGATGGTATCATTCACATGCGGTAGGTGTCCTAATGAGATAAGTCCCCTTATGTGGAAACTCTAGGCGCGGTTGTTAAGTCCCCATGGTGTGATCATTCATGTGCGGGTAGGACCACACGGAGTGTGAGACTAATGAGAACAACAATGCTGTTTGATAAGTCCCCATGGAGAGATTACCCATGTGCGAGTAGAGGTCCCAGATGGGGTTCTTAGTATCGATTATTGTGGTTTTGGTGAAACTAACGAGAACAGTCATGCTGGTTGACAAGTCCCCATGAAGAGATTACTCATGGAACATCCCATACAACTTGGGCCCCAGCTTGTTGTATGAAATCGGAGCTATGGTCGTCTGACGATAAGGACGATGTTTAAGCCATACCCAATCCCCCGATGCGAAGAACAACTCGCGGTGTCACTGGTTGTAGGCGGTCTCCATGCGGGCCTGAGCCTGAAGAAGCCTCTCATGGGCTAAGGCGAGGATCTGATCCCGAGTGGACATCATATTAACAACGGGTGAGTGAGCGGACGCGCTGGTGTAAGTGAGTAGGGGAGGTGAATCACGATCATAGACTAGCCGGAATGGAGTGGTCTGTAGAGCTGAATGGTAGGAAATGTTGTAGCAATACTCAACCCACGAAATCCATTGTGCCCAATCATTGGAGCGGTCCCCCGTAATACACCACAGGTACATCTTCAGTGTCATGTTAACCACTTCTGTCTGCCCGCCAGATTGCGGGTGGTATGCCGACGAAAGTGCCAACTCTATGCCGCATAAGGCAAATAACTCCTGCCAAAAGATGGAGGTGAAAACCTTGTCCCAGTCGGACACGATACTCTCTAGGATGCCATGTAATCGGAACACCTGATCGAAGAAGATGCGCGCCACCACATCCCCGAAAATAGGGCGACTCATCACCTTGAAGTGAGCGCCCTTGGACAAGCGATCTACGATCACGAAGATGATGCAACGACCCCTCGAAGTCGATAAGCCCTCAATGAAATACATGGAAATATTCGCCCAAATCTGGATTGAGATGGGGAGGGGATGAAGCAGCCCGGCTAGTAAGAGCTAGTCGGCCTTGCTACACTGGCAGGTGGGGCAAAGGGCGATGAAGTCCTGGACCCGTCTTTTGAGGCCCTTCCAAAAGAACTTCGCCTGAATCCGCTGAAGGGTCTCATGAACCCCTTCATGTGTAGCGTCGTGGATCCCTGCCAAAATCTCTAGAATTAAGGGGGAAGTGTCTGAAAGATAGAGTCGATCCTTGTATAGGATGAGCCCGTCCCGAACTGTCCAATGCGAGGGAAAACTACCCTCTTCAATGCGGAGAAGAAGCTCCTAAAGAGTCAGAGTATCCTGAATCTTTGTCTGCATGCGGTGGTGAAGTGGTGAGGTCGGGTAAGAGATGGCCAAAAGAATCTTTCCTTGTGATCGCGACGGGAGAGAGCGTCGGCTGCTCGGTTCAAGGCCCCTGCATTGTACTCCACACGAAAGTCAAAACCCAAAAGTTTGTTGATCCAACGTTGTTATGGGGCCGTGGTGAGGCGCTGCTCCAAGAGGTACTTAAGACTGAAATGATCGGTGTGAATCAGAAAGGGTCGCCCCCACAAGTACGACCGCCAATGTTGGACAGCCTTAGCAAGTCCAATCAGCTCCTGCTCGTAAGCTTGAAGCTTCTGATGATGAGGGGCGATCCGACGATTGAAATATGTGATTGGGTGGTGCTTCTGTTGTAGCACAACACCGCACCCCTAGCTGGAGGCATCACACTCCACCTAGAACTCCCAAAGTCTAGTAGGCGTCGTACTGGAGCTGAGACCAGGGATTGCTGAAGCGCACGAAAAGCCGTCATCGCCGAGTCCTCCCATGCAAAGTAATGTGTAGGGACCATTGCCCACAATGTCCTAAATTTGGAGAAGTCCATTCCTAAGTCAAAGATATACCTCAGAATGTATTTGATATACTTTCTAGAATCACTGTGCAGGAGATCAGGTCAATCTAGGTGCTCAAGAAATTCATCTAAGTTCACAAGCGTCGAGACACTACACATCACTCGACGCCTGTGACCCAGAAGCATCGACTAATGTCAGGTAGCACAATGTCAGCAAAAAGAGTCTAGATGTGAAGGCACAGTTAAGAAGCGTCGAGCTCCTATACATTGCTTGACTTCTACAGATAAAAAACGTTGAACGACTAAAGATTGCTCGACGCTTAAGAAGGAGGTGTTGAGAGATTCAGTCTAAGTAGAAAGTGTCGAGCATCTACACATCGCTCGACACCTTATAGAAAAAGCGTCGACAGAGATACATAATGCTCAACGCCTTTTTCCTGAAAAGCGCTGAGTTAAGAAATGAGTAACAGTACATCTACAGCAAGCTGAGCCATGTCGAGGTGATGACTATGTCTAAACTCCTCCTCTATTCCGAAGCCATTAAAGACCGTTGAAGATCTTGCGTCATGCTGACGTGGAGGAATGTCTCAGATGTCACGGATGGTGGGTTATAAATAGAAGGCAAGACCTATGATTTTGTAGTTGAACATTCCTATTGAAGGCTATTATCTTCTCCGTCGTTCGAGGGAAAATCTGAGGAAGAATCTGAAGAAGCCATCTCATCTTTCAGAATCGTACTACAAGAAATTTCTTTAGCAATCTGGTGTTGAGTTTATTTTCTGAAGAGAGAAGGTTAAGGAGGAAGAATCTGTCTTCCTAAAGAAGAACAGTCATCACCGCCTGTGCAATTCAAGAAGATCATTTCGTTGTTGCTGTTCTGCTGAAGATTTCTATCTGATCTTTCAGATAGATCAAGAAGACTCAATACATTGAAGAATCTGAGTCTAAGTGTTATTTCCACTTCTTTCAATTTCTGTAGGATCTAAGTTGTCAGATCTGAGTGTAGGATCTTTCAAGGATCTGAGGTGTAGGATCTGGTGTGATCTGAGTTGTAAGATTCAGGGGTGAATCTGAGTGTAAGCCTATTGTTATAAAGGCTGAGGTAGGATCTGTTGAGATCTGAGATTGTATGATCTGTTGAGATCTGAGAGTGTAGGATCTATTGAGATCTGAGACTGTAAGATCTCTTGAGATCTGACCCGTAAGACCTTTTTTGGTGGTCTGAGATCTGGAGGAGATATAAACCCTATCTAGCACACTGCTAGAGGGGAGAAGGGGGAAAGTGGATTACCCAAGATCAGGGAACCACTATAAAATTCTGTGTGTTTGTAATTGTGTTTGTTTCTTGAAAGCTCTGATCTTCATTCACATTCATTTAGGATTTAATCAAGAATTGCAAATAGATTTTAAAATAACATATTCACCCCCCCCCCCCCCCCCCCTCTAGGTGATTTGCTACCCTTAAATAAAGTCTTTCAAGTGGTATCAGAGGGAGGTTGTTCAAGAAAAAGGTTTAACAGCTTGAACAAGACCTCCTAAGGGTAGATTTGTTAAGTTGTGATGGCTAACAGTGAAGGGAACAAGGAATTCACATCAATGAAGTTACCAATCTGCAGAAAAGAGAACTTTGGGATTTGGAAGGAAAGGGTCAGATTATTCATGGAAGCCTCTGACCCTAGGATATACATCACAGTACTAGAAGGACCTTTTGTTCCAATGAAGGTCTCATTCACAGATGGAAATATCAAGACTCCCAAAACATATTCTGAAATGACTAAAGATGAAGTGATTCTGGACACCATGGATAAGAGAGCTCAGAACATCATTGTGAGTGCTATTGAGGATTCAACCTTCCAGAATTTAGTGCATTGTAAAACTGCCAAAGAAATGTGGGATTCTCTCATTGTCTATATGGAAGGGACTGAAGAAGTCAGATATGACAGGAAGTCTCTTCTGAATCAGCAATATGAGGCTTTCAGACAAGCCAAGAAAGATTCAATAGCAATCTGCTATGAGAAATTCTTTAAAATTGTAAATGGTCTGAAAACCTATGGAAGAACATTTACAGATTATGACCTGAATGATAAATTTTTAAGATCCCTGAACAAAGAATGGGATATCAAGATCTGTGCTATCAGGGAAATGGGAAATCTGGGAAACATTCAGCCACAGAATCTATATGGGAAACTTCTGTCCCATGAACTTCACCTGAACACCAGAAAAGCTGAAGAAGGACACAACAAAGAAAACCCCATTGCCCTAAAAGCAGAAAGTTCCAAGAGAAGCAAAGAAAGGATATCATCATCTCCCAGGATACCATTTGAATCTGAAGAATCAGAGACCAGTAATTCTAACTCTGAAATATCAGATAGTGAACTGGCACTCTTCACCAAACAATTGAAAAGAATGCTCAGAAGAAAACAACATTGGAAAACTGGGTCTTCTCAGCCATCCAGATCCAAGAAGCACTCCAACTACTCAGAAGGATCCAGACCAGATTCCAAGAAGGACAGGTATAATTCTAAACATAATAAATCTAATTCAGAAGAAATTGTGTGTTTTGGATGCAGGAAATCTGGGCACATGATTGCTGATTGTCCATCAAAAAGAAAGAACAACAAGAAGTCTGATGAAAGGAGGCACAAGTCTGACAAGAAACATGAGAGGAGCCTAATAGACAAGAAAGGTAAAGTCACTCTCAGTGACAGTGAGTCTTAATCATCTGATTCAGACAGTGAAGAGGCACTCATAGCACTGATGGCTGTCCATGAAAGTGAAGACATTCTGAACCAGAGATCTATGATAAGAGCCCCACTATCAAAGTCTGAAAGTGAGGAGGATGGAGAAAAAATAGGACTCATGTCCCTTAGTGATGAAGAGGACCAGGAGACAATCTCCAATGTAAAGGTACTTGATAAAACTCCTTTATCTGATTCTGAATCTGAACATAAAACTATTTCACTATATGAAATGTTTGAAAAATATGAGTCAATTCTTAAAGCTCTCATAAAGAGTAAAAAGATTAACAAAAAATTACATAATAAAATAGCTGAACTAAAAGAGACTAACTCCCAATGCTCTGAGACAGCTGAGAGGCTAAATCAGGTAAGCAAGGAGCTTAGCAAATTGAAAGCTATGTCTATCATTCACATTCAGACAATATGCACTAAGGAGAAATTAATAAAAGAACTTGAAGCTAAACTCCTAGCTGAAAGGAAGCTTGTGGCAAAATTCTCAAAACCACAAACTATCCTTCCCATAATAGACACATTCTCTACACAATACAGATGTGACATAGGATACAATGGGAAGGCAGAAAATAAATCTAAAAATAATGACAAGGCACCCATGCAACCTATAAAATTCAACAAAGCCATGCTTATCACAAATGAGCATGATCTAGAGGGTGTGTATGAGCATTGGAAGGGTGAGTGTTCCACTAGAAAAGCTCACTCAATTCAACCAATCATTAGTGATGCCAAATCTCTATATAAAGAAAAAGGATTAATTCATCATGACTCCTTTGTATTTGGAGCAAACACCAAATCCAAAAGAGAGGAACTGAGACCAGTAGTGAAAACTACTGCTGTCAAGAAAACTAAATCAGCAAATTTCATTGAAACACTTTACAAAACTCCATTGAATAAGGCAATTAAACAAAATATAAGTCAACCCAAAGAGGTGAGAAGACCTCAAAGGAGATATAACAAATATGAATGTTGGTGTTGTGGAAAGGTTGGTCATTTTGCTCTTGACTGCTGGTTCAACCCAACTATTCCAAGAATTAATTCTGAGAAACCAGTACTCAGACCAGTGGCAACACACACAGCACAAAGGTTCAAACAACAAGTAAAGATACCAGCTAATACTAACAAGGTTCTAGGACCCAACTCTGTGTGGGTTCCTAAGAAAAAGTAATTTTCTTATTGCAGGCTTGTCCGAAGACCAATCAAATTCCTATCTGGTATTTGGACAGTGGGTGCTCTATGCACATGACAGGAACAAGAAGTCTGATGAATGACTACATTTCTGTGAAGAATGGACCAAAGGTTAGCTTTGGAGGGTCTGACAAGGGTAAAACTAAAGGTTATGGTAAAATCACAAATGGAACACCATCACCAAAGTTGCTCATGTTGATGGATTGCAACACAATCTCATCAGCATAAGTCAATTAGGTGATCTTGGGTATGACATTTCATTCCACAAGGATGAGTGCCTAATTAAGAAGGAGAATGAGATAATTCTCTCAGGCACTAAGAGTGGTAACATTTACTGCTTAAATTTAATATGTTCTGAACAGATAAATCTCATATGCTTAGTAGCTGAAAATAAAGTCTCTAGTAGTGTACAATGGCACAAAAGGTTAGCCCACATAAACTATAAGACTATAAATAAGCTCATTTCAGGAGATCTAGTGAGAGCTGGGCCTAAGTGGAAGTGTGTGCACGAGGGTCCCTGCCATGCTTGTCAAATGGGTAAGCAAACCAAGTCATCCTTCAAACCAATTGGTGAGAAGGATTCCATTAGATGTCTATACCTACTTCACATGGACCTATTTGGACCAATGCCAATTCATAGCCTAGGAGGAAAGATTTACACCCTTGTAATTGTTGATGATTATTCTAGATTCACATGGGTATTCTTCCTAAGACACAAGTCAGATACTATAGAAGTATTCACTAGCTTTGTAAGGCAAATCGAAAATGAAATGGGAAATACAGTAGTCAAGATTAGAAGTGACCATGGGACTGAATTTCAGTCAGGTGCAATGGCCAAATTTTGTGAAAATCATGGCATCTCACAAGAGTTCTCATCCCCTAGAACTCCCCAACAAAATGAGGTTGCTGAGTGAAGAAATAGAACTCTCATTGAATCCAGTAGGAGTATGCTGAGTGATTCCTCTCTTCCTGAGTATTTCTGGGTTGAAGTTGTAAACACAGCATGCCATGTGCAAAATAGGGCACTTGTCTACAAAAGACTGAATAAGACCCCTTATGAGTTAATGAAAGGTAAAAAAAAACCACTATAGCCTACTTCAAAATGTTTGGAAGTAAGTGCTTTGTATTAAATAATGGAAAGCACCATCTCACTAAGTTTGCTGAAAAAGCCCATGAGGGAATCTTTGTTGGCTATAGCTCTCAAAGTAGAGCTTATAGAATCTTCAACAAAAGCTCAAATAAGATAGAAGAATCTATACATATTGTATTTGATGAAACCAGCCTTATTTATAAGGATCTGGGAAGTCTCTCTAGTAATGCAGGTTCTACACAGAAATTGAAGGAGATGAGTATCAATGAACAACACATTGAAAGCAATGAAGAAACTAATGGGACTGTGATTGTGACTAGAGAGGATGAGTCTCAAGAAGAAGACAATCATGAAGAACCAATTATTGTTGAAGAACCACAACATCCAGAACCTCTAGAACAGCCAATTCAAACAGATGCACCAGAATCACAAAGGGAGAATAAGAGGTGGAGGAATGCAACCAAACACCTGAAGGATCACCCCAAAGAACAGATTATAGGAAATCCAAATGAAGGTGTGCAAACCAGAGAAGGGAACTCAATACATGAGGCATTGCATCACAACTTCCTATCCAAAATAGAACCTAAGAAATTTGATGAAGCCAATAAGGACTCTTCATGGATATTGGCTATGCAAGAAGAGCTAAATCAATTTGAAAGATGCAAGGTCTGGATATTGGTTCCAAGACCAAAGAAACACAAAGTCATAGGGACCAAATGGGTATTTAGGAATAAGCTGGATGAAAATGGTGTGATTATCAAGAACAAAGCAAGGTTGGTTGCCCAAGGATATAGACAGCAGGAAGGCATAGATTTTGATCAAGTGTTTGCTCCTGTAGCAAGATTGGAGGCAATCAGACTATTCCTGGCATTTGCAGCACATATTGGATTCATAGTATATCAAATGGATGTGAAGTCAGCATTCCTTAATGGAACAATACTGGAGGAAGTATATGTAGAACAACCCCGAGTTTTATTGATTCTACTCATCCAAACTATGTCTATCTTTTACTAAAAGCTTTGTATGGTCTAAAACAGGCACCTAGGGCCTGATATGAGACACTATCTAGATTTCTTATTGAGAACAAATTCTCAAGGGGAAAGATAGACAAGACATTGTTTCTTAGGGTAGTTAAAGGTCATATTCTACTAGTACAAATATATGTAGATGGCATAATTTTGGCTCAACTGATAATAACCTTTGCAAAAGGTTTGCAAGCCTTATGCAAGAGAAATTTGAAATGAGCAGCATGGGTGAGCTCAAATACTTCTTGGGACTCCAAGTGAAACAGTCTGAGGAAGGAATTTTCATTTCTCAGACCAAGTACACCAAAGAGATCATCAAGAAGTTTGGAATGGAAAATTCCACTGTCATGAAAACCCCAATGGCAGCCAATATGTCACTGGACAAGGATGACAAGGGGAAACCTATTAATGAAACCTTGTACAGAGGCATCATTGGCTCATTGCTCTACCTAACTGCTAGCAGGCCAGACATTATGTTCTCAACATGTGTGTGTTTGTTAGGTACCAAGTGAACCCTAAAGAATCACTACACTGCTGTCAAAAGAATCCTGAGATATCTGAAAGGTACTCTTAATCTTTGCCTTTGGTATCCTAGAAGCAATGATTTTGAACTAACTGGTTTTTCAGATGTTGACTTTGCAGGATGCAAGGAGGACAGAAAAAGCACATAAGGCACCTGTCAATTCCTTGGCAAAAGGCTAATATCTTGGAGTAGCAGGAAGCAGACCAGTGTAGCTATCTCTACAGCAGAATCTGAATACATCTCAGCTGGAAACTGCTGTGCTTAGCTACTATGGATTCAACACCAACTCCAAGACTATAAAATCCAGCTAAGTAAGTCTCCTTTATATTGTGATTCAACTAGTGCTATTGCTATAGCTAATAACCATGTATCACATAGTAGAACAAAGCACATAGAAATTAGATATCACTTCATAAGAGAACATGTAGAAAATGGAGACATAACAATTGAATATATCCCCACAGACAAACAAGTGGCTGATATATTCACTAAACCCCTGGATGAAACAAAATTCAATAACTTCAAAATTGAGTTAGGAATGCTAAAAATGGAATGAAATTATCCTGAAACAAAATAAAATAAAACTAGAATAAATGACAATTCTCAAATAAGTACAGAAAATGAAATAAATAAATGAAAATAATAATTAAGTCATAAAAGGTGAGTGGAGTTATACATGACGTCGAGCAAGGATACCTGGCGTCGAGCGAAGATACCTGGCGTCGAGAGAAGATACCTGGCGTCGAGAGAAGATACCTGGCGTCGAGCGAAGATAAATGGTGTCGAGCGAGGATAACTTACGTCAAGCAATCTCAACGCTTGTGCGAAAAGAGCAAGGCCGTCTCTGTTGGAGCATGCGTTCCGCACTCGTCCGATTTGAGAATAACAAATCCCAAATGTATTTTATCCTATTTTTGATTAATGGTGTGCAGATAACAGGTGCAAGTATAACATGTTTGCAATTGGAGCAAAATACCGATTTTCCAGAAATTAGAGCTATCGGAATTCCGACAGCTAGCTAACGGATTTCCGATAGCGCACGATTTCTTCACAGCGGTTGAGAGCTAACAGATTTCTGACAGCGCACGATTTCTTCCCAGCGATTTAGAGCTATCGGATTTCCGACAGCGATATCGGATATCTGACAGCCCACGATCTTCCCACAACTCTACGACGTGCAGCAGTTACGCAAGCTAACGGAATTCCGATAGTGATATCGGATATCTGACAGCCGACGATCTTCCCACAACTCTACGACGTGCAGCAGTTACGCAAGCTAATAGATTTCCGATAGTGATATCGGATATCCGATAGCCCACGTCTCAACAACGGCCTCCACTTCGCGCAGAAACTTCGAATTAGTGGGACACGTGGCAGCCTCTGGAGATATCGGATTCTGGCGATACCTAGCTATCGGACGGCGACAGCTCTTTTTTATTTAAAGGGTCCAGAACTTCGTGGATTTCATTCCTTCAGACATTCAAGCCTTCTTCCTGAGTGTTATCGTCCAGAGAGCTCCATAGAACGAAAATCCCCATCCTTGAAGAAGAAAAGAGAGAGCGAAGCCGAAGATTGTACACGCGTTCCAAGGAGACTTTCTCAAGGATTCTTCGTTGCTTTGGTCCAGAAATTCTAAAGGGGGTTTTTAATTTGTATTTCATTTATATTTACAACTTGTAATCGTTGTAGAAATCGTCGTCTTGCGTGCGACGTCTAAGTCCATGTGATGCTTAGGGGAAATCATCACCTTGTGTGTGGTGTTAGATCCTTGTGTGGTCTAGGGTAAATCATCGTCTTGTGTGCAGTGTCAAGTCCTTGTGTGGCTTGGGAGAAAATCATCGTTGTGTGTGCTGCGTCTAGATAAAGATTTGATTTAGGGGGAGTCTAGTGTCTATATCTGGGAGATATAGACTATAGCCAACCGGTCCTTAGGAGAAGGACCGGTGAAAAGAGATAAGAGATTTTATTAATTGTAAGCCTTTGATTCCAAGCTTTATTGGAATCATTTCTACTCATTATCTTTGATGAAATAAAATCTTGTTTTTAAATTCAATTATTTGTCTCTATATTCATATATTGTTTATTTTGTTACAAAAATTATCAAAGGTTTAAATTGCACTTATTCACCCCCCCCCCCCCCCCCTCTAAGTGTGCCACAAGATCCAACAAGTGGTATCAGAGCTAGGTTAATTCCTTATAAGGTTTAACCACCTGGAATTATGGCGCACCAAGATCATGCATTTTCCGAGGGGCAAGGAATAACTAGACCACCATTATTTACGGGTTCCGATTATAATTATTGGAAAACTATGATGAGGTGTTCTTTAATATCATTAGATATTGAAGTATGGAATATGATAGAAACAAATTATACTCATCCTACTTTTACAATTGGTGATATTATCATGGAGAAACCCAAAGATAAATGGGATGACCAGGATAAATTAAAATGCAAAAATAATGCAAAAGCAATGAACGCATTATTTTGTGCTCTTGATAAAACTGAATTTAATAGAACCTGCGCATGTCAAACTGCATATGAAATTTGGAATTTATTGGAAATTACTCATGAAGGTACCTGAAAGTGCACAGTTAACCTCACTAGAATTCTCTAGAGGGGGGGAGTGAATAGAGATTTAAAATATTTTGTGCAATTATATATATTTGTATGTGGTGATCACAGATTAAGGCTTCCCACGCACCAACAAGAATTAAGTAAGTAAAGAAAGTAAATGCAAGAAAAGAAATCACAACACAACACAAGGAAATATAGTGGTTCCCCAAACTTTGGGTAGTCCACTCTTCTACCCCCTTGGTAGGAAATTCACTATCTTGCACTGAGTCTTTTGATAAGGAGACTCTTAGAACCACCCTGAGTCTTTTGATAAGGAGACTCTTAGAACCAACCTGAGTCTTTTGAAAAGGAGACTCTTAGAACCAGTACAACTGAATTTTTTGAAGAGATTCTAAAAACTCTTTTACAATATGTGAGAGTGAAAATAAGAAAAAGAAGAATAAGTTTTTAAGACAAGAAAGAATCTTCTTCCTAGCAAGAAGATTGGAAGCACAAGAAGTAGTGAATGAAATCTCTCTTCTATAGTGAGAAGGAGATTGTAGTCCTTTTCTCTCTTTTGTGAGAGCTATCAGAGTTTGCAGCAGTATGGCTTCAGAGTGAGAAGGAGAAGGAAGCTTGATCTTTGCTGCAGCATTATTTCTCAATTCTCTCTTTTCACTTGGGAGCTCTTCCTCTTTTTCAAATGTAAAATGGTGGAACACTTCTATATTGCTCTCTGTCGACCACCTTGTTATTTATAGCTCTGTTCATTAAAATAACACTATAGGAGAGTAATCAATTAGCAGGCAGAGTATTAGAAAGAAGGAGAAATTTCCATAACAATTATATCCATAGAAGGAAAGTATTCATTCTGATTTCAAATAGTGTCCATAATGGATTTAATCAAATTAGCCAAGAATTCATTAGAGGAAAAGAATAATTCAGAACGGCTATAAAGAATAATTTGATTCCATATAAATCAGATCTATGAAAGAAGGAAAGAGATCTGGCGATTTTTGAATTGATCATAGAAATCGACGTGCGTCGATTACTATTCGACGTAAGCGTCGAATTTGTCCTGGCAGAACGTCGAGAGATGAATAAGGAAGGTGCGTCGACTAAGGTGCGTCGACTTCTCAAGATACGTCGACTAGAAGTCAGAGCTACGTCGACATAGGATACGTCGAATTCTTCTTAAAGGTACTTCGACTCATTCTGAAAGGAACGTCGATACTACTTCGATGTTGCGTCGAATACTATTCGACGCATATTTACTTAACCTTGATTTTCCTTTCTTAGAATTCATATTCAACTCATTTTCAGGGGTTAAGAGACATCATTTTCCCAACAGTACCTCGCGGGTGAAGGATTCAAAGCTTTTCCAATTGGAGTCAGAATTTTAAAAGTTCAGGATGGAGGTAGATGAGGATGTGGATACCATTGTACACAAGATTCACCAAGTTGGTAAATGACTCAAAAGTTTTAGAAATTTTTTTTTTCAAATGGTGACTTGGTGAGAAAACTTCTTAGATCTCTCCCCCCTAAATTCAATCCCAAAGTGACGGCTATTTTTGAATCTCATGATCTTAAAGCACTTAATATTGAAAGCCTGATTGAGAACTTGAAAACTCATGAAGTTGAATTGAAAATTCAACAACAAGAGTATATGGAGCCAAAGAAGAAGGGATTGGCTCTAAGATCTAAGAAGGAGGAAAGTAGTGATTCTGAGGACGAAGAAGAAGATGAGGAAAGTTTATTTATTAGAAAGTTTAGAAAATTTATGAAAAATCTAGAGAGGAGGAATTCATTTAAGAAGTATTATAAGGAGGAGACGTTTAGAAAGAAAAAAAGAAAGGAAGACGATGAGGAGGAAGAGAGACCGCCACCGGAGTGCTATCACTGCAAGAAGTTAGGACACATCCGAAGCAAGTGTCCAAAGTACTTGAAAGAACTTAAAGAAAAGAAGCACAAAGGGACGAAGAAGGTGTTGAAGTCGGAAACATGGGATGATACTACTTCTGAGGATGCAAGCAGTTCAAGCTCAAGTAAAGAAGAGGAGGCCAACATGTGCTTAATGGGAAAGAGCGTCATATCTGATGACGAATGCAGTGTCCAAAGTGACACTGAGGTAACTCCTCCAACCTACGATGAATTATTTTCTGAATTTTTAAAGACTTGCAAATTTTTTGAAAAGAGTTTAAAAGATAATGATTTTCTTAAATCTGAAAATGAAATTTTGCTTAAAGAAAACAAAAAATTGTTAAATGAAATTAAGACTATTGGAAAAAGAGAAATTTCTTGCCAAGAGTGTGATCACTTTTTGGGAAGAATTAAAGAACTTGAAGAATCTCTTTCCAAATCTCATTCTACAATAAAAATCCTTACCAAAAAGAATGAGATTTTAGAGAGAGATCTGAAATCTTCAATTTCCAAAGTTCATGAGGGAAAGAAATCTTTTGAACGTAAATGTGTAAATCTAGTATCCGAGAATACAGAAATGAGAAACCAGATTCATGACTTAACGCTAGCCATGAAAAAATTTGGAATGGGCCGAAGATCACTGGATATGATCTTAGAATACCAACGCCATGGATCTGGAAGGTTTGGACTCGGATACACGTCAGGAAGCTATCGCCCGACGATACCCACTGTCGTCGGCGACAGCGAAAAATCCAGAAATTCTGTTTTTAAAAATTCCGAAGTTAATAAACTGTCTAATACAGCATCCTCATCCAGTAAAAGTCCAGAAAAATTATACTCTTCTCAATACATTACATGTTCCAAATGCAATAGATTTGGTCACACTACGGACTCTTGCTGGAGGAAAGGAAAAAGTAAAATTAAACAAATCTGGGTGCCTAAGGCTTCTACCTATACTATGGGTGGAACCACTTGGGTAACCAAATCTTTACTCACCTCTTCTTTCTAGGTGTGTTGGTAGGCTAAGGACAAAGAAGACGTGTGGTACTTGGACTCGGGTTGTTCAAAGCACATGACGGGAAATAAAGAGAAGTTCCTTAGCCTGGAGATGAAGAAAGGAGGAGTTGTTACATTCGGAGATAATGGAAAAGGAAAAATCATCGGAGTTGTGAGTAACAAAAAATTTTCAATTTTAAATGTTTTATTTGTAGAAGGTTTAAAACATAATTTGATTTCTATTAGTCAATTATGTGATAAAGGCTTAGATGTTTTATTTGAATCTTCTACAAATTTGTGCAAAATTATTAATTCTAAAACAAATGAAATTGTTTTTACCGCACCTAGATGTCATAATGTATATATGATTAAATTTCTTAATTTTTCAAATTCTACTTTAAAATGTTTTTTTATCAAAAAATGATGAATTAGAATTATGGCATAGGCGACTTGGACATACTAGTGCCAAGTTAATTACAAAACTTTCAAAAGATAAATTTATTAAAGGTTTACCATTGTTAAATGGAAATTTATCTTCTTCATTATGTGTGCCTTGCCAAAAAGGAAAATTTTCAAAATCATATCTTTCAAAAGTAAAAATATTATTTCTACCACTAGGTCACTTCAATTAATACATATGGATTTATTTGGGCCAATTGGAATTCCTAGCTTATGAGGTAGAAAATATACATTTGTATTGATTGATGATTATTCTCGTTTTTGTTGGACTTTATTTCTAACCTCCAAATCCGATGCATTTTCAGAATTTTCAAAATTATGTTTGCATATTCAAAATGAATTTGAGTTAAAAATTAAACGCATACGATCGGATCATGGAGGAGAATTTGAAAATGAAAAGTTTATTTCTTTTTGTACGGAGTTAGGAATTAAACATGAATTTTCCGCTCCACGCACACCACAGCAAAATGGTGTAGTGGAGAGGAAAAATAGAACTCTTCAAGAGTTAGCCCGTACGATGCTATCTGAATTTAAATTACCAAAATCTTTTTGGGCTGAAGCGGTTAGTACGGCATGTTATGTAATTAATAGAGTAATGCTTCGCCCTATTTTAAAATTAACTCCTTATGAATTAATTTTTAATAAAAAACCAAATGTTTCTTATTTCAAAGTTTTTGGTTGTAAATGTTTTATTTTGAATTCTAAAGATTTCTTAGGAAAATTTGATGAAAAATATGATGAAGGTATTTTTATTGGGTATTCTTCAACTAGTAAAGCTTTTAGGATTTTTAATAAAAGAATAAAAATAGTTGAAGAATCTATTCATGTTAGGTTTGATGAGTTTGCTTCATGTGTAGAAAAGAAAATTACAGGAAAAGAAGATGAACCCCTTCCTTCGGTGGAGAATGATGATGAAGAACTTGGAGAAAATGAAGAAAAAAAAGAAGAAGAAAGAGAAGGAGAAAGAGAAGAAGAAGATAGAGAAGAAGAAGAAAGAGAAGAATATGTGCCTCCAAGTGAATTGAGATTTTCAAAGGATCATCCAAAGGAGCTTATCATTGGAGATCCGCAAAAAGGGGTTAGTACTCGTTCATCGTTACATGTTTTATTTTCAAACCTTTGCTTTGTCTCTGAAATAGAACCAAAAGATCTTTCCACCGCCTTAAATGATGAATTTTGGTTTTTAGCTATGAATGAAGAACTTAATCAATTTGAACGTAATAAGGTTTGGAATCTTGTAGAACGACCCAAAAATCGTCCTGTAGTTGGAATCAAGTGGATTGTTAGAAATAAAGCCAGATTAGTTGCAAAAGGATATGCACAAATTGAAGGGATAGATTTTGATGAAACTTTTGCACCCGTAGCAAGATTAGAAGCTGTTAGGATATTTCTTGCATTTGCTTGTTTTAAAAGATTTAAATTATATCAAATGGATGTCAAAACCGCATTTTTAAACGAGTATATAAAAGAAGAGGTTTATGTAGAACAACCCCCTGGCTTTATAAATGAGAAATATCCAAATTATGTTTATAAATTAGATAAAGCGCTTTATGGATTAAAACAAGCGCCTCGTGCTTGGTATGATCGATTAACTCAATATTTGTTAAAGCACGATTATAAAATAGGAAGTGCCGATTCTACACTGTTCATTAAGCAAATTGATCATGATTTAGTTATTTTGCAAATTTATGTTGATGATATTATTTTTGGAGCCACTAATGAAGAGTTGTGTAATGAAGTAGTTCAAATTATGAAAAATAAATTTGAAATGAGCATGGTAGGAGAACTTTCATATTTTCTAGGTTTTCAAATTACACAAAAACATGATCGTATTTTTATATGTCAATCCAAATATATTCATGATATGTTAAAAAGATTTTGATTTGAAAATCTTAAGCATGCAAACACTCCTATGAGTACTTCACTAAAATTAGGAAAAGATGAAAGTGGAGTTTCAATTGACCAAACCCTTTATAGAAGCATGATAGGATCATTATTATATTTAACCGCATCTAGACCTGACATTATGTTTGCCGTTTGTGTATGTGCTAGATTTCAGGCTAATCCTAAAGAGTCAAAAGCGGTGAAACGCATCTTTCGATATCTTATAGGAACATCTAAATTAGGATTATGGTATCCTCATAATGATTCCTTTAATTTACATGGCTTTTCGGATTCAGATTATGCGGGATGTTCTTTAGATAGGAAAAGCACTAGTGGCACTTGTCATTTATCGGCCCTTCACTTATATCATGGTCGAGTAGGAAACAGAATTCTGTTGCCCTCTCTACTACCGAGGCCGAATATATTGCACTAGGTAGTTGTTGTGCCCAAGCTCTTTGGATGTCACAAACATTAGAAGACTTTGGCATGCAACAAAGTAGTGTAGAATTAAAGTGTGACAATAAAAGTGCTATAGACTTAACTAATAATCTCGTATTACACTCTAGATCTAAGCATATAGATGTCCGACATCATTTTATAAGAGATCATATTAAGAAGGGTAATGTAAAAATCAATTTCATAGGAACGGATTCACAACTAGCGGATATATTCACTAAACCGTTACCGGATTCCCGTTTTTCTATGCTTAGGCTAGAATTAGGAATCCTAGACATTTCACAATGATTATATCACTATTTATAACCCATAAAATTTAACAAAAAAAACATTACGATAGCTATTCATTTTTAAAAAAAAAGGAAGAAAAACTAAATCTTAACATAGACATTCACCATCATATTACATGTCCAAATATCAAAAATTATTACAGAATTTTAATAAAAAAAAGTACTTAAAATGTCTCATAAAAGAAATTCACAAAATTAGAGAGAGATCTGGGCTGGGCAGCTGTCGGATGGCGACAGTAGGATGTCGGATGGCGATAGCTCCCAGAAGTCTTTTTCACTCCGAATCCTCTTCATTTCTACTGCCTGCTCCACTACTTTCTGGAATATCATAATCTGATTTCCTTATCACTGTCTTCCTCCGCCGACCCTGACTAACCGATTGGCGACGCGGCTCCTCCTCCGTCGGCACTTCCCATTCTGCGGCTTCAGCAGGCGTAGGCTTTAATTTAAGTCCCTTCACAAGGAACTTCATGAACTTCTGCATTCGCGTCCGATCCTTCTTCACCTCTACTTTATGTTCTTCAAAGGACCTTCTATGCTCTTGAAAATCATCTATATGTCTATCCAACCTTGTTTGGAAAGAATCGAGTGCCTCCCGCATAGACCCTCCACGTGCAATAGGAGGCTCTCTCATTTCCGTAGTAGGCGACTTCCGTTGATTTTTCTTACTTTTTTATACTCGCCGTTTGATATATATCCGGGACACAATCTCCAACATAAAAGCTTTGATCTATCCATGTATATTTCTTGAACAGAATATGCTGGATAATCGCACCCAACGGGAGGGTGTGTGCCTTTTTCCATTCAGGACTTTTGAGGCGAAATGTATAACGAATCATAGACAAAAGAAGATCGGCCACATCAAATAATTCGTTCTCCACTATATAGTAAGTCACAAGACTAAGTTGAGCCGTAATACTATGGGTATCACCGGACTTCAACATAATCGTGTGCCTTAGTATATCTTGAACAAGATGAGCATCGTCTGTCAATGTCGTCATACTGGTTATAAGGTTCTTTGTAGAATTACCATGCAAAGACATGTTCATTAGGGTCCAATCTCTCTCAAGTCTATAATTCTCCACTATGTCCAAAACATTCTCACTTTCCATTATTCCAAATTCACTTCTTAAATCAATGGGAGTGATCTCCACATATTGGCCTTGAATTTTGTATCTAACTCCTCCATTCAAATCCGTATATGAAGGGTCCTCAATATGATTATAAAATTCTCGTACTAAATAGGAGGAGAAGATATCTTGGATAATGACCGAAAGTATACCTGCCTCAGCAAGCATATAATAGACACGTTCATGTCGGGGGAGATCAAATTCAACAACTTTTGAAATTCCGATTTGGGCTTTCTCTATGCCCGGATAGCTTTGATAAGACGAGTGAGCGTCTCCTGACTCACTCCTTCGCGATCTCCAACTGGATGACATATCTACATGAGAGATAAAAGAATTTTTTTCTTAAAAAAAATGGACCTGTCGGAAATCCGATACCCCTCTGTCGGATATCCGATAGATAAAAACTTATGTTTCCGAAAAATCATTTCACAAACATTCTTAGTCTCACAAATACACAAATTTTTCACACTGAAAATGTTCTTCTACATCTATATAATTTTGACAAATCTTTTGTGAAAACACTATTCATCATCTTCTTCATATAAAAACGAAGTTCTAATTTTTTTTTAAAAAAAACAACTTCACAAGATCTAAACCTTCTTTTGAACACCAAAATCTAAAATGTCAAGATCTCCTAAAATGATTCTTCACAAAAACCAAATGAAAACAAAGAGGAATGTCAAAATCAAGCTCTACATTTTTTCTCTTCTTCACAAAAACTCCATGAAAACCAAGATCTACAATATCTAGATCTACATTTTTTCTTCACAAAACTAAATGAAAACCAAGAGGAATATCCACATCACAAAACTATTTGAGAAATTCTAAACAAAACTTCAAAAATCCAATTTTCTCACCTTAGATCTGAAGTTTTTCGATGACCTGGAGCTCTGGATCTCGAAAATATTCCTAAAACTGAAGTGATGTGTCGGTGGAATGACAAAACGCGTCTTTTTATATTTTTAGAGATGTCGAATGGCGACATCTAGCTGTCGGAAATTCGACAGCTCCCAGAAATTGACCTCTCTTCTCTAGCTATTTTCATTCCCTGTTTCTCTAAATGTTCAAATGAGATTTTTATAATATTGCATAAATGATTTTTTCATGTGTTATCTTTCATACAAATAGCTTAACACTTAATTATGATGTTCAATCTTAAGTTATCATTGTAATGACACTTTCATATAGGAATTACGAATTGTTTTCGCATGCCTCTAAGTATAAGAAATCTTTTATCTATGACAATGAGCAATCACAAACACTTACTTTTCCATTACATATAAATAAAATTTATTTTATACATACATCATGATTGCTCGAACATAACAAAATACATTTCATAAATGCTACCTTCAACTTTGCTACTTTGCACTTATTCAAATTATACCATTTTTGCATGCAAGTGAATTTGGAGATCCTTTACATATATGAATACCAATAAAAAGGGGAGGCAAATTCAAATGCAAAACATACATTTTGCCAAAAATTTTGCAAGAAATAAAAAATTGAAAAGGATCCTCCACCAAGCAATACTTAGCCTCCTGATAAGTCTTAATGAGCATTGTGAGGTTAAGCACCTTGGAAAGAATTGTAAAGTGTCTTGTTATGCAAAAACATAATGGTCCTTTTATATACTTGCAAAGTTTCTATAAGTTCATAAGTTTTGGCTTTATGTATATTTATGTTATGTTTAACAATTACATGATTAAGTATATTATAAATATATTCATATGTATTCTTTCTCAAAGTATCACTACTACACTTCATTGTTATTTATAAAATTTCTTCTTATGAGAATTGGACCGAAATAATTCAATATTCTACATTCTCATGTGTCTTTCTCTGATAATTGAAATTGAATCTTCTAATGGTTAAGTATATTTGCTTCTATACATTATAACACATTACTAGAATGCTTAGCCTAATCTCTACGGTTTCCTATCTCATATCTTATAACTTACAAGGCTTCCGCTAGTGCACATTCCGCTAGTGCACTCCACCTTTCACTATACTCTTTCTTATTTTTCTTCCATATCTCTACTATACTCCTTCCTCGTCTCTATTCATTGCTTTTGATAATATCAAAGGGGGAGAAGATAATAAGAAATCATAAGTAATCACTTAAATCACTTAAATCACATAAAATACTTAATTAATTAAGTGAGCATTCATGTAGGGGGAGTTTATATGTAGGGGGAGTTTATATGTCGGGGGAGAATATTTTGGGAAATCATATCATATTAAGGGGGAGATCATGAAGATCAAAAGTTCACACTTGTACACACATGATATACTTTTCAGTATCTTTATAGGATTTATTCGATTTCTTTTTATAAGGATTTGTTATTATCAAAAGGGGGAGATTGTTGGAGCATGCGTTTCGCACTCGTCCGATTTGAGAATAACAAATCCCAAATGTATTTGATCCTATTTTTTATTAATGGTGTGCAGATAACAGGTGCAAGTATAACATATTTGCAATTGGAGCAAAATACCTATTTTCCAGAAATTAGAGCTATCGAAATTCCGACATCTAGCTAACGGATTTCCGATAGCGCACTATTTCTTCCCAGCGGTTGAGAGCTAATGGATTTCTGACAGCGCACGATTTCTTCCCAGCGGTTTAGAGCTATCGGATTTCCGACAGCGATATCGGATATCCGACAGCCCACGATCTTCCCACAACTCTACGACGTGCAGCAGTTACGCAAGCTAACGGACTTCCGATAGTGATATCGGATATCCGACAGCCCATGATCTTCCCACAATTCTATGACGTGCAGCAGTTACGCAAGCTAACGGATTTTCGATAGTGATATCGGATATCCGACAACCCACGTCTCAACAACGGCCTCCACTTCGCGCAGAAACTTCGAATTAGTGGGACACGTGGCAGCCTCTGGAGATATCGGATTCTGGAAATACCTAGCTATCGGACGGCGACAGCTCTTTTTTATTTAAAGGGTCCAGAACTTCGTGGATTTTATTCCTTCAGACATTCAAGCCTTCTTCCTGAGTGTTATCGTCCACAGAGCTCCAGAGAACGAAAATCTCCATCCTTGAAGAAGAAAAGAGAGAGCGAAGCCGAAGATTGTACACGCGTTCCAAGGAGACTTTCTCAAGGATTCTTCGTTGCTTTGGTCCAGAAATTCTAAAGGGGGTTTTTAATTTGTATTTCATTTATATTTACATTCATCTTGTAATCGTTGTAGAAATCGTCATCTTGTGTGCGAGGTCTAAGTCCGTGTGAGGCTTAGGGGAAATCATCACCTTGTGTGCGGTGTTAGATCCTTGTGTGGTATAGGGTAAATCATCGCCTTGTGTGCGGTGTCAAGTCCTTATGTGGCTTGAGATAAAATCGTCGCCGTGTGTGCTGCGTCTAGATCAAGATTTGATTTAGGGGGAGGCTAGTGTCTATATCTGGGAGATATAGACTATAGCCAACCGGTCCTTAGGAGAAGGACCGGTGAAAAGAGACAAGAGATTTTATTAATTGTAAGCCTTTGATTCCAAGCTTTATTGGAATCATTTCTACTCATTATCTTTGATGAAATAAAATCTTGTTTTTAAATTCAATTATTTGACTATATATTCATATATTGTTTATTTTGTTACAAAAATTATCAAAGGTTTAAATTGCACTTATTCACACCCCCCCCTCTAAGTGCGCCACAAGATCCAACAGTCTCGACAGGTTAAATCTGAACCATTTGATAAATTTTGTTAAACAAATCTGGCGCGCAGCTATTCATCTTCTTGAACTAGAAATTCTATAAATAGGGAAGACACTTCGTCAGTACCCATGCCCTAGAATTCCCAGTTCGAAATTATCTGCCCTAGAGAATCTCTCCATCAACACTTTCAATCAAAAATCAACAACTACAATGCCTCCCAAGAGCAGTGATTACCTTTACGAAGGAGGCGAGCTCGTTCGCAATGGATTCCAAACAGCACCAGAGGAAATCAAGACAACCATCGAGCTAATTTACAAATCAGGGCTAGAATTCGTTTTATCTGAATCGTCTCTAATCTGGAAACGAGAGGTTTTAGAACTATTCTCCAATGCAATAATAGACATCGCTAACTCGAAGCTTAAAACTACTGTAAATGGTAAGAAGATTAAGATTTCTCCTACAAGACTCGCTAAGGCACTAGAACTGCCAAGACTCATAAGTAATGAAGAAGAAGAAGAGGTGAGTTCTGAGCAGATAAGATTAGCCCAATTCTGGTGTGGGATTGAAACATCACACGAAATTTCTGGGAGTGTATTGAGGAAAGGGATGAACTCAAGAGGAAAGCTACTGACAGATGTAATAGGAAAGGGATTATTATGCAAGACAGGATCCCATGATAAAATCTCCAGGAAAATGTTTGTTCTACTGACCAGAATTATTCATACATTAAAAACTGATTGGGGAAGGGTAGTGTTTGACAGAGTGATAGAATGTGTCCAAGCACCCAACATGGGTAGGATACTGTCTCTATATCTAGTAAAAGTAATCCCAGATTCCTTAAACAAAAGACTTGGATCCAAAATAAATCATATGAAGAAAATGGACATCAGAATGATAGAGAGATGGGAAAGGATTCTGTCAAGCCATCCACCAGCATAATCTTCTCCCAAGCAGAAGAAAGTACAGAAGAAAAAGAAGAAGAAGGTTTCTTCCAGCTCTTCAAGCTCATCATCCTCCAAAAGGAAATCGAAATCCTCTCCAATCCACGATCCTAATCTTACAACATCTGAAGAAGAAGAAGAAGGGAACAAACCTAGGGACAGTATTCCTGACACACCAACAGGTACTGATCCAATACTGGAAGGGGTTGACAAGAACAGCAAAGAAAAAGATGGGAAAGAGAAAGAAGAAGAAGAGAGAGGAGGTCAATCTGGATCCCCTGCTAGAAATGAGGGGGAGGCTCGGGATGAGATCCCTGCTCCTAAGAATATTGATCCAGATAATGCATCATTTGAGGGGGAGGCTCAGGATGAGATCCCTGCTCCTAAGGATCTTGATCCAAATATTGCATCAGTTGAGGGGGAGCCTCAGGATGAGATCTCTGCTCAAGGGAATACTGACCAGTATAATGTAGCAATTGAGGGAGAGTATCAGCCTGAGGTCCCTGCTCAAAAGAATCCTGTTGTTGATGCAATGGATGTGGAAGGAGAGCCTGAAGCCACAAGGAAAGAGACTGAGAAAGTGATCAAGATAGAATCCTCTTGCTCACATATGATCCATAGAGATGACTCTTTCATCAGAGAGGAAAATAGTAGAAGTGCTGGAATAGCAAGAGAAATCAATGTGGATCTAAATCCAATACTACCTCAGATGGAGGAGTTGCTCAATAATCAAAGAAGATTACTGGAGCAGTATATTGAATAAAATAATACAAAAATGAAAAATGAAGTAGATTTTCAGATGAAATTGGTAAGATTTGAAGTCAATCATCAGATGAATGCACTGAGAGAGGAAATGGTAAAAATTTTCAAAAGAGCTGGTGCTTCTGTGGACTATACAATTGAACAACTAGATTCAATCAAAGAAACTTCAAAGGATATTAAAGCAACAGAATCAGATATTGCAAAGACTGCACATGATGTTCAAAAGAATCAAGGAATCTTGAGCAACAACATGCAGGTGTTATACAAAGAACAAGTTGCTCAAATTCTAACAGGCACTGCCAAAATAGAAGCAAGGTTGCAAAAACATGATCCTGATATGCTAGCCAAGGTTGATGTGAGCTCCTATACCCTAAAGGATCAAGTAAAAATGAATACAGATACCATTGATGATCATCTTCTTAAAGTTAAGAAAATTATTGAAGGAGGAGTAAATCATCTGGAGGGTCAGATTAGATTTCAGAAAAATGTTCTAAGAGATCATATAGTTGAAGAAGTCACAAAGGGGGAGAGGTCAATAATTAAAGCCAGCTCTGAGCATGCTATTTGGACCTCTAATTCCATAAGAGAAACTTTAGGCTATCCTCACATCTACTATGATGATCAAGTATCTGAATCTAAGCCTGCATCTCCTACACAAATTCAAAAGCAAATTGCAAAGATGTACAGTCCTGAAGACAAGCACAAGAAAAAGCACATCTCTTATGAGCAAGTAGAATCTAGCAAAAGGAAATTCAGAGAAGAAGTTGAATCAAGAGATGATTATGAACATTGGTCTCCCTCATCAAGGGAAATGATTCTGGCAGCATGGGAAGCTGTGAATGGTAATCCAGGAGAAAGGGAGAAATGGTATTCTGAAGCTGAGTGGTTGAAGCACAGGGATCAGGAGGAGCTGAAGATAAAGTTCAAAGCTGACAAATTGGCTGGGAAAGTTCAGGCAAATGATAAGGAGCCAATCAGATATTTCCCAAAGCCATTTGGCTACTTCAAGAGAAGAAAAGAAGTTGCTGAAGCCCTATCCAAGAGAGTCAAAAGAGGAATAAATATCAAGGAACCTGAACAGCTTTAGGATTTGAATATTTCTTAAAAGTTCTCAGAGACTGTAAGATCTCTTGAGATCTGAGCCGTAAGACATTTTTTGGTGGTCTGAGATCTGGAGGAGATATAAACCCTATCTAGCACACTGCTAGAGGGGAGAAGGGGGAAAGTGGATTACCCAAGATCGGGGAACCACTATAAAATTCTGTGTGTTTGTGATTGTGTTTGTTTCTTGAAAGCTCCGATCTTCATTCACATTCATTTAGGATTTAATCAAGAATTGCAAATAGATTTTAAAATAACCTATTCACCCCCCCCCCCCCCCTCTAGGTGATTTGCTACCCTTAAATAAAGTCTTTCATAATGTCTCTTCAAGATGGAAAACAGTGGTGTTGCAATGATGTTGTACCCCTCGATAAATCGCCGATAGTAACCCGCCAAGCCGAGAAAACCCCGGAGTTCCCGCTGGGATCGGGGAAAGGGCCAATCTGTCACGCTCTGAATCTTGAGGGAGTCAGCGGACACCCCGATACTATAAACCACATGACCCAAGTATGAGACCTTGTCCGTCCCAAATGAACCCTTGGTGCGCTTCAAAAACAATTTGTGAGTCTGGACTAACTGAAAAACTACTCGGAGGTGGTCCAGATGGGACTCCCATGTCGCACTGTAGACCAAAATGTCGTCAAAGAAAACAAACACACAATGACGTAAAAGGTCATGAAATACCTCATTCATGAGGGCCTAGAAGGTGGAGGGGGCGTTGGTGAGCCCAAAGGGCATCACGGGGAACTCAAAGTGGCCATGGTGGGTGCAGAAGTTGGTCTTCTCCACATCCTCGGGGGCCATACACACCTGATGGTAATCAGAGCAAAGGTCCAGCTTTGAGAAGAAGCGGGCGCCGTGCAACTCGTCCAATAGCTCAACCACGACCGGAATAGGAAACTTGTCCTTCACCATCTGCGCATTCAGCTCTCGATAATCGATGCAGAAGCGCCATGTGTCGTTCTTCTTGTTGACCAACAAGACTGGAGATGAGAAGGGGGATACGTTGTGGCGGATGATGCCCTGCTGCAACATAGCGGCGCACTGTCGCTCAATCTCGTCCTTCTGGCGGAACGGATAGTGGCAGGGACGAACAACTACGAGAGTCGTCTCGGGCAGGAGGCAAATGCGGTGATCCTGGCGCCGCAAGGGAGGAAGTCTCGTTGGGGCGGTGGTAGTGTTTTGGTACTCCTGTAAGAGTGCCTCGAGGTCAGAAGGCTCTGTTTGGTCGGCACAAGCGAGAAAAACCTGTCGGACCACGGTCGTCGGACGGCCCTGGCACACCGTCTGGTGGGAGTGATGGCCCCATGTCATCGTCAGTGTATCAAAATCCCACAAAAGTGGCCCCAAGGTGCAGAGCCAACGTACTCCAAACATTACCTCAAAACCTCGTAGGGCAATCACATAGAAGTCCACGTAGGAATGGTAGCCCTCCACTACAATAGGCACTACACGGTAGACTCATGTGCAAGTCATGGTCATGTCGTTGGCAACTTAAACCCGTAGGCTCAGACAGGATGTCACCGGCAGGTGAAATGCTGAGATGTGAGGTCACTAAGAAAACTATGCGTATTGCCCGATTTCATGAGAGCGATCAATGGCTGGCCCACCATCGAAATCTATATCTGAATCGTATCCCCCAACTGGGTCCTGTCATAGCATGAATAGAAAGCTCGGGATCGCCCGGGTCCTCGTCCCCGATGTCCTCGTCAGATGGGTCCTCCACCTCAAGCCAGAAAAGTCACTTGCACTGATGTCCCCGAGTGAAAGACTCGTCACAATTGAAACAGAGGCCCTTGGCCCGGCGGTCTGCCATCTTCTGAGTGGAAAGCCGCCGAATGGTGGACGGTCGGTCTCCTTCTTGGCCTTTGCCGGCTCCCGTGCTAGTCGGGGAAGTAGAAGGGCCAAAACCCCTAGAGGGGCCCTTACCAGATCGACGAGCCAAATACGGACAGTCCATCATCAAGCGTTTCTCGAAAATGCGAGATAAGCTCATGGTTGTGGAGAGGTTCTGAGGAGACTATAGCTCGACGTCCAGGCGAAGTCGCTCGTAAAGGCTCGCGATGAAGAAAGGCACCCGATGTACCGATGGTATGGAAGGGGTACGGGAGACGAGCACCTGAAACCTCTCGATGTAGTCATCAATGGAGCCAGTCTGTCGGTGGGAGATGAGGTCGCCAATAGGATTACCATGAAGGGGAGGGCCGAATCGGAGGGTGCACTGCGACTTAAAGTCCTCCCACACCAGGTTCGGACGTTCACGGCGGACCTGTGAGAACCAGAGGTGTGCAGAACCCATGAGATGGAAGTAAGCCACACCAATCCAATCCTCTTCTGGAGTACGTTGGGTTTCAAAAAACTGTTCGCAGTGTGTGAGTCACGTGAGGGGGTCTTCCCGACCGTCAAAAAACTGTTCGCAGCGTGTGAGCCACATGTAACTCCTTTAAGTCCTGGAGACAAACTAATGATATGCAAGGAAGAAGATGAGAAAGCCAATGAAGCCATGTATCGATCCATAGTAGGATCATTGATTTATGTGATGCATACCTAGTGTCACGGTTTGTCTCAAATCCCAGTCAACAACACTTTACAACCGTAAAACGCATTCTGCGTTATGTACAAGGTACTAAAGCTTATGAATTACTCTATCTAAAAGGAGGATACATGGATCTTCTAGGATCTTCTAGGATATTCTGATGCACATTAGGGAGGATGCCCAAATGATCGTAAAAGCACAAGTGGATATATTATATTTTGTGGTAAAAACCCTATTTCATGGACTTCTAGGAAGCAACATCCAGTAGCGTTATCATCAACAGAGGCTGAATATGTGGCACTAAACGCAGCCACACGTGAAGCACTCTGGTTACAACAACTGCTACATTTCATGCTACATCCGGAAGAAGATGAATAGGTAAAACCGCTCCCTTTACTTTGCGACAATATCTCTGCAATTGTACTGGCGAAAAATCAAGTTTTCCATAACATAAGCAAACATATTGAGCTTAGGTACCATTTTATCCGAGGATTGGTGGAAAAGGGTCATATAAAATTGGAATATTGTTGGTCAGAAGAGCAATTAGCCGACGGCTTCACAATAGCCCTACCACGAGAACGATTCGTTCAGTTAAGGCAAAAAATTAAGATCGTCACCTCCCCTGATTATGAGGGGGGTATTAGAAGATATTCTCGGAAGGCAACATCAGCTTGTGGAAGAACTTCTGGAAGGCAACATCAACTAGTGGATCATCTTCTGGAAGGTCGACAACAGCCACCAAGACAAGCAAGATATGCCCCGACAGAGGAAGATAAGGCATCCTGCATATAAGCACGCTCAGGACTCAAAATATCCCGTAGAAAGAAGACAGACTAAAGTTAAGGCTTGTAAAAATATAAGATATACTTTATGGACTTTTGTATCATGAGTATTAAGTTTATAACTAACCCCCCCCCCCCCCCCCCCCCCCCCCCCCCCCCCCCCCCCCGTTAATCTACGAGAAATTTCCGGGTATCGGACCCAGGTCCGGGATTTTTTCAGATATCATTTTGTACTAGCGGGGTATCTCAGAGATTTTTTGGAGACATCTCAGATGCCCGAACAGTAAAAAGGCTGACATACACTTTTGCGTGTGGGGCTGGGCTGGCTTAGGTGGCGGCAATTCCTTGGTCCCGGACCGTCCGGTACCTGGACATAGAAATTCGACCTAGAGTGATGGAAATTTTTTTTGGTCCGGGTACCGGACCGTGAAAACGGTCCGGGTTTAAATATCGCGAAAATGGCCGCGAAAAAAATTGTTTCCCTCCCAGATCCGCACATTCTCCCTCTTCTCTTCCAGCCGTTGCTCATCTTTCCCCTTCTCCTTTCTCCTTTGTTCCGGCGAGCTGCTCATCTTTTCCCTTCTCCTTTCTTTCGGCGAGCTGCTCCTTTCCCTCCTTCCGGCGAGCTGCACATTTTTCCTTCCTCCTTCATCCTCCTTTCTTCCAGCGAGCAGATAACCTTTCTCATTACTGCATTTTTACCGGCGACAACCGATGTTGCCGTCCAAGCGACCGTCGTCCTATCTTCCGCCGAGAAGTGCAGATCCGCTCCTTCACCATGGAGAAAAATAGAGAAACTTTAGAGTAGAAGAACATTCCGACAGTTAATGTAATCCACGAACGTCCTATCTCTGTCTTTAATGTACTTCTGGTTGTATGTTTGATCCTGTTTTGCAATATGTTTTTTTTGTTGATTGTATAAATTCCGGTCGGAATTTATTTATTTGTACTCTTACTGATTATTCTCCGGTCGGATTTTAATATATTCAGAATAGCTCTTTTCATAGATTATGAATATATTCAGAATAACTATGATTTGATATGATTTGCAATTCAGATTATATAAAATCCAATACTATATTCACATAGCAGATTAGGATTAGGGTTATTGTATTGGATTGAAAAAATAAATGTATTGGGTTATCAAATTCATTATATATTCAAATCTGAATAACAAACCCATTACATATACAATTATGTACTTTGGGTTATTGTATTGGATTGAATAACAAACCATTACATAGCATATTTTTTTAATCCTTTTTTTTCAGATTATATATAATTTGAACATAACTTTGGGTTCTGTGAATATAGGGGTTAATATAATTTGCTTTGATTTTATATGATTTGCTATTCAGATTATATAAAATCCTATACTATATTCACATAGCAGATTTTAGTTATTGTATTGGATAGTATATTCACATAGCAGATTTTAGTTATTGTATTGGATTGATAAAATAAATGTATTGGGTTTGTATTGGGTTTTTATTTCTTAAACTAATGACTCCTTTTAATTCATAGGAGCATGATGTTGTTGTCTTTCTGACCGTGCACTCAGATGAGGAAGCGTACAATATGTACAGGGAGTACGCTCGCAAAGTTGGATTCAGTGTGCGTAAAGAACATATCTTATATTGGACACATACTCGGATTGTCAAGGCAGGGGAGTTTACATGTGCAAAAACAGGCTTTAAACGATTGAATCCAGACAAGGATGTACAAAGAAAATTCCGCAAACTTGATACTCGTACAGGCTGCCTGGCTTGCTTGCATTTTGCTGCTGATATAGAGGGGAAGAATTGGGAGGTGGTGAGATTCGTAGAGGAACACAATCACCCACTCGCTCCAGAAAGCGACAGTCATTTGTTGAAATCTCATCGGGAAATATCTAATTTCCATGGAAGTCTTCTAAAGAGTATGACTGGTGCTGGGATCAAAACAATTCAAGCATACAACTTCATGGCTGATGAGGTTGGTGGATACAAAAACATTGGTTTTTGTAAAACAAATGCATACAATTATATACAACGAGAACGAAGAGCACTAATAGAAAGCGGCGATGCCATGAGTTTGCTGAAAATATTTAAGGAAAGACAAATGGAAGATAGCATGTTCTCCTACGATGTCCAAACGGACGAGTTAGGACGTCTGACTAATTTTTGTTGGATGGATGGTCATAGCAAGATTGATTATGACACGTTCAGGGATGTTATTATTTTTGATACAACTTACCGGTTGAATAAATATAACTTGGCTTGTGCTCCGTTTAGTGGGATAAATCATCACTGGCAAAATGTCTTTGTAGGTGGCGCTTTTATTGCAAAGGAAACCATTGAATCTTTCATTTGGGTTTTTGATACATTTTTAAGATTTGTCGGTGGAAAGCAACCGAGGACTATTTTTACAGATCAGGATCAGGCGATGGCCTTTGCAATTGCGAGGGTTTTTACTAGCACTCGACACCGCCTCTGTCAGTGGCATATTTCGAAGAAAGCCCCTTCAAAGGTTCCATCCTTTAATAGTGATAAAAGTGTCCGAGCTTTATTTTACCATTGCATGAGCAAATGTGATGACTCGGCTGAGTTTGATTCATATTGGAGTGGGATGATTTCAAGAGAAAACTTGAAGGACAACAGATGGCTTTCTGATCTGCACAAAATTAGAAATAGATGGTCCACTTCGTTTAATAAAGACATTGTAGACCTTGGCATTTTGTCTACTCAGAGAAGCGAATCCGCGAACAATGTTTTACATGGCTGCGCAAAACCAACAAGTTCCCTTGTTGAGTGTTATATCGGGATGGAGAAGATGATTTCATCTTGGCGTAGATCTGAACATGATGAAGATTTCAAGTGTAAGCACGGTACAATCACTTTGAAATTTAAAAATTGTCCTTTATTAAAACAAGCTTCCAAATTATACACAAGAAAAATGTTCTTCATTTTTGAACAAATTTTTATGGATGGAGCTATTAGTGTGTGCATTTGTGAGGAAGTTAGATGTGAGGATGATCATATTCTATATGTCACTAGACATTGTGACGCTTCTGTGGACGACAAGCAATGGGTAGTTAAAGTTAACTCCAACACATTTGATGTTATGTGTTCATGCAAGGGTTTTGAAATAAGAGGAATGTTGTGCAAACACATCTTATGTGTATACAAATCGAAGAATATAAAACAAATAAATTCTTGTTACCTACTAAAGAGATTCACTCTTGCGGCCAAGAAAGAATTGGACATTTCAAAGAGCACTTTCATGAAAGAAGTCCAACCCAGCTTGGTGTTTCGAAACCATCTTTTACGGTTCACGTACGACTTAACCCAAATAGTCCATGCGTGTCATCCGGCCCAGCAACATGTCTTGGCTGCCTTGACTGAATTGAGGAGAAGCACAGAAGATATTGTGGACAGAGAAGAGGGGGTGAAGAAAGGATTTACTAAAGAAAATTTTCAAAGTACAAGCATATTGAAGGATCCAAAAGGAGAGCGTCCTAAAGGAATGTCAAATGCTCGATTGAAGAGTTTTTTCGAAAGACCGACAAAGAAGCATAGTAAGTTTGTATTTTTATATTTGATTTGTACAATTACTTTCTATATGCTTGCAATATGTTTAATTTAAATAATGTGCAAACTATGTAGAGAGGAAAAAGGAGCTTAAATCTACCACAGGAAGATTATATGAAGAACCAAAGGAGTTCGACTTTATAGGAAGTGGCAACTTCGAGAAAAGCCCCGACAATGTGTCCCCCAATATTTTCGGTGAGGCGAATGACGAAGTGTCTTTATCTGCGCCCTTCAATTTAAGTAGTGTCCCTGATGTGCTTCTTTGGTGAACATTCATAGATTTTTTTTATGTTGTAACACATTTGTACTCACAAACCTCCACATGCTTTGTAATGTTCCTATTCTGTGAAATTCTAGCCGGCTTCAGTTTAATGTTATGGTACTGTGCTGTGCCGATAAAGCTATAATGTTCTTATGCCCAATAAAAACTTTAATGTTTACTACTGTGTAGATCCAGCCAGATTTGTACCGTGCTTGGAAAAAAAACTGTGTTGTTCTGATGCTGTGTGGATCCAGTCGGGTTTGTACTGTGCTTGGAAAAAAATGTACTCTGTAATGTGATGACCAAAAAAACAGCAAGCATTAAGCAAATTGTTTTAAGCCATAATGTTTAATATTTAAACCATAATGTTCGATATTAGCTAACAATTTAAACCATAATGTTCGATCATAAACGGTAATGCCTTCACTAACAACTAAAATCCATAATGTTCGATATTTAAATAGTTAACTATTGCTTTGAGCAAAAAAGCTCAATCATTTCGACCGCAATTTCAGCCCTGAATTTAGCCATGTTCTTCTGCCAGCCTTTGAATGATGCCCAAGATATTGATTTTCTGCTAGCTAGCGCCTCCATGTACTTTAAGACAAATATGCCACAGTCGTCGCCTCCGTCTTGCGTAGGTGCCTCCCCCACTATTTTGATGTCCTAATTCTTTATCCCAGTTGGCAGTGACTTGCCTGTATCCTGCTACAAATTGGATATCTGGGAAAAAAATAACACATTAGGAAAAAAACATTCCATAACACAGCCCAAAAATAAATAAACGGAATATACCAGTGAGGGCAATGTTGAATGATGCATCGGGTTGGGCATAGAATCGTAGAAGTACCACAACAATGCCCAGTGGCCCGGCAAGTGCACTGACATCAAAATGATATCGGTCGCTTCAACATTTGTTAGTGTTATGTGGGCCAGTAAACGAGCGTAGTCAGCATCACAACTCTTATAATATTGCATGAATATAATATTTTAACATAACATCACTAGAGAATAAACAATATAAAAATTTAAATTATAAATCTTATGACATAATTTGGAGAAACATATATAAAGTTTTTCCATGCCTTCGGGGATTTGCTCCTCCGAATGTTTAACACTACGGCAAAGGCATCTAAATGGCTATCCATTAGCCATCCTTGCCGCAATAAATCCTCCATATCCACTCTACTTAATGTTGTGTTGCCACAATCGAATAAACAGTCCCTGTAATAACATAAAATGCACATCCATGAGTCACCACATAATGAAATGCTCATGTTGTACCATCTAGCATAAAATGCACATCCAAGATAATCACAATTACCTCTCGCCATACCGACTCAATGTTGAGTCTACGACTTCTCTTGCAGCCGCTGTCAAATATGATCGTCCCGAGAATTGGATTTCTTCTTTCCCCACCGATTTGGTAGATAGACGTGTTCTTTTGCGGCTTTTCGAATCGGGGGTGGACTCACTAACACATTGTTTCCTTTAATGATTTATTTTGTGTGGGAGGAACTAACGTAACAATGGGTAAAGATGGTGTGGGGACAGCTGACTCCTTCTTAATCAGGGCCAGAAGAGAATCAAATCTCTCTTGGCAATAGCTTCGCAGTTCACGGACCTCAGTCAAAATTTTTTCTTCCGATTTATTAATCTGTCTTTTAATTAACTTCTTTAATTCATTTTCCTTTTTCTTCTTCTCCTTCTCTTTCTTGCTTTTCTCTTTCAATCTCTGAGCCTTCTCCTTATCCATCGACTCCTCAGGCACTTTCTTAACTTTTCCAACATTTCTCTTCACCGGCCTCAACTTTAGCACCTCGAAAGAGGAGTCTGACTCCTCAGGACTGAGCACATCTTGCTCCTCCGTATTTAAGTAGACAAAAGTTGGTCTTACCTACACATAAGATGAGTTGTGAACATCATCAAATAGTAGGGAGAACATAATTAACAAGAATAACCAATCAAATTTAGAACATGAAGCTACCTCTTTCTTTGGAAATAACAGTCTGGGTAGATCTTCACAGAACTTATAACTAAAACCCCTTCGCGGCCCATCGGCACAGACGTGGCTTAGCCATCTCATCCACCGGCACCTGTATGTTGGTGTGCTCGAAAAACCATACCTAGAAGATAGTAAACAAAAAAATTTAAATAGAACCTCAATAGTACTGCATCAACATAATCAGTATTAAACATATTACGAACTCACCACAAGAATAATATAGCAGCCTTCGAGGTAGCCCAGACTGGCAGGTTCTTTTCTGTAGCAGCTTAGTATATGTAGATCCTCAAATTGCTTATGCAGAAATGTATGCACGGCCTTCGGCCAATTATATTTTCTAAAATCATCTAATCCACGAAACTTTTCCAGACATAATGGAAGTCTAAGAGACTTCAAGAGAAATAAAAACCTGCAAAGTATGTACTTCACCAGGGCATCAACTCTTTCCACTTCCGTTTCATTAGAAGCCGTCTCTATATTAGCTAATTCATTTAGCTTGCTTACTAGGTCCGATTGTGTCACATTCGATAACAGTAATCTCTTAAAGTCATAATCATGTCCCCTATTGGGTTGACCAAGTATCAACGTCACCTCATTGACAGTCATTCGAGTGTAATATTGGCCTAATAGAAATGCACCCCTGCCCGGCCTATATAACCTAATGAGTCTGTAGAGCAGATGAATATTCTGGGGTAGGTCGGGTAGGGTGAAGAAATGCATCACAGAAGAGTTAATTAAGATCTTCCTTGAGCCCTCTGTTAGAACATCCAGCAAGGGTTCTGCTTATTTCTTAAATGTGGAAATAGCACATCTACTGTTCAGGCATGTAACCGCTGGTTGGTCTTCCATCTGCATATACAAATAGATAAACAATGATGTGATCTGGGATAAATCCAGCCGGAAATACCAGAAATCCAAACAAATGTAATGTTATGATACGGGCTAGATCCAGCCGGATCTACAGGAAATCAAGCCAAAACAAATATACACCGACCAAAATACTCCTCAGGACCGATAGCAGTTCTTAAGAGCTCATAAAATCAGTTCAAAAAAGGGATTTGCAACAATGATGGCAGTTATTAAGAATCCATAAAATCGGTTTAAAAATAGGGTTTTGGTTCTCAAAACAAGGGATTTTGTTCACTTCTAAGTACATGCTAGAGCAAAATTGATAATTGTATGAAATCGAAAAAAAGGGATCATACCTAGTAATATTTTCCTCCACCTAATAGACGATTCGCCACTCAATGCTCTGTGTCGCCTCCGCAAGTTATAGTAGTAGTTCTGAAACCAATGAATGTTGATTAAGGGAGAGTAAATAATCAATGTGACCTCTTCACCTAATCAGGAAAGATTGATAGCAGTTTACTCACGCTGTGCTGAGAAGAAAGAATGGGGAAAGGGATGCACGCCGTACTCCTTGGCGATGACGAAGGGAACAATCCTCTGCGAGTTTGAAAACCCTAGTCCACGAGTCGCCCCTCACTGCTCTGTGTAGCCGTCGTCATTTATCTCCGGTGAGGGTTTGAGCGCTCGCGTGGCCGAAGATTTAGGGCAGGATAATTTTTCTCCGGCGAGAGGGCTTCTTCCCTTCCGGGCACAGTTTTGAATTTTGCGATTCCAAATGGGAGTGGGCCCAGCGACGTTATCGCGATATTTAAATCCGGACCGTTTTGACGATCCGGTACCCCGGACCCAAAAAAAATTCTATTCAGAGCGACGCGCACGGCGCAACATATACCCGCAGCTGAATCCGGTCTATTAGGTTATAGAGTGGTTTGCTAAAGGATCCGTTTCGGAAGGCACCGCGCGAATCGCCATGCCTACTCCTCGCTCGATGAAATGCCTGACCCAAAACTTATTTCGTGGACACGCAAGATATCGTCTCACATCAGTAGCGGGCACGCCGAGCTCGGGCTGCTCGAATTTCGTCGGATGTGCGAATCTGGGCTGAGGCCTAACGAGTATGGCCTATCGCTGGCTCTCAAGGCCTCCCGGTTTGCCGGCGAACCGACCTTCGGCAGGCTCCTTCACGGCGCCGCAATTAAGGCCGGCTTCGAAGCGAATCCCTTCTGCAGCACTTCCATTCTTGATTTGTACAGTAAGTTCGATTGCTTGAGTGACGCTCGTCGTTTCTTCGACAAATCTACTCTCAAATGTGAAGCTCTGTGGAACTCACTCATCCATGGATATTCCCGGCACCCAGAATCCAAGGAGCCTATCAGTTTGTTTCACCAAATGCTGCTTTCTTCTGCTTCGCCTAACTGTTTCACTTACACCATTCTCATCAAGTTCGGGACAGCAAATTTGGACGTTGTTTTTCTTAGGTTCCTCCATGGCCGAGTTATCAAAATTGGTTTTTGGAGTGATTGTTTTGTGGGCGGGGCTCTTATCAATTCGTATGCAAAATTCGGGGAGCTAACTGATGCCTGCAGGTTGTTTTGGGCCATGGAAGAGCAGGATCATGTCATATGGTGCGCATTATTAGCAGGTTTGCAGCAAAATGGAGAGTCCGATCTCGCTCTTGATTTGTATCTTAAATTTGTCTCAGAAGATCGTAAATTAGATCCCTTTATGTTTGCAACTTTATTTAATCTCTCCTCTGATATTGGAGCACTTGGACTTGGTTTGCAGTTGCATTCTTGCTTGATGAAGTCTGGGTATGAGATTGACTCATTCATTGGAGGTGCTCTCATAGGCATGTATGCTTGTTTTGGAATGTTCCAAGATGCTTACAGAAGCTTCCATGGCACAGTGGAGAAGAACGAAATAATCTATAGTACTATGATTCATGCTTTTGTTTGTGAATTTGACTTTCTTGCTGCTGTTGATATGTTGCTTGAGATGAGGAAGAAAGACATGGTTGTAGATCACTCTACTCTAGCTTCCATGGTTAGAGCTTTTTCAAGTCTAAATATGTTTGAAGAAGCCAAAGCCATTCACTGCCGCATTGTGAAAACAATGGTGGATCGAGATTTGGTAATGGGGAATACTCTTGTGGAGATGTACTCAAGTTTCGGGGCTGTTGATGAAGCGATTAAGGTCTTCATGGCCATCGAAGTTCCTAACGAGTTCTCGTGGACTAGCTTGATTACGTGCTATGTTGAATCGAAAAGGCATAAGGAAGCTTTTGAACTGTATTCTATGATGCAGAATTTGGGTTCGCCCAAACCGAACGAGTATACCCTAGTTGCTGCTCTTCAAGCGAGCTCAGGACTACCAGGAACAAGCCAAGGGAAGCAGACTCATGGTGTCATCATAAAGACGGGATTTTGTTTGCATTCATATGTGGAATCTCAGTTGATCGGAATGTATGCGGAACATGGATGCATGGATGACGCATCTCTAATTTTTTCAAATATGCAAGTGAGGGACGTCGTTTCTTGGAGTACCATGATGGCATCCTATGCTCAACTTGGGCTTGGGGAAAAAGCTCTCAAAATCTTTTTGCAGTACAAAGAGGGACCTTCTGATATCGATGAATCGATCCTTTCGAGCTGCCTCTCAGCTTGTTCCAGCTTGACTTCGATTGACATGGGCAGATGTATCCATGGAACCTGTGTTAGAACTGGATATGATTCAAATCTACAGGTTGGTGGGGCCGTTATTGATATGTACTGTAAATGCGGAAGCATTAAGGATGCGAGTAAGTTCTTCGTTGAAATGAGTGAACATAACGTGGTATCCTATACAGCAATGATTTCTGGATATTCACAGCATGGGCTTGTTCTGAATGCCCTTCACTTGTTTGAGGAGATGAAAGAAAGTGGTGTTAAGCCTGATGGAGTTGCCTTTGTCAGGATTCTTTCTGCTTGCAGCCATTTTGGATTGGTGAAGGAAGGCTGGGAGTACTTTGAGTCTATTACAGAGTATGGGTTGGAGAAGACGATGAATCATTATGCATGTATGGTTGATCTTCTTGGACGGGCTGGGCTTGTGGACAAAGCAGAGGACTTTATTAACAATGCACCATTTTCTTTGAAGGCCTTTCTGTGGAGAACCCTACTTGGTGCTTGCAGTAAGTATGGGGATCTCAAAAATGGTGGCCGGATAGCTGAAATACTTTTCAAGTCGGAACCAAATAACTCGTCAAATTATGTGATATTTTCGAATCTTTATGCATCGGATTCTATGTGGGACCGTTCCCTTGAGGTGAAGAGCAAAATGAAAGAAGAATTTATGAAGAAAAGGCCTGGATATAGCTGGATAGCCTAGGTATATTAACATTTATGTATACTAATAAGTTAAAATGCTGAGCATATCCATCCAAATAAAAAGTATGGTTCATACCAGTTGGTAGTTTTTTGCATTCCATACTAGTTTTGTTGCATATGGTAACTCTTAAAAAAGAAAAAAAATGATTTCCATACCACTGTCTTTAGGTTTTGGTTCACTTTCCAGAGAGTCAGAGACCACTACATTTCATTGAAGATGCATTTCCTTATATATTTTTTTTCCAAAATTATTATATCACTTTTCATTTCAGCTTTATTATTTATTATGATTTTAAAATGATCAAAGTTAGGCAAAAGATACTTTAATGTGTTCTAGTTTCTTAAATGATCCATTTAGTGCTATAGCGAGTTTATCTTAGAATGATAGTGAAAGGTGGAGATTTAACAAGACTTCGATGTCTCGCAGAGGCATAAAGAATCTAAAACTATAAATCAACAAACAATAGTGAAGATTTATTCTACTAAACTCATCCCTAACCTCACATTAGTCTTCTAGTTGCTACCCCATGTTTAGGTAATAGTGGAGATTTAGGACCTGGTTGGTATCATAGCACTAAAATCCTTGAATTCCTAGTTTATGGTCTTAACAGAGAGAAACTATAAGGAGAAAGAAGATTGCATATGACACTTTCTAAACTTCATTGTGGGAAGTAGGAGCCAACAATGACAAGTCTAGAAGAGGAGAGTTTGACTGGCATGGTGATGTAGTGGGTTTGATGGTAATGTGATGCAAGGTGAATGATAGAGGCCTGCGAGACGGATCACGTAACAGAGTGATGGAAGACGAGATCAAAAGAGAAACTTAGCCCTTTCTACTTCCTCGTGTGTGAGTGCCAATGAATTCCTATGGAGAAAACACACACACACAAACAGGGAGAGAGAGAGAGAGAGAGAGAGGGTCGGTCGGTCAAGAGGAGGGGGGAGTTAAGGTAAATTCTTACTTGAGATTCTCACTAAATACACCTTTTTATCTTACAACATTTTCTCGCTCAAACAATTGAAAAAAACGAAACAAAAAATAGAAGGATGGGAATAAAATTACGACACACAGAAATGTCTTAAATGCAAATACAAGAAAATAAGAAAACAAAAAATAAAGATGAAAATAAATTTCCTATCCGTCATGCCTCCATGGATGTTTTTTCGGAGGTGAAGGTGATTGTGCATTTGTAACATCTCTTGTTGCATCCAAAAAGAGCTTGTGCTCAAGCTGGCATACTCAAAGCTTGCAGCTGCTCCCACGACGCTTGTTGCTCAGGTGGATCTACCCAATGGATCGGGAACTCCACAGTGCCGCGATTGAGGCAGAGCCGTAGAGCCTTTGCGCGAACGGGGACTACGCGACCTTCTGCGATCGTTGAGAGAGATAGTACTGCGAGAGGTGGGTCTATTTGTGGGGCTCCAGTAAAAAGACATGAAACACCAGATGTATGTGAGATCCAATTTATAAGTCATCTCTCTTGTTCTGATAGCCACCCGGAAGGGACCATCAAATTTTTGTACCAACTTGTGCGTCGCCTTGGTAGAGAGCGATAACTGTAGATGTGGATGAAATTTGACCCAAAACCAATCGCCCATCTCAAACTGTAAAACCGATGATGCTCATCACAACATGCCTTCATGTGCTCCTGGGCTTGAAGTAACTGTGCGTGGCTGGAGCTAAGAATGTGGTCGCTACTCCGGAGGGCCTGATTGATGATGTCTGCTGTCGAGGAACCCGGTAGATAAGATAACATGTGAAGCAGAACAAATCTACAAGTGACAGACATGCAGTGCCCTAACCCTAAATGAATGCAAACAATCATGTGACAAATGCGAATAGAACTACATACCAACTAAACTAAAGATGTGAATGAATGCACTCACGTAATCCGATGAACTAATGATGGCTAGCTCTAAACCATAATGCGATGCTCATGAGTGATAAGTCATGCAAGTATTTTCGGCAAGCTATTAATTAAATAATAAACACGTGGCTCGCACAATTGAGTCGCATTTGATCACAGATATTTCAAATTAAGTAAACAAATGATATTAAAAGATTACTTAAGATTGCACTGAAAGTAAATGCACGGAAAATAAGTAACGCACGTCTAATGAAAGTAACAAATCAAATCAATACAAGCCAAATATTTCAGGAAATATGAATAACACTCATATAATGCAAAGGAAATGAAATTTAGATGCAAAACTTACCGAGAGATCGACACTGGTGGTGAGGAATCCAATAGACGGGCTTGGGATGGTCGTAGGCGTGATGCACTGATTTCAATGTGTTGTTGGAGGTAAATGAGATGCAGAAAGTTCTTTTGGGATTTTGGAGATTCGGGGGAATGGAGGAGGATGTGGACTGCAGTGAAGGTGGATGCAAGGGCTAAGGAGGGAGATGGGGTTGTGGTATGAAAGAAATGGAGGCTGGATGAGTTTGGGAGGGTTTATGAGTGGCTAGAGAAGTTGTGGAGGGGAATCCCGTGGTAGGGGAAGAGAGATCCGACGGTTGGGGGATCAAGCAGCATTGATGGGGCGGAAGAAGGTGGTGGCGAGGTTGAGAACGAAAGGGGAAGTGGTTGTTGTCGTCGAGGAAGGCGGTGAAGGTTGGTCTGGAGTTGGAGGATGAGAATTCAGGCAGCCAAAGGTCCTAGCGGAAGCTCGCGGGCTCTGATATGGTTGTTGGAGGGTGAGTGCGGATTGTCGAGGTTTCTGGTAAGGGTTCAAATGAGTCGAGCTTGAGCCAAGCTTGACAAAATTCCAAAAATCATGCTCAAGACCTATTTATTGAGCTCAAGCTCATGAGCTTGAGTACGTTGAGCTCGAGCTCACGAGCTTGAGTTGAGCTCGAGCTGCTCACGAGCTTTTCTACTGATGAGCCTTATTTTCTTTATATTTATAAAATTTTTTTAAAAATGTTCAAATAAAAAGCTCACGAACTGGCTTGCAAGCTAATGAACAAGAGTTTGCGAGCTCGAGCTCGACTTGTAATCGAGCTCAAGCTCGATGGCTCTAGCTCCACAGACTTGAGTTCGAGTCGAGCATTTTTCGAGCCGTCTCATCAAGCTTACGAGCCGACTTAACTCAACTTACACCTCTAGTTTTCAGTGTGGCAGAAAGGATCGCTAGAGGTTTGGAAGGCGAGGGAGGGCGGCGAGGTGGAAGTTGCTCCACGACGTCGCACCGTGGAGGGTTGGAGTCAGCTCCAAGTCTCTAACAAGACCGAACGACTTCCTTTCTCAGACAATCGTCGATCCCCTAATTTGTAACCTAATGGGGATATAAATAGGGGACGTTTTAGGCTAAGTGTATCCAACAACCCTAATCGTCGAATCGTATATCTTAACCTAACTCTCAAAATAAAGCTCAGAAAAACAAAAACAAAAATATATAAATTGGAAAAATCGATCTTATCGTAGTCGCGGGCTCCGATCGTCTGTTCGATGATCTTAAGATGTCGATAATGAAAAATTGCCCAAATGAGGTGCAATCGTCTCCATCAGTATGTGCGGGAATCTCTCCCATACCTGAGATGAAAATGCGTCATCTGAAGGGAGGAGTGGTATGAAGTTTTATAACAGTACTCAATTCATGGAAGACGACGAACCCACTCCTTAGTGTTAATAGGTACATCTCAGTTGTCCTATTGACAACCTCGGTCTGGCCATCTGACCTAGGATGATATGTTGATGATAGGGTTAATTTGGTTTCGCTTAGTCAAAACAACTCTTTCAAGACATAGCTCTTGAAGACCTTGATCCTGTCGGGCACAATTGTTTATGATAGCCCATGCAATCGAAAGACATGCTCGAAGAAGTTCTTTGCGATGTTGAGAGCACTGCACGAGCGTGCCAGTGGGATGAAGTGGTCTCCTCTAGAGAAGCAATCAATGAAAACAAATAACACTGTCTTGCCACGGGATGGTGGCAACCCCTCATAAGTCCATTGAGATATTGACCCAAATTTGCGTAGGAAATGGTAAGGGTTGCAACAACCCTGCTGGTTGGAGATATTCCGCCTTGTTGCACTGACACGTCGAGCAGTGTGCGCCACAAACTTTTGTATGACCCTAATGAGGCCCCTCCAAAAGAAGTTGTCATGAATGCGTTGGAGTCTTCTATACTCCCTCGTGTGCTCCATCATAGATAGCAACTAAGATGGTAGGAATTAGTGCTCATATAATATTCATGATTTATTGTTAAGACGTAATGCTCAAGCTCGACAGTTTCCATCTCTGAGAGATGATCATACATAGAGCCCTCTTTTTTCATATTTCAACTCCTTGTATTGGGAGGAGGGTGCGAAAAAGTCTTAACCATCCAAGTAGTCACTTACATTCACACCCGGTGAGCTTATGCCATACTAGTTGGAGAGAGAATTAATCTTTGAAATTTTTTTACTTGCTCCATGTTATGGTATTTACAGAGGTTTGGAGATCACTTTGCATAACATTCTTTCCCTTTCTATACATGTGATTCTTAGAGATAGGAGTGACCGAAAAAAGACTTTGAAAAGCTCCACTTCTTTTGGTCTGAGAGATTCATTATTTGTATATGCATAAGACTAAAGTCAAGCGATGGGGGGAGGAAGTAAGAACAAGCAACTCCAAAAATAATAAAATTTGTTTACTTTGAAGGCCTGAATTGAGAAGCATGTCTTACCATGGAGAATGCCATCTATGAGCAGTTCAATCAAGAGATTAATGTTACCGCCAACGTAATATAAATCTATGAAGTCGTACATTAAGAACGTACTAAAATAGGAAGAACGATCAAGCTTGATTTATTATAAGTTGGACTTTAATTTAACCCAAGACCCGAGTTCTATTAATGGATAATAATCAATTTAAATTAAATAATATCAGAATTATTAATTTGATTTCGGAACCGAATGGCTGAATTCCATTAATACGATGAGACATTCGCCCTTGTGGTTCATGAGCTAATTTTAGATGGAGTGAATAATGCATTTCTTCGCGGCGAGTCGTCTAAGGATGTCTATATTGATCTTATGTATGTTCATTGTTAGAGTAATATCTATTTTAGTATCTAAGGTTGAAGTGGTTGTACAAAATATTACAAAATTTATAATTTTAGCTTTGGTTTGCTGTTAACAATATTGGTTTGTCGTTAACAGTTCTATTTGCAATTAGTAATTTTCAAAAAGTATGATTTGTTGTTAGCAAAGGTTTGTTGATAGTCATTTTTGGTTTGCTTTTAACAATTCCCAAAAAAAAATAGTTTTTACATAAAAGTAAATAAAGTTTCTTAGGCGAGGTCGTGCGTTTACGAGCGATGATGCATAACCACCGCGTTCAGGAATGCTACCGCCATGCCAAACGGAGCCTTAACGAACACATCCGAAGAACATAATGATTTCCAGTGCCAATACATAATATGCTGTACATTACTCAATACTTTGAAGTTCATTTAGAACATTGCTCCAGGAAATATTTGATAAAAACTTTTGTAAAATAACTATTGAAAACTACATCTCAACTACTATTTCACACAAAATTGTAACAGAAATTGTGAATTGTGAATGAAAGCTACAACTCAACAGTTTGAAAACTTGTGATTGTAAAATAACTATTGAAACAAAAAATTCATTTTGAAGTTAATTGTGAATGAAAAATTGTAACAAAAATTTGTGAAATAACTATTGAAAACTACAACTCAATAAAATGAATTTGTGATTGTAAAATTGTAACAAAAAATTGTGATTGTAAAATAACTATTGAAAACTACAACTCAATACTTTGAAGTTAATTGTGAATGAAAGCTGCAGAAATTCATTTTGCTATTATAAAATGCCTTGAGAAATACAAAGCAGTCACGCTTATGATAAAGATAATATTAGTGGAACAGAGCATAATGCTTTTCAGGTTCCAGACTCCATAAGCTTCTAATTGTAAAAAGATTTTTTATTAGATGAATCAGTAATTAAATAATTATGATTTGGACTTTCATGATTAGTTGACTTTGATCCCATCCAAGTGCTCTGTTTTTTACATTGGTGTTTCTAGAAGCACTTAGGCTCCGTTTGGCGCGGAGCTTCTGCTCCCGTGAGTTTGGACAAAAAAACGTCACCGTCATAGAATATATGTTTAGCATGACAACAGTTATGACCGTCAGCAAGAAAGGAAAACTAGTTTTGAACGTAGAAGTGGATGAAGTTCCTTAGGTGAGGTCGGGCGTTCACGAACGACGGTTCATAACCACCGCGTTCATGATCGCCATCGCCGTGCCAAACAAAGCGCGGCGTTTTTGCTCCTTTGAGTTTGGACAAAAACGCCACTGTCATAGAATGCATGTTTGACAAAGACAATGGTTATGACCGCCGCAAGAAAGGAAAACTAGTTTTGAACATAAAAATGGATGAAATTTCATAGGTGTTGTCTGGCATTCACGAACGACGGTTCATAACACCGCGTTCACGACCGCCGCCGCTGTGTCAAATGGAGCCTTAATTCATAATTTTTTGCAGGTTAAAGAAGAATTTGCAACTATCTTCAGTTGGAATATCTTTTCATATAAAGAGAACCTGATGATTGCCGCCTCTTTCAAGGTGCCATTCCTCTGTTTATTTCTTTTCAATTCCAGCTAATTCACAATCTCTCCCATAATTCGAGCCGTGCGCGTGTATGCGTCATTCTCTCTCTCTCCTCACTGAAACAAAAATGACATTTGGCAAGGGAATATTTATATAGTTTTCAGGATTAGGAGGCTTGAAAACAGATGTTTGTTTGGTGCAACTTCTTGTAAGACAGTAAGATACATAATTATTAACTTCTGTAGTCTGTATGTCATGAATAATCAAATTGAAAGAATTTATAGCTGAAAGGGGATAAAAAAGGGCGATGTTATTAGCAGTCTTACAACGGCTATTCGTAGTCCTAAAAACACCTAAAATGGTTAGTCACAGTCCTAAAAGCACTTAAATTCATTGGACTGCCAATATGAATGGACTGTGTTTAGCCGTTATAGGACTGCTTATAACATTGCCCTAAAAAAAGCAGAAGGAGAAAAAAATCAGTTTGGAGCTGTCAGTTCAGTATTAAGAAATTGAGGGCCTTGAGCGTTGAGCAAACATTTCCCAAAATCAGACAAATAATCAAGAACTGTGAAGAAAGATGTCGCATTTGTGGCTTGCCCGAGTGATCGATCCGCAGTTGGCACCGCTTGCGGGCGGGTGATTGATTGCGGCTTCCGGCATGAATGGACGTAAATGCGAATCGGGATCTTTTCTTGAACTGTTTGTGTGATTGTGAAAGTTTGTCATTTTTAGAATGATCGGATAACTTTCATTTTTTCGGCGATTGCAATTCAACCGTGTTTTTTAAACATCTGGAGATCGGATCGACGAATCGTCGTCACCATATATTCGCGCGTACGAACCGCTGCAGGAATTATCCAATTCTTATACAAACCAGAAAGAATTGGTTTTAGTTCAAAATGAATTCCGTAAAAGTCATTTTCAATTCCAATTCCGCCCTGCAAGCTTGCAAATGGACAATGGAATTGACATTGGACCTTAAATTCTAATTCAGAATCCCAACTCTGGCCAAATGAATGGACCGTAAGAGACTTCAATAATCGTACATATATGATAGATATGATAATGCTAAATCAACTGATTAAAAATGAGGTTGATTAGAAGCTTTATTGTGCAAGTGTAGTTTTTTATTTCATGTTTAGATAATTTTTAAATCAACTGATTAAAAATGAGGTTAGGTCTGTTTCCAATCTTCCCCCGCCCATACCCCCAATGATTGGGGACTATATGGGTTCTGTTGTTGTTGTTGTTGTTGTTTAGATAATTTTTGCATTGATCCTGTGGCGGCAAGGAATTGATGTGTCGCCGCCCCGGCTATTTTCGGCGGATACTTGTCCGCCTCCGATGGTTCGGTGGCATGCGAATGGAGTATTGATGGCAATGTGGGGGACGACACAAGGACATGAGATGGAGAAGATGAGTGCTCGGAGTTCGTCGGGATCGGGAGCGTATCGAACTACTCATAAATTCTTGAGGTGTGCTACATAGCTCGAGCTTTAAACCTTATTTATTATTTATCGAACTACTCATAAATTCTTGAGGTGGGGGACGGATGACTTCGTTATTAAGTTGAGTGATTAAGATATTTCCTGCAGTGAGTGCTTTAAATATCTTGGATCGATACTTCAAAAAAATTGAGGTGTTGATAAAGATGTGATACATAGAATCCAAGCATGTTGGTTTAAGTGGAGAGACGCGTCAGGGATCGTATGTGATCGTAAAGTACTATTAATACTTAAAGGCAAGTTTTATCGTACTACAATTAGATCAGCGATGCTCTATGGTTCTGAATGTTGGGCAGTGAATTGTGTACATGAGCAAAAAATGGGAGTTGTGGAGATGCGAATGCATAGGTGGATGTGTGGACACACGAGGCCGGATAAAATTAGGAATGAATGTATCATGGATAAGACAGGAGTGACACCAATTGCAGAGAAGTTGCGAGAAGCTCGATTAAGATGGTTTGGACACGTACAAAGGAGACCATTATGGGCACCTGTTGGCGTTATGAGAGTTTAGTCACTAGGCATGTTAAACGGGGGAGGGGTGGACCAATAAAGACTTGGAATGTGTTGAACAATACGGGAAAAAAGCATATCTCATTGAATAAGAAACTCCTCTATAAATAGAGGGAAAAAAGGAGATACAAATATGCTAATAGCACACCATAGGAAACTCTAATAATGCTAACACTCCCCCTCAAGTTGGGCGAGTGATATTAAACATGCCCAACTTGTTCACTATCTGGTCAAAGGAATTCATACTCAACCCTTTGGTGAGAATGTCGGCAAGTTGCCCGTTGGAAGGCACAAAAGGAGTACAAATGATTCCTTTTTCAATATTTTCCTTGATAAAGTGTCGATCCACCTCAATGTGTTTTGTCCGGTCATGTTGAACCGGGTTATGAGCGATACTAATGGCGGACTTGTTGTCACAATAGAGACGGATGGGTCCTTCCTCAACAAGTCCAAGGTCGCTCAATAAGGCCCGAAGCCATAAGCCTTCACAGACCCCATGAGCCATAGCTCTAAACTCAGCCTCGGCACTAGACCGTTCCACAACCTGTTGCTTCTTGCTCCTCCAAGTGACAAGGTTACCTCCAACAAAGGAGCAGTATCCAGAAGTGGATCGCCTATCATCCACTGACCCGGCCCAATCGGCATCAGTATAAACTTCAATCTTGAGATCAGTACTCAGGGAGAACAGGATTCCCCTTCCTGGTGAGGACTTGAGGTATCGAAGAATTCTGAGTGCTGCATCCATGTGTCGTGTCTTTGGAGCATGCATGTACTGACTCACAACACTCACTGCATAGGAGATATCCGGACGAGTATGAGAAAGATATATCAGCCTCCCAACTAACCTTTGGAACCCTGAAATGTCCTCAACCACCACTCCATCATCACACCCCAATCGGTGATTCGCCTCAATCGGAGTATCAGCCGGTCTGCATCCGCTCATCCCCATCTTCTCGAGAAGATCTAACGTGTATTTCTGCTGAGAGAGAAAGATCCCCTGCTTTGATCTAGCAACTTCAATTCCCAAGAAGTACTTGAGTTTTCCTAGATCTTTGACCTCAAACTCTTTGGCAAGTTTCAGCTTTAGATTCTGAATTTCTTCATGATCATCACCAGTTATGACAATGTCATCAACATACACAATAAGAACAGTGATTTTCCCAAGCCTACGTCTGATGAACAGTGTATGGTCAGCATTGCTCTGAGAATATCCAAACGACACCATTGCCTTATGGAACCGGCCAAACCATGCTCTTGGGGACTGCTTTAGTCCGTATAGAGCCTTCACCAATCTACAAACTTTCCCTGAAGCACCAGCCGGAGTGAGACCTGGAGGAATCGACATATAGACTTCCTCTTCCAAGTCACCATGGAGAAAGGCATTCTTCACATCAAGCTGCAGAAGATCCCAATTTTTGCAAGCAGCAGCGGAAACCAATACCCTGATGGTATTCATTTTAGCAACCGGGGCAAATGTCTCCTGATAATCAATGCCCTGGGTTTGGGTATAACCCCTTGCAACCAACCGTGCCTTGCATCTCTCAACAATCCCTTGTGGATTCTGTTTCACAGAGAACACCCACTTGCACCCAACAGGTTTCTTTCCATAGGGAAGAGGGACTAGATCCCATGTATGGTTCTTCTCCAGAGCCTTCATTTCCTCAATCATCGCCTCACGCCACACAGGAACCTCAAGAGCCTGTTGCCATGACACAGGTATAGAAGAAGTAGCAAGAGAGGAGACAAAGGCCTTATAGGAGGTAGATAGAGAATCATAAGATACATAATTAGAGAGAGGATGGCGGGTACAAGACCGAATACCTTTTCGAAGGGCAATCGGCAACTCAGAAGGCCCCGAGTCAGGATCCACTGACTGTTCTGGTAACATAGCAGGCTCTTGTGTGCTTGTCCCCTTTGCACGCCGAGTATAGACCTGCAGAGTCGGAGGTGGAGGCATAACGGAGGAAGAGTCCAGAGAGACAGGAGGAGACATAGGAAAAGAGCCCACCTCCACTGGAATAGCAGGACTCACTTCCTTTGGTAAAGTCTCCCCCTGAAGTGAGGGATACGGTGGAGGTATAGGCAAAGAGACGGAGGGAACACCCGATGGGGAGGAAGAGGACAAAGGGTAATACGATTCGGATTCACGGAAAGTGACATCCATGCTAACAAACACCTTTCTCGTAGGTGGATGAAAACACTTGTAACCCTTTTGCGTAGGAGAGTACCCAATAAATACACACTTGAGGGCACGCGGATCAAGCTTGGATGGACGAGGGTGATGGATGTGAACAAAGCAAACACAGCCAAACACTTTAGGAGGAAGGTGGGTGGGAGTCACCCTCAGCGTGTCCAGAGGGGTAGAGTTCCCGAGGACACGTGTGGGCATACGGTTGATGAGGTACGCAGCAGTGAGAACTGCATCTCCCCAATAGAATTTTGGGAGATGCATTGTGGACAAGAGGCAGCGAGCAACCTCCAACAAGTGGCGATTTTTCCGCTCAGCAACGCCATTTTGAGCAGGGGAATACGCACATGTAGTCTGGTGTAAGATACCGTGGTCAGCCAGGTAGCGCTCAAATTGAGAATCCATGTATTCCCGGCCATTGTCACTGCGAAGAATTTGAATTTTAGACTAAAATTGGGTGGCGATCATGGCATGGAATTGTCGAAAAACGGAGAACGCATCACTTTTGTGACGTATCAAATATAACCATGTGGTGCGCGAGAAGCAATCAATGAAAGTAATAAACCACGTACAACCAGAAATAGAGGGGAGCAAACATGGGCCCCAGATGTCAGTATGAATAACAGCAAATGGAATAGAACTTGGCAAAGATACATGTTTAAATGAAGTACGATGATGTTTGTTGACACTACAGACATCACACACAAAAGACTCCAAAATAGTAGCAGGAAAAACAGGAAATAACAGTTTCATAACAGATAGAGATGGGTGTCCCAGGCGACAATGCCAGGAGTACAGAGGGTGAACAGTGCTGGAATGAAGAGCTAGAGGGGAAGACTCAGCGCCGCCAGAGTCAAGCACATAGAGACCATTCACCATGCTACCAGAGCCAATCACCTTCCCCGTCGTCAGGTCCTGAAACACACAAGAAGACGGAAGAAAGGTCACAGAGCAATTCATGGAGTTGGTCAAATGACTAATGGAAAGTAGATTACGAGTAAAGGTAGACACGTGAAGGACAGAGGACAAGGTGAGGGAGGAGCAGGGTATTGTTCCCTTTCCAGCAATGGAGGAAAGGGAACCATCTGCAATACTCACCTTATCACGCCCAGAAAGAGGAGTATAGGAAACAAAACCTGTAGAGGACCCGGTCATATGATCCGTGGCCCCAGAGTCAATGACCCATTGGGTGGAGGAGGAAGAAACAGCAGAATGAGCACCTGGCAGACCTGTATGAGCGTAGGAGGAAGAGGCAGAAGGCTCTGTAGAAAGACCCTGCATCATGCGTCTCAGAGCTAGCATCTCATCTGCCGTGAAGCCACCAGGTGTAGCACAGACATCAGTACCAGAGTATCCATGAAATGCATCAGCAGTAGCATCAGTAAGATGGGCCGCACGAGGAGTAGCATGACGACCCGAGGAGCGTCCAGAACCACGACCACCACGAAGCGAAGTACCCCCTCTTGGGGTAGGGAATCCATGAAGCTTGAAGCAGGTATCCCGTGTATGGCGAGTCTTGCCACAATAATCACATACAAGATGATCCTTATCTGAGCTCCTCAACTTGAGATCACGGAAAGGACGAGTGCCAAGAAGAGAGGGGGTAGAAGCGGCCAGAGCAGAGCTCTCTGGCACAGGATCAGGTAGGAGAGTCTGACGACGATCAAACTCCTGCTGCACTATACTGTAGACCTCCGAAAGGGAAGGAATCAACGGTCGCCCGAGAATCTGAACACTGATCTGATCGAAGTCGCGATGCAATCCATGAAGAAACTCAAATATGCGATTGCGATCATCTCTGGTCCGAACCATCACCTCGTCAATAGGACTAACGAATACAAGGGGATCAAAGTGATCATACTCCTGGTAAAGCTGCGTGAACTCCAAGTAATATGCTGAAGGAGGTCGGTCACCCTGTCGGAGTAAGCTAATCCGGCGGCGTAGCTGAAAGATCTGAGCCGCATTGCCACGACGGGAGTAGGTGGACTCCGCACGACGCCAAATATCAGCAGCACTATCAAGAAAGAGGTAGTTGCGGGCAATGGACTCTTGCATGGAGTTGGTGAGCCAGGACATAACCAAGGAATTCTCGGACTCCCACTGCTGCCATTCAGGAGAAGTCCTGTCAGGCTCCTTCATGTGGCCGGAGACATAGCCAAAGAGACGCCGACTTTTCAGCGCCAGGGTGATGGAACGGGACCATGAGAGGTAATTGGATTCATCGAGCCGAATAGTAGTGATCTGAGAGGTATTGTGATCGGAGGTGCCACGGTAAAAAAACGAAGGAGAGGAACTACTAGATAGAGCCGGGGTAACACCGGTAGAGGGAGGATCCGGGGTAACACCGGTAGAAAGAGTGGGTGAATCCATTCCACTAGATCCCATGGCAAGCCGGAATAGAAATCCGGAAGAGAAACAGAACCGGAATAGAAATCCGGAAAGAAGGAAAGCCCCAAAAAAAAGTTAGGGCATCAAAAGGTGGATAGTTTCAGCCATTCAAGCATCACAAGAAAGGTGGCGCCGGAAAAAAAGGAGACTTATACCGGCGCCATTAAGGAGGGCAGAAGAACGCAGGAGAAGCGCTGGAGAGAGGCTCGCCGGACGGAGGAGCGCTGACGAGCGCTGACGAGAAGAGGCGAGGCGCTGTCGAGGAAGAGGCGCTGTCGAGGAAGAGCGCTGACGGGAAGAGGCGCTGTCGAGCGCTGGCGAGGAAGAGGCGAGACGCTGTCGAGGAAGAGGCGCTGTCGAGGAAGAGCGCTGACGGGAAGAGGCGCTGTCGAGCGCTGTCGAGAGCTGGCGAGGAAGAGGCGAGGCGCTGGCGAGCGAAGCAGCGCTGACGGGCGAGGCGGAAGCGAGGCGTGCGGAAGACGGACGCGTGCGATTAGGTTACAGCTCTGATACCATGTTGAACAATACGGGAAAAAAGCATATCTCATTGAATAAGAAACTCCTCTATAAATAGAGGGAAAAAAGGAGATACAAATATGCTAATAGCACACCATAGGAAACTCTAATAATGCTAACAGAATGAAACTATAAGGAAAGGCACGATGTACTTAGGCATTAGTGAGATTATGACTAAAGATAGAGCACAATGGCGACAAAGGATTCATATAGCCGACCCCACTATAGTGAGATAAAGGCTCGTGCATTGTTGTATTAGTTTAGTGTTGCAGAATTCTTAATGTGACCGAGTAGTATTTGGATTGTATGTAACTTTGATGTCTTTGCATGATAATGATTTTTTTTAATGTCACGTTTATTTTTTGTAATTGGATTGTCACACACACACACAAGTGACAGGCACGGGGCTCTTCCCCAACGTCCAACTGCGTAAGTACCCCGGCTGCGATAGATATGTATCTCACACACACACACACACACACACAAGTGACAAGCACGAGGCTCTGCCCTAACAACCAACCGCGTGAGTACCCCGACTACAATAGATACGTGGCTCCGCTCCTATCAATTAATTAATGCAGTTTAAAATAAACACAATCAAATAATTAATGTGAAAAGTAGTTATACACCACTTTTTCATTTTTGTTAAAAAAATCCTCATCCGGACGAGAAAATTTCTGTGCTTGAATCGCACGCTGCTACCGTGTGAAAATGAATAGACGGGCGGGCCCACATTTCGGAAAAAAACTCCTTCGCGAGAGAGAGAGACCCTTCGCGAACATCTCCGTTCCAAAACCCTACCCGCTGCCCGTCGACAACCGATGTGATTCTTCTTCTCTGCAAGGCTACCGGGTTTAGGGTTGCAGGCAGCCGCCGAATCCTTGCCTTCGAAACACTACCCGATCTACTTTCTCGCAGTCGACAGCCGTGAAGAAGTCGAAATTGCCGTTAGAGGTACCTTCCTTGAGTGCAGTTTATTTTTTCGGGAGTCTCAGTCCACTTGCTTTATAATGTTTCACGTTTGGCTTCAATTGAAGCTCTGCAATGTTTTAGAGTCTAAACTCATTTTTTTTTCATCAAGATGCATCAGTCGTATGATATGTAATATTTACAACTGTCTTTTTTTGATTATGCAGTCGTACTGCATGTTATTTCTGCAACTGCATTTGTTTTGATTATACATTCGTATTATATGTAACCGTTACGACTGTATTTCTTTTGAATATGTAGTCGCATTATATGTTATATCTCTAACTGTATCTGTTTTTATATACAGTCGTATTATATGTTATATCTCGAACTGTATCTGCTTTTATATACAGTCGTATTATATGTTATATCTCGAAATGTATCTACTTGTATGTACAATCGTTTTAGATTTTTAGGATATTTGTTCATCAGATGCCTGGAAGTCCATATCTTAGTTGTCGGTGTGATGTGTCTACTTTCAAATCGAATGCACAGCCATCGTTGGAAGTTCTTTCTGATGATGCAAAGACCGTCCTTTTAAAATGCAAGAGTGCTACCTTTATTTCAAATGCCTAATCTGCCGCAGAATATTCCTCTACTCTATTTTCTTGTTCGATCATATAGCAGGGAGAAGAAAGCTTTTCTTGTAGGCAATTATTATTTGAGGTTAAAGGTCAATGAGGCAGCTATGATATTGGGCCTCCCGAATAGCGGCCTTGATTTCAATTTTGTTAGGCTGCCCTTTATGGACTTAACTCATGAACATCTGCTAGAAGAAATGCAGAGACTTGCTGAAGAGGAATGGTCTCCGACTTTGGAGCGTAGGAGAGTAAATTTGTTAGTTAAGTATTTGTTGGTCGCTTTCTTTTTTTCTGTGAAGAGCTTGAAGATTCCTGCTTCGCTCCACAACTTTGACGGTCTCTCAACCTTCCAACAGTACAATTGGTCGAAGGCCATACATAAATTCTTACATTCACAGTTGGTGGAGTTAAGCAGAGTTAGTACGATACGAGAAGTTGGTACCAATTTAGGGTACTTGGAGGGATGCTCCACGGTGTTACTGGTAAGAATTTGCTATGCAGAAGTTATTTTTCTTAGGTTAATTACTCTAATTTAATTTTGATGTGTTTTAGGTGTGGCTATATGAGTATACCATGCAACATTCAGTCGGTGGTTAATGACTTTGCCAGACCACGAATATGTTGTTGGTCTGCAAAGATGAGTTACAGCGCAAAGTATTGCCCTGCTATTTCTAAACAACTAAGGATGGACGACATATTCAAAACTTTTTCTAACTTAATTACTACTAATATTTCTAAGGACAGATGATTCTAGGAATGTTCAAAATGATGTTTTTATGGACAGATGTTTATTTTTGGAGGATATTTCTAGGAGTTTTTTGGACAGATGTTTATTTTAGAGTCATGTTAAATGCAGGCTGGTTTTGGCTATATGCAGGCCGCGGATATATGCAGGCCAAAAAATTATTCATGCAGGCCAAATTTCATATTTACATACCATATTCAAAAATCAAATTAATATTTTCCTAAATAAATCACCAAGCAAAATAGCATTCATAAAATAAGTAAAATATCATGTGTGCGAGGTTACGTTGAATATCACTGTTTCGTCAGTAAATCCGGGAGAGCTATTGATGGAGTATCCCTAACGGCGCTAACCGCACCTCATTCATGGGGGTGCGGTCATCCAAAGAACCCCCACTAGCGACGTAACTACCCGAAGTATAACTATGGCCGCCATCGCCGACGACGTCGCGATCGTCGCCATCGCCGACGACGTCACGATCGTCGCCATCGCCGCCATCGCCGACGACGTCACGATCGTCGTCATCGACGTAGCAAGTACCCATGAATAGCTTTAGGCCTGTTGTAATTTAAAAACACATCGGACTCGGACAAACGAGTAAACTCCTTGGGGACACGGTTGCATGGAAGGAAAAAATACATAATACATGAAGTATTAAACTACTCGAATCATTTTTCCTGAAGTTTTAAAAGGAAAAATGATATATTTTTTTAAAAAAAAACTATGACCTGCATATAGCTAAAATCGGCATGTATTTAACCTTGCTTTTTTTAAAAAAACTGTGGCCTGCATATAGCCAAAACTGACCTGCGTTTAGCATCGCTCTCAATTTATGTTGTGTAGCCTCGGCTATGCATTATTTAACTGCTAAATGTTGTGAATGATGCTGTTATGGACAGTAATGTTTATTTTTGGAGTATATTTCTAGGAGTTTTTTGGACAGATGGTAAATGCAGCCTTGATTATGTTTCAAGGTTTGAATGCATCCATAAGCGAAATTGAATATCGAAATTACATGCTCAAAAAATATGAAAATTTCAGATGAATAATAATGTCTGACATTCCATAATCGAAATTGAATAGCATCAAGGTTTGAATACATTCGGTATACTAGAAAAATTGAATGACATATTCACGCAAAAAACTTCAGATAAATCAAAAGCAGGTGGTGTATTCGTTTGAGAAGATTGGTGCTCGTTCGTTGAACCACTTATGAAGTTGAACTCTGTTGCTACGGACGACTCTTCCTCTGAAACTACACTGACAAAGTTGAACTCCTTCATCTTTGGTGTATTGTCTTTTGTAGCAGATGTCTTTTTCTTATCGACTAATGTTTTTCCTGTTTAAATTAAAAAATTGAAATTAGCTTGATGTAAGTAGTTAATAAATCATAAGATATAAAAGGGATAGTTATAAAATAGCTTATGTGATTTTATGCTTCCTCTTGTTGCATTTTGACTTTGTTGACCGGGTCAATCTTTAATTGTGTTTTTATATATGTATTTTTTATTATTGTTAGAGGAGAGAGAGTGCATTTATAAGGGTGTCAGGTGGCAGCGTTTAGTTGGTCAACAACTCCTATATATAGGAGTGTTATGTTTGTATTTTTGGTTGGTTGAATAGTTGAATAGAAGAGTTTTGGGAGAAAAAAAACGTAGAGAGAGAGAGTGAGAGAGGGGCTAGTGAGAGAAACATTTTATTTGTATTCCCGCAGGAATAGTGGACCCGCCAACCCCAGCTCTCTCGCCAATTGCTCTCTCGCAATTTCCTCTCGCCCGCCACCTCCCGCAGGAGGATCTCGCCTGGAGGGGTTCTCGCCGCCGCCTGGACTCGCCGCTGGAGTGGAGGAGCTATTCGCGGGAGCCACTGGATTGGCCTCTCCGAGTAGTGGGAGTGCTCGGCGGTGTGGAAGGCAGTGGGGTGCATCTTTCTGTGAGTTGAGGGAGCTCGCCGGAGTAAGAGTTGGAGCTCGCCGAGTTGTAGGATCTCGCGTGGGTTGAAGCACTCGCCGGTGTTGATTTCGCCCAGCTCGCCGGAGCAAAGAGGTAGCAGATGCGAGTGGCGTGTTCGCGTGGAGTGCTCGCATCTAGGGTGTTAGGTGATAGTGAGTTTGCGTGCCCAAACATCGCACTTCCAACACCTCTCTCTCAATGGTCCTTCATACGAGTATTAGAAGCACCTTTAGGCCTCTTCACCGACAGATCTCTAACACTTGTTGCACTGCTATCTTTCTCATCTAAGAAACCCTTCTTCTGCATCTTGTCCCACTCCACCATCTCATCAGTTTTCTTTGACAGGTCGTTCATTATGTTCAATAAATGCTCTTTAGCAATTTCGCGGTTCTCAATCCGGCTCGCTAAGTCGTAGCTAAAACGCATCAAGTGATTTCTAAATATCATATTTGGTCATGTCTGGTGTGTTGGGTAGGTAGATACTCTTCTTTGCGTTAATAGTGAACCTTTTCAGCACATATTTGGGAGATATTTGTTTTATATTTTTTATATTGCACGCCCTCAAGATATGTTGACATAATATACCTTTAGTTTCAAAACCTCTACATGAACAACTAGCATCCATGGTTAAAGAGTTTTAAAGCTCACAAACCATCTCTTATATTCTTCACCTCCATCATTTTGTTTTACCACAATATATGTTGGTCATCATATCTCGTTTCCTCAACTATAATAACTCCAACAGCCCCTTCCATGAATGTTTTTTTCAAAAATATCAAACATATTGCGAGTATACAACTTCGACAAATGTTTCAACATTGTCCCACAATTTTTGTACCTTAAGCTAGCAACATTGTGCTTACATCTAAAGTCCTCGTTATGCTCACCCCTCCGCCACGATAAAACTAGCTTCTCCAAACCCAAAAAACACTCAACAAGAGAACTAATAACCTTCGAACTCTCATGCAAAGCATTATTAGCTGATTCGCTTATTTGCGTTGACAATATACCGAGATCCAAAATGTCTTTGTTGAAAGCAGTATACCACTTCTTCCTGGCCACATATAAATCCCCCAACTATTTGTTCTCCCGTAAACTACCTCTCGTTAGCATCTCATTTCAGTACCTTTCGAAATCCTCTTTCCCATCACACTTGCTCAGACATTGATAGAAATATTTGTTGGGAAAGCGAGCTAGCAATCCCGACAAGAGCACCTGTGCGACCGCTTTGAGCGGTATGCAAACACAAAAGAAAAATGCAATGCAGGAATAATAAAACAAAAACACAGAAATTTTAACGTGGAAAACCCAATTGGGTGAAAAATCACGGGACGATCGGAGTCCAACCCGGAAAGCCGCCACTAAAAGTGTGTGAAAAACTCACACGCACGAATTACAGGCTTTCCCACCGATCCGCAAAGGATCTTCACTCCTCCACCACAAAAATAATCCACAAAGGATTTACACCCAAAACACCCCTCTTCCAACACGATACACAATCACAGTATTGAAAAGGAAATACAAGATAGACGTGAGGAATCGTTACCCGGACGGATTGAAAAATTCGTCCCAACGTCGAAGATGACGCTCTCCAAATCCACGAACAAGAGCGGCTATGCATAGCCCCTCCCTCCTTCGTCTTCAAACTCCAAAGCCACGAACATGAAGGCCGGCGGCAGCCCCTTCTCCAACACAGCAGCGGCGGCACACTTTCAACACAAATGGCGGCAGATCTACTCCAACAAGGGGCCGGATCTACTCCAGGCGGCGGCAGATCTTCAACACCAGGTTGCCACTCTTCTCCCTCCTCCAGGCGGCGGGATCTCCTTCAACACAGCGGCTCTTTCAACATCCCCAACAGCAGCGCCTTCAACCACAACCCCAGGCGGCAACAAAGCTCCAGGCGATTTCAGAAAAAACAAGAGGGAGAAAGGTTATGGTTGTTTCCAAAGGCACGGGAGAGAGAGATTGAATCCGTGAAAAAGAGGTAATGGCAGTTTCCAAAATTAATAATAATAGAGAGAGAGAGGGAATAGCGGGCTGCAGTTATTTTTGGAGAGGGAGAGAAATGGTGGGCATTCAGTTTTAATTTTATTATATATATATATAATTCTTTCCTTTGGCTGCCCCCATTTGCATATCTGCAGGCCACCATTAATTATTTGAGCCAAATTGAAATCACGAGCCGCGCCCGGCGCGCGCCCGGTGGTTTTTACCGCCTCGGATGGGAACCACACCCAACAAATCTCCCCCTTCACATCGAGGCGGAAGAAACTGTCATCCCGACGATTCTAACGCAATGCTCGAACTTCCCCCTTGGCACTGTCTTGGTCAGCATGTCTGCCCCATTGTCATCACTGTGCACCTTCTGAAGAGAGAGCTCCTTCTGCTCTAGGACATCTCGTATCCAATGATACCGAGTGTCGATGTGCTTCGACCTCGAGTGAAACGTGGGGTTCTTCCCCAGATGAATAATGCTCTGACTGTCACACATGAGTGTGTATCGGTCCTGAGTGAAACCAAGTTCTTTGATGAACCTCTTCATCCAAAGCAACTCCTTCCCAGCCTCAGTAACGGAAATGAACTCAGCCTCCGTAGTGGACAGTGTCACACACTTCTACAATCTCGATGCCCACGAGACAGCTCCCCCTGCAAACAGAATCAAGTACCCGGACGTCGACCTCCTGGAGTCTACATCTCCGGCCATGTCAGCATCAGTGTAGCCCAACAGCTCCGGCTCACTGTCTCTAAATCTCAGTGTCAAGTCTGACGTCCCCTGCAGGTATCTCAGTATCCACTTCACTGCGCTCCAATGCTCTCTCCCAGAATTGGAGAGAAATCTACTGACGGTCTCAACCGCATGCGCAATGTCTGGACGAGTGCACACCATCGCGTACATGAGGCTCCCAACTGCAGATGCATACGGAATCCTCTGCATCGCCTCAATCTCCTCGGGTGTGCTGGGGCACTGATCAGCGGTAAGCCTGAAGTGAGCTGCAAGAGGCACGCTCACCTTCTTCGCCTGATCCATATCAAATCTCTGCAGCACCTTGCGGATGTACCGCTCCTGCGACAACCAGAGCAGTCTGGCTCCCCTGTCTCTATGAATGTGCATCCCCAGAATGATCTTCGCAGCACCTAGATCCTTCATCTCAAAGGTGGAACTCAACTGCCGCTTCAACTCAGCAATGTGTGCAGTGTTCCTCCCGACGATCAGCATATCGTCCACGTACAACAATAGGATAATGAAATCCTCTGGAGCGTACTGCTTGATGAACACGCAGTGGTCAAGGGTGGTCCTCCTGAAGTCGATCTCCCCCATGAAAGAATCAAACTTCTTATACCATTGCCGCGGGGCCTGCTTCAGGCCATACAAACTCTTCTGCAAGCGACACACCAGACCTTCCTTCCCTCTGAGACTAAAACCCTCAGGCTGCTCCATGTATAGCTCCTCCTCAAGATCGCCATGCAGAAAGGCGGTCTTGACATCCATCTGCTCTATCTCCAAATCAAGCCTCGCAGCGAGGCCAATGACAACACGAATAGATGACATCTTCACCACTGGTGAGAAGATCTCATCGAAGTCAACGCCCTGTCGTTGTCCAAAACCTTTCACCACCAGCCTGGCCTTGTATCTGGGAGGTGTGGAGGAATCTGCCTGCTTCACCCTGAAAATCCAATGATTCTTCAAGGCCTTCTTGCCCTTAGGCAATCTCACCAAGTCATACGTGTGGTTCTTCTGCAGCGACTGCATCTCCTCCTGTATAGCAGCCATCCACTGGCGCTTCTCAGCACTCTCCACTGCCTCATCATAACTCTCAGGCTCCCATGTATCAGTCAACAATATGAACTCTAATGCAGAATATCTGGCGGACGGGTGCCTGGCACGATCTGATCTCCGCAAGGCAGGCTCAGGGGCCGGTGCAGGCACATCATCAGTAATGTCCTCAACGACTCCTGGTTCACCATCAGTGGTGATATCATGACCCGGAAGGGTATCAGTACCCTGTGCTGGCTCAGGCTCAGTAGCCTCCTCAGTCTCGTCATCTTCAACCATAGGTGACTCTGCAGCAGTGCGAGAGTCAACCTCAAACTCAACAGTCCCCTCAGAATCACCAACACTCTGATCCTCACAGAATACAGCATCACGGCTACGTACAACCTCTTCTAGACTGGATCAAAGAACCTGTACCCAAACTCTCCACTGTAGCCGTACCCCAAGAAAATACACTGTCGGGTCTTCGAATCCAACTTGGATCTCTCGTCCCTGGGGACGTGCACAAAGGCTTTGCAGCCAAATACCCGCAAGTGACTATAAGAGGGGTCTTTCCCATACCAGACCCTATCGGGGACATCCTCCTGCAATGCTGAACTCGGCGAGAGGTTGATGACATGCGCTGCAGTAAGAAGAGCCTCGCCCCAAAACATCCCTGGCAGATTCGACTCAGATAGCACTCATTCAAGATCCCACTCTTGGCGATCTCCATGGTAACAATCTCCTGGGGGGAAGAATTGATCAGAGAGACTCTGACCATCTCCCACGAGTCTGGAAGTGACTTGAGTAGCCACAATGCATTCACCTCATCTTCAAAAGTCACATTCATGGCAGTCAGACGATCTATAATCCCCTGTAACTCGTTGACATGATCCAAAATAGGTGAGCCCTCTCGGTATCTGAACTCTCCAAGCTTCTTCAGCAGATAAAGCTTGTTGATGCCCGTGCTCTTGGCATACAGTGTCTCGAGAGTTTTCCACAGTACCTTTGCATCAGTGATGCTAGCCACATGGTTGTAGACGTTCGACTCCACGAACCGTCTGATAAACCCACACAGCTTTCGATGCTACACCTTCCATTTCGCCGGATTCGTGTCCTTTGGCATCTCCTCAAAGACAGGAGCATGCCAACCCTTCACATATATCAAGTCTTCCATCAGAAGATGCCACTGGTGGTAATTGGCACCATTCAACTTTACCATCTGCTCTGAACCTGATGTGGACTCCATCCTGCTCTGCCAACTGGTCGGACCGACCACTGATCTTTGAGTCGACTATCTCAAAGTATACAACTGGAGAGGATAGCCAGCGGGCCAATGGTCGTAAACTACCACTCCCAATTGCACACCCAAGATAACAATCGACTCGTCCTGAAACCCAAAAAGGTCAGCCCAGAACCTGCTCTGTCACTGAAACGGCTCTGTCACTGAACCTGACTTTGATACCACTTGTTGGGAAAGCGAGCTAGCAATCCCGACCAGAGCACCTGTGCGACCGCTTTGTGCGGTATGCAAACACAAAAGAAAAATGCAATGCAGGAAAAATAAAACAAAAACACACGGAAATTTTAACGTGGAAAACCCAATTGGATGAAAAACCACGGGACGATCGGAGTCCAACCCGGAAAGCCTCCACTAAAAGTGTGTGAAAAACTCACACGCACGAATTACAGGCTTTCCCACCGATCCACAAAGGATCTTCACTCCTCCACCACAAAAATAATCCACAAAGGATTTACACCCAAAACACCCCTCTTCCAACACGATACACAATCACAGTATTGAAAAGGAAATACAAGATAGACGTGAGGAATCGTTACCCGGACGGATTGAAAAATCCGTCCCAACGTCGAAGATGACGCTCTCCAAATCCACGAACAAGAGCGGCTATGCATAGCCCCTCCCTCCTTCGTCTTCAAACTCCAAAGCCACGAACATGAAGGCCGGCGGCAGCCCCCTTCTCCAACACAGCAGCGGCGGCACACTTTCAACACAAATGGCGGCAGATCTACTCCAACAAGGGGTCGGATCTACTCCAGGCGGCGGCAGATCTTCAACACCAGGCTGCCACTCTTCTCCCTCCTCCAGGCGGCGGGATCTCCTTCAACACAGCGGCTCCTTCAACATCCCCAACAGCAGCACCTTCAACCACAACCCCAGGCGGCAACAAAGCTCCAGGCGATTTCAGAAAAAACAAGAGGGAGAAAGGTTATGGCTGTTTCCAAAGGCACGGGAGAGAGAGAATGAATCCGTGAAAAAGAGGTAATGGCAGTTTCCAAAATTAATAATAATAGAGAGAGAGAGGGAATAGCGGGCTGCAGTTATTTTTTGGAGAGGGAGAGAAATGGTGGGCATTCAGTTTTAATTTTATTATATATATATATAATTCTTTCCTTTGGCTGCCTCCATTTGCATATCCGCAGGCCACCATTAATTATTTGAGCCAAATTGAAATCACGAGCCGCGCCCGGCGCGCGCCCGGTGGTTTTTACCGCCTCGGATGGGAACCACACCCAACAATATTATCTAACAATTTTATCTTGGTTGAAGCATGGGACTTTTGAAGGTGCTTTCTTCGAGACGTGTCATTGGCACAGATGTTGGCGATTGTTAGTGAAAGCACGTTGTATAGCTGCGGACATAGCTACATCTTGGTTCGTAAAAATAGTAGTTGGTTGCTTACCACCAATAAATTTCAGAAACGTCTCAAATACGCAACAAAACGATTCTATAGTTTCTTTTGCAATGAAAGCACTTCCAACGAAAATATTCTGCCAATGATTATTCACTGCGATGAATGGGGCACACGCCAAATTATATTTACTTAGTCTATATATCGTATCAAAAATAATAATGTCGCTAAAACAGTCGTAATCAATTTTACTTTGTCCATCCATCCAGAAGAAACTTGTCAACTTATTCAGCTCATCTATTCGGACATCGCAGGAGAACATATTATCATCCAATTGTTTCTCATGTAGCATCCTTAGCAAGCTTGAGAAGTCGTCGCTTTCTATTAACGCTCTTCTTTCTCGTTGAATGAAATTGAAAGCATCAGTTTTACAAAACTCAATATTTTTTGCACCCCCTGCTTCATCAGATAGGAAGTTGTAAGCATCTACTGCTCTAATTCCGGCTCCTGTCATATTCTTCATGAGCCTACCTTGCATTTGAGAAAGGATGCAGTTGGACCTCAATAACTACTTCTCTTTCTCTGTTGCTAATGGATGATTATGTTCCTCAACGAACCTCATTACTTTCCAATTCTTGTCATATGCATCAGTGTGAAAAGAAATGCATGTTAGACATCCATGCGTGTTTTTGACTTGCGGTACTTTGTCGGTGGCATCCTCTTTATATCTTTAATACCCGCTTTAGAGCAGCTATATTCTCGCACTTTAATAATTTGTGTATGTGTCCAATATGTTAGGTGTTGTTTGCGAACACTAAATCTTATTGTGTGAGCATATTTACAATACATAGCATGCGCCTCAGCCTCTGAGTGCACAATGGGGAAAACAACGGGGTCCTTCGATACCTGAAACCAAAGCAGTGTAAGAGATCTAGAATTGCTGAACCAAATACAGTTGGAACTTCTTTCTACAATACAGTTGGATTTTACAACAAAAATACGACTATATCCGATTATAGTAATACAGTTGGATTTTCATTGTACAATACAGTCGGACTCTATCTGACTATAGAAATACATTTTTTTATTTTTCTTCTGAAACAACATTGGAATCTCAAAAGTGGATATAAGTGCTTCAATAGAGTCGAAAAACAGTTGAATTATCATTGTACAATACCGTCAGACTCTATCTGACTATAGAAATACAGTTTTGATTTTTCTTCTGAAACAACACTGGAATCTCAAAAGAGGATATAAGTGTTTCAATAAGGTCGAATGACTTACAATGTCTACATTATCAGCGCATTTCTTCGACGACATCGAGAGAAGTTCTTCTAAAATCTTCGTGGGGGTGGAATTTACCGACAAAGAATAGAAAGGTTAGAGAGTACAGCTGATTGATAACATATCAAGACACCTGATCTAACCTCCAAATTATTCTGAAGCTTTCAGTGGAAGCTAGATCCATTGTCAGCAAGCTGCTTTTGCATCAATTCGTCGTAGGAGGAAGATCGCACTAGGAGGATGCTCGGATTGTGCACACCCGCCCGCCGCAGTAGGAGGAAGGTCGCAGCAGCTCATGCTAAGAGGAAGATCGCACCAGTAAATACCCGCCGAATGCACTAGCTTTCGTGTAAAAGGAAGCTTGCAGCAGTGGATTTGGCGCAATGGAGGGAAACATTTGTGGAAGGGGGAAGAAAACGAAATATTGTGGGCACGCCCGTTTACTTATTACCGCATGGTAGCAGCGTGCGATTCACGTAGAAAAAATTCTCCATCTGAACGCATATATCATCGTGCATGTCAAATCAACTTTAATAAAGTTGATGAGTTTAATGATAACTCCTCGAAACTACCGTTGATATGTCTAATGACAGTCTTCCTCGAAAATACCGTTGACATGTCTAATCGCAATTTTTCTCGAGAATATTGCACACATGTCGAATGACAGTTTTTCTCGAAACTATCGTTGGTATATGAGTTCTACTATTTTTTTTATGGATTTTCATCTTTACTTTTAATTTGGGGATACAGTGTAATACTGTAATTACTTGAATAAACATTGCATTTTTTTTTTTGAAAATTGATTACAATAAGACTATGGGTTCATTTGGCGCGGCGGTGGCGGGCAGCGTTTGCAGCAAACGCCGCCGCAAGGCGGGTAAACAAATGCCCGACGGTGGCGTTTGCCACGTATGCACCCGCCGCGCCCTGAGAAAAGGAACTAACAGCTCCGTTTCGAGCCCCGCCACCTCCCCTCCGTTCCCAACCCGCCATCTCCACCCGCCCTTTCCGCCCGCCACCACCGCGCCAAATAAAACCTATATTTCACAATTTTGAATGTTTCACCAAACACAAATTTTCCTTTTTAATATTGTAAATATATACGAGAGAGATGGTTTTTTGTCATATAAATAGTTTCAAGTGCTTTCGTCTAGATACAAATATCTCAGGCATCACAATGATCAAACTCACCGGGGCTGGACGCCAAATTTTGGCTCCGTTTGGGGGACTTATTTTCATCGGTCAAGCGGTTACGACCGCATGAATCAGACTTTTATGAACCTGACCTTAAAGGTCCGGTTCATACGGTCGTAACCACTTGACCGGTGAAAATAAATCCCCCTAAAGACGGCCTTTATTTCTTAATTACATCGTGATTTATAAAGTTTACAATAAAATGAAGTATGAAAAATATAAATTAAAGCAAATTAAACTTTTCCTTCATTAATTTTTAATATATAAAAAAGAAGAGGTAGAGAGTGGAAGGAGGGATGAAAGAGAAAGACCGAGTAAAATCTGACGGGGACCATTGCATGGGAGGGGGCCGCGACGCTCCTCCGAGGTAGAGAACAATCTTGGGTTGCAACCAGAGTTGGGGAGGCTGGGTTGGACACTGAGCGTTTCACCGCATTTTACAGCCGCAAGCGGGAGCAAACGCCGCTGGAGCTCGCTTCCGCAGTTTGTTTTTCGGCCGTGCGGTGACGGCATGCTCCCGTACCGGATCTCTACCGACGCGCCAAAAGGGCCCTTAGTTGTAATACAATTTCATAGTATTTGTATCTCTGTTATAAGAGAAATTATTTTGACAAAACATTTGTGTGTATGTGTATTGCATAATATTTATATTTATAGGGTAGCGTTAAAGGCACACTCGGGCTTCAATTGGTAGGGCGTTTTTCCGCCGGTGCGGGGGCAACCACCGCTGCAAGGCGGAAAAGCAAACGCCCACGCGCGTGAGTGGTGGCGTTTGCTCCCGCAAACCTTCGCAAAAGTTCCCAAACCGTCCCATCTCCAACCCCACCTCCCAACCTCTGGTTGCTCCCGCACCGTCGTTTGCTCCCGCCCCGTCTCCCGCCGCCTTTCCAAATGAAGCCTTAAACTGGCCACATACAAATCAATTTTTAGAAAATCTCCCTACTTTGATCTCTTTATTCGGTACTAGTTAAAGGCACACTCACAGATTTCCGCCCGATACCGATCTGCCTTCACACACAATTCCTTATTTCTCGCCCTTGGTCGCCCGAAGCTTGTTCTCTTCCTCTAATCGAGCAGACTACCGCTTCGCCCGCCGGATTCCAGGGCGACAAAGTCCAGGCCGACGAACTCCTCCTCCACTCCACGCCGACGAACCCCTCCTCCGTTCCAGGCCGACAAACCTCTCCTTCGTTCCTGGCCGAGCTTCCGTTCCAAGCTTTCTGCTGACCATATTCGTGGTGCGGATGAGAGGTGAGAATATTCCAAGTTTTCTCCTTACCAGAAGGAAACAAAATTGAGTAACAAAAACCTAATTTGATGCGAAAATCTTGGGGTGTTTCTCACTTGATATACTTTACGTACGTGACCAATAAGAAGATTTTGAGAAACGTTTTCGTATTATCCTCAAGTCTTTGATACAAATGGGGAGAAATGCAGGCCCAAGGTTTTGGATTGGTCTGTGGTGATGACCGGAAAGCAAACTGATGAGGTGCTCGGTTGGATCTGATGATGGCATATGGGTGTGGTGGAGGTGAGGTCTAGGATGAAGTTGTAAATTTGTTTGTAATTGTGTGCATTTAAGAAAATGACCTGCATTTAAAATATAGTGTTCAATTATCATGGGTGTGCATGTAGCCAATTTATATGTGCCTTTAACACCACCCTATTTATATTATAAGAGAAAAAATATTTTTTTGGGTCAAATATTTGCTCTCTCATTATTACCTCCCATTTCATAAGCATTTGTGTGTAGAATAATCTCAACACTACTATTTTGATTTTTACAGTCTAACGATACACAAGAGTTACCATATAAATATAGCAGTCGTGTACATAGTCTATGAGCAGTGTGCGGGGACAATAATGCTTGGTCATCGTTCAAGTGGTTGTTGAGTTGGTTTGATTTTTCAAACCCACATGATTCACATTTCTCCCCTATCGGCCGCCAATTAGGACTTTTCTTCTAGCCGTCCATGTGTTTTGAATGGGTGCATGCATGAGAAGCTTCTAGGAAATAGGTCACAACATGTGTTTCATGCTTCATTGCTATTGAATTTTGGCTCTATAAAAGGAGAGGGAAGCAAAGCTATGGAGTCACACCAAAAACCAAACCAAAGAGAGGTAAAGCCTTGAAGAGGAGAGTGGTAGTGCACGACCGAAGGAGACGGTGACCGTCGACATCCGATTGTGGGTTGCATCGACATCGAAGAGCGAAAGTGTGCGGGCAGCGGCAAGGTGCGCAGTGCTTGATGATTGCATTCTCGTAGACGGTAGTGGTTGTGCACAAGTGGTGACGTTGGTGGACTGCGCGTTCGCGGCAAGGTCAAGTCCTGACTTGGATCTCTTCTCGATGGTGGTGGCGACGATTGGTCATCTGACGATGACGAATGTTCATTCTGGTACGAATCTTGTGCGTCCGTTTTACGAATTGCAGTCAAGTTCATATTATTCCTGCGGATTTTCGTAGTCCATTTTTCTGCAGTATTTTTCAGACTTGTATCTCTTAATTTGAGTACTTATTTATTTTAGGGTAATGATAATCATACCCCAACTATGGCTATTTGTACTCATTTCTTTTTAAAAAAGAGGCATTAATAAAGCCTAAAATAAACCTAAATGTACCCACCCCCTTCTCCCTCACGCACTCACGGTTTCTTACGAACACAGCGCCCCCCTATTCACGATCTTCTCTGAACACCCGCCCCCCATTCCGCCGCCCACCTGAGCGATTTCCGGCCCAACATTTGTTGTTTTCCTCCCTTTTCCACCATTAGGACTCCCTTCTTGCCCTACGGTGAGTTTTTTAATTTTTTTTCTCTCAATTTTTTTCTACCCTAAAACCCTATAATGTTCAAAGCTTCATGAAAATGATTTTGTAGGTTTCGGAATCGTCAATTATAACTTTTTTCTTTCCTGTGGATCCTCATTGTGGGTATTTTTTTATCGTTCCTCTCAACTCTCTCATAATATTTGGTTTCCTAATTGTAGAATTTTTTTTGTAGGTTTTTATCTCTCTGAATCACTTTTATCTCTAAATTTAATTTTTTTTAAAGTCATTTTGGATACAAATAGCATTGTGGTGTACAATTATAATTTTGCGGGGTAAGAATAAAAGTGGGTTACAAATAGTCATATATAGTGTATGACTATCAACATCCTTATTTTATTGCGCTAATAAAATTGTGTAAAATACATATTTTCTCGTGACTCTGTATTTAATTGTTCATGGGGATTGCGCTTCCGCGACTGGAAATCCAACAGGTGGTATCAGAGCTAGGTTCTATAGGCGATTGATTGAACATTTGAGAAAAGATTTGACTGCGATGGTGAACGACTAAGTCATCTTCTCATCCTTTCAAATTCGACTTAGAATTAATCAGGTCTCCTAGTCATACTGGAGGGCAACTATAGCGGGGAAGAATGCGACTTTGGCTCGGTACTCGGTGGAGAAGTTCGATGGCAGTGGAAATTTTAGTCTATGGCAGATTCACGTCAAGATATGCTAGTTGAGCAGGGGTTGATGCGGGTTTTGCGGGGATGAGACAAATTGGTTGTTGAAGTGAATGATGAAGAGTGGATTGACTTGGATGAGTTTGCCACTAGCGCCATCAGGATGTGCGTTGACGGCAAGGTGCTCTTTAATATTGGCGTCGAGGAGTCTGCAGTCAAGATTTAGGATAAGTTTGAAAGATTGTATCTGGCCAAGTCGTTGACCATAAGGTTGTTGAAACAACGATTGTATGGGGTGAAGATGCAGGAGAGTGGCAACCTGCAGGAGCACTTTAATGTGTTCAACGACCTTCTAAATCAATTGCATGTGGTTGGTGCGAAGGCAGAGGAAGAAGATAAGGCCCTATTACTTCTTACCTCGCTCCCGGTGTCCTTTAAACACATGGGGACCACACTCCTGTATGGGAAGGATACAGTGGAGCTAGAGGAGGTCACATCGGCATTATTGTCCAGTCAGATGTTGAAGGACTCCACTCCTGGGGGTGAGCATATTTTGGTGGTAGATGGATGAGGGAGAGCATTCGATAGGGGATCGAGGGGTGCACGAGCTCGACCGGCGTCGAAGGGAGTTATTTGTTACCACTGTAGACAGAGCAAACACATCAGGAGAAAATTGCCCGCAGCGTGCGCAGAGTTATGGAGACGTCCAAGATGCGGCTGTGGTGACGTTATATCTGGGAGTGGAGAGTGATGGTATTTATACCATCACTGAGAGTCATGACAACTCTGATAACGGGTGGATATTAGATTCTGGTGCATCGCAACACATATGCTCGGATGCATCGATGTTCAGTTCTCTGGAGGTGACGACTGAATCGATCTATTTGAGTGACGAATCAGGTTGTGAGGTTACAAACACAGAGACGATGGACATACAGATGCATGATGGGGTGGTGCACAGACTTGAGAGGGTACATCTGGTGCCCAAGTTGCGTAAGAATCTGATATCGTTTGGCAGTTTGGACTCGGGTGACTGCAACTTTACGGCAAGAAAAGGAGTTCTGACGGTGACACGTGGGTGTGTCGTGCTCATGAAGGTTGTGTAGCTCGGTAGTTTGTACCGACTGATGGGGACCATGGTGCGAGGTGGTACACCCATGATTTCTGTATTTGATATGGTGGATGGTCGAGGTGGTGTAGTGGATCACCATTATGAGACTCGGGTTCGGTGAGTCAGCTTTTACGATCTGGGTGCGCCGGCATCCCACAGGTGAACAAGAGCAGAGATGAAGTTCGACTTGCGACAAGTCGGCTGACGCCTCAGACATGAGGTGGTGCTTCGTGTAGATTGGTGCTTTGTACAAATATTATTTCGTGCAGACGGTGATTCGTGCAGATAATACTTCGTGCAAAATGTGGTGTTTGAAATTCAAACCAAGGTGGTGATTGTTGAGTTGGTTTGATTTTTTACACCCACATGATTCACATTTCTCACCTACCGGTTGTCAATGAAGACTTTTCCACTAGCCGCCCATGTGCTTTGAATGGGTGCATGCATGGGAAGCTTCTAGGAAATATGCAACAACATGTGTTTCATGCTCCATTGTTATTGAAATTTGGCTCTATAAAAGGAGAGAGAAGCAAAGCTATGAAGACACACCTAAAGCCAAATCAAAGAGAGGTAAAACCTTGAAGAGGAGAGTGGTAGTGCACGGTCGAAGGAGACGGTGGCCGTCAACATCCGATTGCGGGCTGCATCGACATCGAAGAGCGAAAGCGTGTGGGCAGCGACAAGGCGTCATATTCGCGGGCTGCGGCAAGGTGTGCGGTGCTCGATGGTTGCATGCTCGTAGGCGGTGGTGGTTGTGCACAAGCGGTGATGTTGGTGGGCTGCGCGTTCACGACAAGGTCAAGTCCTGACTTGGATCTCTTCTCGGTGGTGGTGACGGCGGTTGGTCGTCTGACGACGATGAATGTTCATTCTGGTACGAATATTGTGCGTCCATTTTACGGATTTTAGTCAAGTTCATATTACTCTTGCGGATTTTCGTAGTCTATTTTTCTGCAGTATTTTTCAAACTTGTATTTCTTAAATTGAGTACTTATTTATTTTATTGTGCTAATAAAATTATGCGAAGTACGTATTTTCTTGTGACTCTGTATTTAATTATTCCTGGGAATTGCGCTTCTGCAACTGAAAATCCCAATAGTGACGGTCGAATATTATCGACGTCGTATACTCCGCACGCCGTGTACTCGACGCAGTATAATATCTACACAACCGCTAGCGTGTTTCTATGTGTCCACCAACGATAGTTGGTTCCATGGAAGTCTTTGACCATCTCTAATTAATGCTCTATGCTAAATCATTTTTACCACATTAATTATGATGAATATTGAGCAGTGTCCGAGTATTTTTGCCGGCATGTCAATTATTATGTCAATTATAGTAAAGCAATATAAATTTTGTTAAAAAAATTTATGAAAATAATTTAATTAAGTTTTAGTATTGTTGCGGGTCACTCGACGCTCTTCTAGACCGGGCGAATTGAACCGTCTTATTCCGAGAATGAGTCGAATGCGCAAACAGTACCAGAGAGAACAGACAAATGACAAGAGAACGTGTTTAGCGTGGAAAACCCGGAAAGGGTAAAAACCACGTGGTCGGATCTGCGTCAGCCAAATTTCACTAAGTGTTGGAGTGTTACAAGCGAAGTTATAAGATCAGAGAGCGACATGCCGCTTCTCGTTACAATTGCAGTTAAAGAAAATTCTCCGAGAGTGATAAGTCACCTCTCCGAGAAACTAAGTGTCTCGGTGTTGCAGGAGATCTTCAAGGTCCGGAGAATATCTTCAAGTCACGAAGGAGTTCTTCGAATCACAAAGGAGATCTTAGAACCGCGAAGGAGATCTTCAAACGGGAAGGAGATCTTCAAAGGAAATCTTCAAGGACCTCTCTCGGATGCAAAGTGTCAGATCCCTCTAAATGAGGATTCAGGGTCCCATTTATAGACTTGGTCGGGGGCGACCCGGTAATTTCGCCGTCGTAACCACCGTAACCACCTGGCGGGCCGATCTCGTCCGTTGGTTGAGAGCACGCGGATTGCCACTTTCTGGATATGACGGCTTCGCCCCTCGGGCAGTTCGGGCAGTTTAGGCAGTTCAGGCAGTTGACGTTCCTGATTGCAATGCGTAAATACTGTAGTCTTAAGAGAGAAAATGGAGTTAGCAATCGGCGCGCGCAATGAATTTAGCAATGTTCAAGTGTGCGCGCCGGTCAAGGGTATGCTAAGCACTAGCGCGATCGGAGTTTCGCAAGAATTGCGCGAAGAGCGCAACGGGCGGCACGAGGAGAGGAGGAGCGGTCGGCACCGAACACGTGCGCGGACGCAGGCTTACGGTCGCGCGCCGCGCGCAACTGCGCACGATAGGTGAGGGGTACCGCGCGCGGTTGCGCGTGCGCAATACATCACGCGTGGTTGCGCGTGCGCGGTACCGCGCGCCACCGCGCGGGTGCGCGCGCGGTACCGCGCGCAACCGCGCGGGTGCGCGCGCGCGGTACCGGGCGCAACCGCGCGTTTGCGCGCGCGCGCGCGCGCGTGCGCTACCGCGCAGCGGTACCGCGCGCGATAGCGCACGGAGCTGCTGCGCGTGCGGCAGTTTTGGGCGGTTTTTCTCCTCCTTCTTGCCCATGCCTCCACTATCTTAGTGGGGAGTGGGATTTTCGGCTAAACGCAGCCCAAATTTTTCTACAAAATGGATGAAGACCTAACAATTGCCTCCGAAATCCTCGGAGTTCGCTCCTATTGCTCAGAGAAGTGTGAGGATTTTATTATCTTTTGGTGCGGTCCGGACGCTGCGGTAGAGTCATGGCAGAGGTATTTGTGATTTTTCTTCCTTTCATTGTGCCGCTATTATTCCGCTTTTTGCTGTAACTACTGTGTTGTGTGGTGGTAATTTGCACGGATTTCAGATTTATTTATTGTTATTTATTATTATTTTTTATTTCTCTTCTCCCTTTTTTCGGACGTCGAGGAACGGAGCGCGGTCAAAATCGATGTGATTGCGTTCTACGCTTAATGTTGAGCGTGTTGAGGCTTGGCGTAAGCGGTTTAGACTCTCATCGTCCGTAGAAGTGAAGATACCATTTTCAGAGGAACGTGCTCAGAATCCGCCGACCGGCTTTATTACTGTCTCCGAGAGCTATTTAAAATCGGGATTCCACTTTCCCCCGTCGGAGGAGGCGATCGAGATTTTTAGGTTTTGCGGCGTGCCTATTTCGTAGTTTACATCAGTCGGCATGACGAGGATTATGAGGTTGATTGTATTTTTTCGGGAGCACGGCTCGCAGTTTTCTTTGGAGATTTTCAAAGATTGGTGTGAGGTTTTCACGGATCCGGGAGGTCGGATTGATGTTTGCAGCAACAAGAGGTGGTTCCATTGATAACTTCTCAAAAGGAAGTTATTTCTCTACTTATTTTATTCTAATTTTCATTAAAAAGAGGAAAATAATCCTCAATTATAGAAAATATGTTTAAATATCTTATTAATCCATATTGGACTGATTTCGGTCATTTTCCGTGGTTTTCTATCTAGATTGGTTAAAGGACTCAAGTTGGGAAGCACCAGATCATTTATTGCTGATGCAGAAAACAGGTTGCAGTGCAGAAAATTAGCAGGTTGTAACGTGGCGGCGAAATTCAAATTTTGAATTTTAAAAGAGGCGCCTAAATGAAATTCCAAAAGAGGCATCCCTTCAGTTTTGGTAAGGGAGTGAGGACGAAATTACTGGAGGATAGGGGGAAGGGATTATTCTAGAAAGAAGAGAAAAGAGAGAGAACTTGGAGATCTTCTTCCTCTTGAAGAATCCGGCTAGGGCTTGGAGCAAGGAGGCTTGGACCATCACTAAGGAGAAAGATCTGAATCTAAAAACGTTCCTACATCGTTTTGATTTCCTGAATCATGTCTAGTAAGATCTACTTTGATTTGTGGTTTCTCTCTTCCTTCATGAACTAATTTCCTAAGTCTTGCATGTGTGGAGTACCTTAGTTATGATGATGACTTGATTTTTATTTATAAATTGTGAATGTGTTGATATTTGATCTTTATTAAATTTATGATTTATTCTTGGGATTTTGGTCTATGTTTAATCTTTAAAATGTTTGCAAAAATTCGAGAGATGAGTCGGGCTAGATGAACGTTTGTTTTGTGCGGCGATATTCGAGAGAGGAGTCGTGTAGTGTTTAACCAAAACTACCGTATTTATACTTCATCGCGAGATTCGAGAGAGGAGCGTTGAAAGTGTATCATAAATCTTAATATAATTCCAAGAGAGAGAGATCTCCTCTTGAATTAGCAACCATGATTCTAGCACTTTATGTTATTCTAATTTCATCTAAGTTGGAGACGACTAGAGGAATTGGTATAAACGGATAATGGAGATCGAGAGATAAAGTTATCCAATTTAGAATCGTTGCAAGAGAATCATTAATACTTCATAAATTATCACGTTTGTTGTTTGTCATCATAGCAAGGGAAAATCACATGTGAGACTATCTATCCAAGTGAAGTAAAAGTATTTTAAGTAACTGTAACTAGAGTTGTAATTGTTGCTTTTGAATTATTTAAGTTTCTCTATCAATCATTATTACTTGCTTGAATTTAGAGAAAAGGCAAAAATTAATATTTGTGAGCGCTAAGTTAAGCACTTCCTCGTGGGAACGATCACTTTCTCATCACTTTATTACTTGTACGGCACGTGCACTTGCGTATTTATATACACCTTTTGGGGGCGTATCAAGTTTCTGGCGCCGTTGCCGGGGAAGCGCGCTAATTTAGTGTTTTATTTCTCACAATATTTGTGAACCCTTAGTACTTAGAGATCAAGCATTTGTTTGTTCGTGTTATTTCTTTTAATTTACTTGTCTATTTGAGTACTGTTCGGTGTATGTCCAGATATAGGCAAGTGGAATTATTGCCGTTGAATTCTAAAATTGAGCGTACCTGTAGACAAAACAGGAGAGGCTTTAGAGCTGTTAATATTATTCATCCTGCGATGGATAACCCTGCACCAATTAATGGTAATAATAATGATGGTCAGGTGGATCAAAATGTCCAACCTCCAGCACCACGTATGACTTGTCGCGAGTATAACACACCTCTAAGGGGAGGTTTGCACTTCAGCATTGCTCGACCAGCAATCGTTGCTAATAATTTTAAAATGGACCCGCTAATTATGCAACAAGTGCAAAATAATAAGTTTGGGGGTCTAGGTCATGAAGATGCAAATTCCCACTTACGAACCTTCTTAGCAATTTGCGATATGTTTAAGTTCAATGGAGCATCGGAAGATGCAATCCTGTTGAGAGCATTTCCGTTCTCCTTAGAAGGTAGAGCTAAGGATTGGTTAGACTCGTTACCACATGAGTGTATCACCACATGGGACGAACTAGTCGATAGGTTCCTGAACAAATATTTTCCACTCTCTAAGACTGCAAAACTGAAAAGAGATATTATAACATTTTTACAAGGTAACGGGGAAACTCTTTACGACGCATGGGAGCGTTTTAAAAAGCTGTTGAGAAAATGTCCTCATCATGGGTTGCACCAACACCAGCAGGTGTCCACATTTTACAATGAGCTGCAAACTGCAACCATGATTTTAGTTGATGGAGCCGCTGGGGGCTCATTAATGAAGAAGTATCCTGAAGATGCGTATGCTATCTTAGAAGACTTAACATCCAATAACTATCAAGCATACGAGAGACAAACTAATAGCAACCCAGCGGGAGTCCATCAGGTGGACCAAATCACTTCTTTGGCCGCTCAGATGGCATCGCAGTTCAATTTAATTAACAAAAGATTAGATTCACTCTTAACCCCTACAACTAGTGCCCCGCTCACAGTCGAACAACTAAATCAAATAACTGAAGAAGCAAATTATGTGGGAGGGCAACCAAGGCAAATTCTGCCGGGGTTTTCAAATCATTATCACCCGGAGTGGCGGAATCATCCAAACTTCTCTTGGAAGACAAATCAAGGAATGAATCAACCACCCGGGTTCAACCAAAACATTAATCAAAATGCAAATAATTCTTCTAATCAACAATCTCACCCTAGGAGAGCAACTGATGAATTCATCTTCGGTATGTTTCAAAAGTATGACTCTAAGATGGTAGGAATTGAATCCTCCTTACGTTCCCTAGAAACAACCTTAGGTCAACTAGCAAATGCAATGAACCAAAGACAGATAGGATCACTACCTTCTGACTCTACACCCAATCCAAGTAGAAATGATCAAAACGGGCACTGCAAGGCCATTGGATTACGGAGTGGGGTAGAGATAGCAAGTGAGGACGGATTGCTTGAAAAGGCGAGAGAAGAAGAGAAGTGTGGGACAACAGTGAGAATCCATGATGTAGAAGAAGAAGTTCCTAGTGCGGATAGGGAAAGGGAACTGACTGATAAAAATAAATCACTTAGTAAGAAGAAAGAAATAATTTATCCTCCACCCCCTTTTCCATCAAGACTCAACAAGTCTAAACTGGACGCACAGTTTCAAAAATTCATGGACATGTTCAAAAAGCTGTCCATTAATATTCCCTTTGCTGAGGCACTAAAACAAATGCCTAGCTATGTTAAGTTCATGAAGGACATTTTATCTAAGAAAAGGAGGTTCGTTGACAAGGAGACGGTAGCGCTTACCGAAGAATGCAGTGCAATCTTACAAAGGAAATTACCAAAGAAATTAAAAGACCCCGGTAGTTTTACAATTCCATGTTCGATAGGAATAGATTTTGTCGGGAGAGCTTTGTGCGATTTGGGGGCTAGCATCAACTTGATGTCGTTGTCTAGCTATACAAAATTAGGTCTCGGGGAGATTGCACCCACTTCCCTCACCCTCCAACTAGCGGATAGATCTTTAGCCTTCCCTAAGGGAGTAGTTGAGGATGTTTTGGTAAAGGTTGAGCATTTCATATTCCCCACTGATTTTGTTGTGTTAGACATGGACGAGGATAAGGAGGTGCCTATCATTTTAGGTCATCCATTTCTAGCAACAGGACGCACCCTTATCGATGTACAAAAAGGTGAGTTGACCATGAGGGTAAATAATGAGGAGGTGACGTTTAACGTCCTCAAGGCTATGAAATTCCCCGATGACAAGGAGGAATGTTTTTCTATAAAGGAAGTTGTAGTGCCCACTAGGCTGGCACATGCAGATGATGAACTAGATCATAGATTGTTAACTCTTTTAACTCAAGAAGAAGGTGAGGAAGACGCGGAATCTGTAGAGGACTTAGAAATTGAGGAGCTTGCTAAGGCATTGAATTCTTATGAAAACATGGAAGTGGTTAATAAATTTGAGATGATTAGTAGGTCCAGTGAAACTAAGATAATGAAACCTTCTATTGTTGAGCCACCAACACTTGATTTAAAGCCACTACCAACACATTTGAAATACGTCTTTCTTGGCGTAGGAAACACTTTACCTGTGATCATTAGCACATCCTTGGAAGAGGAAAAAGAATTAAGACTGCTTGAAGTCTTACAAGAATTTAAAAGCACCATTGGATGGACTTTAGCCGACATGAAAGGGATTAGCCCGTCTATATGTATGCATAAAATATTGTTAGAAGACGAGGGAAAGGGGTCCATTGAACCTCAACGTCGACTCAGTCCCCCAATGAAAGAGGTAGTGTTGAAAGAGGTAATTAAGTGGCTTGACGCCGGTATCATATATCCTATTTCGGATAGTAGGTGGGTGAGTCTGGTACAGTGTGTGCCCAAGAAAGGTGGGATGACCATTGTCAGGAATGAGAATAACGAACTCATACCTACGAGAGCAGTAACGGGGTGGAGAATCTGCATAGACTATCGTAAATTGAATAAAGTAACCAGAAAAGACCATTTTCCACTCCCATTCATTGACCAAGTTCTAGATCGATTAGCGGGTAACGAATATTTATGTCTTTTAGACGGGTACTCGGGGTATAATCAAATTATGATTGCCCCCGAAGACCAAGAGAAGACCACATTTACATGCCCATTCGGGACCTTCGCATTCCGTCGAATGGGATTTGGATTATGCAACGGCCCCGCAACGTTTCAACGTTGCGTAATTTCTCTCTTTGCTGAATTAATTGCCGAAGGAATTATGGAAGGAATCGAGGAGGGAATTGAGGTTTTCATGGATGATTTTTCGGTATATGGGAAGACATTTGAGGGCTGTTTGAGGGTGCTAAAGAGAGTGTTGTCTAGGTGTGTGGAAACTAATTTAGTTCTTAACTGGGAGAAGTGCCATTTTATGGTAAGAGAGGGAATTATCTTAGGACATAAGGTGTCCAAGAAGGGGTTGGAAGTTGACCGGGCAAAGGTAGAAGTCATAGAGAAACTCCCTCCACCAACGAATGTCAAGAGCATTCGCAGTTTTTTAGGTCATGCGGGGTTTTACAGGCGTTTTATAAAAGACTTCTCAAAAATATCCAAACCTCTGTCTTGCTTGCTTGAAAAAGAAATACCATTTAATTTTGATGATAAGTGTTTAGAAGCGTTTCAAATATTAAAGCACAAGTTAATTTCCGCGTCCATCGTTCGAGCACCGGATTGGTCGTTACCCTTTATTCTTATGTGTGATGCAAGTAACTATGCAGTTGGGGCCGTGCTGGGGCAATTGCACGATAAGGTCTTCCATACGATTTACTATGCGAGTAAGACACTCATTGATGCCCAAGTAAACTACACTACTATAGAGAAGGAAATCCTTGCAGTAGTGTTTGCTTTTGAAAAGTTCCGCTCATATTTGATCAACACTAGGGTGATAGTTTACACGGACCATGCTGCCATTAGATATTTGATAGAAAAGAAGGTTGCGAAGCCAAGATTAATTAGGTGGGTCTTCCTTCTTCAGGAATTTGATTTTGAAATCAAGGACCGGAAGGGAGCGGAAAACCCGGTGGCCGATCATTTATCAAGATTAGAGCAAGAGTGCGAAAGGGACAAGCACATAGAGATTAATGAATGTTTTCCTGACGAGCAAATCTTGGCAATCACTAAGGGAAACACCCCTTGGTATGCTGATCTGGTGAATTATCTTGTGAGCAACATATTTCCCCCTGTCATAGGCTATCAACAGAAGAAACAATTTCTCCACCATGTGAAATTCTATCTTTGGGATGCCCCTCACCTATTTAGAATTTGTGCGGATCAGATAATTCGTAGGTGTGTGCCCGAGGTAGAAGTTGAAAGTATTCTAGAGAAATGTCATGCATCTCCGTATGGAGGGCACTACTCGGGAGAAAGGACTTCAATGAAGATATTAGAGTCCGGTTTCTATTGGCCAACACTTTTTAAGGATGCTCACTCATTTGTAAAAAAATGTGATAGATGTCAGAGAACGGGGAACATTCAGTGAGGGGCTAGCATGCCACTGAACAACATCTTGGAAGTATAGGTCTTTGATGTATGGGGTATCGATTTCATTGGGCCATTTGTGAACTCTTGCGGAAATCTTTACATTTTACTAGCAGTTGATTATGTGTCCAAATGGGTGGAAGCCATAGCAACTCAGAAAAATGATGCAAGGGTGGTACTAAAGTTCTTGAAGACAAACATTTTTTCTAGATTTGGTACACCTAGAGCGATCATTAGCGACGGGGGATCACACTTTTGCAATTCACAATTTAATTCACTACTCCAAAAATATGATGTAACACATAAGGTGGCCTTGGCATATCACCCTCAAACCAATGGTCTCGCTGAAGTATCTAATAGAGAGATCAAATCAATTCTGGAAAAGACTGTGAGCACATCCCGAAAGGATTGGGCCTTGAAGCTGACTGACGCACTATGGGCATATAGAACTGCTTTCAAAACACCTATAGGAGTGACTCCTTATAGGATGGTATATGGGAAGACATGTCATCTTCCAGTGGAATTAGAACATAGAGCGTATTGGGCCATCAAGAAATTGAATTTTGATTATCAGAGGGCCGGGAAGAGTAGACTCCTACACTTAAATAAACTAGAAGAAATTTGATTCAATGCCTATGAGAGCACCCGATTGTATAAGGATAGAACAAAAAAATGGCATGACGCTGTTGAAACCAGTTACTCGGTTTCAGCGTTCGAAAGGGGGATGCGGCAAACTCTTACTTGACCTAAGCTGAGACCTTTGACCGGTCACTAAGAACTGAGAGACCCTTGCCCTTGATGAACACCTGAGTCCACAAATGGACCCCTTAAGCTGCAGCGCGGAGGTCCCACCACACACCCGGAAGCTCACTCGGAACTTCCCCTCCCAAGCCAATGCTGAGCCTGGGCACCTTGGAGGGCACTAAGGATCACCTCACCGTCCACCTTCAATGACAGGGGGAGGGGAGGGGTAGTGCTTGCTCACACGCGAGGGAGGGGGTAGAGACCAACCCTTCCCAAGGTGCCCATGGGGGTCTATTTATAGACTTCCCAAAATTGGGCTGCGGATAGCCGAAATTTCACTATCCGCAGCTCGAACTGAGAGACCCTTGCCCCACTCACCCCCTCGCTGGAGGTCCTACTTGCCCCTCCCGAGGGTGCCGGGCGAGTGGGAGAGTCCCTCCCACTCGCCCCCAAGGTTGCCCGGCGAGTGGGAGGGCCTCTCCCACTCGCCCGGGCGAGTGGGAGAGCTCCTCCCACTTGCTCTACATGGGGTCGGCGAGTGGGAGGGCCCCTCCCACTCGCCCAAAGCGGGCCGGGCGAGTTGGAGGCTCCTCCCACTCGCCCAAAGAGGGTCGGGCGAGTGGGAGGCTCCTCCCACTCGCCCAAAGAGGGCCGGGCGAGTGGGAGGGTTCCTCCCACTCGCCCGAAGGGAGCCGGGGGAGCGGGTGCTCCCTCTGCTTCCCCCCGCTTCCTCTTTTGGCCTTGATCTGTTTCGAACATTTCTGCGCGGTCGTTTGGCTCATTTCGGTCACCTTCACTGTCTCGGCCTCACCCGGGTCGGGTCACACCGACTCGAAAAATATGAGGGTTGTACACAATCCCCGCTCTTTTCGAGCTTCTCTCAAGCTCGGAAAGAAAGTCCAACCCACCTATTTGACGAGTAGGTGGGACCTGAGGGGGATCCGCGAAGGGACCTGCCAACAGGATACCCCTGCCGAGTCCTTCGGCTGAACCTGACTTGAGGAGGAAGGCGAACCTTTCTCCACTAGACACCCCTCCTGTGAGCCGAGCTCAACAGGAGGTGGAGAAAGCTCAACACCTTTAGGTCGAATTGATCTTAACCTTGGGTGGAGAAAAACTCAACACCTCTAGTCAAGCTGAACTCGACCTGAGGTGGGAGGCGGGAACTCCATACCTACCAGCGAGCCGAGCTCACCTGGTGGGGGAGGGACTCAACACCTAACAGGGAGCCGAGCTCACCTGGAGGTGGAGGAACTCAACACCTAACAGGGAGCCGAGCTCACCTGGAGGTTGAGGGACTCAACACCTAACAGGGAGCCGAGCTCACCTGGAGGTGGAGGAACTCAACGCCTACCAGGGAGCCGAGCTCACCTGGAGGTGCAGGAACTCAACACCTAACAGGGAGCCGAGCTCACCTGGAGGTGGAGGAAATCAACACCTAACAGGGAGCCAAGCTCATCTGGAGGTGGAGGGACTCAACACCTAATAGGGAGCCGAGCTCACCTGGAGGTGGAGGAACTCAACACCTAACAGGGAGCCGAGCTCACCTGGAGGTGGAGGAACTCAACACCTAACAGGGAGCCGAGCTCACCTGGAGGTGGAGGAACTCAACACCTAACAGGGAGCCCAGCTCACCTGGAGGTGGAGGAACTCAACACCTAACAGGGAGCCGAGCTCCCCTGGAGGTGGAGGAACTCAACACCTAACAGGGAGCCGAGCTCACCTGGAGGTTGAGGGACTCAACACCTAACAGGGAGCCGAGCTCACCTGGAGGTTGAGGGACTCAACACCTAACAGGGAGCCGAGCTCACCTGGAGGTGGAGGAACTCAACGCCCACCAGGGAGCCGAGCTCACCTGGAGGTGCAGGAACTCAACACCTAACAGGGAGCCGAGCTCACCTGGAGGTGGAGGAACTCAACACCTAGCAGGGAGACGAGCTCACCTGGAGGTGGAGGGACTCAACACCTAATAGGGAGCCGAGCTCACCTGGAGGTGGAGGAACTCAACACCTAACAGGGATCCGAGCTCACCTGGAGGTGGAGGAACTCAACACCTAACAGGGAGCCCAGCTCACCTGGAGGTGGAGGAACTCAACACCTAACAGGGAGCCGAGCTCCCCTAGAGGTGGAGGAACTCAACACCTAACAGGGAGCCGAGCTCACCTGGAGGTTGAGGGACTCAACACCTAACAGGGAGCCGAGCTCACCTGGAGGTGGAGGAACTCAACGCCTACCAGGGAGCCGAGCTCACCTGGAGGTGGAGGAACTCAACACCTAACAGGGAGCCGAGCTCACCTGGAGGTGGAGGAACTCAACACCTAACAGGGAGCCGAGCTTACCTGGAGGTAGAGGAACTCAACACCTAACAGGGAGCCGGGCTCACCTGGAGGTGGAGGAACTCAACACCTAACAGGGAGCCGAGCTCACCTGGAGGTGGAGGAACTCAACACCTAACAGGGAGCCGAGCTCACCTGGAGGTGGAGGAACTCAACACCTAATAGGGAGCCGAGCTCACCTGGAGGTGGAGGAACTCAACACCTAACAGGGAGCCGAGCTCACCTGGAGGTGGAGGAACTCAACACCTAACAGGGAGCTGAGCTCACCTGGAGGTGGAGGAACTCAACACCTAACAGGGAGCCGAGCTCCCCTGGAGGTGGAGGAACTCAACACCTAACAGGGAGCCGAGCTCACCTGGAGGTGGAGGGACTCAACGCCTAACAGGGAGCTGAGCTCACCTGGAGGTAGAGGAACTCAACACCTAACAGGGAGCCGAGCTCACCTGGAGGTGGAGGAACTCAGCACCTAACAGGGAGCCGAGTTCACCTGGAGGTGGAGGAACTAAACACCTAACAGGAAGCCGAGCTCACCTGGAGGTGGAGGAACTCAACACCTAACAGGGAGCCGAGCTAACCTGGAGGTAGAGGGACTCAACACCTAACAGGTAGCCGAGCTCACCTGGAGGTGGAGGGACTCAACACCTAACAGGGAGCCGAGCTCACCTGGAGGTGGAGGGACTCAACACCTAAGAGGGAGCCGAGCTCACCTGGAGGTGGAGGCACTCAACACCTAACAGGGAGCCGAGCTCACCTGGAGGTGGAGGAACTCAACACCTAACAGGGAGCCGAGCTCACCTGGAGGTGGAGGAACTCAACACCTAACAGGGAGCCGAGCTCACCTGGAGGTAGAGGAACTCAACACCTAACACGGAGCCGAGCTCACCTGGAGGTGGAGGAACTCAACACCAAACAGGGAGTCGAGCTCACCTGGAGGTGGAGGAACTCAACACCTAACAGGGAGCCGAGCTCACCTGGAGGTGGAGGGACTCAACACCTAAGAGGGAGCCGAGCTCACCTGGAGGTGGAGGAACTCAACACCTAACAGGGAGCCGAGCTCACCTGGAGGTGGAGGAACTCAACACCTAAAAGGGAGCCGAGCTCACCTGGAGGTGGAGGAACTCAACACCTAACAGGGAGCCGAGCTCACCTGGAGGTGGAGGAACTCAACACCTAACAGGGAGCCGAGCTCACCTGGAGGTGGAGGGACTCAACACCTAACAGGGAGTCGAGCTCACCTGGAGGTGGAGGAACTCAACACCTAACAGGGAGCCGAGCTCACCTGGAGGTGGAGGGACTCAACACCTAACAGGGAGCCGAGCTCACCTGGAGGTGGAGGAACTCAACACCTAACAGGGAGCCGAGCTCACCTGGAGGTGGAGGGACTCAACACCTAACAGGGAGCCGAGCTCACCTGGAGGTGGAGGAACTCGACACATCCTCAGACTGGCTTCTCTTCTTGGAGCCTTATCAACCCAAACGAATCTACCCGACGAGCCACCCAGCGACCGGCATCAACAAGCCCGGGCGAGTGGTCTCCAGTCGAGGACTCGACTTAGAACGAATCTACCCGACGAGCCACCCAGCGACCGACATCAACAAGCCCGGGCGAGTGGTCTCCAGTCGAGGACTCGACTTAGAACGAATCTACCCGACGAGCCACCCAGCGACCGGCATCAACAAGCCCGGGCGAGTGGTCTCCAGTCGAGGACTTGACTTAGAACGAATCTACCCGACGAGCCACCCAGCGACCGGCATCAACAAGCCCGGGCGAGTGGACTCCAGTCGAGGACTCGACTTAGAACGAATCTACCCAACGAGCCACCCAGCGACCGACATCAACAAGCCCGGGCGAGTGGTCTCCAGTCGAGGACTCGACTTAGAACGAATCTACCCGACGAGCCACCCAGCGACCGACATCAACAAGCCCGGGCGAGTGGTCTCCAGTCGAGGACTCGACTTAGAACGAATCTACCCAACGAGCCACCCAGCGACCGGCATCAAAAAGCCCGGGCGAGTGGTCTCCAGTCGAGGACTCGACTTTGAACGAATCTACCCGACAAGCCACCCAGCGACCGGCATCAACAAGCCCAGGCGAGTGGTCTCCAGTCGAGGACTCGACTTAGAACGAATCTACCCGATGAGCCACCCAGCGACCAGCATCAACAAGCCCGGGCGAGTGGTGTCCAGTCGAGGACTCGACTTAGAACGAATCTACCCGACGAGACACCCAGCGACCGGCATCAACAAGCCCGGGCGAGTTGTCTCCAGTCGAGGACTCGACTTAGAACGAATCTACCCGACGAGCCACCCAGCGACCGACATCAACAAGCCCGGGCGAGTGGTCTCCAGTCGAGGACTCGACTTAGAACGAATCTACCCGACGAGCCACCCAGCGACCGGCATCAACAAGCCCGGGCGAGTGGTCTCCAGTCGAGGACTCGACCTAGAACGAATCTACCCGACGAGCTACCCAGCGACCGGCATCAACAAGCCCGGGCGAGTGGTCTCCAGTCGAGGACTCGACTTAGATGATATCTTTAACTACTTTTGATATATTACAAATAGATTACATACTATTACAATGCGCTTCCTTGCGCTTACTCGACCACATGCACCTTGGCCTTCTCATTCATCACTTCCTCCATCTCCTCAGCTTCCTCCTGGTCCTTCCGGGTATAGCTGTCTCCTCTCTGTTGAGGTTCTTCTTCCTTTTCTTACCTCCCGAAACTCTGGGCATGTGGTTGTCGCGTGGCCCTCCTACTGATGGAAGTCACAGTATGGCAATGCCATCATCCTTGCTTCCTTCCATGCGCGACCCCTTTTCTTATTTCCTCTTTTTCGGCCAATCATCATGGTTTGCAGGGGGTGGGGTTGCAATGGCCTTGAGTCCAGCTGCCTCCCCGCTGGGTTGAGCCGTCCCTCCTCCCCCTGAAAGTTTTCTCTCCCTTGGAAATGGCCTCTTCCTTGGCCTCGGGGGGGTCCTCCTGGCGGCCTTCAGGTCGGTAGGGCGACTGGTGGTTGAAACTCCCAGCCTTGCTCCTGCCCGACGGGGGGTCTCTGGTCCCTCTGACTCCTCATCTCCTCCTTCCTTCTCCCTCCATGCTCTTTCCTTTCTTCCTCTGCTACCTGGGCTAACCTCGCCACGAACTCCTGGTTGGTGGCCTCGCACTCAATTTCCCTATCAGCGCGCTCCATCAGCTCCTCAAAAGACAGGGGGGGATCCCGAGTTAGACTCATCATGAACAACCCCTGCTGCAGCCCAAGGATGAAGGCTAGTTGCAGGGTGTGCCCGGGCACCTCGACGACGAGGAGGACCTCCGCCCGGAACCTATCCATGTAGCTAGCCAGCGTCTCCCCTGACTTTTGTCGGACCAAGAACAAGGCCTCCACCCCTTTCCTCTTCTTCTTCGAGGTAGAGAACCTCAACAAGAAATTTCGGCGTAAGTCCTCAATGCTGTAAATGGTACCCACCGGGAGCTGGTGGAACCAATCTTTTGCCTTTCCCTGGAACGTGACGGCGAAGAGCGTACACTTAAAGGCATCTGATATCTGCCTGATCGAGGTCATGTCCTCAAACCATTGAAGATGCTGGAGAGGATCATTGCTTTCTTCATAGTAGGACATGGCGGGGTCGCGGAACCCATCTGGAACGGGGGCTGACACGATCAGCTCGCAGAAAGGACTTCTCCATCCTCTCTGGTTGGACGGAGGCGCTCCTATCATCTCCCTGCCGGGGAAGTTGTTCCCGGGCGAGCTGTTGAAGAGCACTCGCGCTTGGAGGCTCAAACCCTCCTCCGAGGCCGGCTCTCTTCCTTGCTGATGGGTTCTCCCCACTTCCATCGAGGGTGGTGTGGCGATCCTAGGTGCAGGTGGTGTCGAGCACTCGCCACGAGTGGGGGGTGCGGCCTGCAAGAGCTCCATGATCCTTTTACTGAACTCGTCGAAGTCACTCTTCTTGACATACTCACAAAAAGGAGGTAGGTCTCCCAACTCATAGCTTCCAGCCATGAGACCTGGCTCAGAGCTTTCCGAACTAGTCGCTTCCACGCTCACCGCACCAGAATGTTGAAACTAGTAACCCGGTTTCAGCGTTCGAAAGGGGGATGCGGCTAACTCTTACTTGACCTAAGCTGAGACCCTTGACCGGTCACTAAGAACTGAGAGACCCTTGCCCTTGATGAACACCTGAGTCCACAAATGGACCCCTTAAGCTGCAGCGCGGAGGTCCACCACACACCCGGAAGCTCACTCGGAACTTCCCCTCCCAAGCCAATGCTGAGCCTGGGCACCTTGGAGGGCACTAAGGATCACCTCACCGTCCACCTTCAATGACAGGGGGAGGAGAGGGGTAGTGCTTGCTCACACGCGAGGGAGGGGGTAGAGACCAACCCTTCCCAAGGTGCTCATGGGGGTCTATTTATAGACTTCCCAAAATTGGGCTGCGGATAGCCGAAATTTCACTATCCGCAGCTCGATCATGACCATGAACGGACAGCGCAGGAGGGGGGGCGAGTGGGGCTCGAGGTGCCCCCACTCCCCCCCCCCCCCCTCGCTGGAGGTCCTACCTGCCCCTCCCGAGGGTGCCGGGTGAGTGGTAGAGTCCCTCCCACTCGCCCCCAAGGTTGCCCGGCGAGTGGGAGGGCCTCTCCCACTCGCCCGGGCGAGTGGGTGAGCTCCTCCCACTCGCTCTACATGGGGCCGGCGAGTGGGAGGGCCCCTCCCACTCGCCCAAAGAGGGTCGGGCGAGTGGGAGGCTCCTCCCACTCGCCCAAAGAGGGCCGGGCGAGTGGGAGGGTTCCTCCCACTCGCCCGAAGGGAGCCGGGGGAGCGGGTGCTCCCTCTGCTTCCCCCTGCTTCCTCTTTTGGCCTTGATCTGTTTCGAACGTTTCTGCGCGGTCGTTTGGCTCGTTTCGGTCACCTTCACTGTCTCGGCCTCACCCGGGTCGGGTCACACCGACTCGGAAAATATGAGGGTTGTACAGACGCGAGGTTACAATAGCGGGAATTCAAAATATGACAACTAGTACTTTTGTACAACTCTAGATTAAGACTCTTCCCAGGAAAGCTGAAATCAAGGTGGTCGGGCCCGTTCAGAGTTAAAGAGGTGTACCCCTATGGAGTCGTAGTAATCTGTAACGAGAAGGATGGCACAACGTTTAAAGTAAATGGACAAAGACTGAAAGAGTATTATGAAGATAGTGACCAGCGCGAGGCAATGGTATTAACCTTCAGATGAAAATGAAATAGTGAAAGCGTCCGGCTAGGACGTTTTAAACAAGGCGCTAGGTGGGAGGCACCCCATCATCTCTGTTATTTTCTATCATTTTTAGTAAGGATTGGTTGTTTTATGTTTGTCTTTATCAATTTGAGGAAAATGGGTGATGGAAGAGAGAAATCTGCACCGGAATTCAAAAAAAATTGGTACGAGAATGCAAGGTGGATCATGGTAGTAAGAAATTTTAGAAAAGAAATTTTCCCAGAAATTAGGTTGCAACGCAGGGAAATCACGCGTTGCAACCGGCTAGGCTCGGTGGTAGCTTAAAAGAAAGAGAGAGCGGATTCCGTGTTGCAACGCAGGGAAATCACGCGTTGCAACCGGCTAGGCTCGGTGGGAGCATAAAAAATGAAAAGGCGGGCACCGGTTCAGTTGAACCGGTCGCTTGTTTCCAATTTTACTTAAACCGGCCTCCCTAAGCCGCTTTTTGCTGCAACATAACATAAGGTCATCCCCGATTCCGCCACTTAGGGCACGCGAGCATCGGCAGCGGGACTTCGCGGTGGCGAGCATTGCACAACGGGGGGCGTCTTCGCGAGCAGACATCACGACGATCAGCGGCGTCCCGGCGTCGACTTCCTCCACCAACCTTGAGGGCTGCACCTGTCCTCTTAATCCCGCATCTCGACTACGAATCCCACGGCTAGGCTCTCCGCGATCCATTAGGTAACACTTGGAGCACCTTCAGTTTCCCGCATTTTGCTATGCTTTTTGCTATGGTGTTTGCGATTCATTAGGGATTGTTATTCATTTTCGTTCTTTACTTTTGGGTGAAGAAATGTCATCAAAAGGAAAGGGGAAGAGGGGGAAGGGGAAAGTCTCTGCTCACAGGGGTGATGCTAAGTTTGTAAACGATGAGGCGCTACAGCTCTGTGATGCCCTCCAATCCATACCGTTTATACATGAAAGGGGTTTCAAAATGGAGTTTCGAGGTTGGAGAATAGCATATGAAGACCTAATCCACAAGTTAGGTTGGGAAAGTTTATGTCACCCAAGATGTGAGGCAGTTTATCAGTGGGTCTATGAATCTTATGCTAATGCAAGGTTCACCGAGGGAGACAGCATTTTGGTTCGTGGCCGCATGATAATTTTTCCCCCAAGGCTATAAATGAACTATTCGAATTGCACGACAATGAGCTTAATCCGTATGAGGTAGTGCAGCCCACAACCACACTGGAAGAAATCGCTGCAGTAGTGTGTGTTGGTATGAAGCCGGATTGGTTATTAAAATCAAAGAAGGCATTGAGGTCCCAGTGTTTATCTCGAGAAGCGAAGGTGTGGCTACTGTTTATTGCAAGTATCTTGCCACAAGGCACGCAAATGTTGTTTCCCTTGAGCGTATCTCCCTCATTTATGGTATCCTAAAGGGAATAAAGTTTAATGTTGGCCAGTTAATGCATGATAGCATCCGGAAGAAGATAAGGGAAGACAAGGCAAAGCACCTATGGTTCCCCACATTGATTACCGAGATGTGCAAGAGTGCAGGTGTACAGGTAAGGGGAAGAGACGCAGTTGCACAGGTGGGTCATCATATCACGGTGACGGTGATAGAGAAGAACATTAAGGTCGCGGATGAGTCCCCGAAGAAGAAAAACGAAAGAGTGAATTCAGTTCTCCTGGGGCAATACACAAGGCCACCTCCCGGACCCCCGGAGTCAATCAATCTAAATGAAGGCAACCCAGATCAGGCTAGCGTTCTATTTATGTAGGATATAGAGTACATTAAGACGTACCAACGATATGAGCATTGTTATTTTGATGTCCGACAAGATTACGTGTGTAATGTGCTCGCTCAGCTCATGTACAAGGCTAAACTCCCCATGTCGGTCCCAAGTTATCCCTACTCCAATAACTTTGACAAGAGAGGCTATCTGATGACTAAAGGTCGGGAAAGGTTGGATACTGCCTATGCAGAGGATGACAGTGATGATGCCGTGTCTAATACAGAGGATGACAGTGATGATGCCGTGTCTAATACTGACGATGACGATGACGAAGAGCCCGAGGAGGGTGAAGACGAGATGGAGGAAGACAGCAGCGACTAGGCGGTAGCTGTTCAGTTATCCTAGTTTTCTTTTGAACTGGAAGGGGATATTATGCTTCCTTTTGACTGATTTTTGTTTGATTATGTTTGTGGACAATATTTCTTTAACACTACTGCTCCAGTATTGCATGTTTTCTATTACCATGTTTACATTATAACTTGCTTTCCTTTACCTACGTTGATCAAAGTGTTTTGCTAAGACATGTTAACTCGGTCAAGTGTCCAGGGCTAACGTTCAACTCTTTCCGTACAATGCAACTTTATTATGATTATGCTTGTGTTTGGTTCCGTGATGCTCTTTGCAGATTTAATGAACTCCTACAAGCCCTGTTATCTTGCTCGGGAATGAGTCGAACGAAGAACTTATGGACTCTGACTTCCTTGGGAGCTTGCAATGGAACACGCAGAAAGATATGAGGGGAGTATTTGCTTTCACATTGTTCTTACTTCTTGTATCGTTAAATTTTCAATTATTTTCTCCTCTAATTTTTCATTGAGTTCGTAGCTAGGGACTAGCAATGGTTTAAGTGTGGAGGTGGGTAGAGTTCAACCCCTACTGCTTGGATAAGGACTTATTTATTTATATATATGAACTCAATAACTCCGTCTTTGTTTTTGCAATTTAACCTATAGGACATTCTTGTTATTCAATGATAATCGAGTGGTATGGCCGGTTAATCAAACGATTTCAGTCACAGAATTTGAAATTAGTGAGAATTTTTTTGGTAAAGCGCTCTTAAGTCTGATTTAGGCACATTTTTTCTTGAAAGAGTTTACTTCAAAACCTAGCTTTTGATATGGCTTTCTAAAATATTATGGGAATGGGTGAGTAAGAACTGAGTTAGCGATGTTGGCTAAAGCATGGGTTTATGTAGTTAAATCATTTTGACCCTCAACTACAATCTTTGTGCTTGAACTCTTTTCTTGTTGATACGTATTATTCCATGCTCACTTTCCCAATATTCTTATTAGTTACGTCTTAGTATATTAGCCATTTTATGGGTGCTTATATTTAAAAAAATGATTGAGTTTCATAGTGATATGTGGCCTAAGTACATGTATACATACCTGGAATGATCCCTACTATGCTAGTGAACTATAAAATTCATAAATAAAAATTGCATCATAGTGATATGTGGCCTAGGTATGTACACTTATACTTGGAATGATCTGGTGAATTATTAAGATTACGAACTAAGGGAATGTCTTTCTGCTATCAACATTAGCCTTGAACGCTTATCCAAGTCAATTCTACTCTCATTTGAACTACTGATCTTTGTGTAGGCTCAATCAATAATTTAGCTATTCTTATCCCTCCCTATGTTGCGAAAATCCAATGTTAAAAGATGTTTAGGAGTAACTAATTTTAAGGAAAAGCACACACAACACTTATGACTTTATTTGAGCTTTACCTTTCATTCGAGCTAATGGATTTGTGAATGATTGAATTCTTGTTGATTTATAGGCTTATCAGTTGAGTAAAGCGAATTTCGTTAATATGCCTTAGTTAATTTGTTGTTAAGGATGTGTGATTATCTGAGTTTGCATAATTTCATCAGTTCTTTATTCAAGTTTTAAATTGATTATTTCGTTGCTAGGGACTAGCAATTGACTAAGTGTAGTGGGGTGATAACTTCTCAAAAGGAAGTTATTTCTCTACTTATTTTATTCTAATTTTCATTAAAAAGAGGAAAATAATCCCCAATTGTAGAAAATATGTTTAAATATCTTATTAATCCATATTGGACTGATTTCGATCATTTTTCGTGGTTTTCTATCTAGATTGGTTAAAGGACTCAAGTTGGGGAAGCACCGGATCATTTATTGCTGATGCAGAAAATAGGTTGCAACGCAGAAAATTAGCAGGTTGTAACGTAGCGGCGAAATTCAAATTTTGAATTTTAAAAGAGGCGCCTAAACAAAATTCCAAAAGAGGCATCCCTTCAGTTTTGGGAAGGGAGTTAAGAGGACGAAATTACTGGAGGATAGGGGAAGGGATTATTCTAGAAAGAAGAGAAAAGAGAGAGAACTTGGAGATCTTCTTCCTCTTGAAGAATCCGGCTAGGGCTTGGAGCAAGGAGGCTTGGACCATCACTAAGGAGAAAGATCTGAATCTAAAAATGTTCCTACATCGTTTTGATTTCCTGAATCATGTCTAGTAAGATCTACTTTGATTTGTGGTTTCTCTCTTCCTTCATGAACTAATTTCCTAAGTCTTGCATGTGTGGAGTACCTTAGTTATGATGATGACTTGATTTTTATTTATAAATTGTGAATGTGTTGATGTTTGATCTTTATTAAATTTATGATTTATTCTTGGGATTTTGGTCTATGTTTCATCTTTAAAGTGCTTGGCAAAAATTCGAGAGATGAGTCTGGCTAGATGAACGTTTGTTTTGCGCGGCGATATTCGAGAGAGGAGTCGTGTAGTGTTTAACCAAAACTTCCGTATTTATACTTCATCGCGAGAATCGAGAGAGGAGCGTTGAAAGTGTATCATAAATCTTAATATAATTCCAAGAGAGAGAGAGATCTCCTCTTGAATTAGCAACCGTGATTCTCCCACTTTATGTTATTCTAATTTCATCTAAGTTGGAGACGACTAGAGGAATTGGGATAAACGGATAATGGAGATCGAGAGATAAAGTTATCCAATTTAGAATCGTTGCAAGAGAATCATTAATACTTCATGAATTATCACGTTTGTTGTTTGTCATCATAGCAAGGGAAAATCACATGTGAGACTATCTATCCAAGTGAAGTAAAAGTATTTTAAGTAACTGTAACTAGAGTTGTAATTGTTGCTTTTGAATTATTTAAGTTTCTCTATCAATCATTATTACTTGCTTGAATTTAGAGAAAAGGCAAAAATTAATATTTGTGAGCGCTAAGTTAAGCACTTCCTCGTGGGAACGATCACTTTCTCATCATTTTATTACTTGTACGGCACGTGCACTTGCGTATTTATATACACCTTTTGCGGGCGTATCATCCGTTTTGGGGAAAAGAATGATTATCGCCACGGGAACACTTTATACGGGTACGTCCACAACCGCTGGGACTTGCCAGAGCTTTGGAGGAATCTTCCGGGCCGCTGTCGCCGTCAAGTGGGACGAGAAAATGAATTCCAGCCTCTTCCTGGTTTTCCAGATCGTGATGACTTATCGAAGGCTCTTCATGGCATGGCTCATTTTGTCGAGGAGAAGAGATTACTGTTAGTCGGGCTTTCGTCGGATGCCCAGCATGATGTCGTCGTTCCTTTACCGCGTGATAAGAAGAGAAAGCTTGTCATCAGAAGCGGAGGCTCAGAGATGGTGTCTTCTCCACCTCCACCGAAGAGCCGTTCTGACGAGGCGGGTCCCAGTGGAGTTGAGCTCGATGTGACTCCTATTGATGTTGATGCTGAGATCGCGACATCTCCTATGGCGGAAGCGCCTCCTCGGAGCGACCATCCCCCTCCTCCACCGGTGGCAGTGAAGAGAGTTTCTTCTTCATTGCGGGCGATGACTTCAGCGGTGAGCCGTATTTTTGTTTCTCTTATTTTTTATATGACCTTTTATTTAAAGATTTTTATTTTGCTCTTTTTTGCAGGCCGATATTATGAATAGTGTTGCTCTCACATGGAACGATTGTTATGTTGGGCTGAAGGATGGGTACTTCGTGCTTCAGGAGGAGCTACGTGTTGCGAAGAGCTCTTTGGAGGATTCCAAGAAGAAGAGGGAGCGTGAGATATCGCATGTGCTCCAAATGGAGTCTGATCTGGCCCTGGACCGCTCTGAGATAGAGCGCCTGCAGAGGGAGCTTGACGCAGAGAAGGCTGTTGCTGACGATGCTGCTCGACTGGTCAAAGATTTGCAGGGAGACATGTTCCCTCAGGACGACGAGCTGGGATTTCTGAGAGGCGAGGTAGAGAGGCCTTCCTCTCTTGAGCCAGATATCAAGGCTATTAAGGCCGAGGGAGTTGATGAGTACAAGGATTCCCTGGAATTCGTGGAGGAGCACTCTAGGATCTCTGAAGAGCTTCGAGCAGAGATTATGACCAAGGAGGTGGATCCCCTACTAGAAGATGAGTGCGAGATCTCTTTTAAGAGGGGGATCGGGAAGACCCTTCGTATGGTGGAGAGAAATCTCGGATGCAGCATGACTGGGATTGGTGTTGGCGATCTTTCTGAGGACGATTGTTCTGACGTAGATATCGAAGGCTGATTGTTTTGCTTTCATTTGTCTGTATGTTTTGCTTTCCTTCATTATGTACCGTATTTCGCTGCGTTTGTATTTGCATGTTTCGCGGTGTTGTATAACTCTTTACTTGGTCATATTGCTTGATGATTGTTCCTTTGTCCACCATCGATAATTGCTTTTTACTTTTCTTGTTCTTGTGCTTGTCAAAGTTTTACCTCTGGGTGGCGGCAGTGAGCGTGCGCTAGGAACTGGGTAGAAGGGGATCTGGCCCCGAGTATCAGTAAAGGGCGGACGCTTCGAACCGTGGGCGACCATGAGGGGCAGGCCCTGGCGGCGCCGTGATCTTACCACCAGGGTGAAGGGCGGACGCTTCGAACCGGGTGGTGCGAGATCACTGGGGAACTGGCCCCGAGTATCGGTGATGGGCGGACGCTTCGAACCGTGGGCGACCGTGAAGGGGGGGGGGGGGGGCAGGCCTTGGCGGCACCATGATCTTACCACCGGGGTGAAGGGCGGATGCTTCGAACCGGGTAGCGCGAGATCACTGGGGAACTGGCCCTGAGTACCGGTGAAGGGCGAACGCTTCGAACCGTGGGCGACCGTGAGGGGGGCAGGCCCTGGCGGCGCCGTGATCTTACTACCGGGGTGAATGGCGGACGCTTCGAACCGGGTAGCGCGAGATCACTGGGGAACTGGCCCCGAGTAGCGATGAGTAATGGTTGAAGGATACATTGGGCGAATCGAGGCTCGCAGCTTTTTCATACTATAATAGAGGGACAGTTTGGGCGAGTCGAGGCTCGCGGTTTTTTCATAAAAATTTGCAAGAAGATAGTTTGCGTGAGTCGAGGCTCACGGCTTTTACACAATGTAGAAATTGCAGAAAGATTGTTTGTGTGAGTTGAAGCTCACAACTTTTACACAGTGTACAAATTGCAGAAAGATAGTTTGCGTGAGTTGAGGCTCACGACTTTTACATAGCGGGGTAAAAAGGTTACTGATAGAAGCGGCGCAGGTTCTGCGCATTCCAAGTGCGTGGGAGGGTCTTTCCCTCGGCTGTTCTGAGTTTGAATGTTCCAGGCTTTACTGTTGTGGTGACCACATAAGGTCCTTCCCAGGCTGGTGAGAGTTTGTCTTTCTGCGGACCCTTTCCGGCTGCTTCAATGCTGCGTAGGACGAGATCTCCGACGTTGATTGGCCTGGGTTTCACCCTTCTATCGTAGAGCCGGGCTACGCGCCTTTGGTAGGTAGCGACGCGCTGGGCGGCGTTGTCTCGAGTTTCAGAGATCAAGTCGAGGTTTTCACGAAGCAGTGCGTCGTTCTTACTGGGATCGAAAGTCAGCACCCGGATGCTTGGTACTCCGATGTCGACGGGGATGACAACTTCGGTTCCATAGCAGAGGTTATATGGCGTCTCTCCCGTTGGAGTCCTCTCTGTCGTGCGGTAGGCCCATAGTACATTCGGGAGCGCATCCACCCATTGCCCCCAACTTATTCGAGGCGCGTCTTCAGCCCTTTGAGGATGGTGCGGTTGGTGACCTCCACTTGCCCATTTGTTTGTGGATGTGCTATGGCGGTGTGGCGGAGATTGATCTTCAGATTTTCGCACATCTTAGTGAACGATTTCCCAGTAAACTGGGTGCCGTTGTCGGCGATGATTGTAGCTGGGATACCGAAGCGGCAGATAATGTTCCTCCAGACGAACTGTTTGGCATTCTCCTCTGTGATCTTGGCTAGGGGCTCAGCTTCCACCCACTTGATGAAGTAATCAATGGCTAGAATGAAGAATTTTATCTGTCCGGATGCCAGAGGTAGGGGACCAAGGAGGTCAATTCCCCACTGTGCAAAGGGTCATGCACTCTGAAGCGTGGTGAGCCCGACCATGGGCTGGTGAGGTGCGTTCGCGTGAAGCTGACAGCTCCTGCATCTCTGGACAAGCTGAGTCGCGTCTTTTTTCATCGTTGGCCAATAGAAGCCTTGGCGCAAGATCTTTTGGGCCAGCGCTTTTCCACCTAGATGCTCTCCGCAGACTCCTCCATGCACCTCTCTTAGGGCGTAGTCTGCTTCACCTGCCGGTAAACACTTTAGGTAGGGCCCTGAGAACACTCGCTTGTACATCTCCCCATCTATGATGGCAAACGAAGCCGCTCGCATTCACAATTTGAGCGCTTCCAGTCGGTCCTCGGGAAGGTACCCATGCTCGAGGTAGGCCCGCAGGGGGGTCATCAAGGATGGCCCCTCTTCATTAATGGCTGCAATTTCCCATGGCCCTATAATACCCGGAGCCACAATTTCTTCCACTCGGCGTCTTCGTGACTGATAGTTGGTGGGTGAAGTTGCCAACTTAGAGAGCGCGTCCGCTCTGGAATTTTGTTCCCGTGGGATGTGCAGAATTTGGTACGACGGTATCTTCTGAATAAGCGATTTCACGAACGCGAGGTACTGCGTCATTTGGTCATTCTTGGCCTCGTATTCTCCCTCAACTTGCGAGACTACAAGTTGGGAGTCTGCGTGAATCGTCAAGCTCTCAGCTTTGCAATCGATGGCGAGCCGGAGGCCGGCGATCAGAGCCTCGTACTCTGCGATATTGTGGTTGCTGGGAATTTTAACCTGAGGCCATATTCCAGGGTAATCTCATCGGGGCTTATGAGAAGCAATCCTGCTCTAGCTCCTGAATCTCCTGAAGCACCGTCGACGTAGAGAGTCCAACGGGGGTGGTGATATCTTTGACAGGAGTCATTTCTGGTGGAATGGTGTACTCTACAATAAAGTCGGTGAGTACTTGCGACTTGATGTCTGGCCGGGGTAAGAATTGGATGTCGAATTCGCCAAGCTCCACCGCACACTTCACTAGTCTCCCTGAGACTTCTGGTTTCTGGAGGATTGTTCGTAGCGGGAACTGAGTTAATACTTGTACTGTATGAGCCTGGAAGTAGGGCCGAAGCTTCCTTGCTGAGAAGACGAGAGCTAAGACTGTTTTCTCCGCCGTCGGATACCTGGTTTCAGTATCGGTGAGTACTTTGCTAAGGTAGTAGATTGGATGTTGTACCCCTCCATCATCTTTCACGAGCACTGAGCTGAGGGCTGTAGGCGAAACCGCCAGATACAAGAACAGGGTTTCTCCAGGGATTGGCTTTGACAGGAGCGGTGGCGAGGCCAAGTATTGTTTGAGAAGTTCGAAAGCCATCTGGCACTCGTCCGTCCACTGGAACCCGATGTGGCGCGCTCCCCGAAGGATCTTGAAAAAAGGGAGGCACTTGTCTCCTGTCTGTGACAGGAAACGAGATAGCGCGGCGATCCTCCCATTTAGGCGTTGCACTTCCTTGATTGAACGAGGTGGCGACATGTCCTCCAACGCCTTGATCTTCTCGGGGTTGGCCTCAATTCCCCGATGGGTTACCATGAAACCCAGGAACTTCCCCGCCGTCACACCAAACGCGCATTTGTTGGGGTTGAGCCGCATTCGGAAGCGACGAAGAAGCTGAAAGCACTTTCCCAAGTCTTTCAAGTGGTCGCGATGGTGGACGCTCTTCACTAGCATGTCGTCCACATACACCTCCATCGTCTCCCCGATGAGATCCTTGAAGACTTTGTTCATCAGTCTTTGGTATATCGCTCCGGCATTTTTAAGGCCGAACGGCATCACCTTATAGCAGTAGACTCCTTTGTCAGTGCGGAAGGCAGTGTGCTCCTTGTCGGCGGGATTCATCCTTATCTGGTTGTAGCCTGAGTAAGCATCCATGAAGCTGAGCAGCTCGTGGCCATCCGTTGCGTCGACGATCTGGTCAATCCTTGGGAGAGGGAAACTGTCTTTCGGGCATGCTTGGTTCAGGTTGTTGTAGCCGACGCACATTCGCCACTTCCCCGAGACCTTCTTTACCATTACCACGTTAGCAAGTCACGTGGGGTATTCTGCTTCGCGGATGAACTTCGCCTCCAGAAGCTTAGCTACTTCTTCTTTGATCGCCTTCGCCCGTTCGGTGGCGAAGTTCCTCTTCTTTTGGATTACGGGCATGCAGGCAGGGTTAACGTTTAAAGAGTGAAAAATGACTTCAGGATCTACCTCAGGCATGTCCTCCGGGCTCCAAGCGAAAACGTCATCGTTCTCCTGCAGGAAGGTTGTTAATTCTTCTCGTTCTTCTGGCGATAAGAGGGACCCGACCTGGACGGTCTGGCTTGGATCCCGCTGGGAGAGCGGCACTTCCACCAATCCTTCAACGGGCGCCCCCCCCCCCCCCCCCCCCCCCCCCCCCCCCCCCCCGCTGCAGAGTAGCCTCGTCCCGCAGGTCGAAGTTGTCAATGTTGAGGGCAGTCGTCTTCGCTGGTTGAGCCTGCTTCAGTTAGCAGGTTCTAGCTGCCTCTTGATTTCCGTGAACGATTCCTATTCCAGCGGTAGTCGGGAATTTCATAGCCAGGTGCGGGATTGACGGGATGACTCGGAAAACAGATTGGAGCGGTCTCCCGAAGATTGCGTTGTAGGCGGAGCTTGACTCCACGACTACGAACTGAATGTTGTGAGTTGTTTGTCTTGGAAACTCGTCGAGCGTTACCGGAAGGGTGATCATGCCCTGGACTGGGACGGGGCGGTTGTCGAAGCCGTAGACGAGCCCTACTGCTGGACGGAGGTGCTCCTTAGTGAGTTTCATGCTTTGTAGAGTGGAGAGGAACAGGACGTCGACGGAGCTCCCATTGTCGACTAGTATTCTCTTGACGTTGAAACATGGATCCCCGATCCCAGCATTGATTACGAGCGGGTCTTGGTGTGGCAGCCGCAACCCCTCCAGATCTTCATCTCCGAAGGTGATGGTGGTGTCTTGCTTCAGTTTTTTGTCGTCGTGCCCCCTCTCGGGCCTAGCAATGGAAAGTATCTGAGCGGCGAGGTTAGGAGACCCGGCAATAGTCTCGACTTCTCCTATCATCGGCCTTCCCGCCGCTGCGCCGTGAGGTGCAGGGGGTTGATCACTGGGTTGCCTGGGTTGCTGGGGTTGGTTAGGTAGATGACCTTGCAGGAATCTTCCGAGGAGACCTTGCCTAACAAGGCGCTCAATTTATTCCTTCAGCCTGGAGCATTCTTCGGTCGTGTGACCAACTCCTCTATGAAACTCACAATACTTCGATTGGTCAGTTCTTTCATTCGGGATAGGCGGTCTCGGCCTACGGAACGTCGGGTTTTCTTGAATGGCATAAAGCACTTTGGTTCGTGACGTGTTGAGTGGGGTGTAAATCTGCGGTGGCCGGGGACCCTGATCCCTTCGGGGGTCTCGGCGATGATCATCATTCTGGCGCTCCTCTATACGTCGTTCCTCCTGCCATCTAGGGGCCTGCTCCTGCCCCTTCCTTCTCTTCTGACTTCCTTCGAACTGCTGGAGATGTGCCTCAATCGCCTCATCCGCTACAATCTGTGCCTCCACCTGGTGCACAAGATCTGGATAGCTTGGTACTGTCTCCCTCATCAGAGCGGAGTAAAAGCCGCTTGGGCGGAGTCCCCCCAGGAAAACACCGCGCAGAAGCTCAGAATCAACCCCTGGGATTTGTCGTGCCTCCGCCGTGAAGCGACGGAAGAAGTCCTTGAGGGTCTCTCCCTCGTTCTGGCGAATCCCTGAAAGATGCGAGGGATCCCAAACGATTCTCCGGTTAGCAACGAACTAGTCCGTAAACTGCTTGGCGAGCTCGGTGAAGTTATTGACAGATCCATCCTGCAGGGAATCTAACCGTGTACAACCATATATTCGCCGAGTAGGTTCTCGAAGCACAGAAAGTATTTTCGAACATCATTCTTCAAGATAAACCTAAGCAGGGAGAGAGGAGGGTGAGCTCCTCTCGCCCCCGACGCCCCCAGCAGCAGGGGGGCGAGACCCCAGGGGGGGCGAGACCCCAGGGGGGCGAGACGCTAGCGCCGGCGGTAGCGATACCGCCGGGCGCTAGCCCAGTTCTCGCCCAGCCCCAAGGCAAGGGGGGGCGAGCTCCTCTCGCCCCCGTCCCCAGCAGTAGGGGCGAGACGCTAGCGCCGGCGGTAGCGATACCGCCGGGCGCTAGCCCAGCTCTCGCCCAGCCCCAGCAGAGGTAACCTCTCTCACCCACCAGAAAAGGAGGGGGGGTTGTTCTGCGTTTAGCATCCCAGAACAGCGGGATTTGACTATTTGCAGTCCGGTTTTGGCTATTCGCAGTCCAAATCCGAGGGTATTTTGGGTATTCTGCAGTCCAGTTTAGGTTATTTGCAGCCCAGATCCGAAAATCCTATAAATAGGACCGAGGGGACACCATTTGGAGAGATCTCTCATCTTAGGCTAGCTCTCTCCTTCTCCCTCTCCCTCCCCAAGTCTCTCTAGGGGGTGAGGAGAGGCTCCAGTGGTGCCCAAGCTTAGTAGTGGCTTGGGAGGGGAAGTTCCAAGGGGACTTCCGGGTATGTGGCGGGACCTCCCCGCTAAGCCCTTGGTCCAGTTCTTAGTTCCAACACCTTCAACCTAGAGCTCTCCCTTGGGGGGAGTAAGGGTTGGTCGCCCCTCAGCCTCGCTGAGGGCCCCGAACTCCACAGAGACCGAGTTGTCGGTTTCAACATTTTGGTGCGGTGAGCGTGGAGTGTGACCGATTAAAGAAACCCTCAAGATGAGCTCCATGGATGGAGGTGGAGGAAGTTCCGACCCAGGTCACTCGCAGCCCCCGGTGGCTGGGGTGATGTTGGAGATGTTCGAAAATTTCAGGCAAGAGGTCCTGCAGACCTTGCAGGTGACTTTCGCCTCGATAGGCGAAAGCAGGAGAGGAAGTGGTTCGGAGGTCTCGCCCCGACAGGAGGGTGAGATCCCTCTCAACCAACCAACCAGAGAGGTGCCAGGAGGGGGCGAGTGGGGAGGCGTCAGGCCCCCACTCGCCCAGCTCCAAGGTGGCGAGTGGGGAGGCGCCAGGCCCCCACTCGCCCAGCTCCAAGGTGGCGAGTGGGGAGGCGCCAGGCCCCCACTCGCCCAGCTCCAAGGTGGCGAGTGGGGAGGCGCCAGGCCCCCACTCGCCCAGCCCCAAAAGGGGGCGAGCACGGGAGGTCCCTTTTGTGAGCTGATCCTCTCGGCCCCGATTCCGGAGGGGTTCAAGGGGGCGAAGATGTCTCACTACTTCGGCAAGGATGACCCCATCTTACACCTGCAGTGGTTTGAAGACATGGTCTCCATCATGCCCATGTCGGACGTTTTCAAATGTTGACTCTTCGCGACAACTCTGAAGGAGAAGGCTAGAGATTGGTTCCACTAGATCCCTGCGGGATCCATCTATGCCTTTGAAGACTTGCGTCGAGGCTTCCTGCTGCGCTTCTCGACGTCAAGGAAGAGGAAGAAAGATGTCGAAGCACTTTTCAAGATCAAGCAAGAGCCAGAAGAGTCGCTGGCTCAATATCTGGAACGGTTCAGGGAAGAGGTTCACCTCGTCGAAGAGGTGCCCGGGTACACCCTCAAGCTCGCCTTCACGGTGGGGCTGCGGGAGGGCTTCTTCAAGATGGACCTCAAGAGAAGAGCTCCTTTGTCCTTTGAAGAGTTGATGGAAAGGGTGGCAGAAGAAGTTGAAAGTGAGGAGGCCAACCCGGAGTTCACAAGAAGGCTGGCCAAGCTGAGTGAGCCAGAGGCAAGGCAGCATGGGAGGAAGGTAGAGGCTCCCAAGAGGAAGTTCGACCAAGAGGAGGACAACTTCCAGGAAGAAGAGACTGACCTCCCAGGGTGGAGGCAGGGCCCGAAAGCACCCTCTCCACCACCCCAGCAAGCCATGGCGATCGGCCATAGAAGAAGAAGAAATCGTAGGGGAGGAAGAGGGGGCGTCTGGGCGGAGTTACCTTACTGTGACTTCCATCAGGAGGAGGGTCACGCGACATCCGCCTGCCCTGAGTTCTTGGAGTTAAGGGAGGCGAGGTGTCCGAAGCCGCATCGTCAACAACCAGAAGAGGTCGAGGAGGACCATGCCTGGGGGTAGAAGTCCAAGTCCTGGTCTCCGTGCTTAGTTTTTCTTTAAATCCATGTAGTGTGATAGTTGGTTTCCTTACTTAGAGTCTCTTGCATGTAACCGGATAACTAATGAAATAAAAGTTTTTCTATGTTCTTCACCCCTCGGACGGTTCCGCTGACCGGGCTCTCACTAGCCGGCAGGGCAGGTTGACCTCCCAGGGAGGCTATGTTCTTCACCCCTCGGACGGTTCCGTTGACCGGGCTCTCACTAGCCGGCAGGGCAGGTTGACCTCCCAGGGAGGCTATGTTCTTCACCCCTCGGATGGTTCCGCTGACTGGGCTCTCACTAGCCGGCAGGGCAGGTTGACCTCCCAGGGAGGCTATGTTCTTCACCCCTCGGACGGTTCCGCTGACTGGGCTCTCACTAGCCGGCAGGGCAGGTTGACCTCCCAGGGAGGCTATGTTCTTCACCCCTCGGACGGTTCCGCTGACCGGGCTCTCACTAGCCGGCAGGGCAGGTTGACCTCCCAGGGAGGCTATGTTCTTCACCCCTCGGACGGTTCCGCTGACCGGGCTCTCACTAGCCGGCAGGGCAGGTTGACCTCCCAGGGAGGCTATGTTCTTCACCCCTCGGATGGTTCCGCTGACCGGGCTCTCACTAGCCGGCAGGGCAGGTTGACCTCCCAGGGAGGCTATGTTCTTCACCCCTCGGATGGTTCCGCTGACCGGGCTCTCACTAGACGGCAGGACAGGTTGACCTCCCAGGGAGGTAAGTGATATTCCCCTCGGATGGTTCCGCTGACCGGGGCTCTCACTAGACGGCAGGACAGGTTGACCTCCCAGGGAGGTAAGTGATGTTCCCCTCGGATGGTTCCGCTGACCCGGCTCTCACTAGACGGCAGGACAGGTTGACCTCCCAGGGAGGTAAGTGATGTTCCCCTCGGATGGTTCCGCTGACCGGGCTCTCACTAGACGGCAGGACAGGTTGACCTCCCAGGGAGGTAAGTGATGTTCCCCTCGGATGGTTCCGCTGACCGGGCTCTCACTAGACGGCAGGACAGGTTGACCTCCTAGGGAGGTAAGTGATGTTCCCCTCAGATGGTTCCGCTGACCGGGCTCTCACTAGCCGGCAGGGCAGGTTGACCTCCCAGGGAGGCTATGTTCTTCACCCCTCTGATGGTTCCGCTGACCGGGCTCTCACTAGCCGGCAGGGCAGGTTGACCTCCCAGGGAGGCTATGTTCTTCACCCCTCGGATGGTTCCGCTGACCGGGTTCTCACTAGCCGGCAGGGCAGGTTGACCTCCCAGGGAGGCTATGTTCTTCACCCCTCGGATGGTTCCGCTGACCGGACTCTCACTAGCCAGCAGGGCAGGTTGACCTCCCAGGGAGGCTATGTTCTTCACCCCTCAGATGGTTCCGCTGACCGGGCTCTCACTAGCCGGCAGGGCAGGTTGACCTCCCAGGGAGGCTATGTTCTTCACCCCTCGGATGGTTCCGCTGACCGGGCTCTCACTAGACGGCAGGACAGGTTGACCTCCCAGGGAGGTAAGTGATATTCCCCTCGGATGGTTCCGCTGACCGGGCTCTCACTAGACGGCAGGACAGGTTGACCTCCCAGGGAGGTAAGTGATGTTCCCCTCGGATGGTTCCGCTGACCGGGCTCTCACTAGACGGCAGGACAGGTTGACCTCCCAGGGAGGTAAGTGATATTCCCCTCGGATGGTTCCGCTGACCGGGCTCTCACTAGACGGCAGGACAGGTTGACCTCCCAGGGAGGTAAGTGATGTTCCCCTCGGATGGTTCCGCTGACCGGGCTCTCACTAGACGGTAGGACAGGTTGACCTCCCAGGGAGGTAAGTGATGTTCCCCTCGGATGGCTCCGCTGACCGGGCTCTCACTAGACGGCAGGCCAGGTTGACCTCCTATGGAGGATAAGAGATGTCCTCCCCAATCCAGGCTTTCACTAGCTGGGTGGCTCTCACTAGTAGAGCTCGCTCCTAGGAGTGTGTCGACCCAATGTCGACCACTAGCGGAGCTCGCTCCCGGAGGCGCTCAGTCCCGAGCAGACTCCCTAGCCGGGCCCTCATTAGCCGACAAGGTTGGAGGACCTCTTCGGAGAGGCTACATGTTTTTCTGAGATAGCACCGTTAGCCGGATTCCCAGCGACACTCGTCGAATATACAGGGTTGGACGTTTCTTTCCGAGCGTGTGCCTCGCTCGAAAAGAGCGGGGATTGTGTACAACCCTGTATTCGCCGAGTAGGTTCTCGAAGCACAGAAAGTATTTTCGAACATCATTCTTCAAGATAAACCTAAGCAGGGAGAGAGGAGGGCGAGCTCCTCTCGCCCCCGGCGCCCCCAGCAGCAGGGGGGCGAGACCCCAGGGGGGCGAGACCCCAGGGGGGCGAGACCCTAGGGGGGCGAGACCCCAGGGGGGGCGAGACCCCAGGGGGGCGAGACCCCAGGGGGGGCGAGACCCCAGGGGGGCGAGACGCTAGCGCCGGCGGTAGCGATACCGCCGGGCGCTAGCCCAGTTCTCGCCCAGCCCCAAGGCAAGGGGGGGCGAGCTCCTCTCGCCCCCGTCCCCAGCAGTAGGGGGCGAGACGCTAGCGCCGGCGGTAGCGATACCGTCGGGCGCTAGCCCAGCTCTCGCCCAGCCCCAGCAGAGGTAACCTCTCTCACCCACCAGAAAAGGAGGGGGGTTGGTCTGCGTTTAGCATCCCAGAACAGCGGGATTTGGCTATTTGCAGTCCGGTTTTGGCTATTCGCAGTCCAAATCCGAGGGTATTTTGGGTATTCTGCAGTCCAGTTTAGGTTATTTGCAGCCCAGATCCGAAAATCCTATAAATAGGACCGAGGGGGCACCATTTGGAGAGATCTCTCATCCTAGGCTAGCTCTCTCCTTCTCCCTCTCCCTCCCCAAGTCTCTCTAGGGGGTGAGGAGAGGCTCCAGTGGTGCCCAAGCTTAGTAGTGGCTTGGGAGGGGAAGTTCCAAGGGGACTTCCGGGTATGTGGCGGGACCTCCCCGCTAAGCCCTTGGTCCAGTTCTTAGTTCCAACACCTTCAACCTAGAGCTCTCCCTTGGGGGGAGTAAGGGTTGGTCGCCCCTCAGCCTCGCTGAGGGCCCCGAACTCCACAGAGACCGAGTTGTCGGTTTCAACAAACCGGGTGCGCGCCTGCCCCTTGAGTGTGGCCGGAAACACTTGGCAGAGGGGCTGATCAACGGCATTGTAGATCCTCATAATGGTGGTAAAATGGTTGATGTGCTCCAGTGGATCATCCGTCCCATCAAATGTCTCAATGTTGGGAAGTTTGAAACCGTGCGGAATTGGATGGTCCAAGATTTGTTGTATGAGCGGGGAGCCGCGACGTAGGGGGCGACGGGCGAAGATGCCCCGACGTCTGGCCTGTCTGTACTCTTCAGCTATCACATCGCAGATCTCCTCGCGAGTGGGCCTTCCCATGGCTTGTTCGACTCCTACCCCCTCCTTGCTGATGGTGAAGGGGTTCTCCTCTAGCTCCCCTGGCGGGGCGGACCAGATGCGCGGAGCTGGCAGCATCTGAGTATTCTTCTCCGTACGTTCCTTCCTCTTGAGCAGCTTCCCCCAATGGAGCCTGGTTTGGGATCAAGTGGGGTTGGATGATTTGTGCGGTAGGTGGAATGGGAGCTTGCGGGGCCTCGATGTTTCTGAGGAGAGCCAGCATTTCAGCTTGTTGTTCTTCCATCTGGAGCATGCGCCCCTCCAACGTGGCGATAGGTGTTAACGCGCCCTCTTCGGCGGGAGGTGCGTTGATGAGGGAATGAGAGGGAGCGGGATCAATGCGCCCTTCCGGGATGGAACCATCGGTGGTGCGAGCACTTCTTCTTGCCATCGCTGTTAGTCACGAGTATTGCTATGAAGCGAATACTGTCTTCGGAAATTCTTTGCAGAGTTTGGGAAACACCTTTCCCACAGATGGCGCCATACTATTGCGGGTCACTCGACGCTCTTCTAGACCGGGAGAATTGAACCATCTTAGCCTGAGAATGAGCCGAATGCGCAAATAGTCACAGAGAGAACAGACAAATGACAAGAGAACGTTTTTAGCATGGAAAGCCCGGAAAGGGTAAAAAACCACGTGACCGGATCTGCGCCAGCTAAATTTCACTAAGTGTTGGAGTGTTACAAGAGAAGTTATAAGATCAGAGAGCGACAAGCCGCTTCTCGTTACAATTGCAGTTAAAGAAAATTCTCCGAGAGTGACAAGCCACCTCTCCGAGAAACTAAGTGTCTCGGTGTTGCAGGAGGTCTTCAAGGTTCGGAGAATATCTTCAAGTCACGAAGGAGATCTTCGAATCACGAAGGAGATCTTCGAACCGCGAAGGAGATCTTCAAACGCGAAGGAGATCTTCAAAGGAAATCTTCAAGGAGCTCTCTCGGATGCAAAGTGTCAGATCTATCTAAATGAGGATTTATGGTCCCTTTTATAGACTTGGCCGGGGGCGACCCGGTAATTTCGTTGTCGTAACCACCGTAACCACCTGGCGGGCCGATCTCGTCCGTTGGTTGAGAGCACGCGGATTGCCACTTTCTGGATATGACGGCTTTGCCCTCGGGCAGTTCGGGCAGTTTGGGCAGTTTGGGCAGTTTGGGCAGTTGACGTTCCTGATTGCAATGTGTAAATCCTGTAGTCTTAAGAGAGAAAATGGAGTTAGCAATCGGCGCGCGCAATGAATTTTGCAATGTTCAAGTGCGCGCGTCGGTCAAGAGTATGCTAAGCACTAGCGCGATCGGGGTTTCGCAAGAATTGCGCGAAGAGCACAACGGGCGGCACGAGGCGAGGGGGAGCGGCAGGCGCCGAACACGTGCGCGGACGCAGGCGTGCGGTCGCGCGCCAAGCGCAACTGCGCACGACAGGCGAGGGGTAACGCGGGCGGTTGCGCGCGCGCGATTGCGCGTGCGCGATACCGCGCGCGCGGTTGTGCACACACGGTACCGCGCGCAACCGCGCCGTTGCGCGCGCGCGCGCGGTACCACGCGCAACTGTGCGTTTGCGCGCGCGCGGGCGTGCGCTACCGCGCGCGATAGCGCACGGAGCTGCTGCGCGCGCGGCTGTTATCAGGCGGTTCTGCGGCGGTTTTGGGCGGTTTTTCTCCTCCTTCTTGCCTATGCCTCTACTATCTTAATGGGGAGTGGGATTTTCGGCTAAACGCAACCCAAATTTCTCTACAAAATGGATGAAGACCTATCAAGTATTTTAATTTTATAGTTTATAGAATTTTACATATTATATTTATAATTATTGTAAAAATTGTATCTAAATTAATGTCAAATTAGTCTTTAAAATTGTAGTTAGTTAAAATAATATTTAAATTTCTCATCCAGGAATTTTTTGCCCTATAATTACACTCAAAATGAAGCCAACTATTGACTAAAATGATAAAAATAGGTGATTGTTATTCGCAAAGCAGTTTTTGCTATCTGCATTCTATTTGTATGAGTTATATACCTGCCTTTTCGAAATACATTTTATATATGCATGTTTAGGAAAAATGTTCAACACGAAAGTTGTAGATCTCGTCGAGATCTACAATTTTTGTGTCGAATACTTTTTTCTAAAAATGCACCCACAAGACGTATTGCCGCCCCGATTGAAACCTGACGTAATAACTATAGTGGATTTTGAAAATACGTCTTTTACATGCATTTTTAGGAAAAGTGATCTCGTCGAGATCTACAACTTTCGTGTTGAACACGTTTCCTAAAAATACATGTACAAAATGTATTTCCAAAAGACGCATTTATAATTCATATAAATAGAGCGCGGATAGCCAAAACTGCTTTGCGGATAACATTCGCCTAAAAATAACACTAACTTAAAATTTTAACAACAAAATTGACATTAACATGTATGAATTTTGTCTATAAATAAATTTAATTACTATTGAGAATATAATTATTTCGCAGCGGCTCACCACCGACACGTCAACTACTCGGCATCCCCATCAGCAAACGAATTTCAGTTTTCCATTTTACTCTTCCTTCCCAAACTACCCTCGGCCCCTCCATTTTACTCTTCCACTCAGTACGGGCGAAACTAGGGCAATTCAGTAAAAGCACTTCAGGAATTTATTACCCACCAACTATCTCCGAACGCCGCTCCGCCCATCCTCTCCGCACCTCCTCCGGCCACCCCCTCTTTATGACAGCCACGTAATTCCCGCCAAATCCGAAGGACAATAGCGTAATTAAACCCTTCCTCCCTCCTACTATATATACATTATACCCACTGGCACTTTTCTCAAATCAAAAGTTCCAAATCGAATCGAAAACCCTAATCCCCAACTCCCAGTTCCCCGACGATGTCGACACAGCAAACGATCGACGCCCATCGGGAAGGCGCCGAGATCTACCACGGCGACGAGATCTGCAAGAAGAAATCGATAGAGCTCCTCGAGCAGGTCAACCTCCCTCGCGGCCTCCTCCCACTGGACGAGCTCGAGGAGGTCGGATACAACCGCGAGACTGGCTTCGTCTGGCTCAAGCAGAAGAAGCGGATTGATCACAGCTTCAAGAAGATCGGACGGCTTGTATCGTACGCCCCCGAGGTCACGGCGTTTGTAGAGGACCGCCGGATGAAGAAGATGACCGGGGTTAAGAGCAGGGAGCTGCTGATATGGATCACACTCACTGATATGTATATTGATGGTTCGGATTCCGAGAAGATCACCTTCAAGACTCCCGCGGGGCTCTCTCGCACATTTCCTGTTTCTGCTTTTGAGCTGGAGGAGGAGACGAAGGGGCAGAAGAATTGAAGAGAGCCGGGTAGGGGTTTCTTCCACTGCTTTCGATGAAGCTATATTAAGTGTTTAGGGTTTGTGGTGCTCTGTTGGGAGGAAAGGGGGGTCGGTGGAGAGGGGTTTATGATGCTATATGCCTGCTATGATATTAAATAATGAATGAATACTTAAAGACTTTGAAAGTATGAAAATAATCGAGACTTGAAGTTCTGATTTTGTTTTTAACGAAATTAGTTCCGAGTATCTAGTAATCCTTCTGGTTTTAGTATATAATAGTAAAGTCAAACTTTCTCCATTGATTTTCACAGCTTAATTTCTAGCCAAACTGGTTCGGTTAACAAGAGGGGAAAATGTGCGCTCTAGGATTGAAAGAAATCATGTGTGATATTAAACAGCAATCACGTTTTAATCAATGGAAAATTGAGATTTTAGCAATAATAATAATAATTTGTGGATTATTCGTGAATAATCTGAACTTTTGCGGTCATTTTTTAATCAGCATGCGATCAATATCCAAAATGGATTATATCCGTTTTCTGAATAATCGTCGTCAGTGTTCAATCTTCCCCGCCATGTTTGCATTCTTATACGTTCTGGCATAACTGGCAGCTTAGGGCAAAATCACACACACACGAAGAAGCCATTCATGTTCTATCTTCATGAGATGTCTGTCTGTTTAATCTTCACAAGCTTTCCGTGATAAATTATAACTTGGCGAAGGATTCTCTTCGCTCTGTTTGGGGCGGTGGTGATGGTTGGAAAAGTTGTATCTCTCACTGTTGTTATTTTGGGATGTTTTGTTTTTCTGTGGTGTGAAAAGTTCTTTTAGTAAAGCAGTGAATTCTATCCCTTTCAAAAAAGCTAAAATGAGCTTTTCGCTTTTTTATGCTTCTATTCCCATTTGGCAACATCTCCCTCCTCTTTTTATTGCTTTTCTCACCACGTTTTTCTCAGGGTCCGTGTGGAGCGGCATTTTTTTCTCCGCAATAGAATGTATGTTTGGCATGACAATGGTTATGACCAAACATGTGTTGATGAAGTTCCTTAGGTGAGGTCGGGAGTTCACGAACGACGGTTCATTACCAAGTCGTTCACGATCACCACCGCCGCGCCAAACGGATCCTAAAACCTCAAATCCAATCATTGATTTCTCACCGCTATTTTTACTACAGCTCCAAACATTGATTTCTCATCGCTACTTTTACTACAGCTCCAAACATTGATTTCTCACCACTACTTTTACTACAGCTCCAAACATTGATTTCTCACCACTACTTTTACTACAGCTCCAAACATTGATTTCTCACCACTACTACTACAGCTCCAAACATTGATTTCTCACCACTACTACTACAGCTCCAAACATTGATTTCTCACCACTACTATTACAACTCCAATCATTGATTTCTCACCACTACTTTTACTACAACTTTAAACATTGATTTCTCGCCATTATTTTTACTACGACTCCAAACATTGATCTCTCATCTCTACTTTTAGAGAGTTGATATTAGCAGTCCGGAACTGGCTATTCACAGTCCATTGCTATTCGTAGTCCATAAATTTTATTTGTAGTCCAAAATTATATTTGCACCCCACTCCCAACCCAAATAAGCGAAACATTTGTTGATTTATTAAGTACTAGAAGCCTAGAAAAACATATTAAATATTAAAACAATTTAAAAATTTAGCAGGAAAACAAGTTAAATGGCTCTAAACCAAGTTAAATGACATGCAAATCTTCCTCTAACCAGAAAGCTGACTACTTTTTTGAATTTTTCGCTCTATAATTTCCTTCTTTTTTGAAGGTGAATCTAAGATGGGGGAAAACGACGCGACCGATAGAACTACGGCTAGGATATAGGCAACGGGAGAGAGATGAAGAGGATATTATTTGATGGGGTGAGATTAGCGAGAATTGGACTGCGAGTATGATTAGAATTTTTATAATTTCTGGGGTGCAAGAATTGAACTCTACTTTTACTACAACTCCAAACATTGATTTCTCACAACTAGCAGGAAAACAAGTTAAATATTAAAACAATTTAAAAACTTGGCAGGAAAACAAGTTAAACGGCTCTAAACCAAGTTAAATGACATGCAAATCTTCCTTTTAACCAGAAAGCTGACTACTTTTTTGAATTTTTCGCTCTATAATTTCCTTCTTTTTTTGAAGGTGAATCTAAGATGGGGGAAAACGACGCGACCGATAGAACTACGGCTAGGATATAGGCAACGAGAGAGAGAGAGAGAGAGAGAGAGAGAGAGAGAGAGATGAAGAGGATGTTATTTGATGGGGTGTGATTAGCGAGAATTGGACTGCGAGTATGATTAAAAATTTTATAGTTTTTGGGGTGCGAGAATTGGACTGCTAATATCAACTCTCTACTTTTACTACAGCTCCAAACATTGATTTCTCACAACTACTTTTACTACAGTTATACAGTCACAAACAGAGCTCTAGCCTTATTCTTAAATTACCTACCACTCAATTTTTAAGTAATTGAGATTGCTACTCATTTTCAGTTGCTACAGGTTCCCTTCTTCAGCTACTCTACTCCCCATGCTAACTGTACTCATGGGCTTATTTTTAATGATTTGTAATAACCCAGCTCGTTAACATAAGTAGGCACATTTAAAGCTTACTTTTAAACTTCAAGCCCAAGCATCAAAAATTCACATGGAATAAAGCAATTGTTTGAAGAAATTGGCTTTATGTTATCGGAATTAAGATGTTTTGGGGATCATATTTGTCGCTCCATAATATTTATTATTTCTATATTAGTAAATTAATATAGAAATAAAGCAATTGTTATCTGTGCTTTTATCGAGCATTGTTAGTAGCACCACATTTTTGGCTATCAGCAGGCCAAAATTATTTATTCACGCTCAAATTTTGATAAAAAAGAAAACCCTAAACAGAGCAAACAAGAATGATGCGCTTCAGGGCATCTCCTTTGTCTGCCCTAATCGCACGGTAAGTCCCAGGCTCAGGAGTTGTTGAGGCGAAGTTGTATTGATGGGAAGTATCGACATCAGCACATGTTTGGCAGGGCGAAAACTGCTCGTATTTTGGGCAATTTTGAGAGCAGGTATGAGCTTAAGGTCGAGTCAGGGCCTCTGCTTATTGTTCTCCAGCATCACCTTCATCTACTTGTTATTGATTTCGGCTTCGCTTCAGCGCTGCTCGTTTTGTTTTGTAAAAGATTTTCGATGAAAACTTAAAGATAAATTAAATGCTCATTTGCAAGACAATAAATAATGCTTTACATATAGATTTAGTAAATAAGCAGCTAATACAATATAATTATGCCTCGTTATGTTAGTTATTTAAATTATGTATGCTATTAATTAATTTTTCATAAACTTTTCGTATAACGTTGCATAAGTAGTATTTGATATTGGCACCCTAAATTTATAGGGATTTGGGGATGCAGATAGCCGGAATATCCACATTACGCACTAAGTTAGTGGGGAACACGAAGGCCTAACTCCGTGTCTGAACCGCCCCGAACCGCCATGCGCGCAACACGCATGGCCCAAACCACTTTGCACGCGCAAGGCCAAGTGGGCGGTCTGTAACACCTCAATTTCCAATGCACTGAAATCAGCAGGTTAAGTCTGAAAGCTAACGCCGGTGTTAGCTCTAACGCCAGGCGTTAGCCGAAGACTTATTGTCGACGAACGCCGGGCCGTTCGACGAACGCCGGGCCGTTCGACGAACGCCGGGCCGTTCGTCGAACGCCGTCGAGACGTCGAGATAAGGAGCCGATCGAAGGGAGATAGCGCTAGGCGTTAGCGATAGCGCCGGCGTTAGCTTTCCCGTCGAATTCCTTAAGCGGTTGTGGATAAGTTCAGCCACCGCCTTAGGGGCTAATGCCCGGCGTTAGGTGCTAACACTGGCGTTAGCTAAGAAAGTATATATGCTGTTGAAATCGACTACTCGGTCTCTGTGGAGTTCGGGGCCCTCAACGAGGCTGAGGGGCGACCAACCCTTACTTCCCCCAAGGGAGAGCTCTAGGTTGAAGGTGTCGGAACTAAGGACTGGACCAAGGGCTTAGCGGGGAGGTCCCGCCACGTACCCGGAAGTCCCCTTGGAACTTCCCCTCCCGAGCCACTACTAAGCTTGGGCACCACTGGAGCCTCTCCTCACCCCCTAGAGAGACTTGGGGAGGGAGAGGGAGAAGGAGAGAGCTAGCCTAGGATGAGAGATCCCTCCAAATGGTGCCCCCTTGGTCCTATTTATAGGATTTTCGGATCTGGGCTGTAAATAACCTAAACAGGACTGCAGAATACCCAAAATACCCTCGGATTTGGACTGCGAATAGCCAAAACCGGACTGCAAATAGCCAAATCCCGCTGTTCTGGGATGCTAAACGCAGACCGACACCTCCCCCCGAAACTGGGCGAGAGAGGTACCTCGCGGGGCTCGGCGAGCCCCCTAACTGGGGTGGGGCGAGACCCGGGGATGCCCCCCCTGCTGGTCTCGCCCCCCTGCTGGGGCTGGGCGAGACCCTGCCAGGGGCGGCCCCCCTGGCCGGTCTCGCCCCTTAGCCGGGGCTGGGCGAGACCCAGCCAGGGGCGGCCCCCCTGGCTGGTCTCGCCCCTTAGCTGGGGCTGGGCGAGACCCTGCCAGGGGCGGCCCCCCTGGCCGGTCTCGCCCCTTAGCTGGGGCTGGGCGAGACCCTGCCAGGGGCGGCCCCCCTGGCCGGTCTCGCTCCTTAGCTGGGGCTGGGCGAGACCCTGCCAGGGGCGGCCCCCCTGGCCGGTCTCGCCCCTTAGCTGGGGCTGGGCGAGACCCTGCCAGGGGCGGCCCCCCTGGCCGGTCTCGCCCCTTAGCCGGGGCTGGGCGAGACCCTGCCAGGGGCGGCCCCCCTGGCCGGTCTCGCCCCTTAGTTGGGGCTGGCCGAGACCCAGCCAGGGGCGGCCCCCCTGGCTGGTCTCGCCCCTTACTGGGGTTCTCGCCCCCTTCCTTGGATCCTGCTGAGGAACGATGTTCCGAAATACCTCTTGGCTCGAGTACCTACTCGGCGAATACAGGGTTATACACAATCCCCGCTCTTTTCGAGCGAGATACACGCTCGGAAAGAAATGTCCAACCCTGTATATTCGACGAGTGTCGCTGGAAATCCGACTAACAGAGCTACCTTGGGGAAAAACACTTAGCATTCCCGAGAGGTCCTCCAACCTCGTCGGCTAATGAAGCCACCTCGGGGAAAAACACAACCTCTCTGAGAGACCTTCTTACCCTGTCAGCCAACGAGGGGAGCATCACTTACCTCCCTGGGAGGTCAACCTGTCCTGCCGTCTAGTGAGAGCCCGGTCAGCGGAACCATCCGAGGGGTGAAGAACATAGCCTCCCTGGGAGGTCAACCTGCCCTGCCGGCTAGTGAGAGCCCGGTCAGCGGAACCATCCGAGGGGTGAAGAACATAGCCTCCCTGGGAGGTCGACCTGCCCTGCCGGCTAGTGAGAGCCCGGTCAGCGGAACCATCTGAGGGGTGAAGAACATAGAAAAACTTTTATTTCATTAGTTATCTGGTTACATGCAAGAGACTCTAAGTAAGGAAACCAACTATCACACTACATGGATTTAAAGAAAAACTAAGCACGGAGACCAGGACTTGGACTTCTACCCCCAGGCAAGGTCCTCCTCGACCTCTTCTGGTTGTTGACGATGCGGCTTCGGACACCTCGCCTCCCTTAACTCCAAGAACTCAGGGCAGGCGGATGTCGCGTGACCCTCCTCCTGATGGAAGTCACAGTAAGGTAACTCCGCCCAGACGCCCCCTCTTCCTCCCCTACGATTTCTTCTTCTTCTGTGGCCGATCGCCATGGCTTGCTGGGGTGGTGGAGAGGGTGCTTTCGGGCCCTGCCTCCACCCTGGGAGGTCAGTCTCTTCTTCCTGGAAGTTGTCCTCCTCTTGGTCGAACTTTCTCTTGGGAGCCTCTACCTTCCTCCCATGCTGCCTTGCCTCTGGCTCACTCAGCTTGGCCAGCCTTCTTGTGAACTCCGGGTTGGCCTCTTCACTTTCAACTTCTTCGGCCACCCTTTCCATCAACTCCTCAAAAGACAAAGGAGCTCTTCTCTTGAGGTCCATCTTGAAGAAACCCTCCCGCAGCCCCACCGTGAAGGCGAGCTTGAGGGTGTACCCGGGCACTTCTTGGACGAGGAGAACCTCCTCCCTGAACCGCTCCAGATAGTGAGCCAGCGACTCTTCTGGCTCTTGCTTGATCTTGAAAAGTGCTTCGGCATCTTTCTTCCTCTTCCTTGACGTCGAGAAGCGTAGCAGGAAGCCTCGACGCAAGTCTTCAAAGGCATAGATGGATCCCGCAGGGAGCTGGTGGAACCAATCTCTAGCCTTCTCCTTCAGAGTTGTCGCGAAGAGTCGACATTTGAAAGCGGCCGACATGGGCATGATGGAGACCATGTCTTCAAACCACTGCAGGTGTAAGATGGGGTCATCCTTGCCGAAGTAGTGAGACATCTTCGCCCCCTTGAATCCCTCCGGAATCGGGGCCGAGAGGATCAGCTCACAAAAGGGACCTCCCGTGCTCGCCCCCATTTTGGGGCTGGGCGAGTGGGGGCCTGGCGCCTCCCCACTCGCCCCCTTGGGGCTGGGCGAGTGGGGGCCTGGCGCCTCCCCACTCGCCACCTTGGAGCTGGGCGAGTGGGGGCCTGGCGCCTCCCCACTCGCCACCTTGGAGCTGGGCGAGTGGGGGCCTGGCGCCTCCCCACTCGCCACCTTGGAGCTGGGCGAGTGTGGGCCTGGCGCCTCCCCACTCGCCACCTTGGAGCTGGGCGAGTGGGGGCCTGGCGCCTCCCCACTCGCCACCTTGGAGCTGGGTGAGTGGGGGCCTGGCGCCTCCCCACTCGCCACCTTGGAGCTGGGCGAGTGGGGGCCTGGCACCTCCCCACTCGCCACCTCCCGGCACCTCTCTGGTTGGTTGGTCGAGAGGGATCTCACCATCCTGTCGGGGCGAAACCTCCGAACCACTTCCTCTCCTGCCTTCGCCTATCGAGGCGAAAGTCACCTGCAAGGTCTGCAGGACCTCTTGCCTGAAATTTTCGAACATCTCCAACATCACCCCAGCCACCGGGGGCTGCGAGTGACCTGGGTCGGAACTTCCTCCACCTCTATCCATGGAGCTCATCTTGAGGGTTTCTTGAATCGATCACACTCCACGCTCACCGCACCAAAATGTTGAAACCGACTACTCGGTCTCTGTGGAGTTCGGGGCCCTCAACGAGGCTGAGGGGCGACCAACCCTTACTTCCCCCAAGGGAGAGCTCTAGGTTGAAGGTGTCGGAACTAAGGACTGGACCAAGGGCTTAGCGGGGAGGTCCCGCCACGTACCCGGAAGTCCCCTTGGAACTTCCCCTCCCGAGCCACTACTAAGTTTGGGCACCACTGGAGCCTCTCTTCACCCCCTAGAGAGACTTGGGGAGGGAGAGGGAGAAGGAGAGAGCTAGCCTAGGATGAGAGATCCCTCCAAATGGTGCCCCCTTGGTCCTATTTATAGGATTTTCGGATCTGGGCTGTAAATAACCTAAACAGGACTGCAGAATACCCAAAATACCCTCGGATTTGGACTGCGAATAGCCAAAACCGGACTGCAAATAGCCAAATCTCGCTGTTCTGGGATGCTAAACGCAGACCGACACCTCCCCCCGAAACTGGGCGAGAGAGGTACCTCGCGGGGCTCGGCGAGCCCCCTAACTGGGGTGGGGCGAGACCCGGGGATGCCCCCCCTGCTGGTCTCGCCCCCCTGCTGGGGCTGGGCGAGACCTTGCCAGGGGCGGCCCCCCTGGCCGGTCTCGCCCCTTAGCCGGGGCTGGGCGAGACCCAGCCAGGGGCGGCCCCCCTGGCTGGTCTCGCCCCTTAGCTGGGGCTGGGCGAGACCCTGCCAGGGGCGGCCCCCCTGGCCGGTCTCGCCCCTTAGCTGGGGCTGGGCGAGACCCTGCCAGGGGCGGCCCCCCTGTCCGGTCTCGCTCCTTAGCTGGGGCTGGGCGAGACCCTGCCAGGGGCGGCCCCCCTGGCCGGTCTCGCCCCTTAGCTGGGGCTGAGCGAGACCCTGCCAGGGGCGGCCCCCCTGGCCGGTCTCGCCCCTTAGCCGGGGCTGGGCGAGACCCTGCCAGGGGCGGCCCCCCTGGCCGGTCTCGCCCCTTAGTTGGGGCTGGGCGAGACCCAGCCAGGGGCGGCCCCCCTGGCTGGTCTCGCCCCTTACTGGGGTTCTCGCCCCCTTCCTTGGATCCTGCTGAGGAACGATGTTCCGAAATACCTCTTGGCTCGAGTACCTACTCGGCGAATACAGGGTTGTACATATGCAGCAAAATCCGACTTTTCTTCTCATTTTCTCTGAGACCCTCTGCATTTCTGAGAGCTGTGGGCTGAGAGCTGGGAAGGAGATCAGTTGGAGGTGAGCCTTCGTCGTGCCAGGAGGGAGATTAGTGAAGGTACTTGTGTGCTTGTGCCATCATCGATTCAGTGGGGATGAAGCTGTTTCAAAAGAGTCCAGCCGAGTTCCTCTTAGATCTATGGCGCTGAAACGAGCGCCGAGGGTAACGATTCTCCTCCCTTCATCTTTGGACATGTGTGTCCTTTGATTTGCATGCTTAGGAAGACTTCTACTAATTAGTAGATGGGTTCTTCCGGTGGGTTGATGTTATCCCCACAAAATTTGCATATAGAGTCCGGAATGGTAGTACGGACATAGACATGCTGTGTGAAGCCCATCTGGACAGGCTGGTCTGGATTGGTGATGTTGCTTGTTGTTCTGTTCGTTAACGCCAGGCGTTAGAGCTAACGCCGACGGTAGCGTCATATGTTGTGTTTTTCGGGTTCTGAGTACTTAGACGTGTTGTAGTGAGTTCTGGAGGTATTGCCCAGAAATTACCCGGAAATGAGCTAACGCCCAGCGTTAAGGGCTAACGCCCAACATTAAGAACTAACGTCGGAGACAGTAATCATTGAGTTTCTTATCGTGTTTAGACCTCGCCCCTGAGGCTGAGGTGATGACCCTGTGAGGTTATAGTTGAACGGGCACAAGGGGAAGCTGCACCCGTGCCAGGCGTAGGTGAATCCTGACATTTATGAGCGCGGGCACAAGCTGAACCGAACCCGTCCCATAGCCAGTTGGTGACGAGGTCGCTCCTCCGTGTTCACCTGGGGCATTGTGGAATAGAGACGGTAAGGTAGTGCTAGCCTTGACGGTCGCAGCTCATAGTGTAAATCCATGTTGAAAAAGAACTTGTTGATGGTGTGCCGAGAGTGCACAAAGCGTGGTGTGACTTGAAAGCGTGTGACTTGAAAGTGTGTGACTTGGTATCACCTATGACTTGGCGTATGACTTGATGTCACCATGTGATGAATGTTTCTATGCGGTGCTTAGACGCACCTGTGAAATATATACTGTTGTTGCTTGCCTGCGGGGAAGGAGCACCGCCGCCCCGAGCATGGGGTGGGGTCGTTATAAGCCTGGGTCAGCTAAAGCTGACCGGTTACTTGTTTTCCCACCGCTTGGTGGATTTGTTTGTACAGGTCCTGGCGAGGCTAGCGGGAAATAGCAAGCTCAAGCCCCTGCTGCTGTGTTGTGCTGTGCTGAGCTGGCCCTCGAAGGCCGAGTTTATTTGTTTACCGTTTTCATGTGTGGCCTGCGTGTCGATGTTTGTAAGCCACCTAGTGGATGTAATAACTAAACTTTGTTTTAATGTCATTCCTAGTTGTAAAAGTGGACAATGTATGAACTGGTTTTACCTGAAATTAAATGCCTCCGTTGTACGACGCTTTGTGTTGAGATGGTTATATTCTTAACTATTTGAAACTAATTAATTAACGCGCTCCTCTGTTCGTTTAATATGGTGTGGGGTCCCGGCCGGACCTACTGTTATATTCTATGTAACAGGGAGGGTGTTACACGGTCGACCACCCGGCCGGCTGCCGCACGGCCGCTCCAGCGCGGCCATTTAGCCGCACGGCCTTAAGGTCGAGTGGGCGGCCGCCCTCTCGCCCGCCCCCGCGCGGCCGCGAGGTCGAGCAGGCAGTCGGGCGCTCGGCCGCGAGGTCAAGCGGGCGGTCGGGCGGTCGGGCGCTCGACCGCGAGGTCGAGCTGATTGTCGGGCGCTCGGCCGGCCTCGACGGTCGGGCGCTCTGTCGGCCGACCGGCCGGCCCCTCCACCGGTCGGCCCCTTCGTTGTCGTTGAATCTCGATCCACCGTCTGATCACCACGTAACCACTTTGTGTAACCACACATTATGGGGGTGCGTATAGCCGAATGTCATAATGGGTGTGCGCATAGCGAAATATTCATAATGGGTGTGCGTATAACAATAAATCATCCATAATGGGTGTGCTTATAACAAAATATATGGTTAATGTGTGCGCGTAGCCATATTCACAACGGGTGTGCGTATAACTCATAAATTGGTCATGGTGTGTGGGTAGTCGCATAACCACCATAACTACTCATTTAATTACAGAAATGTCACCCTCAAAAACTATAAATAGAACCCCCAGAACCCTCTTTCATTTCCATCTTCTCCTCCTTTCGCACGAGAGAGCTCCCTCGAAGGTCTCCTTGCGTCTTCGAAGAATCCCTTCGAAGATCTTCGAGCGTCTTCGAAGATTACTCGAAGATCTTCGATCTCCTTCGTCCGCTCATGCGCTTGTTTAACTCTCTGCACGTTGCACTCTGGGCACGTTCCACTCTGTGCACGTTCCACCATGCACACGTTCCACTCTGTGCACGTTCCACCATGCACACGTTCCACTCTGCGCACGTTGTGAGGCCCCTATTTAGACCCCACATATATCTGTATCTAAGCTATGTTCTTACATGTGTCCCAGGTTGAAGTAAGGCTAGTGAATATGAAATAAACAACACATAATATAAATTTACTTTCATTACATTATTCGCTGAATCTTTTCTTTTTATTCATAATCAGTTCTTTTGGTTTTGCGTATCCCAAGTCACGTCCGATACCTACAAAATTTGACGACGGGCTTAGTCATAAAAATATGACTAAGTGAGGATATACCTCTTTCATTGCTGTAAATAATTAAAGTAAAACTTACGCATTTTAAAACATGTTTTTCATACTAACCATTTATTTGTCTCAGTAGTGACCTTATGAAACATATAATTATACGAACATGTTAGTATCACTAAAACAGTATGAGCAGTATAGAATCATAATCATATCATGTAACAATATAACCTTAAAGCAGTGTATCCGTATAATCAATAAATCCTTGTATCAGTATATCAGTGTAAGCAATAATTCCATGTATCAGTATGTCTATGAAAGAACATAATGACTGGGGGAAACATTTCAGTAATCATAAACAGTATAAGGAGCTATAGCATTCCTATGAGCTATGGAACATGTAAACAATGCAAGTATCATAACGGTATCTATATCATGGAAGCAGTGTACATACATAACTTCATATCAGTTTTTATGTCTATAAACATTTATCCATGTACCATTATAACTCTTTAATTCAGTATTTCCATGAACGTTTCTTTTCTTAGGATATATTAGGGGCGATTCGAATTCTTTTTCCTTTACCCCGAAGGGTCCTTTACCCCGAAGGTGTTGGGTTTTTCTAGAACCATACATCAGATGTAGGCGCAGCGGAAATAAACAGAAACAACCCAAAAATGCTTGGATCGGCCATGAATGTTGAATCAAGGAGTTAATAAAATACTAGGTAAAAATTACCTCAATGGGGTTGGATCAAATCCAACCAAGATGCTCCAAGAGTTGATTCCTGTCGGTGGCAAGAAGAGTTCTCACGTAGAATTATGTCTACGTCTCTACAGAAGTCCACACGAGCCGGGAGAAGAACGACTGCACCTTTGCACTTCCACGAACTGCTAGGTTCGCTCCAGGAAGAACACACACGGCGACGATCGCCGGAGAGGAGGTCGGCGGACGCGATCGAGCGACGGAACTCCTTCCGTCTAGGGTTCGGGCGAGAGCGGAACACTTCCGTCGGCCTTTCCTTTTTCTTAGTCCCCTGAACCCTAAAAACGAAGTCCTATTTATACCCAAAGGATAAACAGCTTCTAGAAGAATCGCTATCCGCAGACCACACATCAGAATAAGGGCTTCTGTTACAATTCGTCGGAATTCCACGGGACAATCCGACGAATTCGACGAATCAGATCAAACGGCAACATTTGCCAAGAATGATCTCTGTAACAATTCGTCGAGTCTTCACGGGACAATCCGACGAATTCGACGAATCACAACAGACGGCAACAATTGCCTAGTCAAGGCTCTCTGTGATAATTCGTCGAGATTCCACGGAATGACCCGACGAATCCCGACGAATTCCGACGAATCCAGACAGACGACAACACTTTGTCGAGTGGAGGATCTCTGTCACAGTTCGTCGAGTTTCCACGGAATGACCCGACGAATCCCGACGAATCCGACGAATCCAATCCGTGTAAACCCGACGAATCCGACGAATCATATCCGACGAATCCAATCCGTGTAAACCCGACGAATCCGACGAATCATATCCGACGAATTCAGACAGCAACATTTGCTGGACTTCCCCATTCTATATATATGGTGATTGGTAACCTTTACCAACACAGTCAATCTTCCATCTTCTCCACATGCTCTTATGTGCGACCCTGCAGGCTCATATCGCGTTGGCAGTGAGATTACATGTTTGACCACTTCTAGATCACAATGGCAACTCCAACAGTCTCCCACTTGATCTTGAAAGTATCAAACAAAAAACCTCACAAACAATGAGCGGCATCTAGCAATACATCATTGCTCCCCAAGCAATAAGAGTTCATAACTCATAAGCCTTTATGACCAATGTTCCAGCGTTGTCTTTGTCCCTTTGTCCCTTTGTCCCTTACATCCGGAAAGAACTAGAGGTATGGACCGTGTCACCCTCATAATAGCTCAATCCAAGTTTCTTGATCTAGAACGGACTTCCAGAGAATGGTGAGCTCAATATCACATATTGACTCTTCCAAGCATGGCCATGCATTTCTTAGTCCAATTCCATCAAGGGGCCCATGGATGCAACTCCTGTTAGATAGGAGGACAAATCCCATATCTGCTCACACCCAAACACCCAAATGATTCGTAACGTACCCAACGACCACCCTTATCATCAACCTTCTTCAAGGAAGACTTTAGATGACATCAAAGCACGCTCTTCCTCACTCGGTGAATGTTGTGACTTCAGGTCAAAGGACCACAACACCATTGTCAAATGAGACCTACTTGTGACACTTTTAAGTAACAATCCACAAAGTAGTCTCAGGTTGGGTCTGTCCAGTACAACTTGTTCACTAACAAGTACTCATGTGATGACTTGATATCACAATATCATGACCTATGAGAACCGGTCATCAGTCAACACACATGCTAGTCTTAATGTATCATCATCACCCTTAGCTTCTACGATGATACCTCGACCAGGGACTTTTTAAGAATGAAGCTTCAAAATCATAGGCTCTCACATTCAAGTCACGTACTTGATGTCCTATGGAAGCGAACATTCTAAGGGTATTTATCACGAATTTTATTCTATCATATAGAAACAGTATATCGTAATAAAAAAACTTGCCATTAATTGTAAAAAGAAATAATTGGTACACAATTCATCATATGAATAAATTTTGAACAGCCAACAGAATATTTATTTTACATGCAACCCACAAGACTCCCACTAGAGTTGATCATTCAGGTATCGTATACCCATTGATCTAGTATGACCATCATGCTTTCTCTGCGCGAGAGGCTTTGTCAGTGGATCTGCAATATTCTCCTCAGTCGGCACTCTGCAAATGCTCACATCTCCTCGTTCGACAATCTCACGAATAAGATGGAACCGCCGAAGTATGTGCTTGGAGCGCTGATGGGATCTAGGTTCCTTAGATTGTGCAATTGCACCATTGTTATCACAGTAGAGAACTACGGGACCAACAATGCTAGGAACTACATCTAGCTCGCCGATGAATTTCCTAATCCATACAGCCTCCTTCGCTGCATTAGCTGCAGCGATATACTCGGCCTCAGTTGTAGAATCAGCAACTGTCTCTTGCTTGGAACTCTTCCAGCTCACAGCTCCTCCATTCAGGCAAAACACAAACCCTGACTGAGACTTTGAATCATCCCTATCAGTTTGGAAGCTAGCATCCGTGTAACCACTTACAACGAGCTCTTCCTCTCCACCATACACCAAGAATACATCCTTAGTCCTTCTCAAGTACTTCAGGATATTCTTTACGGCTATCCAGTGACATTCACCGGGATCAGACTGATACCTGCTAGTCATGCTCAAAGCAAAAGAGACATCGGGTCGAGTACATAACATTGCATACATGATTGACCCAATTGCCGAAGCATATGGAATCAACTTCATGCGGTCCTTATCTTCACAAGATTTTGGACACTGGTCCTTAGAGAGATTCACACCATGAGACATGGGCAAAAATCCTTTCTTGGACTCAAGCATGTTGAACCGCTTCAACACCTTGTCAATGTACGTACTCTGGGTCAAACCCAGCAACTTCTTCGATCTATCTCTATAGATCTTAATACCGAGTATGTAAGTCGCTTCACCCAAGTCCTTCATAGAAAAGCAGTTCCCTAGGTTGTTCTTAACAACTTTCAGGGTAGGTATGTCATTCCCGATCAGCAGTATGTCATCTACATACAATATCAGGAAGACAACAATGCTCCCACTGATTCGCTTGTAAACACACGGTTCATCTTCATTCTTGACAAAACCAAACTCTTTGATCTTCTTATCAAAACGAAGATTCCAACTTCTAGAGGCCTGTTTCAGTCCATAGATGGACCTATTCAGCTTGCATATTTTAGTGGCTTCATTTGGGGATACAAAACCCTCGGGTTGTGTCATGTACACTTCCTCAAGGAGGTTTCCATTTAGGAAAGCCGTTTTGACATCCATCTGCCAGATCTCGTAGTCATAATACGCAGCAATAGCAAGCAATATCCTAATGGACTTTACCATGGCAACAGGGGAAAAGGTCTCATCATAGTCAACACCATGAATTTGCTTGAAACCCTTAGCCACCAGTCGCCCTTTGAATGTCTGTACATTCCCATCCATGTCGGTCTTCTTCTTGAAGACCCACTTGCACCCTATGGGTCGTACCCCTTCAGGTGGTTCCACCAAGTTCCAAACTTGGTTTGTATACATGGAGTCCATTTCGGATTTCATAGCCTCAAGCCATTTGTCGGAGTCCGGTCCATTCATAGCCTCTTGGTAGGTCGCTGGTTCATCATCATGATCCATAAGCAACACATTACCTATTTGAGACACGAGAAATCCATATCTCTCAGGCTCAAATCTTGGTCTACCAGATCTACGTAGGACTTGTGTTTCGTGAGCAGGTTCTCTAGCTACAACATCTTGTAGTCCTGGCTCAGAATCCAACTCTGGTTCATTCACTATTTGTGGTTCTTGAACTTCTTCAAGTTCTACCTTTTGCGTCTTTCTTGATAAGAACTCTTTCTCCAAGAAGACACCCGTCCTTGCGACAAACACTTTGCCCTCAGACGGTAGGTAAAAGTAATATCCCTTCGTTTCCTTAGGATATCCCACCAGATAACACTTATCTGATTTGGGTTCCAGCTTGTCAGGCATTTGACGTCGTACGTATGCCTCACAGCCCCAAATTTTAATGAACGACATACTAGGACGCTTCCCAGTCCATATCTCATATGGTGTCTTTAGAACCGTTTTCGTCGGAGCGCGATTCAGTGTCAAAGCAGCAGTCTCTAAAGCAAAACCCCAAAAGGAAACAGGCAAGTCTGCATGACTCATCATCGACCGTACCATGTCTAACAGAGTACGATTTCTCCTCTCAGACACACCATTATGCTGCGGTGTCCTAGGTGGAGTGAGCTGTGATACAATACCACACTCTTTCAGATGATCACGGAACTCATGACTCAGGTATTTGCCACCTCGATCAGATCGGAGTGCTTTAACCTTTTTACCCAATTGGTTCTCCACTTCATTCTTAAACTCTTTGAACTTTTCAAAGGTTTCGGATTTGCACTTCATAAGATACACGTATCCGTATCTACTGAAATCATCAGTAAATGTAACGAAGTAGAAATACCCACCTCTAGCCATAGAACTCATGGGTCCGCATACATCACTATGTACAACACCCAAGAGATCCTCAGCCCTCTCAGTATAACCAGTGAAAGGGGCTTTAGTCATCTTGCCTAATAAACAAGACTCACATCGCTCAAATGATTCATAATCAAATGAGTCCAATAGTCCATCTTTATGGAGCTTGGATATGCGCTTCTCGTTTATATGGCCCAAACGACAATGCCAGAGATATGTAGGATTTGAGTCATTTGTTCTTAGTCTTTTATTACTATCTACATTATAGATCGGATGGTCCAGGTTCAAAACATAAAGACCATTAAACAATTGAGCTACAACATAACAAACATCATTCTTAAATATAGAACAACAATTGTTCTTAATTATAAAAGAAAATCCAATCATGTCCAAACATGAAATGGATATAATGTTTCTAGTTATGGCCGGAACAAAATAACAATTATTAAGTTCTATTACAAGCCCACTGGGCAAAGAAAGACGGTAAACCCCTACGGCTACAGCAGCAACTCTTGCTCCATTGCCGACACGTAGGTCCACCTCTCCTTTACTCAGCAATCTCCTCCTTCCTAGTTCCTGCACATTTGTACAAATGTGAGAACCACATCCGGTATCCAATACCCAAGATGAAGGAGCAGAAAGGTTTATCTCTATAACGTAAATATCCGAAGCGGAAGTCATACCTCCCTTCATTTTATGCAGACCCTCAATGTATGAAGGACAATTCCTCCTCCAATGACCAGCCTTGCCACAGTGGTGGCATTTCCCTTCCTTCACGGTGCTCTTCTTTTTCAGTGCAGAAGATTTGGGCTCAAGATGTGACTTAGGTCCCACCTTCGTCTTCTTGAAGCCCTTGGCCTTACCCTTGCCTTTATGTACCATCAATATGGGACTAGCAGGCTTGGCCTTCTTCATGTTTATTTCGGCAGTTCGCAACATGTCTAGGAGCTCGGGCAGTGTCTTGTCTATTTCATTCATGTTATAGTTCAAGACGAACTGCTCATAATTATCCGGCAACGATTGCAGGATAAGATCTGTGGCCAACTCTTGACCCAGAGGAAAACCCAGTCTCTCCAGGTTCTCTATATACCCAATCATCTTGAGTACGTGAGTACCAACCGAGTCTCGAGCTCCCATTTTGCACTGAAATAAGGCCTTCGTGACATCGAACCTCTCTTGACGAGCTTGCCCTTGAAACATTTTCTTTAGGTGCTCGTCAATCTCCTTGCACCCCATGTTCTCGTGTTGCTTCTGAAGCTCAGAGTTCATGGTGGCAAGCATAAGGCACTCGACGTCTAAGGCGTCATCGGTATACTTCTTATAAGCATCCTTATCATCACGGGACGAGTTCCCGGTCGGCACCTCGGGGGCTTCTTCTTCCAAGACGTAGAGCTTTCGCTCTTGCCTGAGAACAATTCTCAGGTTCCTATACCAGTCCATATAGTTCGTCCCACTAAGCTTGTCCTTCTCAAGGATAGCTCTTAGGGACAAGGTGGAGTGTGAACCACTTGCCATGGAATTCTACAAGAATTCATGCAGAATCTAATTAGTACCTTAATTTCAAAATACAATTTATTTTAATTTGGACTTTAATTAAATACTCCCACTATTTTATTCAAAATGATAGCCCTCACTATCAATTCGGAGAGTCTATGCGAGCTACTCTCTTAGTGGACAAGATCCGTATTTCACCAACACCACGAGTCCGCTTTGGCGTTCCTCTCATAATGCGGTTATTTAGGTAGGCAACGCTTGCCAATTGCATCCTTATGCAATTCTTGTATGGCTGGTGAATAACTCCTTATTCGCATCCATCATATGGAGCATGCCAACCCTATGCCTCTAGGCACTCAACCTTTGAGGTCACCTAGTTAAGTTAGACCCGATGTCAACAGTGGGATATCACAATTATCCGCTCGCACCCTTACCAAGATAGATTAATGCACCTTGCTTTGGCAAGCCCACACTTCATCGATCGAGGCAGGAAGAGTGTCATCCATCGGAAGGCATCCGAACACTTAATATTTGATGAAGGGAATTTTAAAAATAGGTTAACACTTAACCATGATCAACATTTGATCAACGTGCACATCCACAGCAAAAACAAACTTTCTAAAATCCTCATGCATCCCTTATGTGCACTACATAAGACTATCAACCTTTGATAGACTAAAGGGCTAAATCTGGACATTTAGAACTCTTCCAAATCTTCAGATTTACATGCATTGGACAAAGGCAAAGACAACTCGACTTAAAGCAGTAGACAAGCTCGTCTCTCATTGTTGGATTCAAAATCCAAAACAATAGAAGGGTTCATTAACCACTTGAGGGACGGTTACTGCTAAGGAGACAACAATTTCTAACAATTAGAAATTACCACGAAATCCCAGACGTTCCTGGCGGGGTTCCAAGACCCCCTTTTAAAATCATCAACATTTGATGTTCCAGGAAGAAATCTTGACATTTAGAACGCTTCTAAATACCTAGATTTGCACGTACTGGAATAACCAAACTTCTGAAACAACATCCAAGACCAGAACCTCCCTCTGATACCACTGTTGGGTTTTTCTAGAACCATACATCAGATGTAGGCGCAGCGGAAATAAACAGAAACAACCCAAAAATGCTTGGATCGGCCATGAATGTTGAATCAAGGAGTTAATAAAATACTAGGTAAAAATTACCTCAATGGGGTTGGATCAAATCCAACCAAGATGCTCCAAGAGTTGATTCCTGTCGGTGGCAAGAAGAGTTCTCACGTAGAATTATGTCTACGTCTCTACAGAAGTCCACACGAGCCGGGAGAAGAACGACTGCACCTTTGCACTTCCACGAACTGCTAGGTTCGCTCCAGGAAGAACACACACGGCGACGATCGCCGGAGAGGAGGTCGGCGGACGCGATCGAGCGACGGAACTCCTTCCGTCTAGGGTTCGGGCGAGAGCGGAACACTTCCGTCGGCCTTTCCTTTTTCTTAGTCCCCTGAACCCTAAAAACGAAGTCCTATTTATACCCAAAGGATAAACAGCTTCTAGAAGAATCGCTATCCGCAGACCACACATCAGAATAAGGGCTTCTGTTACAATTCGTCGGAATTCCACGGGACAATCCGACGAATTCGACGAATCAGATCAAACGGCAACATTTGCCAAGAATGATCTCTGTAACAATTCGTCGAGTCTTCACGGGACAATCCGACGAATTCGACGAATCACAACAGACGGCAACAATTGCCTAGTCAAGGCTCTCTGTGATAATTCGTCGAGATTCCACGGAATGACCCGACGAATCCCGACGAATTCCGACGAATCCAGACAGACGACAACACTTTGTCGAGTGGAGGATCTCTGTCACAGTTCGTCGAGTTTCCACGGAATGACCCGACGAATCCCGACGAATCCGACGAATCCAATCCGTGTAAACCCGACGAATCCGACGAATCATATCCGACGAATCCAATCCGTGTAAACCCGACGAATCCGACGAATCATATCCGACGAATTCAGACAGCAACATTTGCTGGACTTCCCCATTCTATATATATGGTGATTGGTAACCTTTACCAACACAGTCAATCTTCCATCTTCTCCACATGCTCTTATGTGCGACCCTGCAGGCTCATATCGCGTTGGCAGTGAGATTACATGTTTGACCACTTCTAGATCACAATGGCAACTCCAACAGAAGGGTCCTTAGATACCCCGAAGGGTCCTTTACCCCGAAGGGTCATTCATGTGCATGCATATTCAAGTCGCCCATAATATAACCTCGTGTCGACAAGCTTACATAAAGTGAGTTATTCATTTTTAAAATCCCCTTAGAAATATCATTCGCCTGTTTGCCTTTTTCAAGGCCATACAATATAGCGACATTTAGTATCAGTGATATCAACTATGCATGTAACATTCAGTATAAAAAGAGTGCGCATGTAAAAAGAAAGTATTCATGTCGTTGCCATGCCTATTTTGAGATGTCATCCTTCGCGATATCTGTATAGGAACCGTACCATATAGGGTCATTTCTATCGGGGTTGCATCTCGTTATAGTTACAACAATTATTATGTGATGACATCATTTGGTAGCTACTAAACAACCCTCTAATTATAACTCTAAAAGAGACACTTTCAACTTTAGGACAAAACTCCATCCCAAACTCAATCCCATGTAGCTTTTCTCATCTAAAATTTATAACTCTCCATAAATAATAATAATAATAGGTAACAGTAAGGAGAAGCCCTTCTTAAAATTGAACAGCACGTACAGCAGCTGAATGAAATTCCCCAATATTCTTTGTAGTGGAGTTGGGGCATCATAACAATAGCTCACTAAGATTAAGCCCACAATTACTGATACGTTAAAATTTTTTTTTTTAAGTGTGAAGCTTTGCTTTCTTCTTTTATTAGAATTCGGCAGCGTTTTCGAAGAGTCCCGCGAGTAATCCTACTTCGAAGAATTACCCGTTATCCTATCGAAAGATAGAAGTAACGGCCTTTTCCTCTTTCGAAATATCGAAGATTACTCTTTGGCCGCGTCGCCAAAAGCTAAGTAGAAAAGATTGAAAAAGGGCTTTATGTTGAAATTAAAATTGAAAGCTTTTTGAAAATATTGTTGCAACAATTTTTTGAGTAGTTGCAACAATTCTTTAAGAGCGTTTTAAAACTTCTTTTACCTTGAGCTAGTTGCAACAACCAAAGAGGTGTTGCAACAAATTTTTTAGTGTTTTTAAAAGAGAGTTTTTAAAAAGTGCTTTAGAGAGAAAGCTTTTGGGTTTATGTAATTATCCGGACTAAAATCAATAAAGGCAAGTGGACCTTATCGATAGTAGTATAGGATATTTCTTTTGAAATATCAAGGTCGTATTTTTCCAAGGTCGTATCGATTATTTCTACTTCTTAGGAACGCGCTATTATTTTATCGAAAAGAGTTTGAAATTGATTTTTATGATTTTATAGAAAAGCTAGTGACGAAAATGATAACTATCGCGGGCTTGGTGTGCGTTTAGCAAAAACCAAGAAAAGCGATGAAAAGAAAAAGAACGAAAACGTTAATTTAAAAAGTAGTTTTGCTTAGAATTTTTTAGGGTTTTATAAAACGATAATGATAACTACGGCGATAATAAGCGATTGAGCGAGTAGCGGAATTAAGCAAAAAGCAAATATATAAAAAATAAAAGACGCACTAATTGAAAACTCACGCACTCTACAAAATTAAAATGAAAGTTGTAAATTGCAGAAATTGAAGAAATGCGATCCCTACCCAAATAGGTAGAGGGGAAATAAATGCGTGAGCAAGTCCTATCCAAACGGATAGGCGGGAAATAAATGCGTGAGCAAGTCCTATCCAAACGGATAGGCGGGAAATAAATGCGTGAGCAAGTCCTATCCAAACGGATAGGCGGGAAATAAATGCGTGACGGAAATGGAAACTATTCGATTACAAAAAAGGCGCAAACTTTATACTCATACACACACCCACTCTACGTTAATGAAATCTAATTAAAATAAAATAAATCTAAACTCATACACTCACACACACAACAATAATGAAACTAAGTTAAAAAGAAAAGAAAATCTACTCTCATACACACACACACACTTACAAAAAAAGCAAAAAGAAAGTAAAAACACCAAATCAAAACAAAACAAAAAAAACTATTTAAACTCCTACACTCACACACACTAATATGAAATCATCTAAAAATTACAACAAAGCTAAAAATAAGAAAATTACACTCATACACACACACACCCAAATTAAAATGACAACTTAACAAAAATTACAAAATTACATAAAACCAAAAATAAAAAGAAAAAGAACAAAAAGAGAACACACACTAAAACAAAGAGAGACAATAATTACAAGCTTAATTTATTTCCATCAAAAAAGGGGTTACAAAACTAGAGAGAGAAAGTGCAAAATTACAAAAATTACAAAACACCAAAAATCAGCAAAATGGAACAAAACCTTAAGAGAAGCTCCCAAAATTTTGAACCCTTGCACTCAGCTGAATCTGGCTATTTATAGAAAAAAAATTTGGATTACACGCCCTCGGACACGGTCGTGTCTGAGGGCGTGACACGGCTTGGGGTGCGAATAGCCAGAACAGCTGGATCCAGGCAGGCATCTGGAAGGCTTGACCGGCGACTTGGAAGTACACGGGCGTGTTCCAGGGAACACGGGCGTGTTCGATGTCGGCATTGTGCTGTCGGCTGCTGGGCGTGACGGGCGGCGTGTCCTTTGTTCTTCTGGAAGGAATTGAGGGTCACGGGCGTGTCTGAAATGTCACGGCCGTGACTTTGATTTTTTGGATGAAATGCTTCAAGTGACTGGAATCTGGGATGGATATCCAACACGGGCGTGACCATGGTACACGGCCTCGGTCACGGGCGTGACCGAGGTACACGGCCTCGGTCGCAGGCGTGACCGAGGGCGTGACTTGATGTTTGAGTTGGAAAAAGAACAGAGAAAAGAAAATGTTAGGGATTAGTGAACACGCCCTTGGACACGGGCGTGACCTAGGGCGTGACTTAACAAAATTACAGAAACTTTACAAAATGAAAATAAAACTAAGTTAAAAACAAAAATAACAAAAACAAACATTTTATTCATTAATTTACATATATTATTTAGAAATCTAATTAAAATTATACTAAAAATTATATAGAAAAATGCGTATATTTACTATTCATCAAACACCCCCATACTTAAGCTTTTGCTATTCCAGAGCAAAAGTAAGGGATACATATAAGACGTTTAATAAAATTTCTAATTTACTAAAGTTTTTATTAAATCAAAAGTAAGATCGAAATAAATTTAGGGTATTTAAAGAGGTAAGTCCAAAACTATGAAAGTAATTTAAAAAGAGCGAAATTTTTTTAGCGAGACTTATAAAGTTAGCTAAATAGCGTCGATTATTGCAGTCTTTGGTACCTTTTAATTAGAATAGAATTATATAAAACTATAACCTTTTTTTAGAAAGTTTTTAAGAATAAATAAAGCCTACTAATTATGCTCTCTCAAACTTTTTTAAATTAAAATCTAGGTACAATTTTATTGGCTAAGGGGTAGGGGAAAAAAGGTAGCCTTGGCAAAAAGAAGAGTGCTTGGATTTAGGGGTGACGGATTTTATCCTCTCACCCCACCTTTTTGGTGGCCTTTGCTTTGATTCCCAGCGTTGGTTTACGCAGGAGAATTGAAATCATTTCTCAACTTAACCCAATGCCCGTGTTTACGGAATTATTAATTTTTTTATTCCCATTGACACGGGATTTCTTTTAACAATATTAGGTGCTTGTGTTTACGGAATCTCTTTATTCCCATTGACACAGGATTTCTTTTAAAACTCCTACTTTTATTATTTTTATGCCAAGCTAAGGGGTGTTTATAAGGGGGGTTTCAAGAGAAATTCTAGATTAATAAAAAAAGATTTTTGAGAGTAAGTTTAGTAGATTAAAAACATTCCTAAAGTTTCACAAGTTTAGAGTTAGAATAATTGAATCTAAAGATGGTTTGCCAATATAATACAAAAAGGAATCTATTTAGGGTGAACCCGAGGTAGTGCTAAAAATTCTGTTCTCAAATTAAATTAAGATCACAAGATTTTCTTTACTACTAAAAATTCCTCGATTTAAATTTTTCAAACTATGAAATAAGCAAAATCATAAACGCTTAAAGATAAAACTAACCTAGCCTTGGAAATAACAAAAAGCTAAGTAGGGGTTTTATTTTATTTTTGGATTTTTGATAAGTTTTTCATCATTTTTTTTTTTGAAGTTTTTTTAAGATATGATATATTTTTTATTTTCTTGATAACAAAATGCATATATAAATACTAAAAAAAAGGAAGACAAAAATTAAGAAAAGTAAAAATACATACAAAATATTTTTGATTTTTTTTTTTTAAGAAAATTTTTTTTCATCATATATTTTTTTGATTTTTTAATTTTGTTAAAAATATGTACATTAATAGAAAAAAAGGAAAAGAAAAGAAAAGAGAGAAGGAAAAACATTTTTGGTGTTATGACAAAATGAATTTTGTTATAACAAATTTTTAAGTACATTTTTCATCATTTTTTTTTGGATTTTGATTTATTATGGGAGGGGCAAAAATAATTACAAAAAGAGGGAAAACACGCCCCCATACTTAAAACCAACATTGTCCTCAATGTTGAAGGCAAGTGTGAGGAACGAAAATATTTACAAAAAAAGAGATGAAGATTTTAATTACAAAATAGAAAAAAAAATATACAAGGATAGTTACAAAAAAAAGGAACTCCACGAATATATACAAAATTGTTTTTTTTTTTGGTTGTTTTAGTTTTTCGAAATGTACAAAACACGAATACAAGAAGTAAAAAAACATATATTTTTTGGTATGATAAAAATAAATTTTTATCATCTTTTTATGTTATTATTTATATTATATGTATTTTTTTTTTTAATTTTAAAATATGCATGTTTTAAAATATATCTAAATTTTAAGAAAGATAAAATAAGGTAAAATAAAGAAAATGCTTTAAGATAAAAACCAAGGAAGAAAGAAGAGAAATAAAAAGGTAAAAGCAACGGGGTTTTCTCGTTTCGAAATATCGACAAAAATCCCCTCTCGGGTCTGTCGAGTAATCCTACTTTGAGAAACTTCCTATTGTCTTATCTTAAAATTCCCAAAATTCTTTTTTGATTTTTGTTTTAAAGTTTTTGCATTATTTTATTTTGTTTTATGTTTCTTTTTTGAAAAGGAATGATAATTTAAAATATGCATAATTATTAACTTTATTATTATTTATTTTATTTTATTTTTTTATTTATTTATTATTATTACTTTTGTTTAAGTTTTTATTTTTTTGAGATGAAAATTTATTTCGTCATTTTTTTTTAAAAAGGAGCGTAATTGGATAAATATGGGGGTGCCTCCCATGAGCGCTTTGTTTACCGTCTCGTAGCTTGACTCGTTGGCGGGGTACGATCTTTTTAGAGGTGGGGGAGGGGTATGGAATTTAACTTCCCTCCCAGTTGATCCCCCGCGTGGTAGAGTTTTAGTCGGTGACCGTTAACTTTTAAGTCGCCTTTTTCCGGGTGGGTGATAAGGACGGTCCCGTATGGCCAAACCTCTTTCACTTGAAAGGGGCCGGACCAACGGGATTTTAGTTTCCCCGGAAAAAGACGAAGACGTGAGTTATATAGGAGAACGAGATCGCCCGGCGCAAATGATTTTGGAAATTTAATTTTGCGGTCGTGGTAAAATTTCGAGCGTTCCTTATAAAATTTATTACTCTCGTAAGCGTTCGCACGCCATTCATCGAGTTCGTTTAATTGGAATTTCCGGTTTTCGGCGGTTAAATTATGATCGAGATTTAAGAGTTTTAACGCCCAAAAAGCGCGGTGCTCTAATTCTACGGGCAAATGACATGCCTTGCCGTAGACTAATCGATAAGGCGTACAACCGATTGCGGTCTTGTACGCCGTACGATATGCCCACAGCGCGTCGTCTAATTTAAGTGCCCAATCCTTCCTATTAGTTGAAACGGTTTTTTCTAATATGCGTTTGATTTCCCGATTTACTACCTCCACTTGGCCGCTCGTTTGGGGGTGATAGGCGGTGGCGAGCTTATGCGTGACGCCATATTTGGTTAATATTTTTGCAAACTGGGCGTTGCAAAAGTGCGTACCCCTATCACTAACTATCGCACGGGGCGTACCGAAGCGAGAAAATAATTTTTTAAGAAAGTTGACGACGACTCTCGCATCGTTGGTGGGGAGAGCTTGCGCTTCCGCCCACCTAGATACGTAGTGGACCGCCACTAAAATGTAGCGATTTGTATATGAAGGAGGTAGGGGGCCTATGAAATCTATGCCCCATAAATCGAAAATCTCGCATTCTAAATAACAATTTTGGGGCATCTCGTCACGACGAGAGATGTTACCCGACCGTTGACAGCTATCGCATGCGCTCACAAAAGTGTGAGCGTCTTTGAAGAGAGCGGGCCAATAAAAGCCCGCCTCCAGCGCCTTCTGCGCGGTCCGGTTGGCTTGATAATGCCCCCCGGCCGGCCCTTCGTGGCAGTGCCGCAAAATTTGCGCACCCTCCTCGTTCGAAACGCATCTCTGCACGATTTGGTCCGCGCAGACGCGAAATAAGAAAGGGTCCTCCCAAAAGTAATTTTTCAAATCAGAAAAAATTTTCTTCTTTTGCTGTTTTGAAAAGTCTTTCGGGAGCACCCGCGCAACTAAATAATTGGCGTAGTCTGCGAACCAAGGCGAGGGAGAAGTTTTTAAATTATTTAAAGCTAAAAGACGCTCCTCGGGAAATCGATCATCGATTTCCAGTTCGAAGAGCGCTTCCGCGATTGGGTGCTCTAAACGAGAAAGGTGGTCGGCCGCTAAATTTTCGGCCCCCTTCTTATCGCGGATCTCTAAATCAAATTCTTGTAATAGGAGGATCCATCGAAGAAGGCGGGGCTTAGCGTCCATTTTTTCTAATAAATATTTTAGGGCGGAGTGGTCGGTAAATATAATAATTTTTGAAAGCGTGACGTAGGGCCTAAACTTATCTATGGCGAAGACGACGGCAAGGAGTTCCTTTTCCGTTGTCGTATAATTAGCCTGTGCGGCCGTGAGCGTGCGGGACGCGTAGTAGATAGGATGAAAATATTTATTAACGCGTTGACCTAATACGGCCCCTACTGTTATATCACTCGCGTCGCACATAATCTCAAACGGAAGGGTCCAATCGGGCGCCACCAGAATGGGAGAATGGATAAGTTTATTTTTTATGACATTGAATGCCTCTACGCACGCGTTATCAAAAATAAATGGAGATTCCTTCTCCAGGAGGTGGGTTAGCGGTTTTGTTATTTTGGAAAAGTTTTGAATAAACCGCCTATAGAAACCCGCGTGGCCAAGAAAACTACGGATTGATTTTATACTTGAGGGCGCGGGGAGTTTTTCAATTATTTCGACCTTGGCCTTGTCGACCTCCATCCCTCTTTCAGAAATTTTGTGGCCGAGAACTAAGCCTTCTCGAACCATAAAATTACACTTTTCCCAGTTTAAAACCAGGTTCGTGTCTTCGCATCGTTGGAGGACTCGATCTAAATTTTGGAGGCAGTTTTGGAAGGAGCTTCCAAAAACCGAGAAGTCATCCATAAAGACTTCCATAATATCCTCTACGAGCTCTCCAAAGATCGCCATCATACATCGTTGAAATGTAGCTGGCGCGTTGCAGAGGCCGAATGGCATCCTTCGATACGCGAAGGTACCGAAGGGGCACGTAAAGGTTGTTTTCTCCTGGTCTTCGGGGGAGATAGGAATTTGTAAAAATCCCGATAGACCATCGAGAAAACAATAATAAGGATGACCCGATAGTCGCTCCAAAATTTGATCGATAAACGGTAACGGAAAGTGGTCTTTGCGGGTGGCATCATTTAATTTTCGGTAATCGATGCACACCCTCCAACCCGTAACAGTACGAGTTGGAATTAATTCGTTATGTTCATTTGCCACTACCGTTATACCGCCCTTTTTAGGCACGACATGAATGAGACTAACCCACGTGCTGTCGGATATAGGGTAGATAATCCCCGCATCCATTAATTTTATTACTTCAGCCTTAACGACCTCCCGCATATTCGGGTTAAGTCGTCGCTGAGGCTGGATGGTTTTGCGGGAATTATCTTCTAAGAAGATTTTGTGCGTGCAAAAAGAGGGATTTATCCCCCTAATATCGAAAATCTGTCATGCAATTGCATGGCGATGCGTGGACAAAACTTTAACTAATTCGGAGGTTTCCGAATCAGATAAAGAAGACGAAATAATAACCGGGAGTTTTAAGTCCGCGGCGAGAAAAGCGTATTTTAAATGGTCGGGGAGTGGCTTAAGCTCCAAGACCGGGGGTTCTTCGTAAGAAGTTGTTATTTTTAAACTTTTAGAATTAAAAGATTCGAAAGGCGAATCGGGCGGTAGCTCGTCCAAAGGGGCGAGGTCCGCCAAATCCGGTTCGTCTAAATTTAAAGCGAGTAATTCTGCAAGCGAAGAACACTCATCCTCGAACGCGGATTCTAAGTGAAAGCAAGAATCATCGTTCGATAAAGAATTTCGCATCGAGGGATTAATAAGAAGGGTAACTTCGTCGTCCCCTACCCGAAGGAGGAGGCGACCGTTACTCACATCAATTAATGCGCGGGAGGTCGCGAGGAAAGGGCGACCGAGGATAATTGGTACCTCGGCGTCCTCCTCAATGTCGAGGATGACGAAGTCTACCGGGAAGATAAACTTGTCAACCTTGACCAGAACGTCCTCCACTACCCCGATAGGATATTTTATCGAGCGATCCGCGAGTTGGATGCTCATTTTTGTTGGGGTGGGAACACCCAAATCTAGTTTTTTAAAGAGGGAGAAGGGCATCAAATTGATGCTCGCTCCCAGGTCCGCTAGGGCGTACTTTATTAATAAATTGTCGAATAGGCACGGGATGGAAAACCTTCCCGGGTCGTTTAGTTTTGGCGGCAATTTATTAAGTAGGACCGCCGAGCATTCCGCATTTAAGGAAACACGCGAAATACCCTCGAGCTTCTTTTTATTAGAAAGGAGCTCCTTAAGGTATTTCGCGTATTTCGGCATCTGAGAGAGTGCCTCGCAGAAGGGGACGTTAATTTGAATTTGTTTAAATATTTGTAAAAACTTTTTGTAATGTTCGTCCTCCTTCTCTTTATTAAATTTTGCGGGGTACGGAATTTGCGGGCTCGAGACGCCCGGCGCTAATATTTTTTCCGTATCTACTAAAATAAAAGACGAGGGTGCAGGGGTCGGAGGCGAAACAGTTACCTGATGCTCAACCCGCAATGGGGAGTCGACCTCCTTGCCGCTGCGTAAGGTAATGGCGTGGGCATTTTCACGCGGGTTCTGCTCCGAGTTCCCAGGTAGTGCTCCAAGTGGTCGCTCGGAGACCATTTTTGCAAGCTGTCCAACCTGCATTTCTAAATTTTTTAGCGATCCGGTTATATTCCGGATATTTGCGTCGTTGGAAGCCATGTATTTTGCAAAAATCTCCTCGAGCGGAGAAGGTTTTGAAGGAGGAGGCGCAAAACCCTGCTGAAATCCTTGGGGATATCCATGCGGAAATCCTTGCGGGATCGCAGGTGGAGGGCGTTGCGCATTATTTGGGTTACTCCAGGAGAAGTTCGGGTGGCTCCTCCAACCCGGGTTATAGTTATTACTATATGGGTTGAAGGGCGCCCGCACTTGATTGCCCACGTAATCCACCGATTCCTCGCATAAATTATTATTATTATTAATATTATTAAGATTATTATTATTATTAAGATTATTAAAATTATTATTATTAGGATTATTAGCCCAAGCGGGAGTGGAGGAGGAAGCAGTCATCTCCGCCACTTGCTTACTTAGCCGCTCTACCTACGAGGCTAAGTGAGTAGTGGCATCCACTTCGAAAATACCAGCCGGTTTAGGAGGACGCGACCTTGGCACGTTCCATTGGTACGCGTTCATGGCCATTTCTTCGATCAGAGCTTGAGCGGCCTCCGGGGTTTTGTTGTTTAACGTTCCCCCGGCGGCTGCGTCGATCATCTGTCTCGTTGAGAAATTCAAGCCGTTATAGAACGTTTGTACCTGAAGCCAAGTTGGTAGCGCGTGATGAGGACACCTACGCAAATATTCTTTAAAACGTTCCCAAATCTCGTAGAGAGACTCGGAATCGAATTGAATGAAGGATGCGATATCGGTGCGTAATTTAGCGGTTTTTGACGGAGGAAAATATTTAGTTAGAAAATTCTCCGTCAATTCGGCCCACGTGGTTATGGACCCTCTCGGAAGAGAAGTCAACCACGATTTCGCCTTTGTCCGCAGGGAAAAGGGAAATAAGCGCAAGCGAATGGCGTCATCGCTGACGCCATTAATCTTGAAGGTGTCGCAAATTTCTAAAAAATTATTAAGGTGTTGGTTTGGGTCCTCATCTGGCAAACCGTCGAACTGAATCGACTGTTGTACCATTTGGATTATACTGGATTTGATTTCGAAATTATTATTAGCTACCGCAGGGCGGGTAACGCTCGATCCTGTATCCTCTAAATTTGGCCTAGCATAATAGGCCATGGTCCGTTGTGGGGCCGCATTTAGATTAGGATCGCCCATCACGCCTATATGTATATCGCCGACGGATTCTTCGGGATCTATTTGTAGATTTTGATTATGAGATCGGCGGCGCTCGTGAAGCGTGCGCTCGATTTCGGGATCAAAAGGTAATATTGGATTATCCGAAGATTCGCCTCGGGTCATACACTATTTTTTTTAATTAATTTTTTGAAGAGTTTTTTTTTTCTTTTATAGATTTTTTTTTTGATGTTTTTGTTTTAGAAATATTTTTACAAAGATGAAAAAGAAAGGAAAGAAAGTAAAAGAGAATAATATATTTTTTTGGGTTTTTCTTTACTTAAGTAAAATATATAAATATATATTTTTTTTGGGTTTGATTTTTGTGGGGCTTTTATATGAAAATATATGTAGCTGTATTCGAAAATATATGTAAAAAAGGAAAATTGAAAAATATAAGTATATATTTTTTTTTTATTTTTCTTTACTTAGATAGTATATTTTTTTTAGTTTTTGGTTTTTTAGATAGAAAAAGAGATGAAATATAAGATAAAATTAATAGCGTTTCCTATTTCAAAATAACGACACAACTCCCCGGCAACGGCGCAAAAAACTTAATACGTTAAAATTATTTTTTTTTATGTGTGAAGCCTTGCTTTCTTCTTTTATTAGAATTCGGCGGCGTTTTCGAAGAGTCCCGCGAGTAATCCTACTTCGAAGAATTACCCGTTATCCTATCGAAAGATAGAAGTAACGGCCTTTTCCTCTTTCGAAATATCGAAGATTACTCTTTGGCCGCGTCGCCAAAAGCTAAGTAGAAAAGATTGAAAAAGGGCTTTATGTTGAAATTAAAATTGAAAGCTTTTTGAAAATATTGTTGCAACAATTTTTTGAGTAGTTGCAACAATTCTTTAAGAGCGTTTTAAAACTTCTTTTACCTTGAGCTAGTTGCAACAACCAAAGAGGTGTTGCAACAAATTTCATAGTGTTTTTAAAAGAGAGTTTTTAAAAAGTGTTTTAAAGAGAAAGCTTTTGGGTTTATGTAATTATCCGGACTAAAATCAATAAAGGCAAGTGGACCTTATCGATAGTAGTATAGGATATTTCTTTTGAAATATCAAGGTCGTATTTTTCCAAGGTCGTATCGATTATTTCTACTTCTTAGGAACGCGCTATTATTTTATCGAAAAGAGTTTGAAATTGATTTTTATGATTTTATAGAAAAGCTAGTGACGAAAATGATAACTATCGCGGGCTTGGTGTGCGTTTAGCAAAAACCAAGAAAAGCGATGAAAAGAAAAAGAACGAAAACGTTAATTTAAAAAGTAGTTTTGCTTAGAATTTTTTAGGGTTTTATAAAACGATAATGATAACTACGGCGATAATAAGCGATTGAGCGGGTAGCGGAATTAAGCAAAAAGCAAATATATAAAAAATAAAAGACGCACTAATTGAAAACTCACGCACTCTACAGAATTAAAATGAAAGCTGTAAATTGCAGAAATTGAAGAAATGCGATCCCTACCCAAATAGGTAGAGGGGAAATAAATGCGTGAGCAAGTCCTATCCAAACGGATAGGCGGGAAATAAATGCGTGAGCAAGTCCTATCCAAACGGATATGCGGGAAATAAATGCGTAAGCAAGTCCTATCCAAACGGATAGGCGGGAAATAAATGCGTGACGGAAATGGAAACTATTCGATTACAAAAAAGGCGCAAACTTTATACTCATACACACACCCACTCTACGTTAATGAAATCTAATTAAAATAAAACAAATCTAAACTCATACACTCACACACACAACATTAATGAAACTAAGTTAAAAAGAAAAGAAAATCTACTCTCATACACACACACACACTTACAAAAAAAGCAAAAAGAAAGTAAAAACACCAAATCAAAACAAAACAAAAAAAACTATTTAAACTCCTACACTCACACACACTAATATGAAATCATCTAAAAATTACAACAAAGCTAAAAATAAGAAAATTACACTCATACACACACACACCTAAATTAAAATGACAACTTAACAAAAATTACAAAATTACATAAAACCAAAAATAAAAATAAAAAGAACAAAAAGAGAACACACACACTAAAACAAAGAGAGACAATAATTACAAGCTTAATTTATTTCCATCAAAAATGGGGTTACAAAACTAGAGAGAGAAAGTGCAAAATTATAAAAATTACAAAACACCAAAAATCAGCAAAATGGAACAAAACCTTAAGAGAAGCTCCCAAAATTTTGAACCCTTGCACTCAGCTGAATCTGGCTATTTATAGAAAAAATTTTTGGATTACACGCCCTCGGACACGGGCGTGTCTGAGGGCGTGACACGGCTTGGGGTGCGAATAGCCAGAACAGCTGGATCCAGGCGGGCATCTGGAAGGCTTGACCGGCGACTTGGAAGTACACGGGCGTGTTCCAGGGAACACGGGCGTGTTCGATGTCGGCATTGTGCTGTCGGCTGCTGGGCGTGACGGGCGGCGTGTCCTTTGTTCTTCTGGAAGGAATTGAGGGTCACGGGCGTGTCTGAAATGTCACGGCCGTGACTTTGATTTTTTGGATGAAATGCTTCAAGTGGCTGGAATCTGGGATGGATATCCAACACGGGCGTGACCATGGTACACGGCCTCGGTCACGGGCGTGACCGAGGTACACGGCCTCGGTCACGGGCGTGACCGAGGGCGTGACTTGATGTTTGAGTTGGAAAAAGAACAGAGAAAAGAAAATGTTAGGGATTAGTGAACACGCCCTTGGACACGGGCGTGACTTAACAAAATTACAGAAACTTTACAAAATGAAAATAAAACTAAGTTAAAAACAAAAATAACAAAAACAAACATTTTATTCATTAATTTACATATATTATTTAGAAATCTAATTAAAATTATACTAAAAATTATATAGAAAAATGCGTATATTTACTATTCATCAATTACACTATAGCTGAACTCTAGGAGCTGGCCAAAACACACAATTTCCCCTTTTTTTTAAATCAGTTTGTGGCCACTGTATCATTAAAAGAAAATGCATTCCAAGACTCAGTCATAATCTGAGAAGAGCAGTAAGCAGTAGAACAAGTATAGGGAGGAAAAGTAGCAGCCGGCCAGCAAGGTAAAAATCCAAAATAATGAATCATTGAAGATGAATCAACAGCACACATAGCTGTACACAGCAGCTGCTCAAGCTCACATTAATTCCTTATTTAAAGCATGTAGAGGGAAACCCAAAAACCCAAAGTAAATCATGTTCATGATATAGAGCAACAGCTGGCCCCCTTAAAGAACAACAGAACATTAGCCGATCAAGGCCAAAGTAAATAAAGCCAAAGATATAGAGATTTCTTAGGTCACTATTAATGAAATCCCCCATAACCAGGAATTGATAAAGCCATAGCCAGCAACTAAGAATCCAGAATTTAATTATAATGGGAAAAGAGGAAAGAGGGGCTCACAGTGAGGAAGAAAAATGGTTTAAGAGCTGCTGCAATTTTAGACCTCAAATTCCTTCCAGCTGAGCACCGTAACTCAATAATCAAAGCTCCATCGAAGGAGTGGAGGTGACACCAAGGAACAGTGAAGACTTTATCATTTTCCTGCTGAACGAAGGGGAGGTAGAAGGAGAAGGAAGGAAGCTTGCGACTCCCGTGCCGTAGGCGAGAGCTGGAGGAAGGCCAAGCTACACCTTGCCATGCTCTAATCCTCATAGCAGGTCATGGATCTCATGCGAGAATGAGATTTACGAGAGGGAGAGGAGAAGAATAGGGAGGCAGATCGGCTCTCCAAGCCCTAGCTGCGAGAACGTCCCGAGTGAAAGAGGAGTAAGGCGGCAGCAGAATAAAATATTAAGGCATTCTCGTGATTTTAACTTCTCCCACCGCCTCTCATTTACTTGCCTTATCAAATGAAATAGCTTAAGAATTTAAGTACCAGCCAACCAAGCACGAATAAGAGCCCAATATATAGCTAATCCCACATTAAAGGTTCACATAAAGCCTCTATTCTATTAGCACCCCAACTTCAATAACTTCCTCTAACATCACACCCATCAGCTACCAATATCTGCTATTAGCACACCCACTTCACCAATATATCACATATATGTTTATATAGTTTAACAGGATCTACTAAAATTTATTGTTTGCCAACATATAGTTTGCCAATATAGGAAAACTCATATTTCGCTAAAAATCTCGAATGTCGCAAAACATCAATAAAATTCATACTCAACGGGCAAAGCTATGCCGGGTTGATACTGATTTATTTTTTTCATCATAGGGGATAACTTTTATTACCATTTATTATTCATTTTAGGTCACTTCACATTTTGGGCCGTTACACACGTTCCACCATGCGCATGTTCCACCATGCGCACGTTCCACTAGCGCGGCCTCCGGCTATGCAGTGGAGGTCGCACGGCCTGCGCGACGCCGGTGCTACCTTCGACATCGTAGAGGCCGCACACATGTCGTGCTGTGCGCGACACGTGGCTCCGGTCGTGCGGCCGATCTAGGCTGCACGGCCTGCACGGTGGCGGTCACACGACCGCCAGTCGTGCCCCTGTACGGTTTCGGCAGTGCGGCGGAGGTCGCACGCCCTAAGTAGGCCATGCGGGAGGCGGTTTCCCGCACCCCCATGATTGGGGGTGCGGGCACCCCCATTATGTGGAAGGTGTGGTTACCCTCTTCCCAGTGATTGGAGAGATGTTGACATTTGTGCATGCGCGCGCGTTTGCTTCGGTGTCTGTTTGGAGGACCAAACAGACTCAGAATTCCGCGAGAATAGGCTCGTTGAAATTATATATTTTGGGGAACCCCATCAACTAGTTTTGAACATAAATGTGGATGAAATTTCTTATGTGAAGTCGGATGTTCACGAACGACAATTCATAACCACCGTGTTCATGGCCATAACACCGCCGTGCCAAACGTGGGCTTAATAATGAGTTAAATCTAATTAAAATATGATCTTTCGTTGATTTTGTCCATTAATATTTAATAAGCGAGCTGAGCACATTACGTAAAGCATAGGCATATTAAAAATAATATTTATTTGTTTATTTTGTGTATAAATATTAAATCATATACTATATTACTTCTTAAATCATCATCATATATTTGGACAGATAAAAAGTGTCTGGTACGAGGAGTAGGCAGTTGGCAGTTGGCGCCGGCATTAATACGCTTAACGCGGATTGCCGGGAAGAGTAGGCGATGATTGGTAGTTCACTGACATAAAGTACTAAATTACTATAGTTCATTTTTGCATTTTACTATAAAGTGTACTAATTTGCATTTTTACATTTTACTGTAAATTGTAAAAAAGCATTTTACCATTTTTTTCTCGGTTACCATCCTACATTACATTTTACTTTCTCACATTTTGTTAAAGACATTCATAATTTTTAATTGCACCACAACAATGTTAAAAACATCACACTTGAATTTCAATAAAAAGAATAAATCGTATAATTACAACATAAATTTAAGCAAAAAGATCTTTCTAAAGTCTTGCAAAAATAATACTAAAGTTAAAGTTGAGGTTTCATGAAGCCCATGTAAGAGGTCTGGGGTACGACACCCACAAATGCAGCTGCAAATATAGGAATAACAAAAATATAAAATACTCTTGACAATCCCACCGAGATACCACACAATTTATATCACAAAATGTAATACAAATAATAGTAGAAATATAAGATCTGATAAAGAGCACACATTACACTTACACCCAATGAGAAATAACAATACTTATTGCAATTCGTAGGACTACGAACGCATAAGGTTCACACATGAACCTTCGCCGTCGGACGACGATCAGCCGCTGCCACCACCGGAGAGAAAATATTATTGATGCCAACTGCACTCAAGCACGCCTTCGACACCAAGTTTGTATCTCTCCTCCACGAACACCTAGTCGAGCCTAGGTACCACTGTGAATTCGAGCAAGCGTCCCATCACCCCTCGACCTCCTCCAAACGTTGTCTGTAGCAACCTCCTCCAACAACGGTGGCTTTTTCCTCCAAGACCGGTGGCCACACCACCAAAGGTAAGCACCCCTTCTTCCACCTCGACGTTAGAAGAATCGACGACGGGTGGCGCAAGGAAGACGGCGGCGATAATAACGACGCTCCTCACCTTCCCGAGATCGAGATGCAGTGCATGTGCTTTCTTCCTTTTTCGTGAACTGGGAGTCGACACACCTCCATCGAGGAAACGATGGGATCGGGTTATTAGATCTCAAACAAGACCTAACAAAATAACCTTATTGGATCCGGATCAGGGTTGGATCTGCATCTGAACCAAATCCTAACTGCCTAGTAATCAAAGTCATGGTATAAAAACGAAGATGAAGTTCAATTTCCCGTACACCCCTAGATTGCAGTGCGGTTCTACTATATTTCTAGAAGGAAACTACTTTTATTTCCCTTTCATGCAACCGAGGTAAGAGATAAGGAGATCATAATGCACCTTCATTGCAGGGGCGGATCCAGGAATTTCAACAAGGGGGGCCTATAAAAGAGGCAGAGAGATGGTCGGCAAAGCCAGTAGAACATGGGTCGGTGGAGCTATGACATGTCGCGGCGATGGTGCGACAGGGGGAGAAAACTACGGCCCAGCTGATGGGCCCGCACGGTTTCCCAAACGGGACTGGGCTCGATGGAACGAGTAGTGGGCCGCTCGAGAAGAAACGGCGGGCGTGCCGAGTGCGAGTGATTAAGCTGATTCAATCAGCAAGGAACTCGCAAGGAGTGAGCAAGCGCCGCTGGTAGGGCGCCGAAAGGGGAGATTGATGGAAACTTCAACTATGTTGGGGGAAGACGGGACGACGATAGGACGAAAACGGAACGACGAGCGTTGTTGCTTCCGCTTGACAAGTGCGTCGTTTACCAAATGGATGTCTTCGTCGACGGAGATAGGGATCGTGGAGGCGCTCGAGATGGAAGATGCAGGGAAAGAATGAGTCGGCCATGCTGGGAGGTGTCAACGTGCTTGCTGAAGAAGACACAAATGTTGTTGTGGGCGTAGAGGCCACTGCACGTTTGCGGGAAACGAAGAAGCAGGGCGGGTCAAAATGGCAGTGACTTCGTAGAAGGGAGGGTAGACATCGTCTTCCTCTCATCAATTCTTTTTTGGCTGGCCCCCCCTTTAGATCCGCCCCTGCTTCATTGGTTTTAGAATACACGGAGAAAATACTTTTCTGGGATATTTGAGTGCAGTGGAAGAGTAAAGTGGAGGTGAGACGATTACGTGCGACACTACATCAAAAACTTTGATTAGCAAGGAGCTTAATACCTTGCTAAATATCAAGTTTTGTTGATAAATCTTTTTAGCAATGAATTTAAAAATAAAATTATTTTGTAGTTAAATTGAGTGTAGTTAATTTTAGCAAGAAAATATTTACTTTCTATTTTGCCACAAATTTTTAGCAAGAAAAAAAAATTCTGTCTAACTTAGCAAAAAAAATTTAGCAAGGAAATATTCTCTTACTAAATAATTTGTAATATGTATGCAAAAATTAATTTTTATATTTGCTACCTTGGTTTTTTAAAAATATATATCTCTTTTATGATTACTCTATTAATCTATTTTATATATTTAATGTGCAACCGCCAAATTTGAACCCACCTCCCTCTACAGCAACCATTCAGCTAACCACCAAGCCATGTTGACAATTTTATCTTAAATGTATATTTCTCTTAAATAAATGCATAGTACTTATATTATAAATTATAGTAAATTATAAATCCTAAGTAAATTATAAATTATAAATTAATCATAATCTCACTAGTGCCTAACTACATCATGTCTTTCCTTATAGTTTCATTCAAGTCCTTTTTGGTCTACCCCTCCTCCATTTAATATGTCTAATGACTAAACTCTCTCAACGCCTAACAGATGCTTCTAATGATCTCCCATATACTTTTTTTTAGCAAATATTATATATTATATATTTAATTATATCAGTATAGCTATTAAAATTATTAAAGTAGTGTATAACTTTTAAATAATTTTTATATTTATTTCATTATTGTTGCGGTATACTCGAGGCTCCTAAAATCGGTTCAAAATTGACCGTTTCAGCCCGGGAGCGGACGAGCGTGCAAATAGTCACGGAGAAACGAGACGGCTGACAAAAGATTTTTTTTATCGTGAAAACCCCCCAGAAAGGAATGAAAAACCACGTGGCCGACCAAACTTCACTATTTGCTGCTTCTTCACAGGGCTTGCTTGAGAGACCGAGGGCGACATGCCGCTCCTTGTTACAACTTAGGGGAGAGAGAAGTGTTCGGAGGGTGACAAACCACCACTCTCGAAGCTCGGTCTTCTTCTTCGCAGCGGTGGGGAGCTCCGTGCTTTGGAACTTGAATGGGTTCTGGGACTCGGACGTGCTCTGGAACTTGGCGTGCCTTGTAACTTGACGTGCTTTGGAACTTGGCATGCAAGCTGCTAGACGACCTTCAGAATGCTCGAAGGAGGACGAAGACCTTCGTCTGACTTCGAAGTGCTTGAAGATTTCTTCAAGGGCGGCTTCGAAGAGAAGGAAGATCTTCAAGAGAGCTCTCTCTTTAACTTAGGAGGGAGAACGAAGAGAATAAGATGGAAAAAAGAGAAGTCATGAAGTTCTATTTATAGGTCTCAGGGGAGGTTACGGTGATTACTGCGGATAATCGCAGACCGTAACCACCCTAAATACTAAACACAGACCGATTTTATAAGATCTAAAACGCGTATTATTTTGGTATTTTTTCTAAACACAAACCAATAACCTTGTGGATATTCGCACCCGCTCATGACCGGTGGTTATACAGGCGGTTACGCGGGTGGTTATCCGTGCATCGGACGGTGGAGAGATCATGGGGCGATCGGATGGCGACGGAGCAAGGGCCCGTCGACGAGGGAACTGCCCGTCGGTGGGAACCTCCAGGCGAGGAGGGGTGCCCGGCCGCGGGGGGCCGGCTGGGAGGCCCTCGCGGCCGCGGGAGCGCTGGCCGCACGCGTCGAGGGCGTGCGACCACGTGCGATCGGCCGGTTGTCCGGCCCCGCGGCCACGGGCGCACGACCACGGGCGACCGGCTGGGAGGCCGGCCGCGAGGCCATGCCCTGGCTGGCCGCACGCGTCGAGGGTGCTCGGCCAAGTCGATAATCGCTCGAATTTTCAATCGAATCGAAATCGAAATAAAATGATTCGAATCAGTTTGACTCGAATCAAAATGACTCGAAATTAATTTCGAGTCGATTTCGAGCCGATCATCATGAGTCGCTCTATTTATGTTGTGGTGGCAATCAAAGTTCTTTCAATAATTGATGCATACAACTCTTTTTCTATGGTGGGGACTGGATTATCATGGCAGCTTTATTTTGGGTGTTGGGAAACCATTAAATTTTAAGTGATTGAACTGCTGCAGTTACTAAAATTTATTTAATAATGTTAGTTTTATATTATCCTTAATTTATATATTTATAACACTAGCTACCAGTCTAGTCTAGCACATGGACCCCGTGTCCCGCGCCACAGTGCTCTCGCCGCTCATATGTCCCGCCGCTCATATGTCCCGTGCGCACTTGATAACGACATTATACCTAAGCTTTAATTTCTTACCCAAGGTAATTTTTTGTCTTCTAAGCAAACAATGAGATGTGGTTGGAGCGCGTGGGCTCCCTTGTTTGATTGCTCGTATTTATTTTGAGTCAAGCAAAGTGTTTCCTGCCAAATTGTTCACTGCCCAAGTTGTGCACATAAAGCCTGGTAGGCCCAGTTTAGGTTTGGGTCTGCCAGGCCCAGACTTTTTACGCCCAGGCCCAGGCTCAGGACCCCTGTATAAATGGGGACTAGTTGGGACTTTTCAGCCAGGCCTAGGCCAGTCCCAGTTAGGCCTAACCAGGCACAGGCCTACAGGCCTACTCAAGGTTGATTTTTTCCAAAAAAATTGATTTGTTTTATAAAAAATACTTAATATAAATATATTATGTAAAACATATATATTAAGATTTTAAATGCTTAATAAGATAAAATGTTATATTTTATTTCATATTAAAAAAATATTACTTCGCTTTATAATCATTGCCGATACGTACTTTGTCGAAGTGCTTCCAGATTGGAGCACTATGTTTGTGCTCGACAATTTCGGGAACGGTACCAGATGAAGATGTCATCGATCGAAACTCCGGAGTAAGAAATTGAGAGGATGAAATATGTGAGAACTTAAGCCTTTTTAGGCCTCTCAGGACCGGCCTGGGCCTGGACCAGTCCTACCCGGGCCCATACCTAACCTGGCTTTTGCCAGGCCAGGCCAAGTCGGGCTTTCCATGCCCAATCTTTTTGTGCACGACTAACTGTGCCCATAATCAACGATTGTCGCATGGAATTTAGATCTCTCCATTTATATGTGAGTGTGAGACTATTTCGAGTTTGCTTCCATATGTTCTTCAATTCGATTTTACTGGCAGACATCCAAACATTTATAGTGTACTTTTATAAATGTCCATATAAAAGGCTGACCATATAAATGTCCATATAAAATTGCAACCGGATCCATGAAACGGATGCATGACTAACTTATCTATATATATGTGAGACTATTTCGAGTTTTGAAAAAGGACACTACAATATAAAAGTATGGATACCTGCCAGTAAAATCGAATTGAATCGAATAGCTCTTCAATCGGATCTATGAAATGGAGAGATTCAGATTTAGATTCATTCGAATATTTGAATTTAGATTCGGATTCATTCCGAATTCCAAGAATCAAATTTGGAGACGAGCTTGGATTCGAATTACAATCTAATTGGATAATGTTTATTTAATTTACAAAGTTTGTTTAAATATATATTGATATTATTCGTGAATTTTCCCAGTAGAGATAATGTTATTCGAATTCCTCGAATATCACTCGATTTCGAATTTGGATTCAAATTCAAAAATAAATAAATCTTAATCGAATCTTATGAATTATTGTTTTGCTAACAACCCTACTTGCGAGAGCTTCAAATTGTCGCTTTGTAATACAAAAATAGAAAATAAAGTTGTGAGGAGAAATCGAAAGGGAGATCCATCATGCATCTGATATGAACAGAACCAATGCCAACTGTCTTGCATGGTGTGTTATTGTCCATTATGACATTTTCACCATCAATTTCTTTATATATATATGTGAAATCATTCCATGTTAAGGCACATGTGAAAAGAACAACATGAATCCAAAATTTATTAATCCACTGTGTGTTCATGATCAACTACAGAGAGTACCAGATCTGCTTCAGAGTCAAAATCATCTTTTGGAACAACAACCACCATGGCTTTTCCCTTTTTCTTAGGACATTCATTCTTCTAGTGATCAGATTCTTTGCAATAGTTACAGATATCTTGTAGATTGATATTTGGACCTCGATCTCTGGATTTAGATATTCTATTTCCTTTTCATTATTCTTTTTTTGATCGACCATGTGACTTGTCAAATTCGTGACTGTCAGTCCAACTGCTTTCTTCTCTGTACTTTTTCCAGAAGCCTTGTGTGGAAGTTCTCGTGAATATGGAGATTAGAATGGACTTCCATGAGAGTGATAGTGTCTCTACCAACGATAGAAGAATTTACAAAATTTTCATGCGAAGGAGGTAGAGAGAATTACAGAATTAGGGTTGCATCTTCATATTCAACTTTAACATCCACGTTTTTCAGATCCATCAAGATGAAGTTCAAACCGTCAAGATACTCTTTCAGAATCGCACATTTCTTCATTTGAAGAGAGAACATACACCATTTCAACAATAATTTGTTAGCTAGAGATTTCGTCATGTGAGACTTTTCAACTTCAACCATAAACCAATAATCGTCTCTTCGTTGGCTACCTTGTAAATAACTTCATCTGCAAGAGATAATAAGATCGTTGAGTGCGTCTTTTCATCTTGTTGTTCGTATTTTGAATCCGTCATAGATTCTGGTCTCATTCTCGAAAGCGGCGTCCAGATACCATGTTGCTTCAGCAGCGCGTGCATCTCGATGTGCCAGAGAATACAACTTTTCTTTCCTGTGAATTTGTCAATATTCATGTTGTTGTTTGTCATTATTATTCAAAGTGCAAACCAGATGAACAGATTCTAAACGAACGTGAAACCAAGATCTGATACCAGTTTGTAGCGAAAATGATAGAAGAAAGATAAAACAAACAAAAACTCACAACATAGAAGACACAGATTTACGTGGTTCACCCCAAGATAGGCTACGTCCACGGGATGCAGCAGCATGTTTTTACTAGATCAAGAAAAGAGGCGGTTACAGAAAGTGGGAGGATTTTGAAATTTCAGAATGATCCAAAACCCTAGAACGACAACGATTAGAATTCCCATGATAACTATATTAATAAAATACCCATGATAACTACGCCGCAAAATTTACGGTGAGCGTTAATCATCATCTTTGGGTTAGAATTCGAGGCATATAATTAACATTATATACTAGCAGTCAAGCATGAAATGTGGCGTATGTGAGAGACCATATATACCCGACCACCTCTTGATGCCTCCTGTGTAATGTTCTTTTTTGACATGCACATTTTAAGGGATATTGAGTGGCGGATTTGTATAGTCAATGTTGCATTTTATACAATAGAGAACCGTGCACAAAGTCTAGTATTATATAAAAAGTAGTCATTTTATGGTTATTGTTGGAACCGAAAACTCTATTTCGAAGTTCAGACCCCAGAAAGGGTGTTGCTCGCCCTTACTTCTACCGAGTGAGAACTGACGACTGGGCACTCAGAACTTAGGATACTCACAAGACAACTAAATCCTCCAAACAGACCCCTGAGCCGCAGCTAGGAGGTCCCGCCACAACCCGAAAGAGGATCTTCCTCTCTCAAATCAAGACTGAGTTCGGCACCTCAAAAATTCAGAGAGCAAAAAGGAAGAAGCTCTCTCTAGGATTCCAAAATCAGATCTTTTCTAAGGAGCATATGTGGGTCTATTTATAGGATTTTAGAAATGGCATGCGGATATCGGCCTCCGCTTTTTGGTTTTTCCTAACCACAGCTCAAAATGGTTTGTGGATAGCAACAACCTACTATTTAAAATTACTATAGGCAGACCACAAAATACTTGGCGAGTGCTTCCCCTTGGAGCACTCGCCCAGGGAGCCGAATGCTCTTGCCGAGCTGGGCACTCGCACCCGCTTGCCCCCGTACTGTCAGGGGCTAAATACTACTCCCACGACGGTGCATGATTCCTGCCTCCTTTCCCAGGACCGGCGAGTGTTGTATTCAGCCGAGAGCTACACTCGCTCCAACTCAGGTGCACTCGCCGACACCTCTGGGTCGACTCGCCGAATACAGGGTTGTACAGTTATGAACAATGTATTTCACTTGAATGATTCATTCACTACCAATTGCATTACTTATGTCTTTCAACAAAAAGGGCTTCCGGAATGCTTAGAGTTGGATTTTCAAACATTTTTTGTTAACTCAACCTTTTGAATTTTAACCACTATGTTTACATTCCCCTTTATTACACCTAAGCATTTTTCTAGGTTTTGTCCTAGAAGTCAAATTGTTAGCCCTTTGTATGGTAATCACAAAACAAGACCTTTTGCAATATTACATGACTAATTCGCCAACTCCGCCTTCGTAGGAAAGCTCATGCAAATTGTAAAATGAATTCCCAAATCAAGAACATTCGCTTTTGCCAAATTTTCTTCTCAAACCACATGAATTGAATCTACAATAACACGAAAAAACAAAAAATTCAAACATTTCATGCACGTGGACGAGCCGACAAAAAATTCGAACAAAGTCTTCGACGAGACAGACATATGCAGTGGATGGGAGAAAGGGGGTCAGGAATGGCCGCATTGGCGAGCTGGCGGCTGGAGTGGGCGGGAGAGAGGGACTATCTATGGTCGAAAAGGAGGCATCGGGCCGTTGACGAATGAAGTGGGCAAGAGGAGCGACATGATAGATGGGGTCGAGAAAGGATTCATGGAGGAGCGATGGCGGCGAGGGGGCCGTTCCTGGCGGTGGGGCGACAGGAGTGAAGGGGGTGAGCTCATCGAGAGGGTTTTCGGTATTATGTTTGGGCTGTCAATAGAGCGAACTAACTTGAGCAAAAGACTTAGGCTTCGTTTGGCGCAGTGGTGGTGGTCGTGAACGTCGTAGTCATGAACTGTCATTCGTGAACGATCGACCTCACCTAAAAAAAATTCATGTATTTATGCTCAAAGTTAGTTTATTTTCTTTATAGCGGTCATAACTTTTGTCTTGCCAAACATACATTCTATGATAATAGTATTTTTGACCAAGCCGTAAGCCAAACAAAGGCTTAATTTTTTTCTAAACATATGGTTTGCTTATATCCAAAATTGATCTACCTTTAACAGTCATCTTACTTTATGGGTTTATTTGTACAGTAGGTTCCCTTTTCAAAGTACAAAACCTTATCAATGCCCTTTAATCCCCCGAGAGATTTTTAGATGCTTCTCCCACCTAGTTTTAGGTGGGAGATTAAATACAGCCGAATGATCTGGCATCCTACGGCGGATCTATTTTCGCGGAACACTGAAAGTATTTTTAATTGACAAATACTGTCGATCAATCACGGAGAACCAACGGTTTGATGCGCGCGATCGTAAGTGAGAGAAACCCACCTAAATTTTTTGTTAATCCCACACATGTAATTCCGTCGAAGTTTATGTCCCTTTTTCTTTCTCTTATATAAAAGGGTAACACTATTTAGCTCCCAACATTCCGGCTCGGATTTGAAATCCAGAGAAGATTTTTCCATTGGCCATGGCCACTCTTTTCATCCAGTCTTATCTCTTCTCCTTCGTTCTTGTCCTCACTCTCTCAACACTCGGCCTCTCGTCGCCGTCTTCATCCGTCGGAATCTTCCCTCCGACGTGCAGACGCATCGAGTGCCCGGCCTTCGACGTGATCGACAAGGGCAACGGGTATGAGATCCGCCGCTACAACTCGACGCCATGGGTATCGACGTCGCAGATCAATAACATTTCCTTTGTTGGAGCCACGAGAGACGGATTTCTGCAGTAAGTGATTCCCCGCCCACTTATTCCAACGCGATTTTTGAAATAAGTGATGTTTTTTAGTGAGGAATTTTGTCATACAAGTTGTGAGCATGAGCATTTGTACCCGACTTTTATATGATTAATAGCAGTTGCACTTATTTCTTCTGCGAGTTGCAATTCCTGCCTCAGATATAGCGTAAGTATAGATATTTATTATGTGTTTACTTAGTGATACTGTTAGATCGAACAAAATATTACTTTAGTTTTGGTGAACAATTGGCTGAGGCAAGTCAATGAATTGCTGCGTTGTTCTCTTTGTACTTGTTAAATTGTGCTCATAAATTTCAGTTTAGAATAGTCTCCTTAGTTGTTGTGATATCAACAAATTTGTTAGAATATAAAGGCTCCGTTTGGCACGGCGGTGGCGGTGGCGGTGGCGGTCACAAACGCGGTGGTAATGAACCGTCATTCGTGAACGTCCGACCTCCCTTAAGAAATTTCATTCACTTTTATGTTCAAAACTAGTTTTATTTTTTAATGGCGGTCATAACCGTTGTCATGCCAAACATACATTTTATGGCGGCGGCGTTTTTGTCCAAACTCACTAGAGCAAAAACGCCGCGCCAAACGGAGCCTTAATAATTAATGACTGTGATAGATTTAAGTATGGGGATGCTATTATGGATATGAAGATACAACTTCTAAAGTTAAGGCTGAAAAATTGAAATGAAGTTCTCAAGAATGAAATTGATAGATGAACTATATAAACCCGTCATTAGGTTACCAATGGTATATGCATTCGAGGTTGTATCATAAAAAAATGTTGATATCTAAAATTTTTCTTTGCAAATTTGAGAATGTTCTTGAAAGGATGATTAAGGAACGATTATATTAGGTATTTAGGTGAGTAGTTTTTGTGACATCTGTCAAGGATGAGGAATTGAGAATTGATTGTGGTTTGGATATATACAATAAAGTGTGAAATGAGTTGTTGTCAGAGGTAAATTGTTAAATAATTATTCTAAAAAAGCGAAAGCCTGGTGCACAAAGCATCCCCGCGCTAGGAGGGTTTGGGGAAGGGTTCCACCACAAGGGTGAAATGTAGGCAAATCTTACCCTGCATTTTTGCAAGAGGCTGCTTCCAAGACTTGAACCCGTGACCTCAAGGTCACACATGAATGAATGAAATGAGATTTCTTAAAGTCAAACCGAAATAGTTGGGAGATATGACCGATAATGATTCGATAGTTGAAAAAAATGAAGGATTTGACCCTCATTCATATGAAAGTTAAATTCCTCATTCATAAGAAAACTTAAATTCCTCATTCATGAGAAAGCTTAAATTCTCAAACTGAAAAATGGGGTTTACTACTGGTTTATTTGGCCCAATTGTTTCCCTCCTAGGTGGTTTATGCAGTTTATGACACTTATAGTTTAGTGTCTTGTTTCATGGCTGAGCAAGATTAAAGAGGAGGTGATTGTCACTCTGGGGTGTGTGGGGTCTTACTGTGCTTTGAATTCTGATTGTGTTATAAAATTTGGATTTGAGGAGTAAGATTGATAGATGTGGAGAGATCTCAAAAGTTTTTTTTTTAATATTTTGATATAAAATTCCAGTGATTGATGTCGTGCTCGTGGTGAGGGCAAGCCCAACCTGCATTTCTTAAGCGATATCAACTCAACCCAAGTTAGAGTGCTGTCGAAAGTGACTAATTTCAAGGCATTTTTCGACTTTATTAGAGACATGTTTATGTAGCTTTATAAAATATGTTTAATTGTTATATAAGAGCATCATCTTTTGCATTGTCTATGTGTTACGCCCCCGGACGAGGCTCGGCTATTTGGGAGGCAGTACACGTGGCGACAATGGTGTAACGAGGGCGACAACGGGGCTGAACCAGTGGGTTCAGCCCCCTCCTCTTAATATTCGGCCCAGGAAACGGTATTCTCCTCCTCCTTCCTCCAAACCCTAGTCTCTCCCTTCTTGTAGCCGCTTATTTTTCTCTCTTCCTTCTTCTTCGTTCCTAACAATTGGTATCAGAGGATTCCTTCCTCCATCATGGTGTCTACGCGCTTGCAAGAAGAGAACGGTCGTTTGGAAAACCTAGAGGAAAACTTGGTGGGGTTGACCGATTCGGTGGCCGCCATCGAAGAAAACGTGAAAGCGTCCACTCAAAGGTTAGAAGAACGAATGGATGGTCGGCTTGACGAAATTATGGCGTCATTGGCGCAAAATTTGAAGGGGAAGGCGGTGCCGGAGGAGGACCCGGGCGGATCTTCCGGATCGAAACCCGATTCGCACAGGAACGACGCAAGCGAGTCGGCGAGCCTTAGCGTCGGCGGGATCGGGGGAGTCGGAACCCCTGGACACGGCGGCGGAGGCTTCGGCACCGGCGGCGGTCAAGGCCGGCTGGCTGTAGGCGGCCTGGGTGCGGCGGGATTTGGCGCAGGAGCGGCCGATCTGGGCCGATACGGGTGCGGGGCGCCTGAGGTTGGAGCCGGTGGCCTGGGGTTGGCCGGAACGGGCATCGGCGGCGTCGGAAGGGCTGGTCCTGGCCTAGAAGGGCTTGTCCAGGGGAGATCCCACACCGGCGGTGCCGGAATAGGGCCTGGAGGCTTCGGAATGGCCGGAATGGGGGCTGGTGGCTTCGGCGGCCCTGGTTTTGGTCCAGACGGGTACGGGCAAGGGGTTCCAGGTGGCACCGATACTCGGATGGGGCAGCCTCCTTGGAGACGGGGCGGCAAAGGCTTGTTACCTCACCCAATTGGAAGGGGCATGTAGTGGGAAGAAGGAGGGGCAGGCCATCAAGGCGTTCCGGTGGGGGGACAATTCCGACAATTCCCGGGCATGCCTATTGAACGGGAGGAACCACGAAGACAGAAGCCAGGGTGGTATGGACAGGCCGGACAACGGCCGTACATGGCACCAAAATTGACGCGGATGAATTTTCCTCGTTACAGTGGTGGGGATGTGTTGGAGTGGATACAGAAGACAGAGTTATTCTTCAACTACCAGGAAGTGCCGGGAGATCAGTGGGTGCAACTGGCATCCTTCCACTTAGAGGACGATGCTTTTCAGTGGACTCAGTGGTTCCTGCGGGGACGAAATTATGTGTCGTGGGGGGAATTTGTCGAAGGATTTACTGGTCGGTTTGGACCTCTGGAGTTTGAGGACTTTGAAGCCCTTTTGCAAAAACTTCGCCAAAAGGGGAGTGTGATGGAATACAGGACTGAGTTCGAGAGGCTGGCTAACAGGGTGCTCTGGGAGGAGAGGACGCTCCTCAGCTATTTCGTGTCCGGGCTGAAGGATCACTTACGCGATGAGGTACAGGCCTACATGCCTCGTAACCTGAATCACGCGATCAGTTTGGCGCGCATCCAGGAGGAACGATTTAACAGACAGCGAGCCCGCAGTACATTGAAGCATGCTACTACATCGGCCACTATCAGGAGGGAGCCTCCAGCTGCCGGTCGGCCGACGGTGACACGGTTGTCTTGGAACGAGTTGCAAGCACGGAAGGAGAAAGGACTTTGCTTCAATTGTGACGAGAAGTTTACGCCGGGCCATAAGTGTCAAAAGGTCCAGGTTTTTCTGCTACATCAGGAGACTGAGGAGGAAGCGCTTTCTGAAGAGTTGTTGGAGCCCGAGGGTGACTTGGACTTGACAGAGCTGGGGGTTTCCATACATGCCATGGAAGGGTGTAATCCCCCTCCGCTCACTATGAGGCTAGCGGGGAGGGTCCGGCAGGAGAGTGTGACTATCCTCGTGGACAGCGGGAGTACTCACAATTTCATCCACCCCGATGTGGCACAGAAGGTGGGGCATTTGATTGACATCGGGGCGACGTTCCAGGTTATGGTAGCGGATGGCAGCAAGTTACAGTGCCAGGGCGTGCTAAAGGGTGTGGAGCTTCGGATGCAGGGTTATGTGGGCCGCACAGACGTTTATCTCTTACCCATACGAGGCTCAGACATGGTGCTGGGAGTTCAGTGGCTACAACAGTTAAGGAGGGTTACTTTCGATTGGGACCAGATGACGATGGAGTTCTTGCAGGGTGTGCGATAGTTTTGTCTTAAAGGGCTCAAATCTTCTCCGGTCAAGGAGATTTCCCTTCGCAGCCTACAACAGCTTGAGGAGACCGGTAGCTTGATGGAAGTTCTATTGGGAGTACGGACGGACGAGTTGGGGCCGACTGAGGTCCCTCTACCGATGCAGCCCTTAGTGGAGCAGTATGATGACATTTTCCAGGAGCCGCGTACACTTCCGCCATCACGATTCCGTGATCATCAGATTGTGCTCAAGGCAGGGGCGGAGCCGCCCAATATCCGACCTTACAGATATCCGCACATGCAGAAGGCGGAGATTGAGCGTAGTGTGAGGGAGATGCTTGCGGCAGGTATCATACGCCCGAGCACGAGCTCTTTCTCGGCCCCGATCATTTTGGTTAAGAAGAATGACGGATCCTGGCGATTTTGTGTGGATTACCGTGCCTTAAACAGTGTCACGTTGAAGGATAAGTTTCCAATTCCACTGATTGAGGAGCTGCTGGATGAGTTGCATGGAGCGACTCGGTTTACGAAGCTGGACTTACGGTCAGGATATTACCAGATTCTTATGAAGGCAGAGGACATTCACAAGACAACTTTCAGGACACATGACGGCCATTATGAGTTCTTGGTGATGTCCAATGGGTTGACCGGCGGGCCATCCACCTTCCAGGCCAACATGAACGAGATCTTTCGCCCCTTCCTTCGGATCTTCGTGTTTATCTTCTTCGACGACATCCTGATATACAGTGCTATCTGGGCAGACCATCTGTGCCATGTTGCTCAGGTATTCTCTATTCTACGCCAGCACCAGTTATATGCGAAGAGGTCCAAGTGTTCTTTTGGCCAGGAGGAAGTGGAGTATTTGGGACATTTGGTTTCAGCTGAAGTGGTCATGGCCGACCCACGGAAGATTGCGAGCATGGTTTCTTGGCCGCGGCCCCAGACTATTCGAGCTCTTAGGGGCTTGTTGGGTCTCACGGGCTATTACAGGCGCTTTGTACGGGATTACGGGAAGATTTCCAGGCCACTGACACAGTTACTCCAGAAGGATGCTTTTATGTGGCAGGAGGAGGCAGAGACTGCTTTTCAGGCGCTGAAACGGGCAATGACGACAACCCAAGTGCTCGCACTTTCGGATTTCACCAAGGAGTTCGTCGTGGAGACAGACGCCTCCGGAGTGGGGTTGGGAGCAGTGTTGATGCAGGACGGTCGGCCGATTGCCTTTTACAACAAGGCTATGGCTCCGAGGACATTGGGACTGTCGGCCTATGAAAAGGAGATGTTGGCGGTTATTCATGCTGTGGGTCTCTGGCGCCCCTACCTGCTGGGACGTCATTTTAAAATTCGGACAGACCATCAAAGCCTGAAGCATTTTTTAGAGCAGCGCGTTTCTTCTCCTCTCCAACAGATGTGGGTCACCAAGCTGTTGGGATATGATTACGAGATTGTGTATCGACCAGGGAAGGATAATCGGGTGGCTGGCGCACTGTCCCGCCTGCCCGAGGCCGCCTTGGCCCATGTTTCTACGCCCCAGCTGGATTCATTGGATGGAATCCAAGAGGAGGTGCATCGCGACCCTGAGTTACAGGCTATTGTGGATGCTTTGCGGCAGGCTCGTGAGACAATCCCCAGTTATCATTTACAAAATGACAGGCTATATTACAAGGGCCGCGTGGTCATCCCAGCCCAGTCAGTTTGGCGGACCGTGATGATGCATGAGTTCCATTCTTCGTCGACGGGTGGTCACGCTGGTGTTCTTCGCACTCTTCAGCGAGCACGAGCAAATGTATTTTGAAAGGGGATGCGCCGCGACATTCAGATATTTGTGCAGCAGTGTGATGTTTGTCAGAGGCAGAAATATGAGACTACTTCTCCAGTCGGGCTACTTACACCTCTGGAGATTCCGCACCAGATTTGGGACACGGTTTCTATGGACTTCATTGACGGGTTGCCTCGGTCGAAGGGCAAAACAGTCATTCTGGTGGTGGTTGATAAGTTGTCCAAATACGGGCACTTCCTCGCACTGAGCCACCCATACACCGGCGAGTCTGTGGCGGTTTTGTTTGTTCGGGAGATTGTTCGCTTACATGGAGTTCCGCAGGCGAGCATTTCGGATCGTGATTCTACTTTTGTTGGCAATTTTTGGAAGGAGCTCTTTCGTTTATAGGGGACCTCCTTACGTTTTAGCACGGCTCACCATCCGCAGACTGATGGACAGACAAAAGTCTTGAATCGAGGCGTGGAGACATACCTTCGGTGCTTTGTTATGGATGAGCCAAGGACATGGGCGAATTGGTTGCATTGGGCGGAATATTGCTTCAACACTTCGTATCATTCGGCTAGCAAGCTCACTCCTTTTGAGGTCGTGTATGGCAGGCCACCTCCGTCTCTGAGCAGTTATGAGCCCGGTAGTACAGCAGTGGCATCAATTGATCGAGCACTCCGTGACCGTGACCGCACCCTCGCGACCTTGCGCCAGAATCTCCGGGCTGCACAGGATCGTATGAAGGCCCAAGCAGATAAGCATCGGACTGAGCGAGAATTTCAGGTGGGGGATGAGGATTTCCTCAAACTTCGCCCTTATCGGCAATTGTTCGTTGCACAACGGACGAACCAGAAGCTGGCACCTCGCTACTATGGTCCATTTCGGATCACCAGGCGGGTTGGGTTATTTGCTTATACATTGGAGTTGCCCTCCGGCTCCCGGATCCATCCCACCTTTCATGTCTCCTTGTTGAAGCGGAAGCTTGGCGATACGGTTCAGGTAACTCCTTTCTTGCCAGAGGCTACTAGTGGGGGCGAGCTGCGCCCGATTCCTGAGGACATACTGTTGATCAAGTGGAAGCGTCGTGGCACGGCGTACTGTCCTGAGCTGTTGGTGAAATGGAAGGATCTACCCACGGAGCACAACACTTGGGTGGATTTGCTGGAGTTTCGGGAGCTTTACCCTGATTACCACCTTGGGGACAAGCTGGTTCTTGATGGGGGAAGGGAATGTTACGCCCCCGGACGAAGCTCGGCTATTTGGGAGGCAGTACAACGAAATAACATCAAATAGAATCTTCCCAATCTGTTTTCCACCTGCTGAATCACAGGCACACACATTCAAGGAGGCAAAGAATACAATGCCACAGCTGATGGAGATCGCCGGCTCACGCACGTGTACTCCCGCAGGAGGCGGTGATCCGCTACCCATTCGGACAATCCGAGTACGGATGTGTTCGGATGATCCGAGTCCACGAGTGTGTTCGGAAGATTGTTCCGGGTCTTTTTCATCTATTATTTTATTTGTTTCGGGTTGTATTTAACCCCGATCGGCTTGGACAATATGAGCCGTCCGATTCGGGTGCCCTATTTTAGTTATGTTTTATTTAAAACATGCAGGGCCGGCTGAAGGGTCATCGCGGGTTTGATTCCTCTTTTGAAAAACCGTCGGTCTTCTTCCCCCTCGGTGCGATGCCGAGAGGTCTCCTTGGTGGACTCCAAGGCCTTTCATACCCTCCAGTTTTCCCCCTCTTCCTTCCACCAGCAGAATGCCGCCCGTTTCCTGCCTTGACCACCCGTTTCCTGCCTTGACCACCCAGATTCAGCAACAATCACCTGTTTCCTGCCTTGGCCGCTCATATTCAGCAAAACTGCCGCCCGTTTCCTCCCTTTGCCGCCCAAATCCCGCAACTACTATAAGCTCTACCTCCAAATCCAGCCACTCCAATCTTGCCGTGCCTTCCCCTCCTCCCCTCGCCACTTGTCCCGCTGCAGCTTTCGTAAACAGCCTGTAAATTCCCGCGCACCCACTTCATTCTACTGTCTGTTACCTCTACATACCCCGCCCATCACTCCTCCTACACCCACTCCTACACATCACTTTTCATCCACGCCAACCGGACGGCTCATATTCAGCCTCATTGCAGCCCTCCAGCTGCCCGGAATCACCTTCGCTTTTTCATTCAGCCTCCGCCTGCATGCATAAGTCATTGATTTGGAGTTTTGTTTTCCAACATTGTGTATTCGAACTATATTATGTTGGATGTGACATTATATGCTTTGTTATTGTGAGATCGTTGGATTTGAAGGACTTATTCTGCGCACGCTTGAAAGTACTTACGTCTCTCTCATTTTGTGAATTAAAATTTGATTTTCCAAAATTATTTTCTGTGAACAAATGTGCCTCTAAATAGGTTTTATTTTGATTAATTATTTATTGCTAATTGATTCGTACTGCTCCTTGCATTTGCCTAGTGTCGCATCCCATTTAGGAGTGCATTTTAGGATATCCATGTCGTTGTCAACCTATCCTGCATCAATGGCGCAGTCCCTATAAGCATTTAAAATATTGGCCATCTGAGGAAATAAGCAAGAGGAAGGTTTTATTTTTATGGATTGCAAACAGATAAGAGAAACCAACAAAATTTGTGTAATATCCAAATTTTCGTTGTGTGTTATATTCATCATTGTTTGTCGGCTGCCTTTTATTCGGTCATTCCACACATGTAACCCAAGCAAAATCAGATAACTCATCTGTGAGCAAATCATGAAGTGACAAAAATCGAGCCACAGTGTGCCACTTATAGCATTAAGCTCCAAGTGAGCTAAGTTATGGAGCAATACGTGTTGAATGTAAGTCCAAAACAGCTCAGCAATGTGCCCAACCATAAATGATGTAACAAAATTAGCAGAGCGGTATCGCCTGATGGATCGGGAGGACATGCGGCACCTACTAGAAAGTGGCGCCGGCGCCTTCTCATTGGAGTAGTAAGGAGCTTTTTGCAGGAGTCTTGGTGTCACAGAGGCAATTCTACACAATGGAACAATAAAGAATTCATCATGTGGTGGCAGTGGCAGCACTTACAATCACACAGTCAAAGCGCTACATGAAGTGTTAAATTGAGACAATAGAAATAGTCATAGAGTTAATAGGAGAACGAGGTAGTGGTGAAGTTATGAGTCAAATTGATGTAGGGTAGGGTGTGTGGTGCGAAACTACAATGCAATCCTAGTGGGTGGTGAGATGTTGACCCTGCGACCTTAACACTAAGTGTGATGCGACCATGCAAATAACGACGACCATAATCAAAAGCCAGAAATAAACATTAAACTCACGCAATTATAAATAAACAAGCGAAAGCAATTTTCTTTCGGGATGGCAAGCAATGTCTTTCCTCCGCAGGGAGGGCCAAGGTCAAGCACGCGGAAAATGATTACTTCCTGCAGTTCACAAGCAAATCTAGAACAATATTCCACAATACTATATATCCAAGCAAATGAGAATTCACAACACCATATTTTAGCTTAGAAAACAAAGATCCATACAACGAAATAAAATTCACAAAGTACGGGGCTGCCGTGGGAGGGTATATCCGGCGACGAATGTCGTGACGGTGGCTGAAGATCTGAAAATATAGTGGTCGGTGGACTGGATCTGAGAGGAGGGGGCTGGGAAGGGGTCGACTATTGTAGAACTGGGCTGGACGGTTTTCCTGAGAAGGGTAGGGCTCAGCAGCAGGGGGAAATGGTGGGAGTGGCCTGATCTGCAGCGGTTGGTAGAGGGGAAACGAAAGGGCTGTAGCAGCAACAGTTGTAGTATGACGGCTGGAAGTGGTTTGCTGGAGGGAGGGAAACAGGGGGACGAAATACAGAAAGGGGCAAAACACTGGCTGCTGCTGTTTTGGTTGGACGGCTAGGGTTTGGGGGTGAGTGAGGGGGTCGGTTAAGGCATGGGAGGGGGAGGAAGGAGACAATGGATAAGGGACATCTTTGAGATGCAGGAAAACATCTAGGAGTCGTCACCATGAGGGGATTACCAGATTCTGGGATTAAACTTCTCCAAAATCTGCAATACCCTATAACAGCCCCCATACTCTCTATTTATAATAAAACCATACTAGGGCACTCCAACATCGATGACTATGATTTCCCGGAGTTGTGGCGGGCCCAATTACATGAAATAAACTAAAACATAACGATACAATATATGAAAAATAGGTAAACGACGAGTCAGACGCATGCGTGGAGTCGAATCGCCGATTCAAACAAGTCCTCCTGCGCGACTACACGAACGCGCGTCCCGCCTTACGACGAGCCAACTCTGATGGATCCCCATCAACTCCCCCCGACTGAAAGGCCTTCATCTCCGATCAATGGAGACAATTGTACTGTAGTCGAAGTCCAGTGGCAAGGCGATCAAGCTCTGCAGAAATAATTCATGTGTCGTCGGTGAAGGGTCGTCTTCGCCAATGTACCAAGTATCGGCACACAGGACCGTCCGAAGAGGGAACATACTCATGTGATACCATCTCAGTAATGCTCTCAGTGCTCAACTCACGTGTAGATGAAGTCGGTGCAATTGGTGGCGACAAAGGTGAAGTCATAGTAAACGAACTCACAAGTGGGCGGGGCTCGTAAGTGGACTGGGTGTGGGATGGAGAATGTTGTGGTGTAGGCTCAGGGGGATCTCCACAATATAGATTCTGTTAGGGGTAAGGCTTCACCCGTACCCGTGTGCAATACCAGCTGCTCAAATACCGCACCACGCGAAGCAGTCCACGACAATGATCCATAGTGGCCCCCAATCGGGATCCCCTAACAGGGCCGCGGCCCCCACACCCCAACCCGTCTCCTCAACCAGTTTAATTGAGGCGGGTTGTTGAGGCTGGGATTCGATCCCCAGACCTCCTTGATAAGGAGCCTTCAACACGGCTCTCATCACCAACTGAGCCGCGGGTTGGGGTGTGGGGGCCGCGGCCCTGTTAGGGGATCCCGATTGGGGGCCACTATGGATCATTGCCGTGGACTGCTTCGCGTGGTGCGGTATTTGAGCAGCTGGTATTGCCCACGGGTACGGGTGAAGCCTTACCCCTAACATAAAAGTGCACTTTTATATTAGGGGTAAGGCTTCACCCGTACCCGTGGGCAATACCAGCTGCTCAAATACCGCACCACGCGAAGCAGTCCACGACAATGATCCATAGTGGCCCCTAATCGGGATCCCCTAACAGGGCCGCGGCCCCCACACCCCAACCCGTCTCCTCAACCAGTTTAATTGAGGCGGGTTGTTGAGGCTGGGATTCGATTCCCAGACCTCCTTGATAAGGAGCCTTCAACACGGCTCTCATCACCAACTGATCCGCGGCTCAGTTGGTGATGAGAGCCGTGTTGAAGGCTCCTTATCAAGGAGGTCTGGGGATCGAATCCCAGCCTCAACAACCCGCCTCAATTAAACTGGTTGAGGAGACGGGTTGGGGTGTGGGGGCCACGACCCTGTTAGGGGATCCCGATTGGGGGCCACTATGGATCATTGCCGTGGACTGCTTCGCGTGGTGCGGTATTTGAGCAGCTGGTATTGCCCACGGGTACGGGTGAAGCCTTACCCCTAACAGATTCACATACTCGTGAGGCTCTATGTGGGTTATGTCACAAGTGTTGCGGCCCTATGTGGGCAAGTTCCTAGCTGTATATTTTGACGGCATCCTGATTTATAGTCAGGCTCAGGATGATCACCTTATGCATTTGAGACTCTTATTTGGTATCCTCCGCAAGGAAAAGTTATTCGTGAAATTAAAGATGTGTTTATTTCTGTCCGAGTCGGTCTACTTCTTGGGATTTACCATCTCCTCCACTGGAGTATCTATTGACCCAGAAAAAGTCAAGTCCATTCGCGATTGTCCCATACCCTCGACTATTCATGAGGCCCGCAACTTTAATGGATTTGCTACCTTTTATAGGAGGTTTGTTAGGGGGTTTAATATGATTATGGCCCATTTCGTGAGTGGCCTCCTCAAGGGAGATTTTCAGTGGACCGCAGCGGCCACTCGAGCGTTTGAAGAGATTAAAGGGCAAGCTGACTACTGCTCCTGTTTTGAGACTCCCTGATTTCGGCAGAGCCTTTGAGGTCGCTTGTAACGTGTCGGGTTTTGGTACTGGTGGTGTATTGAGTCAAGATGGACACCCAGTTTCTTACATTAGTGAGAAACTAAATGAAGTTAAGCAGAAATATTCGAACTACGATCAAGAGTTTTATGTCATTGTCCAGTCTCTACGTTATTGGAGGCACTACCTCCTGTCTCGAGAGTTTGTGTTCTATTCTGATCAATACACATTGCATTATTTAGAATCATAGAGGAAGTCATTGGCATGCAGACTGAGTACCTACAGGATTTTCATTATGTTCTTAAACACCGCGCCGGTGTTGAGAACAAACACGCTGATGCGCTTAGCCGCCGAGTCACATTATTACAGACGACGAGAGTTCGAGTGTATGGGTTCAAGAGAGTGATCATGAACTATCCGACTTGTCCTGACTTTGGAGAGTTGTATGTCGCTTTATCGAGGGACCCTCCGGACCCCATCAAGGGGTTTCAGATTATCGACGGTTATTTGTATCGGAGCTCCCGCCTATGCATAACTAGGACCTCCAATCAGGACTACTTAGTTTGGAAGTTGCATGCGGGCGGCGCCGCCAGACATTTTGGTAGGGACAAGTCGATAGTTATTGTGGAGGACCATTTCTATTGGCCGAGTCTGAAGAAGGATGTGACTCGTGTCGTCTGACATTGTCATATCTGTAAAACGGCCAAGAGCACTAAGTAAAACACTGGCTTGTATACACCACTACCTGTTCCACACTCCCCTGGGAGGACATTAGTATGGATTTCGTGCTCGGGCTATCTCGCACTCTGAGGAAGCACGACTCCATCTTCGTTGTCGTCGATCAGTTTTCAAAGATGACGCATTTTATTGCGTGTAGCAAGACCGCGAACGCATCCCATGTCGCGTCATTATTTGTGAGAAGCGTCTTTAGATTACATGGTCTACCGAAGTCTATAGTGTCGGATATGGACTTGAGATTTATGAGCTATTTATGGAAGACGTTATGGCAAAAAACTGGCACGACCCTTACGTTTTCATCGACTTACCACCCTCAGACTAATGGGCAAATTGATGTGGTAAATAGGAGTTTAGGAACCTGCTTAGGTGTCTAGTAGGTGAGCACGCATCTAGTTGGGATTTGGTACTTCACATTGCGGAGTTTGCATATAATAGTTCAGTCAATAGGTATACTGGGTTGAGTCTGTCCATATAGTGTCAAGTTATGAACCCAGGAAGTCTATCGACCTTATCCTCATCCTATTAGAGTCCCGCCCTAGCGAGTCAGTTGAGTCCTTTGCACGTCACTTGCATGAGTTGCATGAGACTGTCCGATGACAAATCCTTACTAGCAATGAATATTATAAAACACATGCAGATGAACACAGGCGAGAGCATATATTTCTGGAAGGTGAACAAGTGATGGTTCGAATCCGCGTTGAGAGGCTCCCTCGGGGGCCTGCCAAGAAGTTGAGCGCTAAGCAAATGAGTCCATACACAGTTATGAAACACATCAGGACAAATTCCTACAAGCTTGATATCTCTGCGAGAATGGGAATCGATCCCGTATTTAATATTGAATACCTGACGCCATACTACGAGCCTCACGAGTATGTGGATCTACATTGTGGAGATCCCCCTGAGCCTACACCACAACATTCCCATCCCACACCCAGTCCACTTACGAGCCCCGCCCACCTGTGAGTTCGTTTACTATGACTTCACCTTTGTCGCCACCGATTGGCGATTACACCGACTTCATCTACACGTGAGTTGAGCACTGAGAGCATTACTGAGATGGTATCACATGAGCACGTCCCCTCTTCGGTTGTCCCGTGTGCCGATACTTGGTACACTGGCGAGGACGACCCTTCACCGACGACACTTGGATTGTTTCTGCGGAGCTTGATCGACTTGCCCCTGGACTTTGACTACAGTACAATCGTCTCCATTCATCGGAGATGAAGGCTTTTCAGTCTGGGGGAGTTGATGGAGATCCATCAGAGTTGGCTCGCTGTAAGGCGGGACCTACATTCGTGTACTCGTGCAGGAGGACTTGATCGTATTGACGATCCGACTCCACGGATGTGTCCTACTCATCGTTTACCTATTTTTCATATATTGTATCGCTATGTTTTAGTTTATTTCATGTAATCGAGCCCGCCACATCTCCGAGCAATCATATTCATCGATGTTGGGGTGCCCTAGTATTGTTTTATTATAAATAGAGAGTATGGGGCTGCTAGAGGGTATTGCAGATTTTGGAGAAGTTTATTCCTGGAATCCGGCAATCCCCTCACGGTGACGACTCCATGAGGTCGTAGGTGTCGACTCTGTAAGGCCGCAGGTGACGACTCCTAGGTGTTTTCTGTTACGCCCGGCGTCATTACCAGGTTATTCGGCTATCGGGCACGTCGACCAAAGGAGAAGGCGGAGGAAGACCGGGCTGAACCATCTGGTTCAGCCCGCCAATATTAATATAAGGAGCACCGGGGCTGAACCGCACCGGTTCAGCCCCTATGGGGGCCGGCCGGCCCTAGGGGTTGGGTGGGCATAAATACCCAACCCCTCCTCCTTAGTTGATTATGAAGATTATTATCAAGGTATTTTCCCCTCTCTTCTTCCTCAAACCCTAGCCTCAAGCCCTAGTTTCCTCTAGTTTCATCTAGTTTTCCCCCTTCCTCTAGTTAGATCATAACATTTGGTATCAGTGGATTCGTCCTCCCCGATTTTTTTTTCCGGATCCACTGAGATTCCAGCGCCGACATCGACATCGACGACTCCAGCGCTTCAGCCCTCGACTTCGCGTCCAGCCCCTGACATCGACGACTCCATCCCTCGCGTCCAGCGCTTCAGCCCTCGCGTCCATCCCTCGCGTCCAGCGCTTCAGCCCTCGACATCGGCGACTCCAGCGCCGACATCGACATCGCGTCCAGCCCTCGACATCGCGTCCAGCCCTTGCGTCCAGCCCGCTGCCTGCTGCTCCAGAGGCCGCCGCCTGCTGCTCCAGGGCCACCGCCGCCGCCTGATGCCCCAGAGGCCGCCGCCTGCTGCTCCGCCGCCTGCCTCCTGCCTGCTCCTCGGGCTTCTGTTGCTCCAGCGCTTCCGGCGTCTGGTTCCGCTGACCATGGTGACACGCACCGAAGCCGAGAATGCACGCTTAGCCACCATCGAAGAGAACTACGTAGTGTTGTCGGACACGGTGGCGGCACTCGAAGAACAAGTGAAATCCTCCCATAAAAATCTAGAGGATCGCTTGGACGCGCGCATGGAGGAGATCAAGAACTTACTCGTGCAAAATCTGAAAGGAAAATCCCACGCGGCGGAGGGATCCGAAACCGAAGCATCCTACCATCCCCCGGCGCAGAACGACACATGAATCGGAAGTGGAACACAACAAGGGCCCGGATCCGGGTCTACGGGAGGCGGAATCCACGTATCGGGATCGGCGACACCGAATGGGCCGTTCGGCGCCCAGTACGCCTGGAACGGACCGGGAATGCAGCCGGGTTCCTCGTGGCGGGGTCCAGGGCAGGGAGCAGCCCCTTTTCGATCTACTGGAGCGAATGCGATGCCACTCGGGGGTGTGGCGGGCATCCTACCGATGCCACCGCCATATGGAGGACCGGCGGACTATGGAAATGGCAACCCATGGGGTGGAGGGCAACAAGGAGGCTACGGTCTGGACCGGGGACGGCCCAGGCCCGCAGTGGCTCCAGCGCAACCTTACCAACCAGCACAGGCAGAACCACGGCCGTACATGCAGCCCAAACTGACACGTATGAACTTCCCTAAGTTCAAAGGCGGCGACACCTTAAAGTGGATCCAGAAGGCGGAACTTTTCTTCAAGTACCAAGAGATTCCGGCGGGGCAGTGGGTCCAGTTGGCGTCTTTTCACCTGGAAGATGACACTTTCCAGTGGACAAAGTGGTTTATGAGGGGACGCAATTACGCAGCCTGGGAGGAATTTGTGGAGTCCTTCTCGGCTCGCTTCGGGCCTCTGGAGTACGAAGACGTAGAGGCTATGTTACAGAAGCTGCAACAAAAAGGATCAGTCACAGAGTACCGGACAGAGTTCGAACGACTGACCAACCGGGTCAATTGGGAGGAGAGTACGATGCTGAGCTGTTTCATATCCGGATTGACGGACCATTTGAGAGACGAGGTCCAAGCCTACATGCCACGCAGTTTGAGTCATGCCATCAGCCTGGCCAGGATACAGGAGGAGCGGTACAATCGGCAGAGGACTCGGACGACAGGTCGGGCACCTACGGTTGCAGATGTACCCAAGCAGGAACCACCTACCGGGGGCCGTCCTACTGTGACGAGGTTGACGTGGCAGGAGCTTCAGGCCAGAAAGGACAAGGGGTTATGCTTCAACGACGATGAGAAGTACACCCGCGGGCACGTTTGCCAGAAGGTCCAGGTATTCATGCTGCAGGAGGAAGCGGAAGAGGTTACTCGCACTGCAGAGGAGGGAGAGTGGGTTTCTGATGACTTTGGAGTATCCATCCAGGCCATGGACGGGGGTACGCCATCCTCGACCTTACACCTAGCCGGGAAGGTCGGCATGGAGACAGTGACGATCTTGATGGACAGCGGGAGCACTCACAACTTCATCTAGCCCGGTGTGGCCCAGAAGACGGGGTGGGCCATAGATCGCAGCGCAGCTTTCCACGTCAGGGTCGCAGATGGCCGTACACTGCAATGCGAGGGCGTGCTGAAGGGGGTGGAGCTCCAGATACAGGGGTACACTGGACACATTGAGGTTTACTTACTGCCCATCCGGGGTTCCGACATGGTGTTGGGTGTACCGTGACTGCAGCAACTTCGGCGGGTGACTCTCGACTGGGACCAGATGGCTATGGAGTTCAGCCAGCACGGGAAGGAGTATCGCTTGGAAGGCCTCCAATCGTCTCAGGTCAAGGATATCTCACTCCGCAGCGTGGCACCGGTTAGTACGATGAGTGGAGCAGCGCCTACGACTCCAACAGAGGTCTCATCTCAGATACACGCCAGAGCCGACTTGTTCCAGGAGCCTCACGCTCCCCGCCTCCAGCTTGAGGACAAGCTGGTCCTTGATGGGGGAGGGAATGTTACGTCCGGCGTCATTACCAGGTTATTCGGCTATTGGGCACGTCGACCAAAGGAGAAGGCGGAGGAAGATCGGGCTGAACCATCTGGTTCAGCCCGCCAAAATTAATATAAGGAGCACCGGGGCTGAACCGCACCGGTTCAGCCCCTATGGGGGCCGGCCGGCCCTAGGGGTTGGGTGGGCATAAATACCCAACCCCTCCTCCTTAGTTGATTATGAAGATTATTATCAAGGTATTTTCCCCTCTCTTCTTCCTCAAACCCTAGCCTCAAGCCCTAGTTTCCTATAGTTTTCCCCCTTCCTCTAGTTAGATCATAACATTTTTCCATATCTCAATGGTGTCCCCTATCCATTGTCTCCTTCCTTCCGCGTCCCAAGGCTTAACCGACCCCCTCACTCACCCCCAAACCCTAGCCGCCCAACCCAAACAGCAACAACCAGTGTTTTCCCCCTCCCCATCCCTGTTTTTAGTCCCCCTGTTTCCCTCCCTCCAGCCAACCACTTCCAACCGCCATACTACACCCATTGTCGCTACAACCCTGTCATTTCCCCTCTACCAGCCGCTCCAGATCAAGCCCCCCCCCATATTTTCCCATGTTGCCGGTCACTACCCTTCCCAGGAAAACCATCCAGCCTTGTTCTACAGTAGTCGACCCTTTCCTAGCCCCCCTCCTCTCAGGTCCAGCCTCCTATTCTCAGATCCATCCCCCTCCTCTCATATCCAGCCCACCGACCACTATATTTTCAGATCTTCAGCCACCGTCACGACAATCGTCGCCGGATCTACCCCCCCACCCCATCCCCACCCCCCACGACAGCTCCGTACTTTGATATTTATTTCGTTGTATGGATCTTTGTTTTCTAAGCTAAAATATGGTGTTGTGAATTCTCATTTGCTTGGATATAAGTATTGTGGAATATTGTTCTAGATTTGCCGCGTGCTTAGCTTTGACACTCCCCGCTGTACAACCCCCATATCCATCGAGAGGCGCAGCGTGAAGGGTCGCCGATGTACAACCCAGATATTCGCCGAGCACTCCCAAGTATCCGGGCGGAGAGGGGGGAGGGGGGTCTCGCCCCTCCCTCTCTCGCCCAGCAAGGAGGCGGGGAGGGGAAGGGGCAGCTCACCCCCCCTCTCGCCCAGCAAGGAGGCGGGGAGGGGAAGGGGCAGCTCACCCCCCCTCTCGCCCAGCAAGGAGGCGGAGAGGGGGAGGGGCAGCTCGCCCCTCGCCCCCCCTCTCGCCCAGCGAGGAGGCGGAGAGGGGGAGGGGCAGCTCACCCCCCCCTCTCGCCCAGCAAGGAGGCGGGGAGGGGAAGGGGCAGCTCACCCCCCCTCTCCCCCAGCAAGGAGGCGGAGAGGGGGAGGGGCAGCTCGCCCCTCGCCCCCCCTCTCGCCCAGCGAGGAGGCGGAGAGGGGGAGGGGCAGCTCGCCCCCCCCCCCCCCCCCCCCCCCCCCCCCGCCCCTCTCGCCCAGCGAGGAGGCGGAGAGGGGGAGGGGAAGCTCACCCCCCCTCTCGCCCAGCAAGGAGGCGGGGAGGGGAAGGGGCAGCTCACCCCCCCTCTCGCCCAGCAAGGAGGCGGAGAGGGGGAGGGGCAGCTCGCCCCTCGCCCCCCCTCTCGCCCAGCGAGGAGGCGGAGAGGGGGAGGGGCAGCTCGCCCCCCCCTCTCGCCCAGCAAGGAGGCGAAGAGGGAGAGGGGCGGCTCGCCCCCCCCCCCCCCTCTCGCCCAGCGAGGAGGCCGAGAGGGGGAGGGGCGGCTCGCCCCCCCCCCCCCCCCCCCCCCCCCCCCCCTCTCGCCCAGCGAGGAGGCCGAGAGGGGGAGGGGCGGCTCACCCCCCCTCTCGCCCAGCAAGGAGGCGGAGAGGGGGAGGGGCAGCTCGCCCCTCGCCCCCCTCTCGCCCAGCGAGGAGGCGGAGAGGGGGAGGGGCAGCTCGCCCCCCCCCCCTCTCGCCCAGCGAGGAGGCGGAGAGGGGGAGGGGCAGCTCACCCCCCCTCTCGCCCAGCAAGGAGGCGGGGAGGGGAAGGGGCAGCTCACCCCCCCTCTCGCCCAGCAAGGAGGCGGAGAGGGGGAGGGGCAGCTCGCCCCTCGCCCCCCCTCTCGCCCAGCGAGGAGGCGGAGAGGGGGAGGGGCAGCTCGCCCTCCCCCCCTTTCGCCCAGCGAGGAGGCGGAGAGGGGGAGGGGAAGCTCACCCCCCCTCTCGCCCAGCAAGGAGGCGGGGAGGGGAAGGGGCAGCTCACCCCCCCTCTCGCCCAGCAAGGAGGCGGAGAGGGGGAGGGGCAGCTCGCCCCTCGCCCCCCCTCTCGCCCAGCGAGGAGGCGGAGAGGGGGAGGGGCAGCTCGCCCCCCCCTCTCGCCCAGCAAGGAGGCGAAGAGGGAGAGGGGCGGCTCGCCCCCCCCTCTCGCCCAGCGAGGAGGCCGAGAGGGGGAGGGGCGGCTCGCCCCCCCCCCCTCTCGCCCAGCGAGGAGGCTGAGAGGGGGAGGGGCGGCTCGCCCCCCCCCCCCCCCCCCCCCCCCCCCCCCCCCTCCTCTCGCCCAGCGAGGAGGCCGAGAGGGGGAGGGGCGGCTCGCCCCCCCTCTCGCCCAGCGAGGAGGCCGAGAGGGGGAGGGGCGGCTCGCCCCCCCCTCTCGCCCAGCGAGGAGGCGAAGAGGGGGAGGGGCGGCTCGCCCCCCCTCTCGCCCAGCGAGGAGGCCGAGAGGGGGAGGGGTGGCTCGCCCCCCTCTCGCCCAGCAAGGAGGCCGAGAGGGGGAGGGGCGGCTCGCCCCCCCCCCCCCCCCCCCCCCCCCCCCCCCTCTCGCCCAGGGTAGGCCCCTTCTCGTCCAGTTCTGGCTATTCGCAGTCCAGTGGTCTGCGTTTAGCGCTTCGGAACAGCGGGATTTGGCTATTCGCAGTCCAGTTTTGGCTATTCGCAGTCCAGCAGTCTGCGTTTAGCGCTTCAGAACATCGGGATTTGGCTATTTGCAGTCCAGTTTTGGCTATTCGCAGTCCAGATCCAAAAAACCTATAAATAGGACCAACGGGGCACCATTTGAAATGATCTCATTCCAAGGCCAGCTCTCTCCCCTCTCTCTCTCTAACAGATCTCTCCATAGGGGGGAGGAGAGGCTTCAGTGGTGCCCAAGCTTAGTAGTGGCTTGGGAGGGGAAGTTCCAAGGGGACTTCCGGGTACGTGGCGGGACCTCCCCACTAAGTTCTTGGTCCGTTTCCAAGTCCAAGTGCTCTTGTCTAGAGAGTTGGCTCGAGGGAAGTAGGTGTGAGACCACCCCTTTTAGGGACCCCGAACTCTACAGAGACCAAGTCTTGTTCACAAGATCTCGGTTTCAACACCCGCGTAGGAAAGTAATTGCTTGCTAGCCTGAAAGAAAATTGCTTTCAGTTGTAATTGCGTGGGCTTAATGTTTATTGCTAGCTTTTGATTATGGTCGTCGTTCTTTGCATGGTCGCATCACACTTAGTGTTAAGATCGTAGGGTCAACATCTCACCATTGACCACCCACTAGGACTGCATTGTAGTTTCGCACCACACACCCTACCAAGGTTGTCAGGATCGAGATCCCAGGTAGGATCGTTTTCTGGTTGGATCGGGTCGGATCGTGGGATCGGATCGAGGATCGTAAGATTCTACAAAAATCATAAATTATGACATAAAATATGTAAACAAATTTTTTATCATCCAAGTACACACAATTAACACATTAGTAACTATAAAACTAATAAACATGTAAGTACTTATATCAAAAATAAAGTAATGACCAACTAAACCCAAAAATAACATAAAGTTCACAACTTCACAAAGTTCACATCAGCCATGTCCTAATATAAATCCTTAATATATGTTCGTCGGACCGATACAAAACCACTAATATAAATCTTTAACAGCTGCATATGCCATGTCCTCATCATCAAGTTCTATATTCCCTGCATCGTCATCATCCCCACTATCATTATGATCATCATCCCATTCAGCTTCACTAATATAATTGTCAGCATCAAGTTCACTGCGCCTTATGGTGAGATCATATACTCCACCTAAAATAAAACTGTTTTAATTATGATACATAATATAGTTGAATAATTTTGCATTTTCAAATTAAATAATATCAAACTTACATTCATCAGCTACTGTTGCAACAGATTCTTCAACATTCCTTCCCGCACTATCATCACTAAAGGTTTCTTGGGCATCTCTACTTTGAAGAATCCCCAACCAATTGCCCTTACGGGGAAGAACGGGATCTCCCTTCTCGGTGATTCATTCATCATCCGAAGGGATATCCTCAAAGTTTAAAAACTTCTCCTTTAAATGCACATCTCTTTTATCTTGCCGTTCCATCAACTTCATATTGTACATCACAGAGACTAGATCATTCATTTTCTTTTGATGCAATCGATTTCTTCTTTTCGAATGCACCTATTTTGAAAAATATAAATTATAAGGACATACATGCTTCATTGAAATTGAAGTTAGTCAAATATTCAATGTTAAGTGTTAGAATATTTTCGTTTAGAAGATCTCACCATCTCAAATGCACTCCAGTTGCGTTGACATCCAGAGGAGCTACATGTCAAACTAAGAACCCGGATTGCAAATCTTTTCAATTCTGGGCAGTTATCTCCGTAGGAATCCCACCAGTCAGCTGAAAATAACAATACATTAAATGCTTAACATGTTTATTGCTTGATAATTGAAAATAGCATTAAACAAATATGTTTAACTTGGAGCTCTTTTGTTTTTAGTTGATTTTGCAGAGTCTAACTCCTCTAGCATGTTTGAAATCATCCATCTGAATGTCTATTTTTGTTCTTTCATCTTCATTAGGAATCATTCGCTGGAGGCAAGTATAAAACCCAATTTTTACCTCCGCATTTGCTCTAAAGGAGGGGCTGTAATGATAATGAGGGTTCAAATAGTAAGCTGCAACATGCAATGGCCTATGCAGTTGGCTTGACCATCTATCATCAATGATGGCCCATATACACAACACATATATAATCATAAGAAACACTTAAATTATTAGTTTATTATTGATGAAAATTGAAAACACAAACTATTAAACTCCTTACTTTTTCTTGGTGTTATCAAAATTTAATTGAATTTTCTCCTTCGCTCTGTCCATTTGCTCATATATGAATCTCATCATAGGACCCTCAGAATCAACCATTCTGAGCACTTTGATGAGCGGAAGTGCTGCCTTCAAGCATAATGTAACATGAGACCAAAATCGAGTTGAATTCAAAACAATTCTTTGAACAGCTTTCCCCTCCTTTGAACTAGCAAATCGACTGGACTTCCATTTGGCAGAAGTAAACATCGTCATCAAACCACCTTTATTTTCAGAAAGACATCCCAATGTCAAATAAGCTGTTGCAAATCTAGTAACTGCAGGTCGAATTAACTCTTTCCCCTTCGTAAAGTCAAGCAACCAAGTGTGAAGAAGAGTTCTTGAATATATGTATGTTGTTATCTTTCTGCCCTTTGCAATTGTTAATTTATGAAGATCAATTTTTTTCTCAAAATCTTCTAAAATCAAGTCAATGCAATGTGCGACACACGGTGTCCAATATAAATGTTTTCTCTTCTCCATCAACATTTCACCAGCAGCCTTGTAATTTGAAGCATTATCTGTCACAACCTGAACAATATTTCCTTCCCCAACCTTTTCCATAACTTCATCTAACATTTCGAAAACTTTATTTGCGGTTTTGGAAATTTCTGAAGTATCTATCGATGATAAGAACACTGTGCCTTTGGGGCTATTCACCAGGAAGTTGCATATAGTTCTTCGTCTCCTATCTGACCATCCATCAGGCATAATCGTACAACCAACTTTTTATCATTCCACCTTGTACTCCTCTAGTAATTCTAGAGTTCTATCAACTTCCTGTTTTAGATATTTTACTCTAATATCATTATAGGAAGGTGGTTTCATTCCCGGGTCATGTTGGCCTATTGCTTCAACCATGCTAATGAACTTCGGGTTCTTGACACAGTTAAAGGGAATGACACTTGTATAATAAAAGCGAGCAATCTGTTGACATGCTTTCTCACGCGCGTCCTTTTTGAAAATCTGATTAATTGTCGATTGACTTGATTTTCTAACAAATATATCCATTGACTCCCTCCCTTTTGTTTTTTTTGTTTGTCCCAAGCCAACTTCAACCTCATCCTCCACTTCCTCAAAATTTCTTTTTTTCTTTAAAGCTTCCTCTCCATGTGCTTGAAGAATATTCAAAAATTGTTGTCTAACATCCTCAGGTACTTTTGTACACACTTCAACATTAAATTTAGTACCAGCCAAGTGATGTTTCAATCTGTATATTCCACCAGAGCGAATAACCTGACAATATTTGCACTGCACTTTCTTAGTGGTACTATCAATCTCAATCCCATGGAGCCACCCCGGATCACTTCTTGTACCTAAAGCATTCTTGCGAGACTTTATGGTAGTGGGCTTTGAAGCTGAACCCGAACCAGACATCTCTCTTTTTCTAGCACAAGTAAAGAAGCAATCAACAAGGAAGCTTAAAAATATGACCCAATAACCTAATTCCTAATTCCTTCCCCTAGCAAAACAAATTTCATCATTAATGAAAGCTCAAAAAATACTGAAGAAAATAACCTAATTCCTAATTCCTTCATACTGAAGAAAATAACCTAAATCCTAATTTCATCAATAACCTAATTCCTAATTCCTTCCCCTAGCATACACATTTCATCATTGATAATACTGAAGAAAATATTAGGTCAAGACTCAAGAGGACTCTACGAAAACTTACAAAGAACGTTGAACGACTGGATGCCGACTGGATGCTACTTCCTATACGCGACTGGAGCTGTGGAGCTGTGGAGCACGTCTGGATGCCGACTGGATTCTTGAGCAAGACTGGATGCCTGTGCAGTGGAGCACGACTGGATGCCGACCTGCGCGGTGGAGCACGACTGGATGCCGGAGCAGTGGAGCACGACTGGAGCACGATCCGGCGCTGTGGAGCACGGCCGTCGGTAGCACGCTTTGGAGGCAGTGGAGGACGACTGGATGCCAGAGCAGTGGAGCACGACTGGATGCCGGAGCAGTGGAGCACGATACGGCGCTGTGGAGCACGGCCATCGGCAGCACGCTGTGGAGGCAGTGGAGGAGTTGTCGCTTATCGTTGTGGAGCACGACTGGAGACGCTGTGGAGGAGTTGTCGCGAGGAGACGGATTAGGGCAAGAGGAAGAGACGAAATGAAAAATAAAACTCGCAGCGACATAATATATCGCAGAAACTGGAAACCGATCCGGATCGCTGTAGGATCGCGTTCCTATGATCCTACGACTCAGGAGCGCGATCCTGCGCGCGATCCTACTAAAACCGATCCAACGAGCGATCCGGATCGGTTTTAGGATCCCGGATCGTAGGATCGTGCGATCCTACGATCCGGCTCGCGATCCTGACAAGCTTGCACCCTACCCTACATTACGTAGTCTTTGTAATAAATTAAACTTAGAATGTATTTTTTTTTGCATAAGGAATTGAATTTGTGAAGGGGACGATTGTAATATAGTATTGTTTGTATAATGCGATTCTTAGGGATTAGCTTTGATTGAATGACCATTTAATGTTGCGACGAAAAATATAAAATTTCCTTGAGACCTACACAATAGAAAATATGATTACCATTAGCATATTAACATTAACATCCATTCAATTACCAAGACATTAAATTTTACCCAAGATCAAAGTAAACATTTCATGAAGTTTCGAAATATCCCATACTTCATTTTGGATTAATTATCCTGTCATTCCCTGCGAATTTGTGTAATTACTCTCCCCTTTTTGAAGTTATCAAGACTTTCTTCTAAGCTTATATTATTAACTTATTACTGTTAATTACCCAAACCTCCCCTGGCAGTTTGCATAATTATAGGTTGCACCCCTATATCTTTTGAAATTACACCGGGGGTATTTTTGTCATGCATGTTATGAAATGTAACTTATAGGGGAGGTTTTTGTAATTTCAAAAGATAGAGGGGTACAACCTATAATTTTGCAAACTTAGAGGGGAGGTCCCGATAAACGACCCTAACTTATTAATACCATAAACTGTAACTTGTTGATTTTGGGAGATGATGCACTCATAATCTTTGTTAATTGAGAGGAGGTTTTTTGTAAATGTAGCAAACTTGGAGGGGAGATATTGTTTGAGTTTGTTAAATTGCCAAGCTCATATGGGAGATTTTGATAATTTCAAAAGATTGAGAAGTGATTTTTATAATTATCCAAATTCTTGGGAGGCGATTGGAGGCTAAATACCCTAACTTATTTTTATAATTGTTCATTCCGTGCTAAATTCCGATCTTATTTCCAAGTCTCTGGTTGGGACGGCTATAGCTGCAGGAAAACAGCGGTGGTAAACCAGTGTTGGGATTAGAGTTGTCAGAAAAACAGTGGTAGGAAAAGCAATATGAGAAGAAGATGAATATTTACTTACAGAAAAAGAAGCATGAGAGTGTGAAAAGCTTCTTTTAGCTTTTCTAAAAGTGGGAGGGTACGCTACTTTTTTGACACAAGCACATTTCTCACCATTGAGAAACCAAATGCCTTCAAAACAACGGTAACGGTGAGAATAGAATTTTTCCCACCGCCGTCACCTTCCCAAATAGAGCCCGAGTTCGTATTACGATTTATCGTTCTTCTGTTAATCACCCTGCTGGCTATATATCTCTGTGCAGCTTAACAACATTGATCCTTGCATTTAAACCATCATGTTCTCAGGCTATTTAGCTACATTCAAGGAAATAACAAGTATGGGGTTAAGATAGAGATGACAGCTCCAGTCATCACAGAGATCTTACCCAGTGATGGCCCCTTCTGCACTTCGACATTCGCCGTGAGCTTCTACGTGCCCAAAGAAAACCAGGCCGACCCTCCTCCGGCGAACGGCCTCCGTCTGCAGATATGGGGTGTGAAATTTGCCGCCGTTCGGCAATTCACCGGATTCGTTGAAGATTCAGACGTGGGCGTGGAAGCCGCAACTCTCTACTCCAGCCTCGCGGGTTCCCCCTGGGCAGCTGCTGTCGATAAAGGCGGGAAATCTCATCCCACTTCGCCTTATACTGTTGCGCAGTATAATTCTCCGTTCGAGTATGCCAACAGAGTGAATGAGATATGGATGCTGTTCGACGAGGAAGACATCGGCAGCAGCTGATAGAGAATGAGAGAGCCGCGCGAACTAATAAAGTCTACTCTTATAGTCGTCATTGTAATCCGTAGATTTTTGGGTGTTAAAAAAAACGGTATATGTATATGCATATGCATGTGTATGTGTATGTGTGATGATAAAAGGCTTTAATATGAAATTTTATTTGAAGCTTTATTTTTAGTTATTACAGTAGTGGTTGACTGAAGAGTATATTCAAACATGTTACAGCTTTCTTGAATATTGTATTTAAAATGTGGGGGTCTTTAAGAATGTATGAATGTCATTGTAAGATTGTCATGGGATAAGCTCGTGTTGAAATTAGGGGTGTAAGTCGGAACCAACCGAACCGCCTAATCGAATCAAACCACGCGGTTTGGTTTGGTTTGGTTTTAGTAGGTTGCGGTTCGATCACGGTTCCAAATTTTTATGGCAATTGTTATTCGCAGACCATAAATGTCTATCCGCAGACCAACTTTTTCTCATTTTATTTGAGTTTACAAATTGTTATCCGCAGACCAATTTTAAACTTGAGCCGTCGGTATCTTTTTTCTCTTGAGCAAGGTCTGACAACATCTCTGACGACCTTCTGATCACTTCAATGTGTGCACGGATCGTGATTCATAAAATAAATACGCAGATAGAGACCGAGTTGAGGAAGAAAGACGATTTCTTCACTGTTCATGCGATTTCAGTTTGTTTGGGAAGATGTAGATGGCTATGGTTTGTTTGGGAAGATTTAGATAGCTAGGGTTACTCTCTCAATGTGATGAGGAAGGTGAAGAGGACGACCAAAGTTTTTTTTAAATATTCTTGATTAATCTGCGAATAACAAAAATATTTGTGAATAGACAAAATATGCGAATAGACAAACATGGTTTGCGAACAACAACCGCCTTTTTTAAAAACCGCGGTGTTCGGTTTGGTTCACGGGTTTGAATGTCAAACCGAACCGAGTCGAACTAAACTGTATTAACACTTACATTAACATTAGTAATTTAATATCATAATATGTTTGATTTATTTGGGCATCACGGTTGAAACGGTAACAGTTTAATTAAAAATTAATTTGTGTTACATTAAGTTATTAACTGAAGTCACGCATTGCTTCTTTTCTCACACGAATCACGGTGATAAACATCATAAATGTAAATATACAACTATGTTTTTTAAAATTTTCATGTATTCATATTTCTTTTTTTAAACCACCAAAGTCGAACCGAACCATTAGGTTAGATTCGGTTCGGTTCCAATGATTTGCACGATTCGGTTCAATTCCAAATTTTTGAAATCGCATAGGTATGATTCGGTTTGCCTGAACATACATGTCATTCATAATATATATATCCTTACCATATATAAAGAAATATCAAACCCATTAATTTTAAAGTCGTTGAAAGGATTACAGACGTCGAATTTGGCATGATATTTCATCAGCCGTCGGATCAAACTGCTCCCTCTCTCTCCACTTTTTCATAGGTTTCCTAAACTTATTAGGGGGTGACCTAAAACTATGAAGGTATAGAGTACCATACAACATGAAATTACAATTTTACCCCTAAATTGTTAAGGTATATTTAGCGTTGTATCAGGTATTTAACGGAACCCTAACGGGTCCGTTAACGGGTCGTCGGGGATTTAGGGTTACGCCTATAAATACCCCCGCTGGGGGCAACGGGTAGTTCATTCCAAACTTGATGTTCACTCGGATGCTTCGAGCACCGTTTCATAAATTTATTGAAAAAGTAGTGTCATATGACCCGATTTTTAATCTAACAAAAATTGTTAATGACGAGAATTGAACCCAGATTTCCACTATGGCAAGCAAAGATGACAACCATTACACCATATAGTTTTGTTGAAATATCAAACCCATGAATTTTAAAAGGCAATTGTTATTAGCACACCAGTTTTGGCTATTCGCACACCAATTTCTATGAGTTATTATGTGTCTTTTGAAAATACGTCTTGTACATGCATTTTTAGGAAAAGTGTTCAACACAAATATTGTAGATCTCGTCGAGATCTACAACTTTCGTGTTGAACACTTCCTAAAAATGCATGTACAAGGCGTATTTTCAAAAATTCGCTATAATTACAATCAGGGCGGCAATACGTCTTGTGCGTGCATTTTTAGGAAAAGTGTTCAACACAAAAGTTATAGATCTCGACGGGATCTACAATTTTCGTGTTGAACACTTTTCCTCAAAATGAATGTAGTATTTTCAAAAGGCGCGTAATAACTCATAGAAATTGGTGTGCGAATAGCTAAAACTGGTATGCTAATAACAATTGCCTTTTAAAATCGTTGAAAGGATTACAGCCGTCGAATCTGGCATAATATTTCATCAGCCGTCGGATCAAACTGCTCTCTCTCTCTCTCTCTCTCTCCACTTTTTCATAGGTCTCCTAAACCTACTAGGGGGTGACCTAAAACTATAAAGGTGTAGAGTACCCTACAACATGAAATTACGATTTTACCCCTAAATTTATTGAAAAATGAGTGTCATATGACCCGATTTTTAATCTCACAAAAACTATCAATGGTGAGAATTGAACCGAGGTTTCCACTATGTCAAGCAAAGATAACAATCATCGATTTTTGCTGAACAAAATTGAATTAAGTTTTATATATAAGTATATAAATATAGATCGCCCCCGCCGAAAGTTGCCGCCCCTGCAGAATGTCGCCCCCCGTCGAATGTCGCCGCCCACGCCGAGTGTCGCCGCCCTTGCCGAGTGTCGCCGCCCTTGCCGAATGTGTGTGTGTGCACGCGCGCGCGCGCGTGTGTGCGTGCGGGTGTGTGTGTGTGTAACTTTGCATTATAATATTGTATGTTTGGCAAGACAAAAGTTACGACATCTACCAAGAAAATAAGTTAGATTTGAGCATAAAATGCATGAATTTTTTTAGGTGAGGTCAGACGTTCACGAACGACGATTCATGACCGCTGTGTTCACCGCCGCGCCAAAAGAAGCCCAGAAATCCTAGTCTTTCAAATGCAATTTCCATGATTTAACTTATTTTCGAATAATTGTTCTTCCAGTTATTTAAAAAGTTATTGTCGACTTCTAAGCAAAGTTCCCATTCTTGGATTTTAGCTCACACATCACATGGGATTTTTTTGTTTTGAGAATTTTAATTTAACTCAAACTTATCTAGTCACATAATTTATTCCATATTTTTTTAATTTCACCACACATGCAAGTGTGCTTCTAAGGATTTTAATATTTCTAAAAGCTTTCATTCCTAGATTAACCTTTTGCTTGTTTGCGCATTCACACGCACACTAGGACGACGAACGTGTGGACTCTGCCTATAAAGATTAAGGCTCCCTTTGGTACAATGGTGTCGGTCACGAACGCTGTGGTAAAATCGTCAGTCATGAACGCCCACCTAAGGAACTTCATCCACTTAAACATAAAAGTTGATGAAGTTTCTTAGGTGCCAATTCACGAATGACGGTTTTACCACCGCGTTCACGACCGCCACCGTCATGCCAAACGGAGCCTAAGGCTCTGGCACGGTGGTGGCGGTCGAGAACGCGGTGGTTATGAACTATCGTTCGTGAACGCCCGGCCTCACCTAAGGAACTTCACCCACTTTTATGTTCAAAACTAGCTTCTTTTTTTCTTGGTGGAGGTCATAACTCATAACCATTGACATGCCAACCATATATTCTATGACGGTGGTGTTTTTGTCCAAACTCATTGGAGCAAAAGCGCCGAGCAAAACGCAACCTAAATATTTTGATTTTGATTTTATGTTAGTCCTAGGTATTAAAAAAAGTTCATATTTTGGTAGATCGGGTGTAGTAAAATCGAAGTGCACAAATTTATTTGATGGTCGTATTTTATGTGCAATGTTAATAGCACACCGCGTCTCACCGATAGCACCCCAAAAATCTACAAATTAATGCATTATTTTTAAAGGAAGGCTTATATAATAGCACCCCATCGGAGAGCTTCATAGACACTTAGGGATCGCCCGCCTCCTCCTATTTTTTGCCCGCGGCTTCAGAGGGGTTCCGCTCGATTGGGGAGGGGAGGGGAAAAACAAAAGCTGAAGCGGCTTTAGGCTGGAAAAAGGAGAACATTGACCAACTTCAGTTCACGTGAAGCCCAAGGCCGTGGCAAAGCCTCAGTCGAGGGTTTCCGAGTAGCTTCAAGTGGTGGAAGGGAGTTAGAATCGGCTTCAAGCCGAGGAAAGTGAAGATCACTGATCAATATTAGGTATGAAAGCCGATCCTTTTTTTTCGAATTCAACATTTTTTCCTCCCTGCGATCCTCTGTCTTTTCGATCAAAGTTGTACCATGGAGTTGTAGGTTCCTGACTCTCTTGATTTCTTCCTGTCCGGTTGAGGGTTTCTGAAATTGGTCAGTAGGTTGAATAGGGTAATTTTGCCTATAACTTCCTATAATTTCTTCTTAATTTAATAATCGAAGATTCAATTTCAATTAAACTGAAATCGGAATGAGTTTTCTATTAGAGTTTGTTCCCTCTGGCCTTACATTCTTCCTCTGCTCATTAACTGCATGTTAGATGCGACAAGTAGAAGACTGTGCGGTTTGGAGTCCTTTGGAAACGTGTTCATGATGTTTGGTGCACTTGATTTTTTTAGCTTTTGATCTAATTGTAAAATTATATATATATATGCTTGTTATTGATGTTTTGATTGGGGGTGAAATCATATCAATTGTGGTTTGAAATGCATGATTTTTTTTAAAAAAAAATTTTAATGGTGTGCTAATAGCTTCATGGTGTGAAAATAGAATTCCAAAGAATGTTATTATAACATGGCGGCTAATAGCGAGATTTGAGGTGCTATTAACAATGCTCTATTTTATAACCATAACCAATCCTAATTTTCCCTTTTAAACATCAAATGTATTAAGAAATCACATTCCGCAGTTGGAATTAAAATTGAACGGCTCAGATTTATTTGATGTTATTATTTTAGAACCATGATCAAATAGCAATACTATCTTACTAGCTTAACGAGTGCGGCCTCCGGTACATAATATTTCGCCATCAATATCAGTACTTCAATTGTCTTACAAGTTCTCCGTGCACCATCTACGACAACAATATGTTTACTCGCTGCATAATTTTTTAGGTCAGTTGCATTTTAAGGTCGGATTAGAAATAAAATTTATTAGATAGCTCGGATTATTTTGATGTTGTTAGCAACAAATAAATTTTGAGTGATGTATGAAACGTTGGTGCATTATTTTTCGCATGCACAATATTCGATTGCATCTTTAGGTCTATTGCATCTTAAGGTCGGTTGCATTTTCAGGTCGGTTGCATCAAGGTGACACACAATTTCTTCGTATTTGAAAATATTTAAAAAAAAATTTGTAGTATAAAAATTTATACTATGTTTACGTTATATTAATGTTACATTTTAATATATTATGTCCACTTTTTGCACATAAATTTTTATATATAATGTGAGATTTTTTGTACAATGTCTAAATATAGAAAAAATATATATTTTAATTAATTTTTTAATACATATGTCTACCTATAAAAAAAATATGTCTATTTTTTAATGAGTTTCTTTATGTACAAAAAGCAAATTTAGGAATAACTATAGAAAAAAAAGGTCTCAATTTGCTCTCAGGAAAAATCAAACTCAACCTTTCACTAAAGTCTATAATATTAACATGTAGTTAAGAGTGAAGACAACTGCGACAAACTTTCTTTATTGTAAATTTTAAGCATAGAACAATATAATATAATTAAGACTAAAAATTAATTTTAATTTAATTTTTATTAGTGATTTTTTTAAAAACATTCTGTGTGGGCAGAGCGGACCCATGTGGGTCCGTCTTACGAAGACGAAATTACTTACAATAAAACTCGAAGAACTTAGATACAATCATGAAGAATATTGGTGACTAACCTCAGGAAGTCGGGTCCTCTAGAAGTCCCCCCTCAAAATGAGAGATCACAAAACCCTAATCAAAAGCATCACTAAAACTCTCAAGTCACCTCCTTATATTGGGGGGGGGGGGGGGGGGGGGGGGGCTCATATACATTTTATCCTAATGCCCTCTGAAGTAAAAGAGACAAAATACTAATAAGAAGCTTCACGCAAGTGTGTAACACTATATCTCGCTAGAAATTTGACTTTGTCCCCAAGGTCGATGTGCCGCCTGTTGTTTAGTGCTGATACTCTCGTGGGTTGGCTTTAGGGTGATACGCCCGTTGTTTAGTGGTGATACGCTCGTGGGTTGACTTCATATACATTTTATCCTAATGCCCTCTAAGTTAAAGATACAAAATACTAATAAGAAGCTTCACGTGAGTGTGTAACACTATATCTCGCCAGAAATTTGACTTTGTCCCCAAGGTCGAGGTACCGCCCAGTGTTTAGTGGTGATACGCTCGTGGGTTGGCTACCGTCGAGATGTCTGGGGCTCCGTCTGGTGGTAACTCTGTGGTTGCAAGGGCGTCAAAGTCAGCTACATCGATCTCCTCCCAATCATCACCGATGATGGCACAAAACTCCATGGCAGGACAATCATGAGTAGGAGATGTCCAGATAAAAGGAGAGGGCACATGCGATGATAGAGAAGAAGGGTGCATAAGGGCGCTATCGGTGGGAGGAGCGGCTGACTGAAGTAGGAAATGTCCAGATAAAAGGCGCGAGAAGGACGCAGTAGTGGGAGAAGCCCACCCACCTAATGGGTGTGCGTAAGAGTCATCAGAGCTGAAGTCCAATCGACAATCGATGCTGAAGAGGGTGCGGGAGCTGGAGGGTCGAGAGAGCATGGGAGCTGGGGCTGGATGCGCAGAATCGTCGCCGAGCAGGATTGAGTGCGGAACAGACGGAAGCTGCCAAAGGAGCGTCCTGAAATGCTGTAATGCTAGAAGTTGTTGTAATGCTAGAAGTTGTCACATAGCAACGAAAGTTGTCGCCAGCGGTACTGGTTATCGTCTGGCGGTAGTGCTCAATTTAGAACATGCCATCCATCGATCTTTCTTGTACAGTCTGATATTGTACATGTATGACCTGCACACTATAAATACAAACAAGCTAGAACAAATACATATATATTAGGATTTGTTATTCTCAAACCAATAGATATAGAACACATGTTTTAACAGAAGTAGTTGATGTTATCGATGCAAGATGCGCAAAATTAGATGATGTTGATACACAGAAGGCCGGCGAGGGAGCCGTTGTAAGGGACTGCAACTGGATGCACAAAAGCTACTGTTGCTGGATGGTGGATACGTGGAAGGTTGATGAGGGAGCAGCAGTGGGAAACGTCAATTGACGTCGACAGCGGAATCGTCAATCATTGTCGACAACATAATCATCGATTTGGGCGAGCGCGGTATGCACGGCTGGGCACGCGTGTGGGAGGCGCTACTGGATACGTGTGTGGGAGTCGTTGTTGGTTGCGAGTAGGGAGATGCTTCACACGCGCGGGGAGGAGGCGGTGATCCGTGCACTAGCTAGTCGTAGGAGGCCCAATGGCTAATGTCGTAGTAGACGGGGTCGGCAAGTCAGACCAATGTTACGAAGAAGAAATTACTCGCAATAAAACTCGAATAATTTGAATACAATCACGAGGAATACTCGTGCCTAACCTCATGAGGTTGGTTCCTCCTAGAAGTCCCTCTCCAAATGAGAGATCACAAAACCCTAATCAAAAGCATCACTAAAACTCACAAGCTACCTCCTTGTATATGGAGGGTGGAGCTCACATATATTTTATCATAATGCCCTCTAAATTAAATATACAAAATACAAATAAGAATCTACGCGAGTGTGCATAACAGTTCGCCCCTGACAGTAAGTCTACCAGACAATTATGACGAATTTCATAATGTCGTAGTAGACGGGGTCGGCATTTCTATTTTTTGCACATAAAGGGCAATGTTATAAGTAAATCATTTTTCATTCTTAGTTATTATGCAAAATGGCTTACAAATCACAAACTAAATACTTTCATTATGTTGGATAGAAATATTTATTATCTCTGTTACATGTATTTATAAGTTGTGATATAAAAATGATCGTTGTTGTGTCTATTTATATGTGGTTGTTCTTGTGGCCTGAGAGAACAAATCAACTTTATATTAAAAAAATATGAGTGTGGTCGTCTATATAGCAAGCTGCTACATCCCATCCATGCCTATAAAAAGCTGCAAGCTGCTTTGTCTTCGATAAAACCCCACTAAGCCGCCTTCCTTCGAAAACCCTAGTGAGCAACCTGATAATATGGATGCAGAATGTTTGCCGCAGGGAGGAGTTGCAGTGTATGGCTAGCAAAACCCTAGCAGATCGGCGCCGTTTGATCTTCCAGCCATAAAGGGTTTGCTGAGGTCGTCTTCTTCGACGATGCTTTCCGATTGAGAAGGCAAGAGTTGAGTTTCTTATTAACTGTTTTGACTCTTGGTTTTGTTTTCGACGAAATCTTCGAGTATGAATGTTGGAAGAAATTTGTGTTGTTATGTTCTCTTCCATTTTCTTTCTGAAATTTTGTTGGACGTTTGAGTTTAACTGGATGACCGCATCTGGAAGGCTAATGACTCATTGGTTTTCCCGTGTTTATTTGGTGATGCTGGGGAAGATGAAGTTGAGGTCCCAAGGTCCAGATCGTGTAATGGCTCGGAGACTCCCACAGTATATTTGTATTCATTTAAAAGAAATATTAGTAAACTTAATCTTTTGGCGCAGTACAATAGCATATATCACATTGAGTATCAAATATGTACCTCATTACATAACTTGTATTTGCATTAAAAGTAATACATGTCTAAAATTCCACTCTTAATTAAAATAGAATACCTAATTATCACGTGTAGCCAAGATTTGAAATTTCCTTTTTGTCGATCATTGTTTTCCTAAAAAATTAGACAACTAAAGGATTAGACTTTAATAAAGACTAAGTGAAAATTTACCTTTTTAATCGTTTGTACATGCAAACAAAGAGAATCGGTAATAATGTACATACATATTTTCTTATTTTAGTTGGATTCGTATGTGATAGTAAATTTCATATTCGTATAGTTTATCATATTCATTTTTTGTATTCATTTGTATACTAAAACACTCGTTGTTTCTTTAATTACATTCGTAGTAAGCAATGTTCTTTTGTCTTTTTAGTAAGTAAACAGTATATCGTAATCAGCAATAAACAGTTTACTTGCACAAGGCATAATGATACATTTCAAGTTGTATTTATATAAACAGTAAGAAAGTAATTGTAAGAGAGCATAACAGTCAAGTAACATTCATGGAGTAATGTGCATTCTTCATAATTCATGTTTTCCTATTGCATTCCATTATATTCATTTTCTTTTTTTTTAATTCAAAACTCGTTTTCCATATGTTTTCATTTCATTACATTAAGGGTCACTACAATATATCATTCTTCAGTCTTGGGCCCGTTCCACTTGGATCAAACTCAGTGCGTACAACTCGCTTAAGACCCGTTAAGGCCCAACTGAGTTGACCCGAGAGTTTGATCCAGTGCATACAGCTCACTTAAGACCTATTAAGGTCCAACTTGATTTAAATCAATCCACAGATACCCTTAACGTATGCATCAATGCAATCCTTATTTCTTTCATTTGTGTTGTTATAGGGCCTATTTGGGACAGCTCCAGCGGTTGGAAAATCTATTTTCCAACCGCTGGAGCTGTTTTGTAACCGTTTGACTGCACCAAATTCTGAAAAGCGCGAATCTAAAACCGCGTTTTTAGCCTGCTTTTGGGAAGCGGATATGAGGTCGCGTCTAGCGCCCTAAAAAGCGCGGATTTTTTTTCTCGTTCCCGATCAGCGCGAGCCCGACGCCCCTTCCCTGCGTGCACTCCTCTTCCCCTTCTCCGACGACATCAACGGCGTCCTCCACTTCTCCGGCGACAGCAACGGCCTCTCCAGGTTTCCGGCGACACCTACGACCTCCTCCCGATCTCTAGCGAGCCTGACCACCGCTTCCCTGCGTAGATCTTCTTCCCCTTCTCTGACCACAGCGACGCCATCTCCACCTTTCCGGCGACAGCGACGACCTCCAGTCTTTGGCGACAGCGGCGACTTCCACTTCTCCAGATCTACAGGCCTCCGGCGACACCCGATTCTCGTTCATCTCAGGTCCAATTTTTGCTTTTGTTTGGCTTTTGGATTTTCGAATTAGTACTAGTTAGGAGATGTTTTGGATAATTTGTTTCGATTTTAGGGTATTTGTTAGGGGATGTTTCAGATTATTATGGTTGTGGATTTGTGGTTGTGGATTTCTGCTTTTGTTTTGTTTTGGATTTGTGGTTTGTGTGATTTGGGTTTGTTTTTTATGTGTGTGTGTTGTATGGATAGTGTTGTATGGATGTGTGATTTGTGTGTGTGTGTGTGTGTGTTTTGTGTGATTTGGGTTTGTTTTTTTTATGTCTGTGTTGTATGTTTGTGTTTGTGTGTGTTTTATGTTTGTGTGTGTTTGTGAATTGTATGTGTGTATGTATATGTGTATATGTGTTTGAGTGCATGTGTATATGTGTGTTGTTGTATGTATGTGTATGTATATGTGTATGTATATGTGTATGTATATGTGTATGTGTATATGTGTGTATGTGTGTATATGTGTGTATGTGTATGTGTATGTATATGTCTATGTATATGTGTGTTTGTGTGTATATGTTAGTGTTTTTAACAAGTGAGGGTGAAATTGAGACATATATGTTTGATGCTGGGACTACAGATCAAATGTCCGCAGTGCGAGATAGTATTGCCGAAGAAGTGTACAATGCTCGTAGGTATTAATTTGCTAATATCACATTTCAAATTTGAAAAAAAAATGAAATTCTTATTAATATCAAATGTATTTCTGACGCAGGTGAAGAAAGATTGAAGAAAAGGAAGATGACGAGGAAGCATATTTTTGTTTATTGGGCAATGATCTTGTACTTTTTAATAAACATTTTGAAAAATTGTACTATTTTGGTTAAAAAGTTAGAGAACAATTTATATTTGTTGTGCTATGTTTACATATTTAAGTATTTTTATTTTTTACTTTTGGAAGTTAAAAAAATAGCTCCCAACAGCTGTTTTTCCAAACAGCTCAATTGAAAAAGCTCTGTTCAATCAACAGTTATTCCCATACTCCCCAAACAGTCTGCAGCTTCTCAAAACAGCTTCTAAAAGAGCTATGTTTAAAGAGCACTGTTAAATCAGCAACTTTTCAATCCGCAGCAGCTCTCCCAAACAGACTCATAGTCTTTTATATAAATCTATATGTGGGAACGAAGAGTATTAATTACTTATTTATTCCCTTCATTTAGTAGTGACGATACTATCTATCAGTGATAATGAATTGCAGGCTTATACAATTTCATAACAATTCAGTCACATGCAGGAAATAAACTCGCTATAAAGTTTAATAACAGTGTCTATAATGAAAATACTTGAAAATAAAGTATAAATTTAAAAAATTAATCCTCATCGTGAGTGTCTCTTTTCTTTTGTCTTTCCTCGGGGCATCATCGCATCGATCTTGGGGCATCATTCTTGTGAATATCTCCAAGTAGACACTCTTTAATATTGAGGTTGCACCTTCAATAACTACGATGCTGACGTTATATGTTGATTCAGACTTTATAGAGTTATCTAAGGTCAAGAAACTAAGGTAAATCTGAATATCCCGTCAAACATAAAACTTTTAGGCTCTAAAATATGTTAAAATACAAAATATATAAATCTTTCACTTGGGGAAATACTCGTCTCCACACAAAAATCTCACATTAACCGACCATGGTTGAAAACAAAAACAGCAAAAAGTTTTATGAATTACAATTATAAATATTCAATTTCATCCAAAAAAATGGATTTCTGGTTAAAAAAATCCTTAAGCTCATCATCATTAAGAGCAATTCCAATGGATCGGCAAATTTCAAAAATGACGCAGGAAATGACTCCAATCGTTCGCCAATCTGCGCTCTAAATATGGTGATGCTCTCTCTCCCCCTCTAAATTTAGAGGAGGGAGAGAAAAAATGGAGGCCCGACATTTCTTATTTTATTATTTTTTTAATTATTTAATTCAAATATTTATCAAACTCCTCTAATAAATTATATCTTTTGTAACCACCAATATACTTTGCCAACTATGACATAATTGTTGGACATGTGTGTCACATCCCTTTGTTTGAGAATAACAAATCCCATATTTTATTTGATAATGCTTGTAGTGTGTTTATAGTGTGCAGGAACTATAGGTGCAATACTCCACAGGTAGAAGGGAGCATGAAATCAAACTTTTGAAAGGAGCAGCGCTACCGTCGGCGCTAACGCTACCGTCGGGCGCTAGCCGTCCGACGAAATTGAAGCTGCGTTCGACAAAATTTCGTTCGACGAATTTGGCTCCGTTTGACGAAATGTCCGTTCGACGAACTTGAAGCTCCGACCGACGAAAGTTCGTTCTGCCACGCCACCGACAGTTTTAGCTACCGCCAGCGCTACCGCCTGGCGCTATCTCAAGTTCGTGCACAGAGCCACGCCGCCGACGGTTTCGCAACCGCTCCACACGAACGCTACCGCAGGCGCTAGCTCCAAGTTCTATAAAATGCTGGGCTCTCTCTCGTTTTGGTTAGACCTTCCAGAGACATTACTTGTGCCCAAACTCTCGTGCTGCTACTCTGCCAAAACATCATCTCCCACTCAAAGTCAAAGAAGAAATTCTGGAGAAGGAAGCCATCACGCTGCATCCGAAGAACGATCGCTTCGACCTCGCTTGTGCTTCAGCGATTCTTCATCCTCATCTCCAGAAATCTCAAGAGGGAGTTTGCTTGTTATTTACTTCACTTCTTTATTTGTATCTTGTAGTTAATTCGTCTTGTGTTGGCGACTAGGTCTGGGTAGGACTTAGGGGGAAATTCGCCTTGTGTTGGCGACTAGTTCTAGGTGATTAACTAGATCTAGGGGGGCTCGAAGCCATATCCGGGAAGGATTGGCTAGAGCGGCTTGAGGCCTTATCCGGGGAAGGATTGGCTAAAGCTAACCGGTTTGTGGGGATACAAGTCGGTATAGAAAAGAAAAAGAAACTCACTTTTGTACGCCTCCGATTTCTAGCGATATGGAAATCAAATTTTGTAAACACCCTTTTTTACATAATGCAATCATGATTATATTTGTGTTTATTTGATTTCTCTCAATTGGCGTAAAATTTCATTATTGCAAAATTGTTATTACAAAATTGTCATCATTATTTCCTATTAATCAAAACAACTTAGTAATTATCTTAACATTTATAAAAAGAATTTTATTCCCTTATTCACCCCCCCCCCTCTAAGGGCGTCGTAAGATCCAACAAGTAGTATCAGAGGGCAGGTTATTCCAAACGGTTTAAAAACCAGAAATAATGGCGTCTTATGATCTCGCTTTTTCTGAGGGTCAGAGAATTAGTAGACCACCTCTATTTACTGGGTCAGATTATAATTATTGGAAAAATAGGATGCGTTGTTTTCTAATGACCCTAGATATTGAGGTTTGGAATATGGTAGAAGAAGAATACACTCCTCCTACATTTGTAGTTGGAGAGATAACTTTAGACAAACCCAAAGATAAATGGGATGATCGGGATAAACTCAAATGTAAAAATAACGCAAAAGCCATGAATGCTCTATTTTGTGCGTTAGATAGAAATGAATTTAATAGAATTTCTGCTTGTACTACTGCATATGAAATTTGGAATCATTTGGAAGTTACTCATGAAGGTACCTCGCAGGTTAAAGATTCCAAGCTTTTCCAACTGGAGTCGGAATATGAAAAATTCTGAATGGACGAAAGCAAAGATGTTGATGGTATGTACACGCGCTTCACCAAGATCGTCAATGCCTCAAAAGCTCTTGGAAAGACGTTCTCAAATGGCGACTTGGTCCGTAAGATCCTTCGTTCTCTTCCTCCAAAATTCAACCAGAAGGTGACGGCTATTTCGGAATCGCACAACTTAAGAACGCTCCAAGTTGAGAGCCTCATTGGGAATCTCAAAACCCATGAGGTAGAACTCAAAATCCAATTTGATGAATACAACAAGGAGCCAAAGAAGAAGGCGTTGGCATTAAAATCAAAGAAGGAGTGCCAAGAGGATGAGGATGAAGATGAAGAGAGTCTCTTGGTAAAGAACTTCCGAAAGTTCATGCGAAATCCGGAAAGGCGAAACACTTTCCGGAAATTTATCCAAAAGGATGGAAGATGGAAAGGGTCGTCCTCAAAGAAGGAAAAGGAGAGCGACGATGAAGAAGAAAGACCTCCACCAGAGTGCTTTCATTGTAGGAAGACGGGGCACATAAGGAGCCAATGCCCAAAATTCTTGAAGGAGAAAAAGGAGAAACGGCACAAAGGGAAAGAAAAGAGGAAGGTACTAAAGGCAAAGACGTGGGATGACTCCTCTTCCTCCTCCGAAGAATCAAGCGGGTCTTCATCAAGCGAAGATGAGGAAGCAAACATGTGCCTCATGGGACATGAAAACGACGACGACGACACCAGTGTTCCTAGTGACACTGAGATAATTCCTCCCACTTTTGATGAATTATTTAATGAATTTCTTGAAACGTGCAAAGTTTTTGATAAAAATATGAAAGATAGTATTTTATTAAATCGTGAAAATGAATCTCTTATTAAAGAAAATGAAAAGCTTTCCAAAAAGGTAATTATTTTAGAAAAGAGAAAGGTTTCTTGCCAAGAATGTGATCACTCCACAAAATTGGCAAAAGATATAGAAGAGTCACTTTCTAAAGCCCTCTCTCATGCCAAAACACTTACAAAAGAGAAGGGGGAATTAGAAAGGAAATTGGAAGCCTCTCTTTTGCAAATCAAAAATAATAAAAAAGGTTTTGAAAATAGGTGTCATGCTTGTGAAAGAAAATTCTTCACTTAAAGCACAAGTTCATGATCTCACCATGGCCATTAAAAAATTTGGTATAGGCCAAAAATCACTGAAAATGATTCTAGGGTACCAGTGCCATGGATCTGGAAAGTTTGGGCTCGGATATCGAGGAGAGGGCTACCGCCAGGCGCTAGCCACTAACGCCGGCACTAGCACCTCATACAAGAAACCTGAAATTTCTTTTTCAAAATGCTTTCCTTCTGAAAATCAAAATTTTTCCAGCAAGAAAATATACCAGAAAAGGGCATCAACCCCCTTTATTTCGTGTGCAAACTGTTATAGGTTAGGTCACACATCTAGTTCTTGCAGGAAAATAAAACGAAATACTTTAAAGCAAGTCTGGGTACCTAAGGCTTCCACTTACTCTATGGGTGGTTCCACTTGGGTATCCGGATCTTTACTCTCATCTTCTTTCTAGATGTGCAGGAAGGCTAAGGACAATGAAGACGTGTGGTACTTGGATTCAGGATGCTCCAAGCACATGACGGGCAATAAATCAAAGTTCCTTAGCGTAGAAAGGAAGAAGGGAGGGATTGCGACTTTTGGCGACAACGGAAAAGGAAGAATCATGGGAATTGGTACAGTTGGTAAAGAATCCTTCACTATATCAAATGTTCTTTATGTAAAAGGGTTAAACATAATCTTATTTCAATTAGCCAATTATGTGATAAAGGATTAGATGTTTTATTTGAATCTTCTACTAATCTATGCAAAATATCTAATCCTATTACAAACAATATTTTACTAACTACACCAAGAATACACAATGTTTATATTGTTTCACTTCATGATCTTTCAAAATCATCTTTAAAATGTTTTATTACAAAAAATGATGAACTTGATCTTTGGCATAGAAGGCTAGGACATGCTAGCACAAAGCTTATTGTAAAACTTGCCAAAAGAGATTTAATTAGAGGATTGCCTAGATTAAATGGAAATTTACCTTCACTTTGTTCACCATGTCAAAAAGGTAAAATTACTAGATCCTCTTTCAAAAGTAAAAATATTATTTCTACTACAAGACCTTTGCAATTAATTCATATGGATCTCTTTGGTCCCGTTAGCACCGCAAGTCTTGGTGGTAGATTATATACATATATTTTAATAGATGATTTTTCTAGATATTGTTGGATAATATTTCTATCATCCAAATCCGAAGCGTTTTGTGAATTTTCAAAATTATGTACTCGTATTCAAAATGAAAGTGATTTAAAAATTAAATGCATTCGCTCGGATCATGGAGGAGAATTTGAAAATGAAAAATTTACTTCTTATTGTGATATGTTAGGCATAAAACATGAGTTCTCCGCACCACGCACACCACAACAAAATGGTGTTGTGGAAAGAAAGAATAGGACACTTCAAGAGCTAGCACACACTATGTTATGTGAATATAAATTACCTAAGTCCTTTTGGGCCGAAGCCGTAAACACATCATGTTATGTTATAAATAGAATCATGCTTCGCCCATCTTTAAATCTCACACCATATGAACTCTATTTTCAAAAGAAGCCTAATGTGTCTTACTTCAAAGTTTTTGGTTGTAAATGCTATATCTTAAATACAAAAGATAGCTTGGGAAAGTTTGATGAAAAATGTGATGAAGGAACATTTCTTGGATACTCTTCAACTAGTAAAGCTTATAGAATTTTTAATAAAAGAACTAGAAAAGTTGAAGAATCAATTAATGTGAAATTTGATGAGCTTGTTCCTTGTATAGAAAGACTTTCCGCAGGTAAAGAGGATGATCTATTACCTCCTTTGGAGCATGGTGATGAAGAACCTTCCAAAGAAGAAGAAGAGGAGGCCAAGAAAGATGAATATGTACCTCCAAGCGTCTTAAAATTCACAGAGGATCATCCACGGGAACTTATAATTGGTGAACCATCCATCGGGGTAAGAACTCGCTCTTCTCTTCATGAATCTTATTCAAATATTTGCTTTGTTTCCGAAATTGAACCAAAAAATGTTACAACCGCTTTAAATGATGAATTTTGGTTTTTGGCTATGAATGAAGAGTTAGAACAATTTGAGCGACATAATGTTTGGAAATCAGTAGAAATACCATCTAATCACCCGATTGTAGGTGTAAAATGGATTTTTAAAAATAAATTAGATAGTGAGTCTAGAATATCTAGAAATAAAGCACGCTTAGTAGCACAAGGATATTCTCAAATCGAGGGGATAGATTTTGATGAATCTTTTGCACCCGTTGCTAGATTGGAGTCTATAAGAATTTTTCTAGCATTTGCAAGCTTTACAAGAATAAAACTATTTCAAATGGATGTGAAAAGTGATTTTCTAAACGGGTTTGTAAAAGAAAAAGTTTATGTTGAACAACCCCCCGGTTTTATTAATGAAAAATTTCCAAATCATGTTTATAAACTAGAAAAAGCGCTTTATGGTTTAAAACAAGCGCCCCGTGCATGGTATGAAAGACTTACATCATTTTTATTAAAGCACGGTTATATTATGGGAAGTGCGGATAATACTCTCTTCATTAAGCACAATAATGATGATATAATTATTTTACAAATATATGTTGATGATATTATTTTTGGATCTACTAATGAAGAGATGTGTAAAGAAGTTATTTTAGTGATGAAAAATGAGTTTGAAATGAGTCTAGGAGAACTTTCTTATTTCCTTGGTTTTCAAATATCACAAAGAATTGATGGTATCTTTGTATGTCAAACTAAATATGTCCATGATATGCTTAAACGTTTTGGATTTGAAAACCTTAAACATGCTTCTACACCAATGAGTGCATCACTAAAATTAGAAAAAGATGAATCATGAGTTTCTATAGATCAAACTTTATATAGAGGTATGATAGGATCTCTACTTTATCTTAGTGCAACTAGACCCGATATTATGTTTGCCATATGCTTATGTGCTAGATTTCAAGCCAATCCAAAAGAATCTCATTTAAAAGCGGTAAAACGAATTTTTAGATATCTCATTGGGTCATCTAGATTAGGATTGTGGTACCCGCATAATGATTCATTTACATTGCATGGCTATTCTGATTCAGATTATGCTGGTTGTTCACTTGATAGAAAAAGCACTAGTGGTACTTGTCATTTTCTAGGACCTTCATTAGTTGCATGGTCTAGTAGGAAACAAAATTCGGTTGCACTCTCCACCACGAAGGCCGAATACATTGCATTAGGGAGTTGTTGTGCACAAGCTCTATGAATGAGCCAAACTTTAGAGGACTTTGGTTTTCATCTAAAACTTATTGAATTAAAATGTGACAACAAGAGTGTCATTGATCTTACAAATAATCCGGTACACCACTCTAGATCCAAACATATAGATGTGCGTCATCATTTCATAAGGGATCACATTAAAAAGGAAAATGTAAGGATAAATTTCATCGGCACGGACTCTCAACTTGCTGATATATTCACTAAACCTCTTCCCGATGCAAGGTTTCAAATGTTAAGGTTGGAATTAGGAGTCTTAGACATCTTAGGATGAAAAACATATAAAACGCTAATGTTTTATGCAATTTGAGCAATCAAGACATCTCTGATAATTACAAAACTTCTACATAAGACTACTCTTAAGACCCCTAACCAATATCAAAAATCAAAAATTTAAAATTCTTGAAAAATCGTGTACTGTTTCCAGCGCTAGCGATAGCGCCGGCGCTAGCGTGTGTGTGTGATTTTTCTGTTTTTTAAAATTTCTAAAAATCAACAAAAATATGTTAGTTTATTTGTGCAAATTCATTTTTGTGTTTCTGTCTATTTTATTTTTGCTTTATTTGAATTATGAAAAATCAACTATAAAAGTTGAAAATTCAAAAATACAAAAATATGTTTTATGGTTTTCTGTTTTATTCATATTATGAAAAATCAACTACAAAAATTCAAAATTCAAAAATACAAAAATATGTTTTTTGATATTTGTGTTTTATTCATATTATGAAAAATCAACTACAAAAATTCAAAATTTAAAAATGACAAAAATATATTTTTGTGATTTTCTATTTTTTTTAATTGATTTACAAATGATAAAACAAAAAAAACTATACGATCTTTATTGCCAATATCAAGCATGTATGAATTCTATTATTTAGAATTATTTACAATGTTAAAACATATTCTTTCAAATTACTATGAACATTGTTTTGCTTATCATGCTTTGATATATCTATTTAAAGTGCATCAATTATATTGAAAAATGTGTAGAACCAAGCTTAGCATGCCTCTAAGTATGAGTAAATATTTTATGATTGATAATGATACATTTCACTCACTTATTTTGGTAATCAACATGTGTGTCTAAATCTAAAAATGCTTGCTTGTGTATTGTATTTGTACAATGAATTAAAACTTGCATAAGTTTATTGCCTACACTACATTTGAATTGCACTTATGAAATTTAGAAAAGTGGTTAAGTTTAAAAATTGGGTTTGCAAAACAAGTGTATTCGGAGAATGTTGTCTCACAAATGTGCACAAAAAATTATATATATGTAGACAAATATAACTCCACCAAGCACTACTTGAACCTCCTGATAAGTCTTCATAAGCATTATGAGGTTGAGCACCTTGGAAAGAATAGTAAAGTGTCTTTTGCAAACCTTAGTTATTACACCACTTTGTTAAAAAATTTATGTGCATTAAAAGTGTGTGAAAGTAATTTACTTGTGTTTTATTGTGCACTTTACTTTACATATGTCTTGTATTTTGATGATTTAAATCCATTGTTAACATTGCTCAAAATACACTTATGTGCGCATCATTAGCTTTCATAACACTTCTTCTCATGAGTATTGGATTCTAATGATTTATCTATACTACTCTTTATATAAAAAATGCACTAGATAACATAGCATGATCTCTACAATGTTTTGGTATTTCTTGAATCTAAAATTAAGTAACATTGTAGTATAATCTCTATTTGATATGTTCATGCTTGGTATCTTTATAAAAAACTTTGAGATTTCAAAAGGTTTAAACATCTTTCAATTTTGAACTAAAACTCATATTTTTACTTATGTTTTTCATGCTCACAAAAAGATGTTTATTATAATCTTCCGCTTGATTACAACTCTTATCTTTATATTTGAAATCTCTTATATATGTTATGCTTAAACTCTTTATCACTATTTATATTTCGAAAAGCTCGATCATGATGCCTCCTTACTACCCTCACCCCACCTTCTTTTTGATAATACCAAAAGGGGGAGATTAATTGAAGAAATCTATATATGAGAAATATAGATAAATAAGGGGAGACTAATTCATGAAATCTATCATTTAGGGGGAGTAACACATAAATTGCATTTATGTAGGGAGAGCATTAAGTTAGGGGGAGTATGCACATTATCATGCTTATCATATACTATAGTTGCACTATCATCTTGCTTATCATTTACTATAAACACTATTGTTGATTTCTTGTTAAGTGGATTTGTTATTATCAAAAGGGGGAGATTGTTGGACATGTGTGTCACATCCCTTTGTTTGAGAATAACAAATCTCATATTGTATTTGATATTGCTTGTAGTGTGTTTATAGTGTGCAGGAACTATAGGTGCAATACTCCACAAGTAGAAGGGAGCATGGAATCAAACTTTTGAAAGGAGCAGCGCTACCGCCGGCGCTAACGCTATCGCCGGGCGCTAGCCGTCCGACGAAATTGAAGTTGCGTTCGACAAAATTTCGTTCGACGAATTTGGCTCCGTTCGACGAACTTGAAGCTCCGACCGACGAAAGTTCATTCTGCCACGCCACCGACAGTTTTCGCTACCGCCAGCGCTAGCGCTACCGCCAGCGCTAGCGCTACCGCCTGGCGCTATCTCAAGTTCGTGCACAGAGCCACGCCGCCGACGGTTTCGCAACCGCTCCACACGAACGCTACCGCAGGCGCTAGCCACTACCGCAGGCGCTAGCCACTACCGCAGGCTCTCTCTCGTTTTGGTTAGACCTTCCAGAGACATTACTTGTGCCCAAACTCTCGTGCTGCTACTCAGCCAAAACATCATCTCCCACTCAAAGTCAAAGAAGAAATTCTGGAGAAGGAAGCCATCACGCTGCATCCGAAGAACGATCGCTTCGACCTCTGTACAACCCCCATATCCATCGAGTGAGGCCCAGCGTGGAAGGTCGTCGATGTACAACCCAGATATTCGCCGAAGCACTCCCAAGGATCCGGGCGGAGAGGGGGGAGGGGGGTCTCGCTCCTCCCTCTCTCGCCCAGCAGGTAGGGGCGGAGAGGGGGGAGGGGGGTCTCGCCCCTCCCTCTCTCGCCCAGCAGGTAGGGGCGGAGAGGGGGAAGGGGGGTCTCGCCCCTCCCTCTCTCGCCCAGAAGGTAGGGGCGGAGAGGGGGGAGGGGGGTCTCGCCCCTCCCTCTCTCGCCCAGCAGGTAGGGGCGGAGAGGGGGGAGGGGGGTCTCGCCCCTCCCTCTCTCGCCCAGCAGGTAGGGGCGAAGAGGGGGGAGGGGGGTCTCGTCCCTCCCTCTCTCGCCCAGCAGGTAGGGGCGGAGAGGGGGGAGGGGGTCCCGCCCCTCCCTCTCTCGCCCAGGGGAGGCCCCCCTCATCCAGTTTACTGTTCGCAGTCCAGTTTGGCTATCCGCAGTCCAGTGGTCTGCATTTAGCATTTTAGAACAGCGGGGTTCGGCTATCCGCAGCCCAATTCAGGGGTATTTTGGTAATCTGGCAGACCAATTTTTGGCTGTTCGCAGCCCAACTTCGAGAATCCTATAAATAGGACCAAGGGGCACCATTGAAAAGGATCTCATCCAAGGCTAACTCTCTCCTCTCTCTCTCTCTCTCCCCAACAAGTCTCTCAATAGGGAGTGAGGAGAGGCTCCAGTGGTGCCCAAGCTTAGTAGTGGCTTGGGAGGGGAAGTTCCAAGGGGACTTCCGGGTATGTGGCGGGACCTCCCCACTAAGCCCTTGGTCCGTTTCCAAGTCCAAGTGTTCTTGTCTAGAGAGTTGGCTCGAGGGAAGTAGGTGTGAGACCACCCCTTTTTTGGGACCCCGAACTCCACGGAGACCGAGTTGTCGGTTTCAACATTTTTGGTGCGGTGAGCGTGGAGAGTGGTCAGCACAGAAGTTCTTGAACCAAATCTCATGGCAGGAGACCTCGGAGGAGGAGACGATGAGGGGTCTCACATCCCAAGTGAGGTGGTAGGAAGGGGAGAGTTCATGACGGCCATCAAGGGAATCATGGAGCTGCTCCAAGGCATCACCAGGGGAGGTGACTGCTCGGCTCCCTCCCCCCAGACACAGCCTTCTGGGTCGCAAGGAGTGCTCGCCCAGGGGGGTCAGGAGAGGTTGCCCCAGGGGGTCGGCCAGGCAAGGAACCAGTGACTGAGAGTGGCGAGCGGGACCTCGCCGGGCGAGTGCTTTTTCCTAGCCCGGTGAGTGGGGTCTCGCTCGGAGCAGGAGTCGCGCAAGTGGAGCTCGCGAAGCCGGCGAGTGGGGGGGTCACCCTTTAGCGAGCTGATCATCTCGGCTCCCATCCCGGAAGGCTTCAAGGAGCCCAACATGACTTTCTATACCGGGAAGGATGATCCCGTCCAGCACCTGCAGTGGTTCGAGGATACCGTCTCCATCAGGCCCATGACGGACGCGTTCAAGTGTCGTCTCTTCGCCACCACTCTGAAGGACAAAGCTAGGGACTGGTTCCACTAGCCCCCGGTTGGCTCCATTTACAGCTTCGAGGACTTGGGCCGAAGCTTCCAGCTATGCTTCTCCACATCCAAGAAGAGGAAGAAGAATGCTGAGTCCATTTTCCTGGTCAAGCAGAGGCACGAGGAGACGTTGGCCCAGTACATGGACAGATTCCAGGAGGAGATCCTGAACATCCAGGAGGTGGCAGGGTATGCCCTCCAGATGGCTTTCACCGTAGGGCTACGAGAGAGTCTTTTCAAAATGCGCCTAACTAGGAAGCCTCCCTTGTCCTTTGAGGACCTGATGGAAAAAGCTGCAAAGGAGGTAGCCACCGAGGCGGCAAACCCGGGGCTGGCAAAGAAGTTGGCAAAGTTGGTAGAGGCCGAGCCAAGAGAGCAAGGTGGCCTCAGGCAGCAGGAAGGAAGGAGGAGGGAAGAGCAGAGGGGTCAAGGGTACCAGGGACCCCAGGGGAGTCAGGAGCAAGGGAGGGGTCTCGCCCAAGGAGGGGGAAACTTCTACGGAGGCCAAGGGAGGCCCAACCCTCCTCTTTGGAGACAGGCCCCTAGGCAGCTCCTACCCCCACCAGCTCAAGCTATGGCGATTCGAAGAGGAGGAGGAGTTGAATCAAGAGACATCCCAGCCCGTAGGAGAAGGGGGGAAAGGGCGGTGCCATACTGCGACTACCACCAAGCAGAGGGGCATGCAACAACTACCTGCCCAGAGTTCTTGGAGGTGAGAGAGGCGATAGGTCAGACACAACAGCAGCCGCCGGTGCGGATTGAAGAAGTTCCACCTGGAGCAGTAGTGGATGATGACATCTGCGAGGACCGAACTGACGTAGGAGCCAAAGGACGGGTCGTGGTAATCCACGGGGGGGTAGGGATCGAGGCCACTCGTAAGGCAAGCCTCCACTCCGTATTTCGACGCAGCGTCGCTTCAACGTCACAGGACCCACCTCCCAAGGAGAAAATCACTTTCTCAAGCAAGGACATGCCAGATCACGAGGATCCATTCTGTGATGCGCTAGTCATTCAGACAGCCATCGAAGGTTACACTGTCTCTCGGATCCTCGTTGACAACGGGAGCTCTGTCAACGTCATTTTCAAGAAGGCATTTGATGAGTTGAAGGTGGAGGCAAGGAGGGTGCTGGCCTCAGATGGGCCCTTGTTTGGATTCTCTGGAGAAAGGAAAGAGGTAGAGGGTGGAGTTGGACTCCAAGTGACGATGGGGGGAGGTTTAAGGAACTGTCGGTTCGTCATAGTTGACGCTCCTAGCAGTTATAATGCCATCTTCGGAAGACCCCTCATCAGCGCCTTCCGATGCGTACCATCATCCTTCCACCAGTGCCTCAAGTTCAACACTGGAGGAATCCAAGTCAGGATCCGCGGAGACCCCAGGATGGCGAGGCACTGCTACGTCACAGCCGTCAACAACATCTCTTGGCAAGCGGGGGCGGAGGAGATGGAGAAGATCATGGAGAGCATGAGCCAGATGGGAGTGGCAGGAGAAGCAAAGGAATGATCATCTCACGCAAGCAGCCTGAGAGGCGAGTGCCATGGGGGGGGTATGTTGTGTTTATTTTTTTGTTTTTTGTTGTTTTCCTTTGTAGCAAGTTCTACCCCTCGCTGGTTGGGCCAGGAGGTTTTGACAAGGGAAATCCCCCCATTAGATGGATGAAGTTATTTTGCTTATATGATCAGTAAGTTGCCATCGAGATGTCCTCCTCACTCCAGGCTCTCACTAGCTGGGTGGGTCGAATGATCCTCGGATGAGTAAGTTCAACGCCGAGATGTCCTCCTCACTCCAGGCTCTCACTAGCTGGGTGGGTCGAATGATCCTCGGAAGGAAGAGCTTGCCGCCGAGATGTCCTCCTCACTCCAGGCTCTCACTAGCTGGGTGGGTCGAATGATCCTCGGATGGGTAAGTTCAACGCCGAGATGTCCTCCTCACTCCAGGCTCTCACTAGCTGGGTGGGTCGAATGATCCTCGGAAGGAAGAGCTTGCCATCGAGATGTCCTCCTCACTCCAGGCTCTCACTAGCTAGGTGGGTCGAATGATCCTCGGATGGGTAAGTTCAACGCCGAGATGTCCTCCTCACTCCAGGCTCTCACTAGCTGGGTGGGTCGAATGAATCTCGGAAGGAAGAGCTTGCCATCGAGATGTCCTCCTCACTCCAGGCTCTCACTAGCTGGGTGGGTCGAATGATCCTCGGATGGGTAAGTTTAACACCGAGATGTCCTCCTCACTCCAGGCTCTCACTAGCTGGGTGGGTCGAATGATCCTCGGAAGGAAGAGCTTGCCGCCGAGATGTCCTCCTCACTCTAGGCTCTCACTAGCTGGGTGGGTCGAATGATCCTCGGATGGGTAAGTTCAACGCCGAGATGTCCTCCTCACTCCAGGATCTCACTAGCTGGGTGGGTCGAATGATCCTCGGATGTGTAAGTTCAACGCCGAGATATTCTCCTCACTTCAGGCTCTCACTAGCTGGGTGGGTCGAATGATCCTCGGATGGGTAAGTTCAACGCTGAAATGTCCTCCTCACTCCAGGCTCTCACTAGCTGGATGGGTCAAACGTGCCTCGGGGGGCGAGGTTCTGCCCCCCTCGATGGATATTTGGGCTTGGACTTTTCTTTCCGAGGTTGTGCCAACCTCGCAAAGAGCGGGGATTGTGTACAACCCCCATATCCATCGAGTGAGGCCCAGCGTGGAGGGTCACCGATGTACAACCCAGATATTCGTCGAAGCACTCCCAAGGATCCGGGCGGAGAGGGGGGAGGGGGGTCTCGCCCCTCCCTCTCTCGCCCAGCAGGTAGGGGCGGAGAGGGGAGAGGGGGGAGGGGGGTCTCGCCCCTCCCTCTCTCGCCCAGCAGGTAGGGGCGGAGAGGGGGAAGGGGGGTCTCGCCCCTCCCTCTCTCGCCCAGCAGGTAGGGGCGGAGAGGGGGGAGGGGGGTCTCGCCCCTCCCTCTCTCGCCCAGCAGGTAGGGGCGGAGAGGGGGGAGGGGGGTCTCGCCCCTCCCTCTCTCGCCCAGCAGGTAGGGGCGGAGAGGGGGGAGGGGGTCTCGCCCCTCCCTCTCTCGCCCAGCAGGTAGGGGCAGAGAGGGGGGAGGGGGTCCCGCCCCTCCCTCTCTCGCCCAGAGGAGGCCCCCCCTCGTCCAGTTTACTGTTCGCAGTCCAGTTTGGCTATCCGCAGTCCAGTGGTCTGCATTTAGCATTTTAGAACAGCGGGGTTCGGCTATCCGCAACCCAATTCAGGGGTATTTTGGTAATCTGGCAGACCAGTTTTTGGCTGTTCGCAGCCCAACTTCGAGAATCCTATAAATAGGACCAAGGGGGCACCATTGAAAAGGATCTCATCCAAGGCTAGCTCTCTCCTCTCTCTCTCTCTCCCCAACAAGTCTCTCAATAGGGAGTGAGGAGAGGCTCCAGTGGTGCCCAAGCTTAGTAGTGGCTTGGGAGGGGAAGTTCCAAGGGGACTTCCGGGTATGTGGCGGGACCTCCCCACTAAGCCCTTGGTCCGTTTCCAAGTCCAAGTGTTCTTGTCCAGAGAGTTGGCTCGAGGGAAGTAGGTGTGAGACCACCCCTTTTTTGGGACCCCGAACTCCACAGAGACCGAGTTGTCGGTTTCAACAACCTCGCTTGTGCTTCAACGATCCTTCATCCTCATCTCCAGAAATCTCAAGAGGGAGTTTGCTTGTTATTTACTTCACTTCTTTATTTGTATCTTGTAGTTAATTCGCCTTGTGTTGGCGACTAGGTCTGTGTAGGACTTAGGGGGAAATTCGCCTTGTGTTGGCGACTAGTTTTAGGTGATTAGATCTAGGGGGCTCAAGGCCATATCCGGGAAGGATTGGCTAGAGCGGCTTGAGGCCTTATCCGGGGAAGGATAGGCTAAAGCCAACCAGTTTGTGGGTATACAAGTCGGTATAGAAAAGGAAAAGAAATTCACTTTTGTAAACCTCCGATTTCTAGCGATATTGAAATCAAATTTTGTAAACACCCTTTTTTACATAATGCAATCATGATTATATTTGTGTTTATTTGATTTCTCTCAATTGGCGTAAAATTTCATTATTGCAAAATTGTTATTACAAAATTGTCGTCATTATTTCCTATTAATCAAAACAACTTAGTAATTATCTTAAAATTTATAAAAAAAAATTTATTCCCTTATTCACCCCCCCCCCCCTAAGGGCGTCGTAAGATCCAACAATAATATATCAATAAAATTGTCTTTTCGAGACCGACAGAATGAGACTAATATTGAATACTTTCTAATTATTATTTATCATACAAAAAAGAAGAGAAGACGTTTTACTGATTAAACTTGCACAAACATCAAAATACATTCAAATTGAAATGCATACCATTTTCAAAATTACATTGCTTCATTGCCATGTCGCGCCCACAAATGTTCAATCTGTGCATCTCAAAGTGCAAAATGTGCATCCTTGTCTTTGATCTTTTTATGCCGATTTAGGAACTGACGAAATCTTTCAGCTTCACTTATGCTCATCTCTTCAACATTCTGAGCGGGTGGTGGAGTGGAAGTTTCCACATATTCATTTTCATTTCGCTCGTCTTCAACAATTATATTGTGCATTATAATACAAGCAGTCATGATATCATGTGACACATGTTTATCCCAAAAACGGGCTAACCCCTTAATAATCGCAAATCTTGTCTGAAGAACTCCAAATGCCCGCTCTACATCTTTTCGGCATGCTTCTTGCATCATTGCGAAGTGTTTTTTTTTTATCTTGGGACAGAGAAATAGTTAGAACTAATGTTGACCATTTCAGATATGTTCCGTCGGCTAAATAATAACCAACGTCATAATTTTTTTCCGAGTTTGTATAATGAGTAGGAGGTGTAATACCTTGTGCTAAGTTAGTAAATAAATGAGATGATTGCAAGACATTGATATCATTATTCGAACCTGGTAAGCCAAAATATGTGTGTCATATCCACAAGTCATACAATGTTACCGCCTCGAGAATAATTGTTGGCCCACCATGACGACCTGAATATTGGTCTGCCCGTGCAGTTGGGCAGTTCTTCCATTACCAATGCATGCAATCTAGACTCCCCAACATCCCTGGAAATTCTCGTTCTTCTCCTTTCTGTAATAATCTTGCAACATCATTGGCATTGGCACTACAACAAATTAGACATACCGCGGCGTTTTTTAATACCTTTGGCGGCGTTTTTAAAATGCCGCGGTAGATACGGCGGCGCTTCTTAAAGCGCCGCTAAATCACCGCCGTTGGAAGCGCCGCGGAAAACTCCGCGGCGCTTATTTTTAAAAACGCCGCGAAACATTTGGCGGCGTTTTTTTATATCTTGCAACATCATTGGCATTGGGATATCTCAAATATTCATCTTTATATACTTGCACAATTGCCCTACAAAATCTCTTCAAACATTGAATAACGGTTGGCTCACCAATTCGAATATACTCATCACAACTATCAGCTGTTGTTCCATACGTCAACATACGAAATGCTGCTGTAATTTTTTGTAAACTTGACAGTCCAAGCTTACCAACACCATCCTTCTTTTGAATGAAGAAATTATCGTGCGCGCTCCTGCACTGCATCGACAATACGAAAGAATAGATTCTTTCACATGCGAAATCGTCTTCGAAAATATGTTTCCCCATATGTGGGATGCTCAGAGAAGTAATCATTCCAAAGTCTAGTGTTACCTTCAATCCTCCCCCGGTTGATTACTACGTGACCAGGTATTGAACCTCTGCGTCTCAGTCGTGCATCTTCTTGAAGTTGAGCTGCAATTTTGGCCTTGTTGGAGGTATAAATATGAGATAAAATTTCATCTTCTTTCTCCCAGTCATCTAGCTCTTCTTCCCACTGAAGAATTGCTTGATCGAATAATTCATCATCTGAAGATGGTGGAAATGGAAAACGGGATGAACTAGCTCCATAGTTCATTTTGTGTACGAGAGTAGTATATGTGGCTAGCCGGAAGTGATGTTTATATAGATTGTTTTGAAAGAACTATCTCAGCATTGGATTCTTTCTCCACTCACACATCACTTTCTCTCCATCAATAATCCTGTCATGCATCAATTCTGGTGCTTTGTTTTTATCTTAATATTGGATTCTTTCTCCACTCACACATCACTTTCTCTCCATCAATCCTGTCGTGTATCAATTCTGGTGCTTTATTTTTATCTCAGCATTGGATTCTTTCTCCACTCACACATCACTTTCTCTCCATCAATCATGTCATGCATCAATTCTGGTGCTTTGTTTTTATCTCAACATTGGATTCTTTCTCCACTCACACATCATTTTCTCTCCATCAATAATCTTGTCATGTATCAATTTCGGTGCTTTGTTTTTATCTCAGCATTTGATTCTTTCTCCACTCACACATCACTTTCTCTCCATCAATCATGTCATGCATCAATTTCGGTGCTTTGTTTTTATCTCAGCATTGGATTCTTTCTCCACTCACACATCACTTTCTCTCCATCAATCATGTCATGCATCAATTCTGGTGCTTTGTTTTTATCTCAATATTGGATTCTTTCTCCACTCACACACCATTTTCTCTCCATCAATAATCCTGTCATGTATCAATTCCGGTGCTTTGTTTTTATCTCAGCATTGGATTCTTTCTCCACTCACACATCAATTTCTCTCCATCAATCATGTCATGCATCAATTTCGGTGCTTTGTTTTTATCTCAGCATTGGATTCTTTCTCCACTCACACATCAATTTCTCTCCATCAATCATATCATGCATCAATTCTGGTGCTTTGTTTTTATCCCAACATTGGATTCTTTCTCCACTCACACATGATTATATAAATACACATCACTCTTTCTCAAAAATTAAGTATTCTCTCTTTCCTTTAATTTTCATCATGTCTTCCAGCCTTGGAGTAGCTTTCTCCTCTAAAGAAGACCAAGCACTATGCTATACTTGGCTTGAAGTCTAAGAAGACCCAGTTATGGGGAGCAATCAAAAAGAGCACAAGATGTGGGAAAGAATTTCTATCATATTTCACAACACAAGACCTAATACTTGCTTAGGACAAAGAACCACAAAATCTCTCTCATGTCGCTGGTCATTATTAGCAAGTAAGGCTAGCAAATTTCGAGGATGTATTCGACAGATTGAGCAACGAAACCCCAGCGGTGCGTCTGAACTCGATATTGTAAGTATTTATTTATATTTTATATATTATATTCATTATTTAATATGATATTATAATAATTATTTTTTTTGTAGCTCACTCAAGCCAAAGTGTTATATGGAGATGATCCGAAAGAAAAGAAAGGGTTCTCGTTTGACCATGTTTGGTCTATCTTGAAAAATACAGAAAAATGGATAGATACGTTCGGGTCTATAAAAGGTATGAACTCTATGAATATTGGCATGTCACAAACTTTAGATTCTAACTCTCCCAATCAACGGAAAAATATAGACTTAAATACAGACAGCAATGAAATGAATCTTGCTAGTATTGGTGATGAAGAATCCCCGATCTCAAATTCCATTAATCGACCTGATGGAAGAAAGAAAGAAAAAAGAGAGGAGGAGAAAGGTGAGTGGTAAGAGTTGTGATATTGAGGCCAAGACTGCTGAAAATGAAGAAATCATAGATATTTTAAAGAGGGGCAAGAAGAACGAGCAAATGATAGGTCTTCTATGAAACAACTCATGAAGTTAAAACTCAAAAATGCTAAGAGACTACTAGATCTTCAGAGTGCTAAACAAGATCATGATATCATGATGATAGAATTGGAAAACATCAAAGGAACTCCAGAGCGACAGTATTTCCGTAAAAAAAACAAGCTATTTTGTATAGAAACATTAAAAAATCATTATTTCAAGGATCTTCATCACTCGAAGGAACTGAATATGGAGGAGGTATGCATGAAGGTAGTGGTTACGAAGGAAGCCAATATAGAGGAGACCAATACAGAGGACCTCAGTTTCATGGAGGCCAGCATGGAGGAAGCCAATATGGAGGAAGCCAATATGGGGGAGACCAATACAGAGGACCTCAGTTTCATGGAGGCCAGCATGGAGGAAGCCAATATGGAGTACCCGGGTTTGGAGGAAGCTAGTACGGCGGAAGCCAATATGAAGGAGACCAATATGGAGGACCTCAGTTCGGAGGAGACCATCACGGAGGAAGCCAATATAGAGGAAGCGACTATCGAGTACCCGGGAATGGAGACGAACAACTCGGGGGAACTGTGCACGGAAGTCGTAACGAACCAAGTGATGACCTACCAGAATTTTAGTATTAGTTTCAATGTAATATTTTTATTTTGAATTATGTAATTTTTATTGTATTTTAGTTTTTGTTTTTAAATTTCAATGCACATTTCTTTTTGTTGTATGTTAGTGAACCCACTAAGTTTTGTTGTATGTTAGCGAACCCACTAAGTTTTGTTGTATTTTAGCATTTCTTTTTGTGGTTATTTTGGTCATTTGTATTATGTGGTTATTAATTCCAAATGAAAGTTGTATTTTGTCGTTATTTTTATTTTTGTTGTAATAAAATTTGAAATAAAAAGAACTTAAAAATATTTAATCAAATAAAATAAATTAATGATAAAAATAATAATTTACTATTATATATATATAATATACATATAAAAACAATTTAATATATATTTAGATAAACATAAAAGTATATATATAATAATCATGTTCTCTAAATATAGAGAACGTGATTGGAGTTGCTCTACCATGTTCTCTATATTTAGAGAACATAGTACAAGAGGGATCTCTATATTTAGAGATCCCTCATTGGAGTTGCTCTAATGCCACATATGGCATCACTAATATAACCATGAACTCTCAATTTACCATCAATTAAATTCTCCCATCGAGATAAAAGGGTATGTAGAAATCTGACTTCATATAAGAGAGGGAAGAAAAGAGAAATAAAAGTCATATTCGCCAATATCTCTAATTCCCTCATATTTATGCATCGAAATTCAGCAAAATATTCCTTAGTATAGTTGGCCTACAGCAACTTCCCCCAAATAATATAAATAATTCCCTCATATTTAAGTACGGGGCTCCGCCCGATATTTGTTGTGGGCGGCGATATTTATCTCTTATAATTTCGACATTAACTAAATAATTTTCTGATAAAAGCCATAGTAAGTTTAAACCACTCTAATCCAACAAATCTCCATTCATAAAATGAAAGAAGAGGAAAGTGAATAAGAGAGAGGGAGAGAAGCTTAATAATAAGAGAGAATTTTAGGTACACGTGCGTACAAGTGAATCTTAGGGGATCTTTTTTTCTTGTCAAATTACAGTTGTATTTTCAGTTACAGTTGTGATTTAGTTCAAAATTTTCACTTTTTTATAAGTGTATATTCATCCTAAAATATATATATGACTACTTAAAATGACCGTAAAAATACATGGATCAATATTTCGTGGTTTTTTAAAAAAAAATTCAAATAAAACGTATATTTGAATTTCCCCTACGATCCTTTAGATACGCGCGCGTAACTAAATTTTTTTCTTCTAATAAAATCGGCGTAACCCAATTTACATAATCCAAAGCCCACCAACACATATTTATTTACATATTTATTTTCAACAAAGCCCAAAAATATTTATTTACATATTTATCTAGGAAGAGGAAACGGGAGGGGAGAGGAAGAAAGAGAGCTTATAGTGAGGTAGAAGGACTTAGGGCACAAATTCGACACTTTAGAACCAGCCCAGCAACACATGGCTCAACCTAGAGCTTTGTTGACGTCGATCCCAGCAACTAGAGGAAAATCCCCTTCAGTATCGTGAGAGAAAGAGAGGGAGATAGGCGAGGAAGAGGGAGGGAGACGAGCGGCTTTTGTGAACCCTAGGCGATAGCTGCGAGACGTCTGGGAGAGGCGTGTCGGATTTAGGAGATAAAGAGTGCTCGGAAATGTTTATCCTTCCTTGGACCGATCCAAAATGCATCGCCCAACATTAAGCCTAATTCAATTAGGCTCTAATTGAACCCAATCAGTTTATTACTTCCTCAAATCTCCTAATCCAGTCGATTTTTTACTATTGGAACACCAATTTCAGTTATTAGCACACCAATGCTCAATTTCTCAAAGTAAATTTGCATGTAAATTTAAACTTTAAATCCGTCTTCGACAAACTAAAAATCACGCGACCAAATATTTATTGCAATTGTATCGACACTAATTTGATCTTTTGTCTTCGTAGGGGATAATTATTAATATAAATTATTATATAGCACTGACTTGATCTATAAATTATTATATAGCACTGATCATTTGATAATTATTAATATAAATTGTATCAGTTATTAGCAAACAACCAAACTAACCAATCCTGAAGGAGTTTTGTCCGTACAACAAGCGGGTCCTTCCCATCAACCGTTATTCTTAGGCTTCGCTTGGGGGGACTTATTTGTTAATGTGTATTAGTATGTCCTGTCGTGTCAAGACCGACTCGGAATAGCCTAACGGGTTCGTGTCACACTAGGACCTGGTCCTATGCTGGAAGTACTATTTATACTCCATTCCAAACTGATGGAGTATGATAGAATACTTTGAGCACTCCCAAACCCTACATTATTTTCACCGGCCAAGCGGTTACGACCGCATGAACCGTACCTTAATTAAGGTCCGGTTCATGCGATCGCAACCGCTTCACTGGTGAAAATAAGTCCCCCCAAACAGAGTCTAAATCTCACAACCGCAACTAGCTAGCCAAGTGATTCAAACTACAAGGTTGTCTTTTGGCTCTGTTTGGAACAGCTTATGTTGATGAGAAAATTGTTGATCGAATAAAGCTTTTAGAATAAAGTTGTTTGAAAAGAGTTGATGAGAAATTGTAGACTGTTTGGAGAGTCTGCTCTTAAATGCTGATTGAATAATGCTTTTTTCATTTAAACTGTTTGGTAGAATAGCTGTTTGAAAGCTGATTTTTTAAACAAAAATATTGAAATAAAATGTTGGTGAAAATGCACGTCCGGGCATAAACGCACGCCAGGGCATAATGTGCGTCCGGGCGAAAAACGGTCACCAGGAGAAAAAAGCTATTCATTCAAACAACCAAAAAACCGTTTTTAATGTTCGAATAGAATTTTCTGAATAGAAAAAGCTACCCCAAACAACAGAAAGTGCAGGAATATAGCATAATTGGTCCGACTTCTTTTGTCATAACCCAATAAAAAGGTGTGTACTAAAACCAAAGGCATATATGAAATGATATCCTCTTTTATCTTTTAGTTTGGTCTCTTAGAATAAATAGAATAGGAGAATTAATGCTTGGTTAATGCAAGAAGCTAGGCTCCTCCTCCTCTTGGTTAATGCTTGGTTTTGTTGGAATTAGATCAAGAAGGCTCCTCCTTCTCCTCTTGAAGTGCCTGCGACCTCGCCGCGATCTCATAGTGGCTCACGACCGTTCCAATCTTCTTCCCTAGCTAGAATTTACCCTCAAATCAGTGGCCAAACAATCTATGGAAAATGGAGAGAAAGGGGGGGGGGGGGGGGGGGACTAGTGTTCAGTAGATAGAACAAAACATTACTCTACAAGACAGACACTCCCCACTCCTACAACGGCACGAGCAAGGCCAGTAGAGAGGGTATAATTAATGAGGATCGTGCGTGAACGTTTTTTCAGCTCAAAAAAATATTTTTTGTTGCGGAACGCTTAGGGCTCTTGGTAGACCGGTTCACTTGAACCGCCTCAGCTCGTGAGCGAGCTAAGCGCGCAAACAGTCAATTAGAGGTTCGTTGAGTACGCAGAGACTTTTTAACGTGGAAAACCCGGAAAGGGTAAAAAACCACGCGGCCGGAGCTGTGCCGACCAAACTTCACTATTTTCTGGGGGGTTACAATTGGGAAACTTGGATTCGAGCGCGACAGGCCGCTGCTCGTTGCAATACTTGGAGAGAGAGAGAGCTCTGAGGGTGACATGCCACCTCTCGAAAAACTAAGTCCTTTTTACTTCTGAGACTACTAGTCGCCTTTCGGAAGCGGGAAGGCCAGTCGCCTTTCCCTTCTGAGATTGCTGGTCGCCTTTCGGAAGCGGGAAGGCCAGTCGCCTTCCCTTCTGAGATTGCTGGTCGCCTTTCTGGAAGTGAGAAGGTCAGTCGCCTTTCTCTTCTGAGAACGCTGGTCGCCTTTCTGGAAGTGAGAAGGTCAGTCGTCTTTCTCTTCTGAGAACGCTGGTCGCCTTTCTGGAAGTGAGAAGGCCAGTCGCCTTTCTCTTCTGAAAACGCTGGTCGCCTTTCTGGAAGTGAGAAGGTCAGTCGCCTTTCTCTTCTGAGAACGCTGGTCGCCTTTCTGGAAGTGAGAAGGACAGTCGCCTTTCTCTTCTGAGAACGCTGGTCGCCTTTCTGGAAGTGAGAAGGCCAGTCGTCTTTCTCTTCTGAGAACGCTGGTCGCCTTTCTGGAAGTGAGAAGGTCAGTCGCCTTTCTCTTCTGAGAACGCTGGTCGCCTTTCTGGAAGTGAGAAGGCCAGTCGCCTTTCTCTTCTGAGAACGCTGGTCGCCTTTCTGGAAGTGAGAAGGTCAGTCGCCTTTCTCTTCTGAGAACGCTGGTCGCCTTTCTGGAAGTGAGAAGGTCAGTCGTCTTTCTCTTCTGAGAATGCTGGTCGCCTTTCTGGAAGTGAGAAGGGCAGTCGCCTTTCTCTTCTGAGAACGCTGGTCGCCTTTCTGGAAGTGAGAAGGCCAGTCGCCTTTCTCTTCTGAGAACGTTGGTCGCCTTTCTGGAAGTGAGAAGGCCAGTCGCCTTTCTCTTCTGAGAACGCTGGTCGCCTTTCTGGAAGATGAAGATCTTCAAGTCCCGAAGGAGATATTCAAATCCCGAAGGAGATCTTCAAGTGCCGAAGGAGAATTCCGCAAAAGTCTGCAAGGAGCTCTCCTCGGTCCAGAAGTCAAGGTCCCCCCAAATGAAGCCTTGAGGCTCCTTTTATAGCTTTGGCCGGGGGCGGCCCGGTAATTTTGTCGTTGGCAGTTTCCATAAATGCTCGATGGACGAATCGTATTCTCCGGTTCGGGGCACACCGATCGCCATTTTTCGTAAATGACCACCTTGCCCTTCGGGCAGCTTGGGCGGCTCGGGCAGTTCGGGCAGTTCTGTTGGAGGCGAAAAAGGCGACTAACTGTTCCTGAAAAGTGAGAAGCCTGAAACCCAAAATGTGAGAAGCCGGAAAGACAAAAAGTGAGAAGCCGGAAAGACAAAAAGTGAGACGCCTGAAAGACAAAAAGTGAGACGCCTGAAAGACAAAAAGTGAGACGCCTGAAAGACAAAAAGTGAGACGCCTGCAAGACAAAAAGTGAGACGCCTGAAAGACAAAAAGTGAGAATGCTTCCTGACTGCGCTCAGAAGCATTATGAGCGCGCGCTAGCGCTAAAGTGGTCCGAGCGCGCAACGAACATGGAAGCGCCTTGAACGCGCTTGGAGGCGTTCTGAGCGCGCGTAAGCGCGGAGGCGTTCTGAATGCGCTTGGAGATGTTCGGAACACGCTTGGAGGCGTTCTGAGCGCGCGACGAACATGGAGGTGCTTTGAACGCGCTTGGAGGCGTTCTGAGCGCGCGTAAGCGCGGAGGCATTCTGAGCGATCGGTGGAGCGGGGAGTTGTCCCCCAAATAGAAATTGGGATCCGACGCACCTGACGGGGGCGCGACTGCGGCAGTGCCCCTTCCGAGCCCCCCTGCAGAAAAAGGCGAGGGGAGGGGGTCGGACCGTATCCTACGGGCGGTGCGGCTGAGCCGCACCCCGGGGGGGTGCGGCTTGGCCGCACCCCTAGAGGGGTGCGGCTGGGCCGCACCCCACAAGGGGTGCGGCTGGGCCGCACCCCACAAGGGGTGCGGCTAGGTCGCACCCCCAAGGGGGGTGCGGCTGGGCCGCACCCCACAAGGGGTGCGGCTTGGCCGCACCCCTTGAGGGGTGCGGCTTGGCCGCACCCCTTGAGGGGTGCGGCTGGGCCGCACCCCCTTGATGGGTGCGGCTTGGCCGCACCCCCAAGGGGGGTGCGGCTTGGCCGCACCCCTTGAGGGGTGCGGCTGGGCCGTACCCCTTGAGGGGTACGACTCCGCGCGAGCCGCACCCCGAGGGGGGTGCGGCGGGGCCGCTCCCCCGTGACGGGGGTCGCTGCCCGCGCGCTACCGTGCGTGCGGTAGCGCACGTGCTTGCGGTTTGCTCTCCGCGCGCTCTGTTTCTGGTGGTTGGCGGCGGAGATGGCGGGCTCGGTTTCTTCGATTCGAGCGATCGCGTGTTGACCGCTGACCCCCACCTCTCTTTAGTGGAGCTTCCTTTAGACGCACCCCAGGGCCTTTACGGGTGGTATAACATAAGCCCCCCAAACCTTCGGAGTCCGAATTTCGGTGCGAGGAGTTCGGAGGTTTTTAATTTTTCTGTGGCGGCTTTGATCGTTGCTCTCTTTGCGGTGCCTTGGGTAGGAGTTGCTGTCGGAGGATGAGTGTGTGGTTGCTTTTGGTTCCTTGTTCTGTTTAGGCATTTTTCGCTCTGCGTTGCGTTGTGATAGCGCTCTCGTGGTCCCGCTGCCCTGGTCATTGTCGAAGCGTCGGTTGAGGGAAGACGCTTCCAGATGGCCAGCGAAGAATGTTCGTTTTTTGAGTTTGTTGCTGGCTAGGTGAGGAGCGATATGTCCGTTTTGCCGGGGAAGAGGGATCACGACTTGTCTCGCATCAAGCAGTTGGATGTCGACATCTCTTCTTCCCGGTCTGAAGTCGAGAAGCTGCGGGTGGAGTATGGTGGTGACAAGGCGCTTGCTCAAGATGCGCTTCGTCGGCTGTCGGAAGCTCAGGGGAGATGTTCCGCCTGGAGGGGGAGCTGGGCTTTCTGAGGAGCGAGGTGGGCCGGTTGTCGTCGGTCGAGCGCAGCCTTGAGGAGGCCAAGGCGGCCGGAGTGGCCGAGTTCCGAGATTCTCTTACTATTGTTTGCTTGTGTGTTGCTCTGAGTTGGTTTGTTTGTATTTTGCTTTTCCGCTTTCCGCACTATTGTCTGCTTTGTGCGCAGCGTTGAGCTGACGCGGGTGTACCCTCTTATTGTGTTCATCGTATTTACTTATTTGTGCGATCCTGTTAATCTGGTTGTTAGCACCTGCACAGTTACAGATGAGCTTGCGCGGACCTGAGCCCGCGGCTTTTATATTAGTCAAAAAATTAGTTTGCACGAGTCTGGCCCGCGGCTTTTACATAATAAAATAGGTGCACGAGTCTGGCCCGCGGCTTTCACATAATAAAATAGGTGCACGAGTCTGGCCCGCGGCTTTCACATAATAAAATAGGTGCACGAGTCTGGCCCGCGGCTTTTACATAATAAAAAATTAGTTTGCACAAGTCTGTGCTCGCGGCTTTTTTGCACGGTTCTGAGCCCGCGGCTTTTATATAATAAAAAATTAGTTTGCACAAGTCTGTGCTTGCGGATTTTTTGCACGGTTCTGAGCCCGCGGCTTTTTGCACGAGTCTGTGCTCGCGGCTTTTTTGCACGAGCCTTTGCTCGCGACTTTTTTGCACGGTTCTGAGCCCGCGGCTTTTTGCACGAGTCTGTGCTCGCGGCTTTTTTGCACGAGCCTTTGCTCGCGACTTTTTTGCACGGTTCTGAGCCCGCGGCTTTTTGCACGAGTCTGTGCTCGCGGTTTTTTTGCACGAGCCTTTGCTCGCGACTTTTTTGCACGGTTCTGAGCTCGCGGCTTTGGTGCACGAGCCTTTGCTCACGACTTTTTTGCACGGTTCTGTGCCCGCGACTTTTTGCACGAGTCTGCGCTCGCGACTTCGGTGCACGAGTCTGCGCTCGCGGCTTTGGTGTACAAGTCTGTGCTCGCGGCTTTTCTCCCTCTTCTTGAATCCTTGGCGAGCGTGTCTCGTGCCATTCAACGAACAGTTAGGGCAACTCGGTGAAGTTGTGTATCGCTCCGTCTGGCAGGGCTTGATACCAGCGGAGGGCGTCTCCGCACAGTGTCTTGGCGAAGGTCTTGCAGCTGATCTGGTCGGGAAGTCCGAATGTCCGCATCGTTACCAAGAAGTGATTAACGTGCCCGTAGGGGTCTTCTACTCCGTGGAACTCCTTATAGTGCAGGAACTTTAGCCATGACGGAATTGGGTATGCCAAAATTGTCTTTGACAGGGGAGATCGCCTTTGTTGATATTTGTCATTGTCCGGATCCTGTCCTCCCGCGGGAGGGGTCGGTTTGCCAGTCGATTCAGGCCAAAGGGGCCGGATGGGTGCAGCGATGAGCGCTCCTTTTGCCGGGTTCTCTGGAATTGAAGAACTGCACGCGTCGGATAGTTCAGGGGAGGTGTCCATTCTTGCTGGCTCCATGAACTCCGGCGAAGCGGGTGCCGCGCTCGAAAATCATTTGCTTGGAATTTGGGAATCCTTTCCCACAGACGGCGCCAAACTGTTGCGGAACGCTTAGGGCTCTTGGTAGACCGGTTCACTTGAACCGCCTCAGCTCGTGAGCGAGCTAAGCGCGCAAACAGTCAATTAGAGGTTCGTTGAGTACGCAGAGACTTTTTAACGTGGAAAACCCGGAAAGGGTAAAAAACCACGCGGCCGGAGCTGTGCCGACCAAACTTCACTATTTTCTGGGGGGTTACAATTGGGAAACTTGGATTCGAGCGCGACAGGCCGCTGCTCGTTGCAATACTTGGAGAGAGAGAGAGCTCTGAGGGTGACATGCCACCTCTCGAAAAACTAAGTCCTTTTTACTTCTGAGACTACTAGTCGCCTTTCGGAAGCGGGAAGGCCAGTCGCCCTTCCCTTCTGAGATTGCTGGTCGCCTTTCGGAAGCAGGAAGGCCAGTCGCCTTCCCTTCTGAGATTGCTGGTCGCCTTTCTGGAAGTGAGAAGGTCAGTCGCCTTTCTCTTCTGAGAACGCTGGTCGCCTTTCTGGAAGTGAGAAGGCCAGTCGTCTTTCTCTTCTGAGAACGCTGGTCGCCTTTCTGGAAGTGAGAAGGCCAGTCGCCTTTCTCTTCTGAAAACGCTGGTCGCCTTTCTGGAAGTGAGAAGGTCAGTCGCCTTTCTCTTCTGAGAACGCTGGTCTCCTTTCTGGAAGTGAGAAGGCCAGTCGCCTTTCTCTTCTGAGAACGCTGGTCGCCTTTCTGGAAGTGAGAAGGTCAGTCGCCTTTCTCTTCTGAGAACGCTGGTCGCCTTTCTGGAAGTGAGAAGGCCAGTCGCCTTTCTCTTCTGAGAACGCTGGTCGCCTTTCTGGAAGTGAGAAGGCCAGTCGCCTTTCTCTTCTGAAAACGCTGGTCGCCTTTCTGGAAGTGAGAAGGCCAGTCGCCTTTCTCTTCTGAGAACGCTGGTCGCCTTTCTGGAAGTGAGAAGGCCAGTCGCCTTTCTCTTCTGAGAACGCTGGTCGCCTTTCTGGAAGTGAGAAGGCCAGTCGCCTTTCTCTTCTGAGAACGCTGGTCGCCTTTCTGGAAGTGAGAAGGCCAGTCGCCTTTCTCTTCTGAGAACGCTGGTCGCCTTTCTGGAAGATGAAGATCTTCAAGTCCCGAAGGAGATATTCAAATCCCGAAGGAGATCTTCAAGTGCCGAAGGAGAATTCCGCAAAAGTCTGCAAGGAGCTCTCCTCGGTCCAGAAGTCAAGGTCCCCCCAAATGAAGCCTTGGGGCTCCTTTTATAGCTTTGGCCGGGGGCGGCCCGGTAATTTTGTCGTTGGCAGTTTCCATAAATGCTCGATGGACGAATCGTATTCTCCGGTTCGGGGCACACGGATCGTCATTTTTCGTAAATGACTACCTTGCCCTTCGGGCAGCTTGGGCGGCTCGGGCAGTTCTGTTGGAGGCGAAAAAGGCGACTAACTGTTCCTGAAAAGTGAGAAGCCTAAAACCCAAAATGTGAGAAGCCGGAAAGACAAAAAGTGAGAAGCCGGAAAGACAAAAAGTGAGACGCCTGAAAGACAAAAAGTGAGACGCCTGAAAGACAAAAAGTGAGACGCCTGAAAGACAAAACGTGAGACGCCTGCAAGACAAAAAGTGAGACGCCTGAAAGACAAAAAGTGAGAATGCTTCCTGACTGCGCTCAGAAGCATTATGAGCGCGCGCTAGCGCTAAAGTGGTCCGAGCGCGCAACGAACATGGAAGCGCCTTGAACGCGCTTGGAGGCGTTCTGAGCGCGCGTAAGCGCGGAGGCGTTCTGAATGCGCTTGGAGATGTTCGGAACACGCTTGGAGGCGTTCTGAGCGCGCGTAAGCGCGGAGGCATTCTGAGCGCGCTCAGAAGCGTTCTGAGCGCGCAACGAACATGGAAGCGCTTTGAACGCGCTTGGAGGCGTTCTAAGCGCGCGTAAGCGCGGAGGCGTTCTGAGCGATCGGTGGAGCGGGGAGTTGTCCCCCAAATAGAAATTGGGATCCGACGCACCTGACGGGGGCGCGACTGCGGCAGGGCCCCTTCCGAGCCCCCCTGCAGAAAAAGGCGAGGGGAGGGGGTCGGACCGTATCCTACGGGCGGTGCGGCTGAGCCGCACCCCGGGGGGGTGCGGCTTGGCCGCACCCCTAGAGGGGTGCGGCTGGGCCGCACCCCACAAGGGGTGCGGCTAGGTCGCACCCCCAAGGGGGGTGCGGCGTGGCCGCACCCCCTTGAGGGGTGCGGCGTGGCCGCACCCCCTTGAGGGGTGCGGCGTGGCCGCACCCCCTTGAGGGGTGCGGCTGGGCCGCACCCCACAAGGGGTGCGGCTTGGCCGCACCCCTGGAGGGGTGCGGCTTGGCCGCACCCCTGGAGGGGTGCGGCTGGGCCGCACCCCCTTGATGGGTGCGGCTGGGCCGCACCCCCTTGATGGGTGCGGCTGGGCCGCACCCCCTTGATGGGTGCGGCTTGGCCGCACCCCTTGAGGGGTGCGGCTGGGCCGTACCCCTTGAGGGGTACGACTCCGCGCGAGCCGCACCCCGAGGGGGGTGCGGCGGGGCCGCTCCCCCGCGACGGGGGTCGCTGCCCGCGCGCTACCGTGCGTGCGGTAGCGCACGTGCTTGCGGTTTGCTCTCCGCACGCTCTGTTTCTGGTGGTTGGCGGCGGAGATGACGGGCTCGGTTTCTTCGATTCGAGCGATCGCGTGTTGACCGCTGACCCCCACCTCTCTTTAGTGGAGCTTTCTTTAGACGCACCCCAGGGCCTTTACGGGTGGTATAACATTTTTAAATTGCAATCAAAAATTTACAATTCAAACTTTTTTTTTCGACTGTTTTTATCAGAAAATTACAGTTCATATAATAGTTGTAAATTTAACTGTCGAGTCATTTTAATTTCAAAATATATACATATGATCGTAAAAATATCATTATTTATATTCTGTAATTTATTTATTTGTAAAATATCACTTTAACAAAATAAATCCAATTTTTAGCTTAAAAAGGCTGCAACGCACAATGCTCTCATGCGTTGTCTGTATGGAAAATTCTCCGAGTAGAGAAGCCCTGCAAATCCACGAAAAATATAGATCGCATCAATCAAAACATTTGGAAATGGGGGAAATAGAATACCTCGGCTTCGTGGAAGGTCTCGGCGGAAGACGAAAGAATCCCAAAAAGACTGGAACGAGTGGAGCAGGGGCGGATCCAGAGGGGGGCCCGAGGGACACGTGCACCCCCATTATTTTTCAAAATGGTTAGTGGATTTGGATTCCTCTCGTCGAGACAATGAATTTTGACTACTTATATGTCAAAAACGGTGGCCAGATGAGGAAGAAACGGCTCCGATAAGATGGAAGCGTTCTCACGTCACGTAACTAGTTTGTTTGGGACAAATATTGGCTATTCGCGGACCAAAGTTGGCTATTTGCAGACCAAAGTTGGCTATTCGCAGACCAAGTTCAGCTATGTGCACCCCCAAAATTAATTTTCAACATGTGACTCATGACTCTCCTACTCACCCTGCTAGCATTTGTGTTTTAAAATTTTTTGTGCACCCCCATTTATAATTTTCTGGATCCGCCACTGGAGTGGAGAATAATACGGCGTCGCCGGACGTGGAGACAGCCTGCTTACAAGATATATCCTCATCAATGGCAAACTCTAACAAGCGCTTCATGTCGTCGGCGATTCCACCTGACATCACCACCTCGCCAGCGCATTCTCGGAGCCGTCGCCGCCCGTCGTCATGTGCATGAGATGCGCGCACTCCTTTTTCTATGTTCACCCGAGCGGCGAGAAGATTACAATCCAAGCTAAGTCTAATTACAATCTAGCGATGCGGAGAAGAGCGTACGAAGAAGATTGATTTTTTTTTTAAAGATGAAAATAAACGTTGTATAAAACATAATGTCACATTTTACATCAGCACCGTTCAATCATGCGGTCATATTCACTAGAACCCGCCGTGGTTAGACGTGGCCAAATTAAAGCCTTCCTGTTATTCCTCCTGCACTCCTTGGCTCCGTTTGGCACGATGGTGACGGTCGTGAATACGGTGGTAAATTCGTCATTCGTGAATGGGCACCTAAGAAACTTCATTCACTTTTATGTTCAAAAGTGGATGAAGTTTCTTAGGTGAGCGTTCATAAATGACGATTTTACCACCGCGTTCATGACCGCCAACACTTTACCAAACGGAGCCATTGTTAACTAATGTTAAGCTGAGAGAGAAGAGCGTACGAAGAAAAGTGTTTTTTATTTAAAGATGAAAATAAACATTGTATAAAGCATTAGGTGATTGTTATCCGCAAAGCAGTTTAGGCTATTCGCACTCTGTTTGTATGATTATATACGCACCTTTTGGAAATATACTTTGTACATGCATTTTTAGGAAAAATGTTCAACACGAAAGTTGTAGAACATCTTTTCTAAAAATGCACTCACAAGACGTATTACCGCCCCGATTGAAACATGAGTGTAACTATATCGAATTTTTGGAAATACGTCTTGTACATGCATTTTTAGGAAAATTGTCCAACACAAGTTGTAGATCTCGTAACTATATCGAATTTTTGGAAATACGTCTTGTACATGCATTTTTAGGAAAATTGTCCAACACAAGTTGTAGATCTCGACGAGATCTAAAACTTTCGTGTTGAACACGTTTCCTAAAAATGCATGTACAAAGTGCATTTTTAAAAAGGCATGTATATAACTCATACAAATAGAGTGTGGATAGCCAAAACTGCTTTGCGGATAACAATCACCAAACATTATGGCACGCTTTACTGCATGCAACCAAATCAACACCGTAGTGATTCAATCATGCGGTCATAATCACTAGAACCAGCCGAGGTTTGACCCGACCCAATTAAAGCATTCTTCTTATTCCTCCTAGTTAACCAATGTTAAGCTGGGAGAGAAGGGAAAAATTGTCGGTGCCTGTAACGCCCCTTAGATCACAGTGTGCAATTTTGATCACGCCGTATATTTTCGCTAGCATGAATTTTCGCACATGATTTATCTAAATACGGTCACTTTTCAATATGATCGTATATTTTCGCAAACCATCTACACCGTTGAAATCACAGATCATACATGTACCTAAATATCTCTGGGAGAGAAGAGCGCACGAAGAAGATGATATTTTTTAAAAGATGTAAATAAACATTGTATAAAACATAATGTCACGTTTTACATGAGCATGAAGCCAAGGCTCCGTTCGGCGCGGAGTTTTTGCTCCGGTGAGTTTAATTAGAGAAAAACTCCACCGTCATAGAATGCATGTTTGGCATGACAGCGGTTATGACCGCCACCAAGAAAAGATTATTACTTTTGAACATAAAAGTGGATCAAATTTCTTAGGTGAGGTCGGACGTTCACAAGCGACGATTCACAACCATCGTGTTCACGACCGCCACCGCCTTGCCAAACGGAGCCATTGTCCGGTGGCGGATTTACAACGGTACGCGGATTGACGCTCTTTCCCAATGTTGGATTCAGGATAGACGCCTCTCGGCTTGGCCCACGTTTTTTAACTTTAACACGCCGGCGGGCCTATCGGTCTCGGACCTGATTGGGGAGGATGGCAGCTGGCATACTCCCACGTTACGGAATGTTTTTGGTGAGGATTTGGTTCAGCTAATTCTGCAAATTCCTATTGACTTGGCTTTGACTCACGACACTCCTGAACTCAAATTTCAATTTACCGGGCAAACCATCTCTGCAATGGCCTATGGCGCTCAGTTTTCGAACCGCGAGATGGATTTCAAGTGGCTGTCCCGGCTCAAGCTCCGGCCGAGAGAGAAAATGTTCTGGTGGCGGATGGCGTGGGATGCAGTTCCAACACGTCAATGGCTGACCCGTCATGGTCTCTCCGAGATTAACGAATGCCCGTGGGGTTGCTCTATGGTGGAGGACCGTAACCACATGCTCGGGAAATGTTCTCAGGTCACTACGGTGGCATCCGTTCTAGGGCGGTGGGGGGTCCAGCTCACCTCGTTTGCTTCTTGGGATGAGTTTATTCGGGCTGTGCGCTTATGCCGGGGTGCGGCCCTCCCTCCCATTCGTGTGCTCTGTTACGTGGTGTATCAAAATTGGCGTGCGCGGAACGCCAAGACGCATAATGGTGTGGTGGCAACGCCACTCGGCCGTGCGCTTGCGGTCTTGGAGGGGCTCCCTCCTTCTCTCTCCTTCCCGCCGCCGGGGAACTGGGACACCAACCAGTCCTTGCGACTGTTCTCCCCTTTCCTTTGGTGTCCCCCCCCCCCCCCCCCCCCCCCGGGGTGGTTGAAGATTAATGTTGATGGGGCCCTCTCTGATGACTCCTCTGCGGGGCTCGGGTTGGTGATCCGGGATGCTCACGGTCATCTTGTTTTGGCGGCCGGTTCCCCTTTTACTCACTGGGATCCGGGAAGGGTTGAATTGGAGGCTATCCTTGCGATCAAGCGTGCGGCGCAACCTGCCTGGTTCGGAAGCCGTGGGGTGATCATCGAAAGTGACTGTCGCAATGTGGTGGAATTTTGCTCACGATGCTTACGGAAAGAGGCATGGTCGGATGCGCGGATCACCGATGCGGACCTCTCCTTTATGGATGCATTTAGCAAAGTCATCTTCAGCATGGTGCCTCGTGATGCCAACCGGGCTGCGGACTATTGTGCTAACCTTGCAAAAACTTGTAGCTCTTTTGTTTGGGAAAATTTTGAGTGTGTTAGTTCGGAACTCCGTGAACTAATCACGGCCGATCTGGTTGGGTGTACCTCGGTGTAGGTGGGGCCTCGGCCTTTCCTTTCTTGTTTATTTTTTTCGTAATGCCAATGCAAATCTCAAAAAAAAAAAAAAAAAAAACGGAGCCCAAATCAGCACCGGTCAATCGTGCGGTCATATTCACTATAACCCACCGCGGTTCGACCTGGCCCAATTAAAGCCTTCATGTTATTCCTCCCGTGCCCGAACCAACTCGAACCGGAGAAAACTACAAAGGTGGACCCACCACCGGGTCCCACCATTACAACAACCTTCTTCCTCGTCCTTCCTAATTACCAGTCTCCCCTGTTTTCGCCGCTCTCATGGATTTTGTGGGAGTTTCGACCCCTCTCCTCTTCCAATCCAAGCTCCTCTGTTTATCTCTCCTCTATCTCCTCACAACCGTCCCCCTCTCTCTCTACGTCTCCTCCTCCCACCGCCGATGCCTCTTTTCGTCATCGCCGCTCCTCCCCTTCCGCCTCTTCTCCTACCCCTCCTCCTACGGCGAGCATAAACACGCTCTCCCCGCCTCCCGCTCCTCCTGCTCCTCCCCTGTTTTCTTCTCCGGTAATCCCTCTTCTTGATCTCCCGATCTATCCTTTCAGCAATTCAAGATTTCCGACCTTTCTTTCCGAATTGTGTTTCTGTTCCAGACTACCAGGTGGCGTTCGAGGAGATCCACAATACATGCAGGAACGGGTCTCTGAGCTCCGGGAATTCTCCATCCCCTGTTTTGAGCTATGTTGCAGGAAAAGGTGAGACTTTTGCTGGCAATTTCTCTGCGGAGAAGAGAAAATCCTTCTTCGATCGCGGCGACGATCGGGTGCCTGTCCCGTGCGGTTTCCTTCGTGATTTCTTCGTGGAAGAATCAGGTTTGTGCCGATCTGATTGAATTAAATTTCAGAATTTTTTTATTCTCGGTTGCGGGAAGATTTGAGATTTCATAGTTTTTTCATTGCCATTAATATGCTTTTTTTATTAAATATTAAATAGCAGAATTTATTATCTACAATTATTATAATCTATTTAAACAACAAATATCTCTTAATAGCATGATATTACAGATAGATAGAAATATAAATTAGAATTATTTAGACAGTTGTTGACACTCTATTTATAAAGTAAATAAAAATTAAGTTTGGGCAATTGTTATTAGCACACCAGTTTTGACTATTCGCACACCAATTTCTACGAATTATTACGCGTCTTTTGAAAATACTTCTTGTACATGCATTTTTAGGAAAAGCGTTCAACACAAAAATTGTAGATCTCATCGAGATCTACAACTTTCGTGCTGAACGCTTTTTCTAAAAATGCATGTACAAGGGGTATTTTCAAAAAATCATCAAAAATTCGTTATAGTTACGATCAGGGCGGCAATACGCCTTGTGCGTGCATTTTTAGGAAAAGTTACGATCATGGCGGCTATTCGTAATTTTTTGCTAACAGCAAACCACTTTTTAAGAAGATTTTCTCCGCAAGCATAATTGTTAACTGCAAACAGAGTTTTAGAAGAAAAAAAAAAACTCAAGCGAAATAAATCAAGTCTCTAAGCTTTCATGGTATGAAAAAACGAACTATTTAGAAGAATTTGAGAGAACATAAAAATAGTTGCCATTGTTTGTTCTTTTCGCTGCTAATAGTATTTTACATGGTTTAATATTTTTTATCGTACATCTGTTTGGGTAGTTTTTTCGATCCTGTCCACATCCTGACCTTTTCGCATATGCATGTGCTTTCAAATGAACTTTGTCAATAGTTGTGCACACCATAAATTATGTCAAATCTTCATGCACGTAAATTTTCCACCTTTTGTACGTTAAGAGAATAAATAATTGCATCGCTTGTAGGTCGATCTACGAAGGCCCTTCTTCTTTGCCTAACTTTTTTCTCGATACTGACCACCTTTACAACAACCCAACATAACATAAGGTTTGAGCTGCCAAACAACTTTATCAGAAGCTTTCGTCGTTACAACATCGCCGAGACTTCTGCCAACACCTCGAGCGCAATCTATCAACTACTTAACTCTTCCTTTGAATGAAAAATTGTATCAATCTCAAAATAAATGCTCACATCAACTTAAAAAATTTTATTTGAATCTTTGGGTTGAACAAATAATTAACAATATGATGAACTACCCAACAACATATTTATTTGCCCCAATTTTTTCGCTCTAAGAACCAAAAAAATTAACTCAAAGGTGAAAAAATTGCTTTGATTTGGAACCTGTGTGGAAAGTTCGCGACCTTGTTATATTCATCTATGAAACTGCTTGTGAGAAGAAGCAGGGCTGGAATTAAAACTTTACATGCCTATTTTTTGGTCTACGTGCACACGGCGGTGGTTTTGGCGGAGCGAGGAGGCGGGAACGCAAGCACGCGGCGGACTTTCGACGGTAATAGTGGAGGTAAAACTTATAGCATCGGCAAGGGAGGCGACTATCTTTCGCGTCGGGAACGCAAGAAACTCGATGATGATGTTGTAGCGCGAGCGAGGGTGACAGAAATTGTAGTATTAGCAAGGGAGGCGGCAGTCTTTCGTGGGGGGAATGCAAACTACGCGAGCACGAACCGACAACGGAAGCAAGGGCGGCAGAAACATGATTACGATGGGGTAGGAGCGAGGATGCGGCGGAAATGAGACGAGGAAGAGTGCGGATAAGAAAAATGGAATGCCCTAAAAACAAGTTATTTGGGTGCTAATAGTCAATTTCATAGTGTCTATAATTATTTCAATTAAATTTTTGGAAATTTATGGTATTTTTTTTGGTGTGCACGGGGGTTTCTGAGCGGTGGGAAGAACACATTTTTATTGTAGATAAAAGATTTTGCATATATTAGAGCACATTTTTTAAAATTAAAGAAAAAACACATAAATTAAAAAAATTATTAATTTTATTGTTGAAGCCAGGAAACTCCCGACTCCAAGATTCAGACCAATGCAGCCGGAGGTTACTGATCCTGCGATCAAACTCCACGGTTCGGATAGCTAAAATGGGAGAGAGAAAATGACTATAAGCACACCCCAAGTGCTCCAGCAAGGAAGTCCAACCACATACCTGGAAGTTTGGGAGAAACTTTCCCTCCGCAACTGAAAGCTAGGCGAGCTACTAGACGGGCATGGACTTGTCGAGTATTCAGCTTGGGGGGACCTCGACCACTTCCCAAAAGTGTCATTTCTAGTACCAATGTAGGTCTATTTATAGAGAAATCAGGGGGGGGGGTATCCAGAAGAGTATAATGCCTATGCTCGCGAGTTACAAGGGTTACTCGCCCATACTCGCGAGGTACTCGCTCAAGCTCGTCTCTGCTCGCCCCATGCTTGCCTCTGCTCGCCCCATGCTCGCCCATGTCCGCCCCATGCTCGCCCATGCCTGCCCCATGCTCGCCCCATGCTCGCCCCTGCTCGCGCAGCGAGGTCTGCGAATAGACGCCTTCTTAAGCATTTCTGATATCGACGAATCACAGATTATACATTTATAATATAGAGAATTAAAATCGAAAAGTTGAATGATTAATCAATTTTTCATTTTAATATAGTATACATATATAATCAACAGCTAATCTGCTTTTATTAGTAGTCATGATTGGGGCTGCAGGGAGATCTCCCGTGTTTTTTTTTTCTTTTTTGGCTATTCGCAGCTAAAAGAAAGGATGTTTTGGCTATTTGCAGCCCAGATCGTCATGATCCGACGACTGAAATTATCCTGAAGGTCCTCAAGTATTACACCGTGCAATCGCAACGGCTCCCGATACATCTTTGTATATATAGTATAGATATATATATATATATTTATATAAACATTAAATAAAAAAGCCAAACCTTGAATCCGCCCGAAAATATTTATATTTGATTAATATAATTAAACACATCCAAATTGTCTAATTATTCTACATTATGTTTATGCATTTAAATAAAAATTAAAATTTATTTGTAAATGAGAGGAGACTATGCTAACACTTGTCTTTCGTTCGACCATGAAGATTGAGATTAAAGATATGAAATTATTTTGATAGTCATAATTGAGGATGATGACCAATAACTGATTTTTTTTTATAATTGTTGTGGAACGTTTAGGGCTCTTGGTAGACCGGTTCACTTGAACCGCCTCAGCTCGTGAGCAAGCTAAGCGTGCAAACAGTCAATTAGAGGTTCGTTGAGTACGCAGAGACTTTTTAACGTGGAAAACCCGGGAAAGGGTAAAAAACCACGCGGCCGGAGCTGTGCCGACCAAACTTCACTATCTTCTGGAGGAGTTACAACTTGGAAGCTAGAACTCGAGCGCGACAGGCCGCTGCTCGTCACAATACTTGGAGAAAGAGAGCTTCGAGGGTGACAGGCCACCTCTCGAAAAAACTAAGTCCTTTTCCCTTCTGAGAATGCTTGTCGCCTTTCTGGAAGTGAGAAGGCTAGTCGCCTTTTCCTTCTGAGAAATGCTGGTCGCCTTTCTGGAAGCGGGAAGGTCAGTCGTCTTTTCCTTCTGAGAATGCTTGTCGCCTTTCTGGAAGTGAGAAGGCTAGTCGCCTTTTCCTTCTGAGAAATGCTGGTCGCCTTTTTGGAAGATGAAGATCTTCAAGTCCCGAAGGAGATCTTCAAGTCCCGAAGGAGATCTTCAAGTGCCGAAGGAGAATTCCGCAAAAGTCTGCAAGGAGCTCTCCCGAGTCCAGAAGTCAAGGTCCTTCCGAATGAAGCCATGGGGCTCTTTTTATAGTTTTTGCCGGGGGCGGCCCGGTAATTTCGCCGTTGGCAGTTTCCATAAATGCTCGGTGGACGAATCATATTCTCCGGTTCGGGGCCCTCGGATCACTATTTTTCGTAAATGACCACCTTGCCCCTCGGGCAGCTTGGGCAGTTTGGGCAGTTCGGGCAGTTCCGTTGGAGGTGAAAAAGGTGACCAACTGTTCCTGAAAAGTGAGAAGCCTGAAACCCAAAATGTGAGAAGCCGGAAAGACAAAAAGTGAGAAGCCGGAAAGACAAAAAGTGAGAAGCCGGAAAGACAAAAAGTGAGAAGGCTTCCTGATCGCGCTCAGAAACGTTCTGAGCGCGCGCTAGCGCTGAAGTATTTCAAGTGCGCGACAAAATGCGAGAGCGTTCAGGTTACGCCTCGAGGTGTTCCGTGTGAACAAGGGAACGGCAAGCCGTACCCTTAAGGAGAAAATAAGTGCGCAATGTTCCTGATGAGAAGTACGCCCGTGAGGGCTTTCTGCAAGTCCCATCCGCCGGGGAAGTAGGAGATACGGGGCGGCCGTACCGTGCGCGGGGAGTGGAGAGCGTCGCGGTCGAACTCCAAGGGAGCACGGCGCGTCCGCCTCTCGAGGGGGTGCGGCACGGGCGCACCCGAGGGGGGCGACCTTGGCCGCACCCCGAGGGGATGCGGCTTGGCCGCACCCCGCATGGGGTGCGGCTTGGCCGCACCCCGCCTAGGGTGCGCCAAGGCCGCACCCCGAGCGGGTGCGGCGCGGCTGCGCCCCAAAGGGGGCGCGGCCAAGGCCGCACCCCAGAGGGGGTGCGGCCAAGGCCGCACCCCAGAGGGGGTGCGGCCAAGGCCGCACCCCGTGTGGGGTGCGGTTTGGCCGCACCCCTTGCGGGGTGCGGTTGGGCCGCACCCCTTGCGGGGTGCGGTTCGGCCGTACCTCTCGCGGGGTGCGGTTCGGCCGCACCTCTCGCGGGGTGCGGTTCGGCCGCACCTCTCGCGGGGTGCGGTTCGGCCGCACCTCTCGCGGGGTGCGGTTCGGCCGCACCTCTCGCGGGGTGCGGTTCGGCCGCACCTCTCGCGGGGTGCGGTTCGGTCGTACCCCCAAGGGGCGTGGCGTGGGGGCGAGGATCCCTCCAGCGACGGGAGGGAGAAATTCCGTCGTGTTCACGGCGGTTTTGCGTGCGTTGTTTTTCCTTCCAATTTCGGAGGGAGAGTTTTTGGGAAATAATCCGTCTTTGGAAACGATCCGTCTTTGGAAACATTCCGCTGCCTTTTATGAACATTTCCGTCAGACCCTTTTATAAATACCAGACCCTTATTATGAGTACCCATCATAAGCCCCCCAAAACCGTCGGAGTCCAGAACTTGAGAAGGAGTGCGAGGGTTTTTTGAACGTCTGCGTGTCGGAACCGGTTTGGCGTTGAACGATGGTTGGGGTAAGTTGATTTTGCCTTCTACTTTTTTGAAAAGGGAGCGGAGGGAACAAACGCCAGCGGCGGACGAGAGGGCGCGGTGAGCGGTGCGCGGGCGGCCGGTGCCCGGGCACCCTTGCGCGCGGCCGGAGCGGTCGGAAAGGCGGTGCCCGGGCGTGATCACGCGCGGCCGGAGCCGGCGGTGGGGCGCCCGGCTGGCGCGAGCGCGCCCCTGCGCGCGCGTGCGGCCCCCCGCACGCGGGCACCGCGTTGCGCGCTCCTGCGCGCTGGTGCGGCCCCTGCGCGCGGGACGTGCGGGCGCTGTTCCCGCCCGCCCGCGCGCGCGGGTGCCGTGCCGCGCGCCCGCGCGCGCGGGTGCCGCGCCGCGCGCGCGGGTGCCGCGCCGCGCGCCCGCGCGCGCGGGTGCCGCGCCGCGCGCCCGCGCGCGCGGTGCCGCGCCGCGCGCCCGCGCGCGCGGTGCCGCGCCGCGCGCTCCCGCGCGCAAGTGCTGCGCGCACGGGCCCGTGCGCAGGTGCCGCGCTGCGCGCTCCCGCGCGCGGGTGCCTGCGTGTGGTCGGTGGGCGCGGGCTCCTACGTGCGGACTGTGCCTTTGCGCGTGGCTGCTTCTTGCATGCGGGCGAGGCTGGCGGTGCGGACCTCTGGTGCTTGCGTGCTTGGTGTGCGGAGAGATGACTTGTAACCTTTTGGATTTTCTGATACGGTTTCTTTTTAACGCTCGTTTTTATGCGTTTGCTCTTCCTTGCAGGCTTCGAAGCGGGGCGGCCAATCAAGGCCGATGCGTTTATACTCTTCTCTAGATGGCGCGCGAATCGAGGTGTGGCGCAAGCGGTTCGGATTGCCTCCGAGTGTCGAGATTAAGATCCCAGGGGCGGAGGAGCGTGTTCAAAATCCGCCTACGGGTTACATAACACTCTCCGAGAGCTGCCTGAAGTCTGGATTCCGAATTCCCCCACCGGAGGAGGCTATTGAAATATTCCGGTTCTGCGGCGTCCCGATCACCCAGTTCACGCCTGCTGGAATGTCAAATATCATGGGGCTGGTGGTGCTTTTTCGGGAACACAGTACGCGTTTTTCACTCGAACTTTTCAAGGATTGGTGTGAGGCTACAACCGACTTGGGCGGACGGATTGAGGTGCGGAGCAACAAAAGTTGGTTCCACTTTGGCGAGAAGGCGGACTATCGCCACGGGAATACCCTTTATGGATATGTTCGGAATCGTTGGGAGCTACCCGAGCTTTGGAGGTCACTTCCTGGACGCTGCCGCCGACTGACCGGTCGGGAGGACGAGTTCCTTCCTCTCCCCGGCTTCCCTGGCCGAGATGGGCTATCAAAAGCTTTGTTTAGTGTGTACAACTGTGTGGAGGAGAGTCGGTTGCTTGCGGTGGGGCTTTCTTGGGATCCTGAGCGGGAGGCTGCGGTTCCCCTGGAGCGTGGGAAAAAGAGAAAGATTGTTTTCAGGAATGGAACTCCTAGTTCGGGCTCTGCTCCGCCGGAGCCTAGGAGCCACGATCATGAAGCCGGTCCGAGCCGCCGTCGGGGGGAGCCGATTGCTCCCGACCCGGAGGTCGAGATTCTGGCATCCCCAACTGCTGAGCAGGTTGCGCAGGGAGACTTGCCGCCACCTCCCCCTCATCCGCCGTCGCGGCGAGTTTCCTCGTCCCTCCAGGCGATGACTTCTGCGGTAAGTCAATCTTTCCTTGTCTGGGTCTTGACTTGTCTCTGCCATCGTTGTTCATGTTTCCTGATTGTTTCCTTCGTGTTGGCAGGCGAACGCTCTGACCAACGTTTCCCTCACGTGGAACGACTGCTACGTGGGCCTCAAGGACAGTTACATCTCTCTCCAGGAGGAGCTGAGCGTGATGAAGAGGGACATGTCTGCTTTACAGAAGAGGAGGGATCGCGGTCTGTCCCGCATCAAGCAGCTGGAGGTGGACCTTTCTTCTTCCCAGTCCGAGGTTGAGAAGCTGCAGGAGGCGTATGGTGGAGATAAGGCGCTTGCCCAGGACGCGCTTCGTCAGCTATCCGAGGCCTAAGGGGAGATGTTTCGCATGGAGGGGGAGCTGGGCTTTCTTCGGAGCGAGGTGGAGCGGCTGTCGTCGGTCGAGCGCAGCCTTGAGGATGCTAAGGCGGCCGGAGTGGCCGAGTTCCGAGACTCTCTTGCTTTTGTTGAGGAGCGGTTCCAGATGGCGGAGGAGATCCGTGCCGAGGTCATGACGAAGGAGGTCGAGCCCCTGTTGGAAGACGAGCGTGAGGTCGCCTTCCAGCGCGGTATTCAGAAGACCCTTCGCTTGGTGGGGAAGAAGTTTGGGTGTGATACTGCTGGTCTTGGAGCGGGAGATCTTTCGGAGGATGAGTGCTCGGACGCGGCCGAGGATTGATGCCGATCGCCCTCTGTTTTCTTGATTTCCGTGTTGTTGTTTGCTCGTGTGTCGTTCTGAGTTTTGTCTGCATTTTGCTTTTCCGCTTTCTGTATGGTTGTCTGCTTTGCGCGCAGCGTTGAGCTGACGCGGTTGTATCCTCTTATTGAGCTCGTCGTGTTTACTTCTTCGTACGATTCTGCTTATCTGGTTTTTAGCACCTGCATAGTTTGGCTGTTTTCAAGATGAGTTTTGCACGAGACGGAGCCCGCAGCTTTCAAATGAATACGTATATAACGAGTTAGTTTGCGCAAGTCTGTGCCTGCGGCTTTCTTGCACGAGTCTGCGCTCGCGGCTTTGGTGCACGAGTCTGTGCTCGCGGCTTTAGTGCACGAGTCTGTGCTCGCGGCTTTTTTGCACGGTTCTGTGCCCGCGGCTTTTTTGCACGGTTCTGTGCCCGCGGCTTTGGTGCACGAGCCTTTGCTCGCGACTTTTTGCACGGTTCTGTGCCCGCGGCTTTGGTGCACGAGCCTTTGCTCGCGACTTTTTGCACGGTTCTGTGCCCGCGGCTTTGGTGCACGAGTCTGCGCTCGCGGCTTTGGCCGGTGAATAGCGGGGGTATTCAAACCGGGGGCGAACGCAGGGGGGGCAGGCCCCTACGACACCGGGACTCGACGGCGGAGGAGAAGGGCGAACCTTCAATCGACGGCGGTGCAGAGTCCCCGGGGCAGGGCCCCGAAGCGGTACCTGCAGTAGAATGGATTGGAGCAAGTAGGACTTTATTAGAGAATTAATACTGATACACTCGCAAATGCAGTCTTGCGATAAGTTTTTGATACAGGCTTTAGGGAAGATGGCGTCGAGCCTTGCTTGCGTTGCATTTGTCCGAATCTTCTTAGTTGTTCAGCTTGGTGGGCAACGACGGCCCGGAGATTGGCCTTCGCTGGCCGACGTCTTTTTGCGGAAGGCCTCCAGGTATCCTAGCTGGATAAGGCGTTCGATTTCTTCTTTCAGTCGGGCGCATTGCTCCGTTTGGTGCCCTCGGCCCTTGTGGAAGTGGCAGAATTGAGACGAAGCTCCCTTGTGCAAGGAGAGCTTCCTGGGCCAGTGGATGAGCTTGCTATGACAAATTACGGACAATATATGCTCGCGTGGTGTGTTTAGCGGGGTGAAGTTCCGAAGGCCTTGACTTGCTAGCTCTCGGGGGCGGTTTGCTTGGTTCTGAGTGGGCAGTTCGGCTTCCTCAGGCTGCTGTTGCTGTCCCTTTCTCTTGCGGACTGAATCGAGGGGCGGCGGGTCTGTTAGTGTCTGAAGTTTTTCTTTTCCAGCTATCGCAGGAGCTGTTTGGCCTTCTCGTGAACCATGTATCTCGGCCCTTGATTTTGGCGACGGGTGGCTGCTGATCCAGGAGGGCCAAGGGGCGGTCGTGCTGAGACTATGCATTGCGCTCTTGATGGTATTTCCTTTGCTAGCCATGCGTCCTGACATGGAAACGTCGTGGTCCATGGCGTCCAGTAGGAGGCTCCCGAATATCGCGTCGTAGGGGGAGTCCGCTTTGGCGACGATGAATTGTACGTCGTACTGGATCGGTTCAGCGTGCGCTCCTACTTGGACGGGGAGGGTGATGACGCCTATAGTGGGTACCGTGGTTCCATCTGGGAGCTCTGCCTTGCTAGCCCTAAGCTTGAGGTTCCCGCTTAGGAGCTTGAGCCGAACTATTGCTGCCAAGAACAGGACGTTGAAGGAGATGCGGTGGGTTATCAGCGCCTTCCTCAGCTCACAGGGCGGACTCCCTATGCTTGCATCCAAGATGAAATCCATCCATGCGCAGGGGCGTTCTCGGTGAAAATTTGGGCCGACTTTCTCTGATTGCACGCTCCGTTCCCCCTCTCCTAGGAGGGGTTGTTTGCTCGCACCGGGCCTATCTCCTTCCTGGATCTTTGCTGAGTAGGACTCGTGTTGCTTGATGAACAGTCGGGACAACTCGGAGAAACTATGGATCGCTCTGTTGGGCAGGGATTGATACCAGTGGAGAGCGTCTCCATGCAGCGTTTTGGTGAAGATTTTGCAGCTAGCTGGGTCGGGAAGTCCGAGCTCCCGTGTTATTATCAGAAAATGATTAACGTGCTCATATGGATCTTCTGCTGCGTGGAATTCCTTGTCGTACGGGAGCTTTAGCCATGACGGAACTGGGTATTCCAAAATTGACTTGGAGAGGGGTGATCGCCTTTGTTGGCGTTGGTCATTGCTTGAATCATGCCCCCCTGCCGGAGGGGCCGGTTTGTCTGCCGACTCCGGCCAAGGGGGCCGGATGGGTGCGACAGTGAGCGCTCTCTTCGCCTGGCTTTCTGGAATCGAGGAGCTGTATGCGTCTGACAGTTCAAGGGAGGTGTCCACTCTTGCTGGCTTCGAGAATTCCGGCGAAGGGGGGATTGCGCTCGGGAATCATTTGCTTCGGATTTGGGAATCCATTCCCACAGACGGCGCCAAACTGTTGCGGAACACTTAGGGCTCTTGGTAGACCGGTTCACTTGAACCGCCTCAGCTCGTGAGCGAGCTAAGCGCGCAAACAGTCAATTAGAGGTTCGTTGAGTACGCAGAGACTTTTTAACGTGGAAAACCCGGAAAGGGTAAAAAACCACGCGGCCGGAGCTGTGCCGACCAAACTTCACTATCTTCTGGAGGAGTTACAACTTGGAAGCTAGAACTCGAGCGCGACAGGCCGCTGCTCGTCACAATACTTGGAGAAAGAGAGCTTCGAGGGTGACAGACCACCTCTCGAAAAAACTAAGTCCTTTTCCCTTCTGAGAATGCTTGTCGCCTTTCTGGAAGTGAGAAGGCTAGTCGCCTTTTCCTTCTGAGAAATGCTGGTCGCCTTTCTGGAAGCGGGAAGGCCAGTCGCCTTTTCCTTCTGAGAATGCTTGTCGCCTTTCTGGAAGTGAGAAGGCTAGTCGCCTTTTCCTTCTGAGAAATGCTGGTCGCCTTTCTGGAAGATGAAGATCTTCAAGTCCCGAAGGAGATCTTCAAGTCCCGAAGGAGATCTTCAAGTGCCGAAGGAGAATTCCGCAAAAGTCTGCAAGGAGCTCTCCCGAGTCCAGAAGTCAAGGTCCTTCCGAATGAAGCCATGGGGCTCCTTTTATAGTTTTTGCCGGGGGCGGCCTGGTAATTTCGCCGTTGGCAGTTTCCATAAATGCTCGGTGGACGAATCATATTCTCCGGTTCGGGGCCCTCGGATCACTATTTTTCGTAAATGACCACCTTGCCCCTCGGGCAGCTTGGGCAGTTTGGGCAGTTCGGGCAGTTCCGTTGGAGGTGAAAAAGGTGACCAACTGTTCCTGAAAAGTGAGAAGCCTGAAACCCAAAATGTGAGAAGCCGGAAAGACAAAAAGTGAGAAGCCGGAAAGACAAAAAGTGAGAAGCCGGAAAGACAAAAAGTGAGAAGGCTTCCTGATCGCGCTCAGAAACGTTCTGAGCGCGCGCTAGCGCTGAAGTATTTCAAGTGCGCGACAAAATGCGAGAGCGTTCAGGTTACGCCTCGAGGTGTTCCGTGTGAACAAGGGAACGACAAGCCGTACCCTTAAGGAGAAAATAAGTGCGCAATGTTCCTGATGAGAAGTACGCCCGTGAGGGCTTTCTGCAAGTCCCATCCGCCGGGAAAGTAGGAGATACGGGGCGGTCGTACCGTGCGCGGGGAGTGGAGAGCGTCGCGGTCGAACTCCAAGGGAGCACGGCGCGTCCGCCTCTCGAGGGGGTGCGGCACGGGCGCACCCGAGGGGGGCGACCTTGGCCGCACCCCGAGGGGGTGCGGCTTGGCCGCACCCCGAGGGGGTGCGGCTTGGCCGCACCCCTTGCGGGGTGCGGTTTGGCCGCACCCCTTGCGGGGTGCGGCCAAGGCCGCACCCCGTGTGGGGTGCGGTTTGGCCGCACCCCTTGCGGGGTGCGGTTTGGCACGGGGTGCGGTTCGGCCGCACCCCTTGCGGGGTGCGGTTCGGCCGCACCTCTCGCGGGGTGCGGTTCGGCCGCACCTCTCGCGGGGTGCGGTTCGGTCGTACCCCCAAGGGGCGTGGCGTGGGGGCGAGGATCCCTCCAGCGACGGGAGGGAGAAATTCCGTCGTGTTCACGGCGGTTTTGCGTGCGTTGTTTTTCCTGCCAATTTCGGAGGGAGAGTTTTTGGGAAATAATCCGTCTTTGGAAACGATCCGTCTTTGGAAACATTCCGCTGCCTTTTATGAACATTTCCGTCAGACCCTTTTATAAATACCAGACCCTTATTATGAGTACCCATCAATAATCATATATTTTTCATTTCTTGTTCTAATAATCTATATATTTTTTGTATGTATACAAATTGTAAATAATAATGTGAAACTAAATTGAATATTTCAATTATCTTATTATCATATTTTTATGTAGACAAATTAGTTAAATATTTTTAGTTAGCTTAATTATACTATTTAGTTATCTTAATTAAATTATTTTAATAAAATATTTTTATTTAGAAAAATTAGCCGTTCGTTTGGTAGGTTTTGTAGGAAAAAATTGGTTTTGGGCAGTTCAATTTCATTCACAAGCGTTCGCTTGGTCTTTTATTGGAGGGAATTGATTTTCCTCCAAAATCTACCGGGTTGAATCCATTAAGAAAATAACATACGGTGAAAATCTTCTCATTTGGTCGGTTTTGAGAGAGAATAATGTATTTTTCTCTCTTAAAGTAATGATTACTATTTTATCATCATTATCTGATAATGATTACTATTTTAGCCAATTTAAGGGTCCGTTCGGTTTATAGGAATTGGATCTTAGGTTTTGGTTTTGCTCTTTAATAATTCTTTAGTAGGTGTTCGGTTCAAAGGATTTGAATCAGTTTTTGGTTTTGCTGAAAAACCCAGGTTTTCATATTTGCCTAGCGCCAAAAAACGTCTCTTCCCCTAGGTTTTCCTTGGTTTTGGACGGCGCGAACCCTTCCCGAAAAAGTCGCGAGATCCTCCTTCCTCCCTCGCCGTCGAACTCTGCCGCCGGAGATTTCTTCACACGGGAGTACGTTCGCCGGCCGGCCGGATGGAGAGCTGCGGCCGATCCATCAGAGGCGGAGGAAGTGGAAGAAGGGGATTTCATGGATTCGAGCTATTTGGAAGCTCTATCGATGGTGGATCGGAGGGATTTGTAGGTGGATGTGCGATAGATGAGGATCCAGGAGATGCCTTCGCATAAGAACGCCGTGAAAATGGAGATGCAAATCACCACCAGGCTGTCACCGTACCGAAAAGATGAAAATGCCGAAGCCATCGCCGGCGATTGCTGCCGTCCTAGATCGCGGTAGATTATCCGGGAAGAATCGAAGAAGAGGTGGATATGGGAGCCCGACGGAAGTGTAGTACAGCCGACTTATTTTAGTTTAGTTTGTTCCAATTTATTTCCTTTTTCAAATTGTGTTTAGTTTGTTCCTTGTTATTTACTTCCTTTTTCTATGTTTTTTTTGGATGATTTTGTGTTGTAGCATGTAGGGGTGTTCTCGTTTTGATAATAATGAAATTGGATGAAATTTTGTTGCATATGAAAGATTGCCAATTCCAATTCCTGCAGCTTAAAACCTTCCTGCAGCCGAACAGTTTTTTTGGAATTCAGCAAAACCAAAACCTACTGGTTTTTGGTTTTACTGAATTCCAATTCTTTAAAACCAAAACCTGCGATCCGAACGGACCCTAAATATTTTTCTCGATTTACAGACATTAATTATTAATGTTTAAAAATCTCGTAAAAACCTGTGCCTGAAAATCATCCTACAGCGGAACAGAAAAATTGACAGTTTTCAATTCCTATGCCTGAAAATCATCATGCAAACGAACACAAGAATTGAGTTTGACTTAAAATCAAAACCTTCGAATTTTTGGAATTCTTTTCGATCAAAACTCACGAAACGAACGTAGCTAAATATTTCAATTATGCATTTTGTAAAGCTTTCCATTTATTTATGGCAATTGTTATAACCGCATCAGTTTTGGCTATTCGCACACCAATTTCTATGAGTTATTACGCGCTTTTTGAAAATACGCCTTGTACATGCATTTTTAGGAAAAGTGCTCAACACGAAAATTCTAGATCTCGTCGAGATCTACAACTTTCGTGTTGAACATTTTCCTAAAAATGCATGTAAAAGGCGTATTTTCAAAAATTCACTATAGTTATGATCAGTGCGACAATACGCCTTGCGCGTGCATTTTTAGGAAAAATGTTCAACACGAAAGTTGTAGATCTCGACGAGATCTACAATTTTCGTGTTTAACACTTTTCCTAAAAATGCATGTACAAGGCATATTTTCAAGAGGCGCGTAATAACTCATAGAAATTGGTGTGCGAATAGCCAAAATTCGTGTGCTTATAACAATTGCCATCTTTATTTTACAGCGAATTATGTAATAACATAACGTAAAAAATTAATACTAATTTCAGACAGAACGGCCATGGAGAAGTGCGGCGGCGTGGTGGTGGTATCCGCAATCTTCGGTGACCACGACAAGATCCGGCAGCCGAAAGGTTTGGGATTCAAAACTCTCGACACCGTTTGCTTCTTCATGTTCATCGACGACTCCACCCTCAGCGGCCTCCGCTCCCACAACATCCTCGCCGGAGCAGAGAGCAACGCCCTCGGAGTCTGGAGAATCATCCGCCTTTCCGCCGCAAATCTCCCCTACGACTCTCCGGCGATGAACGGAGTCATTCCGAAGCACCTCGTCCACCGCCTCTTCCCCAACGCCAAGTTCAGCATCTGGCTCGACGCCAAGCTCCAGCTCACCGTCGATCCCCTGCTTCTTCTGCACTCCCTCCTCCTCTCCGAGAACGCCGACATGGCCGTTTCTAAGCATCCATTCAACGTTCACGCCATGGAGGAGGCGGTGGCGACGGCCAGATGGAGGAAGTGGCGCGACGTCGAATCGTTGAGGATTCAGATGGAGACTTACTGCGAGAACGGCCTGCAGCCATGGACGCCCAGCAAGCTCCCCTACACTACTGGTATCAATTGATTTTTTATTTATTTATTTTTCCGGCACGGCGGCGTTACACAAAGCGAACTCTGCAATTCTCGGCTGCGCCGCCGGTTCTCGAAACAGAGCATAAACCCAATGTTGCATTTTTTGAGGGCCAGTTTGGCACCGTGGCGTAGGGGTGTGCAAAAATAACCGAAGAACCGAGAATCGAACCGGAACCGAATCGAATGGTTCAGGTCGGTTCCAAATAGGTTCGGTTCGGGTCCGGTTCCCATAATGAAAAAACCGACGATTTGGTTCGGTTCCTGGTTCCACAGATCGGGTACCCAGAACCGACCCGATAACCGAAAATCAATTCTAAGGGATTTTTTTGAGACAAGGGTTATAGACGTATGACTTAATACGTTATAATGATTGAGAATATACTCGTATGACTAAAGAAAATAATTTTTGAACACGTGTAGTTGTATGACTTCAATATTATAAAGTGTCATGATTCAATTATTGTGAGACATTGATAGTTGTTGATAAATAATCGTGTGTTGAAAGAATTATTTTTTAATTATGTTGAGACGTGAGTAGAGCCGAGAATCGAACCAGAACCAGAACCGAACCTAAGTGTATGGTTCGGATCCGGTTCTGTACTTTAGGACCGTGGGTCGGTTCCGATTCCAAAAATTTGGAACCGAATCTAATTCTTGGTTTTGGGTGGAACCGAACCGAACCGATCCGAGTTGCACAGCTGCGCGGTGGCGGTCAGGAAAGCAGTGTTTGCAAATCACCGTTCGTGAATGCTCGACCTCGCGGTCCTCGCCTAAGGAACTCCATCCATTTTTATGTTTAAAATTAATTTTTTTGGGGTCGGTCGTGTCAAACAAATATTTCATGATGAAAATGTTTTTGCCCAAACTCACCGGATTAAAACGCTGTGTCAAGCGGATGACGGTTCGCAACCACGTGAATACTAATTTTGTTTCTTTTTGTTGTTTATGAAGATGTGCCGGACACGGCGCTGATAGCGAGGAGGCATGGAACGACGAGCGATTTGTTTTCATGTCTTCTTTTCAACGAGCTCGAGGCATTCAATCCGAGGGATCAATTGGCGTTCGCGTATGTGAGGGATATGATGAGCCCTCGAATCAGGATAAACATGTTCGAGTTCGAAGTTTTCGAGCAGGTGGCGGTGGAGTACCGACACAGTTTGAAAAGGGCGGACGGGGTGCCGGCGGCCGCAGAGAAGCCTATGAGAAGGGCGGCGCCGGCGGGCTTCAAAGAGAGCAAGTGCCGGAACTATCTTCTACAGATGTGGGGAGAAGGGGTTGATGATAGTGATGGAGGTTAATTAATAGTCCATTAATTTTGGAAGCATATGTGAATTAAGATTAGTTCTTTTAATGGGATGAGAGAGTATAGGTAAAACAAAGGGGCTTTATTTTTATTTTATTTTATTTATTCAATAAAGTTGAATCAGTTATATATATTGTATAAAAAAACTTAATTATTATAGTTAAAATTTTGTATTAAATAAGTGATGTGAAAAATACTAAATATGTGGTGACATATTTTTTAGGTCATTTTACATCTATTGTATAAATTTGAAGTCAATTGGTCTCATGCATGTGAGTAAATGTTTAATTGAATAACTTGTACGGGTCCGTTCGTTTGGACGGAATTGGAGAAAAGAATTGGAATTGGAATTGTCAATTCCAATTCCGTTGTTCGGTAGTCAATTTTTTGGTTGAGAATCGGAATTCAATCCAATTCCCACGGAATTGGTAATATGCTAATTTTTCGCACCTTCAAGTCCGACCTTGCGAGGTCTGACTTCGCATTTCCGTCCCCCCCCCCCCCCCCCCCCCCCCCCCCCCCCCCCCTCTCGCGATCTGTTGCCATCTTCCATGGAGCCGACCTCGTGATTGTGATTGCTTCCTGGCCAGGTGAAGTGACAGACTTCGACAACATTGGAAACCCACTCCTTTCTCCTGCCTTCTTCTCCGACGACCGGAGCTCTGAAACCCACTCCTTTCTCCCGCCTTCTTCTCCGACGACCGGAGCTCGGAAACCCACTCCTTTCTCCTGCCTTCTTCTCCGACGACCGGAGCTCGGAAACCCACTCCTTTCTCCTGCCTTCTTCTCCGACGACTAGAGCAGCAACGACGGAGGTGATGATTGGGCGGAGTTGGGCCATTTGACAATGGGGTTGTCGAAAACCGCCGCCACGCCCAGGCAAGAAAACCGAGTGGATGCGGATGTTGGAGGACTCGGGCTTCACTGATCCAAAACAGACCTTAGCTCTGAAATTGTCTCCCTTCTTCTTCCTCTTGTGACCACCGGTTTCTTTCTCAACTCTGGCGATTCCTCTCAGTTGTGGTTCTACTAGCAGAGTCGTCCCCTTCCTCTAGTAATGAAAGGGCATGTCCCTCATCTAATAATACCAGCTCTGCATTGGTCTGATAGAAGGTTTCCAGGCAAATTGACAATATTAGGAAGTTTCATTCTTCTATTCAGAACTCATGCAGTTAAATTTTCTCCACGGTACAATAAAATTCAAAACTTATCAGATGATGCTAACACATCTATTGTATGTGTGTTTTTGTTTGTGTATGTGTGATATTGTTTGTGTTTGTATGTGTGTATGTGTGTGTGTGTGTGTGTGTGTTTCCATCCATTGATTTCTGACATACAATCAAACAGCGGAATTATCAATTCCAATTCTGATGACAGAATTCCTGCAGTTAGCCGAACAACAAAATTGTAATTGACTTCAATTCCAATTCCTGCGGGAATCGGAATTGGGTCAATTCCAATTCCTGCATCCCAATTCCTGCCAAACGAACGGACCCGTATAGTTCTTAATGTGATGTGGACTTTAGAATTTCATACCTTTTATTATTTTGGACTTTAGAATTCCTTGTCGTTCGATTAGGGCACATCATGCCGCAACTCGCCACCCCCTGTCTCTCTTCCGCCCAACAGCCAAGAGGAGTTCCCTTGTCAAAGATGCCAACCGACCCTTCCCTCCTCCTTTCTCGTCGCATATAGCCACCGGGGAAAAGGAGGTTGATCCCCCCCTCCCTTCTTCCTCTGAAACTTGCTGCCTTGGTGGTTGACCGAGGAAAATAGTTGAGATCCCCTATTGGAACCCTTTGCTCCACGCTTTTTGATTGCCCGATTGAGTACAAGGAAGTGTTCACGTCGAGAGCTTACGTCGGCGAGCCTTTCCCATGCTGAGGATCGCGGCGGGAGACTGTTTGGAGGTTCAAGTGGCTGAGAGAAGGCTGAATTTGCGAAGGTGGAACCATTATAGTCATTCTCATGGATCTGAGGTGTGCTCTAAGGGTAACGATCTCTTTCCTTGGTTTTAGGACCATTATTTATGCATTTTAATATTTCTCGTGCAATGAGAGTCCCCCACGTCATTTCGTTTGAGGACGGGGACTCCGTCAGGGCATGGGATTGCGACCCCGATGTATGTTTGTGTGCTCTGCACGTAGAGTCCCTCTCCTGCTTGGGTGTGAGATTGCGACCCCGGCGTAGCTTTTCTATTTCACTTGCATAAGAGAGCCACCCGTCACCAATTGGCAGTGGTATGTGTTTCTCTCAGTTCGTTGCGAACCACCTGGTTGATTGAGTCTGTCTCCGACATAAATTTGCATTAGAAATATGAAGCGCAAGTATGGATTTAGGCATGTCGTGTGAAACCTGTTAGAATGGTGCTCGAAGCATTCGCGTGAGTGTCTAGTTTGGAACACTCTACTCGTTTCCCCTAGCAGGGTATTTATAGGCAAACCCTAACTCCCCGGCGGGTGTGTGGATCCCTAACGGGTCCTAACATACCGCTAAGCATCCGTTAACCCGATAGTTCAATATACCTCAACATTCTCCTCCTATATTGTAAATATCGGGGTCACATCACAGATTACTTTAAACAAGAGTTAATAACGACAAACATGAGTTTTCCAGAAACATAAATATGAATTTTAGAATACACAATATCTAAACTCAAACACAAGACTCCAAACAAGAAAACAGTAAGCAAAGCTGAAAAAACTCAAAAAACAGATAAATGAACAGCGATCTATGCAAACAATAGATCATCATCATCTGGGTCGAAATCAACTTTCTCTCCTCCAATCTCCATGTGATCTGCAAACAGACATAATAAGAATGTCATGAGACAAATCTCTATGAATTCTAACATTTGCTAATCAAGAGTAAAGTGAATAGTTCTAGCAGTAAAAGAACGTAATACTCTAATCAGGAAGAAAAGAATCACATATCCGCATCTCTATCCAATTTACACAAAATTAGACAATTGATTTCAAAGAATCAAACCATGTTCCTTCGATTATTAAGATTATTACCAAACGTTTCACAATTGTATTATATCATCAAGTTTGGAATGATACAACAAGTTGTGACCAATATATCATCAAGTTTGGAATGATATAAGTAATGATCATAATATCAGGACGCATATCAGCAACTTCAGTATTCGTTTTTGGAATGATACCCAAATCAGTCTTTGAATTAAAAATAATTGCGTAAGTCATCAAGTTTGGAATGACTGACAACTATCCATCTCTGGCTTTCATCAGATAGCATCTGGAATACTTCCGTGTGCTCACTCTAGATGCTCGAATGTAAGCAGACTACGGTTCTAAGATTTAAAACATAAGCAGGGTATTAAGTCATACTAAATGAACCTTAATCTCATCTCCCCCGATGTTTTATGTGTTAGAACCTTACATAAGCCCTTGGTAAGGACATCTGCTACATTATCCTTCGATCTCACGTCCAATAAGGAGATTATCCCCTGACTGGTGAGATGGGTCAACCAGGCCTGTTTCATCCTTAGTTGCCTTCGCTTCCCATTGAACAACGTATTTGTTGCAATGGTTTTTGTGGCTTGATTGTCACAATATAGCGAAATAGAGTTCATTTTTAGACTCGTCATTGGAATGTCGATGATCAGATCTCGTATCCACTCAGCTTCTTCTCCTGCTGAAGCGAGGACGTAGAGTTCTGATTCCATAGAGGAAAATGCAATGCACAACTGTCTCTTTGACTTCCAAGATACTGCTGCTCCTCCTAGGGTAAATACAAAACTGCTAGTGGATCTACTGTTAACAATTTCTGAACACCAAGAGGCGTCAGAATACCCCTCAAGTACAGGAGGATGTCCATTGTAACATAAAGCATACTTTTCAGTGTGCTTTATGTATCGCATAAGCCTTTCTAAGGCATTCCAGTGGTCCTGCCCAAGGTTACTCGTAAATCTACTTAACATGCCGACCGTAAAGGCTATGTCAGGTCTAGTGCAGGTTGTAGCATACATGAGACTACCTATGAGTTTGGAGTAATCCAACTGTCTAATAGATGAACCTTCATTCGGTTTCAGTCTATTGTTATAATCGTATGGAGTCTCACTACCTTTGCTATGAACGTAACCCCACTTCTCAAGTAGATTTCTAATATAGTGACTCTGACTGAGGGTAATACCCTTGTCAGTGAAGTTCACTTCTATTCCTAGGATGGTTTTCACCACGCCTAAGTCAGTCATGCTAAATTGTGTCGTCAAGGAAGCTTTCACGTCTTTCACCTCATACTGATCAGTGCCCAGAATTAGCATGTCATCAACATACAAGCATATAATTGCAACTTTATTTGAACGTGTACGAACGTACAGACATTTATCTGAAAAGTTGGATTTAAAACCCAAAGCCTTAACACAAGTGTCAAATTTTTCGTGCCATAATTTAGGTGCTTGCTTCAATCCGTAGAGTGACTTAATCAACTTACAGACCTTAGTTTCTAGACCTTCTACCCCAAACCCTTCAGGTTGGTGCATGTAGATCTCTTCGGTCAGATCTCCATTAAGAAATGCAGTCTTGACGTCCATCTGATGAACTGTAAAGTGTTCAATAGATGCTATAGCGAGAAGTATCCTAATTGTCGCATAGTGATAAACAAGTGAGTATATATCAAAGTAGTCTATTCCACTCACTTGAGTGAAGCCTTTTGCAACTAGACGTGCTTTGTATTTGACAATACTCCCATCAGGATTAAGCTTCTTCTTCAGAACCCATTTGTTTCCAATGGTCTTAGCCCCTTTGGGCAAGTCAACCAATGTCCACGTGTTGTTCTGCATGAGAGAGTTTAACTCTTCATCAATGGCTTCTTTCCATAATAGAGAGTCTCTAGATCGCATCGCATACTTATAGGTGGATGGATCAGCTTCAACTTGGTAAGTCACGAAGTCTGTACCAAAGCTTTTAGGTGTTTTCTCTCTACTAGATAGCCATCTGGTATCTAAACCACTCGTGTCTACAGGATCAGTGTCAGAGTTACGTTGGCTTGGCTCAGCTGGAGGCTCAAGACTAATTGCTGGTAGACCTGGAAGCGTCAGGTTCTTATCCTTAAGGAACTTATCCTCAAAGAAGACGGCGTCTCTAAATTCGATTACAGTGTTTGTTGATAGATCTAGAAATCTATCTGCAGCACTATCCTCCGCACATCCGATGTAGATACACGTATTTGTCCTAGGTCCATTCTTAGCTCTTCTAAGGTCAGGTATCCTAACATAAGCGATACAACCCCAGGTCTTAAGATTATCAAATCTAGGAGGTCTCTTAAACCAAAGCTCATAGGGTGTCTTAGTCAACTTGGCATGAGGAACTTTATTAAGAATGTGATTAGACGCGAGGGCAGCTTCACCCAGTAGGCTGCAGGCATGCCAGCAGTCAACAACATGGAATTTAACATTTCTGTTAAAGTCCTATTTTTCCGCTCAGCAATACCGTTGGATTTGGGGGAATAAGGAGCAGTCGTTTCAGGGATGATGTCATTGCTGGCAAGGAAATCTCTGAACTCCCCCGAGACGTATTCTCCACCTCTATCACTCCTTAGCCGTTTGATTTTCATGTCAAGTTGATTCTCAACCCTAGTTTTGAATATACGGAATTTTTCAAAAGCTTCATCTTTGGATTTAAGTAGATAAATGTGACTGAATCTAGAGTGGTCGTCGATAAAAGTTATCAGATACTTCCGACCTCCACGTGTGACAACTTTTGTAGTCACATATGTCGGAGTGTATTAACTCTAGCAAATGTGTGCTCCTAGAAACCTGACTAAAAGGTGCTCTAGTTATCTTAGTTTGAGCATAGATTTCACATTTGTCAAATCTGATTTTTGTGTCTAAAGGGATGTTGTGAGTTCTAGCTAACAGAAGTAGTTTTCGATAATTGACGTGTCCTAGTTTGGCATGTAAAGTCTTAGGATCAATCAAATTAGAACTAACCTGATTTACTACTTCATTTGCTAGACTCAACCTATACATTCCGTTGATGACATACGCACAACCAAAGTAGTGCGAGTGAACCATAAGCGTTACTCGACCACCACTAATGTTAAAAGACATACCCGTATCGCATAACAGACTAATTGAAATTAAATTAGCAGCTAATGATGGTATAAATTTAACATTTTTCAAAGTAAGAGTTTTACCTGAGGAGAGCGTCAAGGTAGCATTGCCGACCCTCAGCACGTCAGCAACTCCTCCATCAGCAACAGTGACAGTCTCTCGGACTGCAGTGACATCCTCCAGAAGCGCAGTGTTGTTGCAGACGTGACATGTAGCACCTGAGTCTAGCCACCACTCTGTACTGGCCTGTCCGTTACCGACCATGGCAACAAAGTCGGTGGGCACAGTCTGATGGACCATATTGGCCCTATTATCAGGCTTTGGTGTACTAGGATCTCCTCTCTTGGCTGCTTGCATTCGGAAGCACAGTGACCCCACTTGTTACAATTGTAGCACTTGCCTTTGAATTTCCTCGCCTTCTTGCTAGTGTCCACAACTGCGGGTGCACTGGGTGACGGTCTAGTCTTTCCGGGCTTAAACTTCCGCTTAGGATGCGTGACCATGTTGGTAGCAGAAGACTGCTTGCTAATAGTCTCCCTAGCGTGTCTAGTCCTGTTCTCATCCTCAATGCAAATGAAGCGCTTGAGGTCTTTAAGGATGACCTGCGTTTTCTTCCGATACATCTCCGTTTTAAAGGAGTACCACGCTGCCGGGAGCTTGAAGATTATAGCTCCTGCAACAAATCCATCTGGCAGTGGGATGTTCTCACTGTTCAACTTGTCCACCAGATTCTCAAAATCGGCCACCTGTGGTAGGATTTTCCTTTCCTCAGTGAAGGTGAAAGCCATAAACTTGTCCACGAGGTGCGTCTTGGACATATTTTCCTCTTCCTTGAACTGCTCTTCCAGAGCATCCCAGATTTATTTGGCGGTCTTGATTTTGCTGTACGTCTCAGCAAGCTTGTTGGAAAGGCAGTTCAACAAGTAGTCACGACAGAAATCTTCATCGACCACCCACTGAGTCTCTCCAGCTGTCCCAAGAACCTCAGCACGTACAGTCTGAATGGTGTAGAACACGTTCAGGTACTTCATGCCAAACTGAGTATTCCTCTTCCAGGCACAGAACTCAGAATTGGAGAATTTCTCCAATTTTATCATCGGAACAGGAGTAGAGCCCTTCAACAGTTTATCTCTCCACAAATAGTAGATTTCCACTAGCAGACAAATCACAAGCAGAAAACTAGAGAGAGATCACCTGAAATGTGTAGACGTGAGAAAATCTTCGGATCCAATCCAAAAAAAAAGCTGTGCTCCTCTTCTCAGGCTGAACAAAGTCGTCGAAGATTAGATCCACGCAGATAATGGCGGCAATGAACCACCAAAGCCAAAAAAACTGGATCTCCAAGAGGGAGAGAGCTGTCGGAAATCCGACAGTGCTGTCGGAATTCCGATATCGCTGTCGGAATTCTGATAGCAGAAAACTGCAGCGGCAACAACGGCGTCTATCCTACGGCAAGGAGCAGGCTCTGGAAAGCGTCGACTGAAAAGGCGTCGACTGAGAAAGCGTCGACTGGGATGACGTCGACAGGAAAGACGTCGACAGGGAAGCGTCGACAGCGATAGATGGCAGCAGCGGCGGCAACAGCTGACTGGGAGGCACTATCCTTCACTTGACTAGAGACGTCGTCAAGCGACGGCACTGCACTGTATTTGAGCAGTGAAAGGATCGGCAGCGTCAGCGTCGACAGGGAGAGCGGCGCGACTGAACGATTCAGGCGACGAGGCGGCGGTAGCACACTGGATCGTGATCGCACAGGGAACTCTAGATCAGGAGCGGGATGCACTAGATCGGGCTGCGATCGGCTTCTTCTCACTCAAACTCCGATCGTCGATCGGGAAGAAGACCACTCGCGAAAGATCACTCGCGAAGAAGAGACGCGAGAGAAACGATGGTACTGGGAGACCAACGGGAGGCTGGGCTTCTTCCTCCTTCGATCGACAGGAACGACGCGAATGACAGGAGCAGTTACGCGATTTCTTCGCTCGGCGGGAACGATGGAGAGGAGCGATTACGGGGAAACGCACGGGAGAACGAGAGAGGACTTCGAGAATGTTAGAATGGTGCTTGAAGCATCCGCGTGAGTGTCTAGTTTGGAACACTCTACTCGTTTCCCCTAGCAGGGTATTTATAGGCAAACCCTAATTCCCCGGCGGGTGCGTGGATCCCTAACGGGTCCTAACCTACCGCTAAGCATTCGTTAACCTGATAGTTCAATATACCTCAACAAAACCTGCCCGTGAAGATAAGCCTAGATCGATAATATTTGTATTTATTTGAGTTACAATTAGACATAGGTGCGCAAACAGGAATATCCCATATCATTCGTCGTAGTGGTTGCGGGAATCTGTGAGTTTCTCGTGAAGCCCCGTTCCTAGGTAGGTTTGCATTGGACCCGATAGAACAACAATATTTAAGGGTTTTCGTAGGATGGGTGAATTACTCGTCACTTTGTAGTTGTGGATACGAGTTTGCAGCCTATGACATGTTGTCCGTGTATGTTAGAGATGCGTCGGGCTATGTTGGGAATTTATCGTTTGAGGACTGTCGATGAACTTATATCTCTCATCACTATGCTCCGCGACTGGAAGTGAACTTCCCACCATTACGTTTAAGGACAAGTGACACGTTCTACTATCACACTACTCAGGACGGAGGGTAAACCCCCTACCTCACGTCACAACGATCGAGGTCACAAGCCAAACTGGTTTCATGTCACTTCTGATTGGATAGTTGTAAAAAATTTCCTTTAGTTGCTACGATTGAGGACAAAAGGCGATTTCACGCCTCCCGTCATGAGTACTATGGATTGGTTATCAATGGTGCTTAGGTCTTGCAGCTTTGGGTGTCCACGACACGTACGTTAGTCGTAAGTGTTATGTGATGCTCCGTGTTTTTTTTTATGTGCATGTTTTTCATGCGTATTTGCAGGAGAGCGATGTACTCATCTCAGAGTCCGCTAAGATGGCCAAGGGAGGGGTCGATACGTTGTGTTGATCAGCTCCCTGATTACCATCATTTTTCACTCGTGTGATTTTTGTTTCAGGTGGAGTTGCTTGTAGTGGAGTTTAGTGGACCGGAGCCCAGGTTGTGCCAAGATGATAGAGTTTTCCGTACTTATTTTGAGTTAGTGTGGATATTTAGACTTTGAGGTTATATGTTTTAGCTCCCTTTGTTCTATAAACTTATTTGGTTAGTTGTAGTTTATTCTTATATAAATTATTAGTATTTTTAGTTTGTGGATTGTTAGAAATGAGAAAAGCATGTGCTTCTTGTATATTCACTTGATAACAAATGGAGACCAATGGGTCTTACATATAGGAGAAGAGAGGGAGGAGGAAACCACAATAGGCAATGTGGGACTAAACAAGAAATAATAAAATACAATAAAATATATATTTAACACGCCCTCTCAGACTCAAGGTGGATCATGAACCGAGAGTTTGCTAATGAGATATCTGAATCTTGCAGCTGTGAGAGACTTGGTGAGGAAGTCCGCAATCTGTTCTTCAGACGTAATGAAAGGTAGAGAAATAGTGTTGGCGAGGAATTCCTGGCGAGTGAAGTGACAATCAATCTCAATGTGCTTTGTCCGTTCATGGAACACCGGATTGGAGGCAATTTGAATGGCACTTCGATTGTCACAAAATAGAGGAGTGGGTCCTGTTATCTGCACACCAAGATCGTGTAAAAGACGGCGGAGCCAGATGATTTCAGCAGTGGTGGAAGCCATTGCACGATACTCAGCCTCCGTGCTGGAGCGTGCAATGGATTCTTGTTTCTTACTACGCCAGGAGATCAGAGAGTCGCCCAGGAAAATGCAAAAACCGGTAGTGGAGCGACGAGTCGTAACATCCCCCGCCCAATCAGCATCCGAAAATGCTCGGAGGGTGAGTGGAGAGGTTGCAGAGAGAAATAGCGAACGGTTGACGGAGGTGCGAAGATAACGGAGAATCCGGAGGACCGCGACGTAGTGAGCTGAGCGGGGAGCTTGAACAAACTGACTGACAAAGCTAACAGCGTAGGCAATGTCAGGCCTAGTCATAGTGAGATAGACCAGCATCCCGACAAGGCGGCGATAGCGGGAGACATCTGAAAGCGGTTCGCCGTCTGTTGGGAGGAGTTTCAGATTGAGCTCTATGGGGGTGTCAACAGTGCGGTCGTCAGTGAGAGCGGCAACTGAGAGAATATCAGAGATGTATTTTTGCTGAGAGACCAGGATGCCATGTTTGGAGCGGGAAATTTCTAACCCAAGGAAGTATCGAAGGGGGCCCATGTCCTTCATCTCGAACTGACTGCGGAGGTGCTGTTGAAGAGAGGCAATGGTGACATGGTCATCGCCAGTGATAATCATATCATCCACATACAAGAGCAGAATGGCGCATCCCTGAGCGGAGGTGCGAGTAAACAGGGCATGATTAGTTTGTCATTCAATAAAGCCAGCCTTTAGAACATCAGTACGAAACCGCTCAAACCAGGCACGAGGAGCCTGTTTGAGACCATAGAGGGCCCTACGGAGGTGGCAGACATGGCCGGGGAGAACGGAGATACCCGGAGGAGGGGCCATGTACACTGCTTCTGTAAGATCGCCATGCAGAAATGCATTGGTGACATCCATTTGGTGTAGGGGCCAGTTGCGGGCAGCAGCGACCGCAAGTAGGGTGCGAACAGTTGTCATTATGGCGACCGGTGCAAAGGTTTCATCGTAGTCTATCCCATGTTCCTGAGAAAACCCGCGAGCAACTAAGCGGGCTTTGTGTCGCTCAATGGAGCCGTCCGGGCGAGTCTTAATTTTGAATATCCATTTGCAGCTGACAGGGGTGACGCCAGGAGGACAGGGGACGAGGTCCCAGGTATGAGTTCTGCGGAAGGCCTGAAGTTCAACTGCCATGGCCTGCTGCCATTCGGGTTTTCCAACTGCCTCTTGGTATGACCGGGTCACCCGGTGGGAGTGGAGAGCTGTGAGGAAAGCTTGAAAAGCCGGGGAATAGGAGGTAGCGGTGATGAGAGCCGAAGAGGTAGACTTGTCAGGACTTCGGTCGTAGCGAGCAGGCGGGTTGCGATTGCGAGCAGGGTTGCGCCGGGGAAGAGCAGGATCCACGGGTGCAGAGGCGGACGGAGCGTCAGACGGAGCCGTATCAGAGGGAGCAGGAGCGGGAGGAGGGACTGTGGGCAGCGGAGGAGGAGTCGAGGTTGAGGGAGGATCTTCGGCCGGAAGAGGGGCTGGTAACAATATGGGATGGATAATGGGAGTCCGGGGACGAGTTGGAATAGGAGGGAGTAGCGGAAGAGAAAGGGGTGGAGAAACGGAGGGTTGGGTGGAAAGAGGTGGCGGTGTGGAGAAAAACATCTCATGTTCAACGAAGGAGACATGACGAGAGATGCGGATGCGACGAGTCACCGGATCGTAGCACCGATAACCCTTGTGGTGAGGGCTAAGGCCTAGGTGAACACAACGGGACGACCGAGCAGAGAGTTTATTGCGTTCAGGGGCGGGAAGGAGAACAAAACAGGTGCACCCAAATGTTCGGAGAGGGGCATAGGTTGGTGGACGGCAGTATAGTCGTTCATATGGAATTACTCCAGATATGGCCGAGGAGGGAGTGATGTTGATGAGATGAACAGCGGTGAGGACAGCTTCGGCCCAGAAGGAGTGAGGAGCGGAGGCGGAGATGAGAAGTGCACGAGCAGTTTCGATGATGTGACGATGTTTTCGTTCAGCGACCCCATTTTGTTCATGGGTGTGCGGGCAGGATTGTTGATGGATTGTGCCATGGGATTGGAGGATGTCGCGCATAGTGGAGGAGAGAAATTCCTGAGCACAGTCGGATCGGAAAATCTTAATCCGACGTTCAAACTGAGTGTGAAGCATTGCTGTGAACGTGCGGTATACATCAGGTATGTCAGAGCGATTGCGAAGAAGATAAACCCAAACACAACGAGAGAAATCATCAATGAAACTAACATAGTACAGATATCCAGAATGTGAAGCAATTGGGGCAGGTCCCCAAATATCAGAGTGGACTAAGTCAAACGGGGCTGTGGTTTGAGAAGCACCGCTTGAAAAAGGTAGAGCAAGGTGCTTTGACAAACGACATCCAGTACATATAGAAAGGGGGGAAAAAGAGACACGACCCAAAGCTCCAGAGCGGATAACACTTCGAAGTCGATCAGTAGACAAATGTCCTAAACGTCTGTGCCACAAGTCGGCATCAGAGATAACAGAAAGGGCGGAAGCTGATGAAGATGATGATGGGGGAACGTGGAGATATTCCATCTGATACAGGCCACCAGTCCTACGGCCTTGTCCAATCCTCTGAGCTGTCCGTGAATCCTGCACAACACAATCAGAAGAAGAGAATGAAACAGTTAGGCCGTGATCACAAAGAGAGCTAATAGAAATGAGGTTCATGTGGAGCCGAGGAGCATGGTGGACGTTGGAGAGCGTAAGTCGACTAGAAGGGGCAGAGGTCGGGGTGATTGAGCCAGATCGCAGAATAGGGACAGATCCCCCATCAACAGTAGTGACTTGAAGGGTAGTGGGGGTGGAGGTGCAGTTGGTTAGGGTGTTGGAATCGGAGGTGAGATGACAGGAGGCCCCGGAGTCGAAATACCAAGGTGCAGTTGAAGTAACCCGAGCGACAGTAGTACCAGGGGCAGCAGCTAAGAGACTGTGTTCCGCAGAGGAACTGGCAGAGGAGGCCGAGTGGAACATAGGGGACTGGAGTAATAACTCCTCGAGTCGTTGTAGACGATCGGTAGCAACAACAGCAGTAGGCTGAGATCCAGGGTCACGACCGCGTCCCCGACCACGGTCATCACGGCGAGGGTCAGAAGGTTTGTGCTGAGCAGGTCGAGGGGGCCGAGTGGGGCAATCATACTTCATATGCCCCACCTTCTTACAGTAGTGACAGGTGACAGGATTGCTGCGAGGATGCAACGCAAGGGCAGTGTCGGTCGTGGGAGCAGTTGAGATGATTACAGGAGGTCGGAGACGGGTCTCTTCATCGAGAAGAGCAATCAGAGCGTCATCCAGAGTGGGAAGGGGGAGCCGGTGAAGGAGCTGAGCAGCAAGTAGAGAGAACTCAGGACGGAGGGCAGCGAGGAACTGGTGGAGATGACCCTCGGAGAGATGGCGCTGGAATTCCAGAGAGCGAGGGCAGCCGCAGGGTAAAGGGATCATTGAGTCCAATTCGTGCCAGTAGGCACTCATCATGGTGAAGAAGTCCTGAACAGATCGCCCTTCCTGGCGGGCAGATTGTGAGTCGCAGATGAGACGGTGACGTCGAGCACCACCGCGGGGGACAAAGCGGTCTCGGAGATATTCCCACATGGCACGGGCAGAAGGGAGGCGACCGATGGAAGTGAGGAGCGGACGAGCAACTGACTCCAAGAGGTAAGCCCGGATGGCTTGATCGCGACGTCGCCAAAGAGTGGTGGCATCTGTAGGGGTGGCGACTTCAGGAGTTTTGTCTGAACTGGGAGGAGCGGCAGGAGTCTTGTCTGAACTGGGAGTAGCGGCAGCCTTGGCGGGGACAGAGCTTGCAGTGACGGGAGGATCACCGATGATGTGATCCCAAAGATCACGGGAGCAGAGAGCGGCTTCAATAGTCAGGGCCCAGTCAGGCCAGTCGCGGGCTCCGGCGAGTTGGAAGGACGTTGCTTTTAGTGGTGGCGTGATCAACGGAGTCGTCATCGAACCGGAGCAGGCTAGAGAGGAGACTAGCGATCAGGACTTGGAGGCAGGTGGTCTGGGCAGAGTGGCGAACTGGCGGTCTGGGCAGGGCGCGCGAGCAGGGCTGGCTGGGGGTCAGGAAAGCTGGCAGACCGGGCGACCTCGCTGGCGGACAGGGCGAGTTTGTGGAGATCGCAGGAGCTGCGGGCAAGTCGCGTGGTCACGATTCCTGCGGTCTTGCGGGCTGGAGAGGAGATCGGCAGGACAGGTGGACGGCTCCTCGAGGGCAGATCGCACGAGCTGCGGGCAGGCAGAGCTCGGCAAGTCGCGGTCTGGCAAGTCGCGCGGACTTGTGGACTGGAGAGGAGGTCGGCAGGACAAGCGGATAGCTCCTCGAGGGCAGATCGCACGAGCTGCGGGCAGGCAAAGCTCGGCAAGTCCAGGCGGTCTGCTTTGCGGGCAGATCACGGCAGGAGTTCGAGAAATCGGGATCGGGAGATCGCGCGCGGCTTCTGGGCAGATTGCACGTGAGATCGCACTCGGAGCGGATTGAGGAGAACAGTGCTGGAGAACTGGCTGCGGGCAGCGGGCAGCGGGCAGAGCGAGTAGGTTTGCGCGCTAAAAAAATAAAAAATTTAGGCATAACCTAGCTCTGATACCATGTTAGAAATGAGAAAAGCATGTGCTTCTTGTATATTCACTTGATAACAAATGGAGACCAATGAGTCTTACATATAGGAGAAGAGAGGGAGGAGGAAACCACAATAGGCAATGTGGGATTAAACTAGAAATAATAAAATACAATAAAATATATATTTAACATGGATATTGTATGTCGTTGGGGCTCGACCGGACATATGCTATATCTTATTTGCAGGCTAGATATGTTGCATAGATTATAATAAAATTGAATTTAACTCTTCATTCAAATACAGTCTAAGCTTTTTTTATACATTTCATAAAAAATTCATGCAAAGCAAAAGATAAGGTAAAAAAAAGTGGAGAAAGAGATCGAGATGTGTCAAACAAAGAGGAGAAATTGTGTTCATTTGCATGCCTAGAGACAGTAGTATTGGATCGATAGGCGCCCTTAGAGGGGGAGGGGGCCGAAACGACCCCGCAATTGACCACAGTCAGTCTCGTTAGACTCGTAACGATAATACGAGTCCAATGGAGTCGTCAGTTTGAAGTTCCGACGTCATTCGGTGAGTTTTTAATGCGACACAAAATTAGGCCGTAAACGCTCCGGAGAGCGTAAAATGAGCAAGCGAACTCGGAATCGACATTGGATCGTTCCGGTGGGTGCGTATCGGCGAGATGGTCGTAACAAGCCCTTTCGGGACGAATTCAGAGTTCTATAGAGCATTGTACCAGCGTTTAAACGCTAATTTTAATAATATTGCTATTATTATCATTAGTATTATTATTTTATATAAAATTATATATATCGCGACATTTGTCGTGGGGGAGACATTTGTCGTGGGGGCGACATTCGTCGTCGGGGCGACATTCGTCGTGGGGGGGCGACATTCATCGTTGGTTGAAGAGGTTCGCGGGAGCGACATTTGTCATGGGCGGCAACATTTATCGTGGGTGATCATTTGTCGTGGGTGGCAACATTTGTCGTGGGGGCGACATTTGTCGTGGGGGCAATATTTGTCGTGGGGGTGACATGTGTAACACCTCCCCTGTAATGACCATATAATATGGGTCCGGCCGGGACCCCACAGCATATAACCGCCACAGCTTTAGTATTAAAAGATGATATTAACTACCCAATCTCATAACTCAGACAGCACAGCGGAAACAAACTAAGCCACAGAGATTGTCCATACTACAAAGGAGTCCAACTGGCCTTAAGGCCTTACAAAACAATGTCCAAAACATCAAACATTCCATAACAAAAGACATCCCAACAAAAGGGGAAAGATAGTTTTTCCCTAAACTACCTCGGCATGCAAGCCGGATATAACAAATTACGAAGAAAGTAATGCAGGAAATCAACTAAGCACTTCGTGAGGCTTTAGGCCTTTTTGGCCGGCGCGCTGGGTCCAGCCTGCGATTCTTGCCCTGCAACCAAATCACAAAGAGCGGTAAACGAGGGTCAGCTATGGCTGACCACAAGCGGTGTAACAACATCCCTCCTCCCGGCCGTCCTAGCGGACCCCGGGGAACTACTTCACCCGGCAAGTCAGCACTTCGTATGCAAATGTACATAAAGGAAAGCAACATAAATACTGGCATGAGTGTCACAAGCATCATCCACGTTTCTATGTTGAGCAGGTAATAAAAGGGGCCTAACAATGCAAAATGAGTGCAAGCCCGGGTTTCACCCAAGGCGCCCTAAAGCGTATGAATCTAACACATCATCATACATCACCAACACAAGGGTACTAATTACTTCCCCACAAGGGCATCAAAACCCAAGGCCAAGCGCTCTCGCTGAGACCCACCTCGCCTGGCCCACCATGCCATCGGGCTTGTCTGACAGCTCACACGCTCGGGCCGCCAACAACGCACCAAGACCGATTCTAAGAATTTTGGCCAACCAAAACGTCCCAAGGCCCTGGGCTTACTTTCGGGACAACGTCCACCGATTGCCTCGCCTGGCGACCGTCAACGGACTCGACCGTAGCACAGACATTCTCGTCAGTCAACAATCGAAGGGACTAATCTTGCCGGGACACTCTCCACACGTGAATCTCAGTCTTCACGGGATAGCCAGCCGACCACAAAGACCAATCGCGCCTTCGCACAACACTAGGCATCACAAGCCCCATAATCCGCACATTATTTCTCCGCCCTAAACCCAACATTCGTTACCACACGAAGCTACAAGGGCATCACAACGACGAGTTCGCCGTAATCGGATTTCTAACAAAACCCCTACAATGCGCGTAAATCAACATCACCGGATCGGACCAACAGCCACAAATCCGGCTTCACCCACAATGCCTAATCCGCTAACGGAGCGGATCTCTAGTGCAAAACATGCCGGGGACGGACACAATCAACCCGGTGGTTTCTCTTGAACCAAGGCGACCCGGATTCCTCTCACTCGACGGATCCGGTGCCAAAATGCAGAAAAAGAAGGGATGCCAAACACGCATCCTAAAGACCGGGAGGAGAAATGTCCTTACCTTTTGAGATCTCCTCCTAGCCATGATAAGCTTGCAACCACACGGTGGAGAAGAAGCGCCTTGATGCCCTCTACGCACTGCCGGTCTCGGATCGGCGAACGGAGCTCCGAAGCTCCGGCAATGGCGGATTCCCCTTCTTCTTCCTCCTTGCCTCCTCCTCCTTTCTCCAACCTAAGAGAGAGAAAGCCTTGGAAATAATTAGGGTTTTTAACTCCTCTACCAAGCCCTAAAACCCCCCCAGCCAACCATCGCAGCCGTTGGATCAAATTCCAATAGATTTGGACGGACCGATCTCCTTCTCCGCTCAAAACCGCGGAGCAGAATAAACAGGGCGGACGATCACATGTGCACGGTCACTGGTCGTGCGCGAAGAGGACACTGGTCGTGCGCACTGTTCGAGACAGAACTCCGAATCCTTGCGAATTAACGCACGATCACATGCGCACGGTCACTGGTCGTGCGCGAAGAGGACACTGGTCGTGCGCACTGTTCGAGACAGAACTCCGAATCCTTGCGAATTAACGCACGATCACATGCGCACCGTCACTGGTCGTGCGCGAGGAGGACACTGGTCGTGCGCACTGAACAGCTATGGAATTTTAGCCTATCCCGAACGCAGCACTACCACTCCGCCTACCTCGCTGAACTACGATTTTTGGGGTGTTACAACTCCACCCCCCTTAAACGAATTTCGTCCCGAAATTTCAGAATTTAAACTGGGAATTCATAACGCATACCTGGAGCAAAAAGTTCCGGGAAATCCTCCCGCATCGCTTGCTCACGCTCCCAAGAGAATTCGTCTCGCCCGCAGTTGTCCCATCGCACCTTTACAAGTTTGACTTGCTTGTTACGCAACTGCCGGACTTCTGAATCCTCCGCGCACACCGGGCGAACCCTCGCCCCCAAGTTCTCCATCACCGGCACCGCCGCCGCTTCGACCACGACGCTCGGCTCCACCAAAGCTTTCCTCAGTACGGAGACATGAAAAACGTCATGTAATCCACTCAGCTCTGCGGACAACGCCAAACGATAGGCTGCTTCGCCTATACGCTCCGTAACCTCGAACGGACCCAAATATCTCGGACTCAACTTCTTGAGTCGCCGCACCCGCGAAACACCCTTGAACGGCTTGATCTTCAAGTAGACCATGTCGCCCACTGCAAACTCCACATTTCTGTGGCGCGCATTAAAATACTTCGCTTGTCGATCCTGAGCAACCTTCATGCGCTCCTGAATCGTCCGCACAATCTCGCAAGCATCTTCCACCACTTGCTTTCCCAAAAGCTTAGTGTCTCCCACCTCTGCCCAAGACATCGGCGTTCGACACTTCCTTCCATACAAAGCTTCGTATGGCGCCATCTTGATACTCGCCTGGAAGCTATTATTATAGGCGAACTCCACCATGAAAAGGTGGTCCTCCCAACCTTTGCCAAAGTCGAGAGCACACATCCTCAACATGTCTTCCAACGTACGGTTCGTTCGCTCCGTCTGACCATCGGTCTGCGGATGGAACGCGGTGCTAAACTTGAGCTTCGTGCCTAGACTTTTCTGCACTAATCTCCAGTCCTTCGATGTGAATCGCTCATTGCGATCACTAACGATGCTCTTCGGAATCCCGTGCAACCGCACAATGTTTCGAACATAAAGCTCCACGAGCTTCTCCACGCCATCGCTCTTCTGATTCGGAATGAAGTGGGCCACCTTCGTCAGACGATCCACTATCACCCAAATCGCATCGCTACCCTGCTGCGATCGAGGCAAACCATGCACAAAATCCATAGAGATGTCATCAAATTTCCATTCGGGGATGGGAAGAGGCTTCAAGAACCCGCCGGGCCTTTGGCACTCAGCCTTCACCAAGGCACAAGTCTGACATCGGCTCACGTACTCGACTACATCCCGCTTCATCCCAGGCCACCAAAAAGATTTCTTCAAATCCGCGTACATCTTTGTACTTCCTGGATGAACGGAGTACTTTGTAAAGTGAGCTTCAAACATCAACTCCTCGCGAAGCTTGCCGAAGCGCGGAACACAGATCCTCCCGTCTCTCCTCAGAATTCCACCAACCATCTCCAAAGCAGTGCCTTCGCTTTGCTGAGCCTCCAACACCAACTGTTGGCACTCCTCGTCCGCACGGTCGCCTCTCGGATTCGATCCGTTATATCACACTGCATTTCAATCCAGTTCAAACGAGCTATGCTAGACTCACCTCTAGCCACACAAGAAATGTCAAGAGACTCCAAGTCTCGAATCAAACGCTCGCTATGCGCCTCCATCCAATTACCTTGCCCGGAGTACTTCCTACTCAAAGCATCCGCCACCACGTTGGCTTTACCCGGCGTATACTGAATCTCCACGTCGTAGTCCCCAAGGAACTCGACCCACCTACGCTGCCGCATATTCAGATCCTTTTGGTCTAGGAGATACCTCAGGCTTTTGTGATCCGTGAAGATCTCCACCTTCGCACCATAAACATAGTGTCTCCACAGTTTTAGCGCAAAGATTACCGCCGCCAACTCCAGATCATGGACGGGATAATTCCTCTCATGAGTCTTTAACTGCCTTGACCCATACGCTATCACCTTGCCGTGCTGCACCAGCACACAACCCAACCCGCAACCTGACGCGTCGCTAAAGATCTGAAATCCTTTCGTCCCACTAGGAAGACTAAGGATTGGGGCAGACATCAATCTTTCCTTCAAATTCTCGAATGCCCGGGCACACTCCGGTGTCCAAACAAACCTCTGGTCCTTGCGAGTGAGTGTGGTGAGGGGCAACGCCATCCGCGAAAAGTTCTCCACGAATCTTCTGTAATAACCGGCTAGTCCAAGGAAGCTCCGGACTTCCGCCACGGTTCTCAATACAGGCCAACCCTTAATGGCTTCAATCTTCGCTGGATCTACCGCCACCCCATCTCTGCTAATTATGTGCCCCAAGAAAGCCACCTTCTCGATCCAAAACTCACATTTTGAGAACTTAGCATAAAGCTGATTCTCCCTTAGAGTCTGCAATACTTGCCTCAAGTGAGACTCATGCTCTGCCTCCGATTTTGAATACACCAAAATATCATCAATAAACACCACCACGAACGAATCTAAGAACGGGCGAAAAACCCTGTTCATCAAATCCATGAACACAGATGGCGCGTTCGTCAGTCCGAACGGCATCACCGAAAACTCGTAGTGTCCATAACGAGTCCCAAACGCTGTCTTGGCAATGTCCTCTTCTCGAATCTTCAACTGGTAGTACCCCGATTTCAAATCCAACTTGGAGTACACCACCGACCCCACTAACTGGTCGAACAAATCATCGATTCGGGGAATCGGATATTTATTCTTGACGGTCAACTTATTTAGCTCACGGTAATCAATGCACAACCGCATACTTCCGTCCTTTTTCTTCACAAACAAAACCGGTGCGCTCCACGACGAAGAGCTGGGCCTAATGTACCCTTGCTCTAACAACTCTTGCAACTGAACCTTTAGCTCGGCCAGTTCCTTCGGTGCCATCCTAAACGGAGGACGCGACACCGGCCTCGCACCCGGTACCAACTCTATCGAGAAATCGATTTCACGCTGAGGAGGTGCTCCCGGAAGCTCCTCGGGGAATACATCCTCAAATTCTTCCACCACCGGAACTTCTCTAATAGCCAACTTTGTGGAGTGAGCCTCCAACAAAGCTAAAAATGCCTCGCCTCCTTGATTCACCGCACGCCTCATTTGCATAGCGGAAATCAGGGAGCAAGCCACTCCGCTTAGGCCTTCAAACTTGACCTCTGCTCTACCTTCAGCTCTCAGGGTTACCACCTTCAACTGGCAGTCGATACTAGCTCGCTGCTCCGCAAGCCAGTCCATTCCCAAGATAACATCGAATTCGGCTAGTGGCAGAATCGCTGCTACCAACACGAAATCACAATCGCCAATTTGCATCACAATGCGTCCCTTCCTCATGGTAGTCATGAAAGACCCATTCGGCATACGCACACTCAGCTCCACTCCTGCCACTACGGGCTCAGCACCAATCTTCCGGATAAAACTTTCCGCAAGAAAAGAGTGTGACGCCCCCGTGTCGAACAACACTCGAGAGGGGTAGCCCGAAACTAGCACGAAACCTAACCACATGCAAAACAAACGTGAAAGGCCGCAAACTACATTATAGTAACAAACGAAACTTAAACCTTTCGTACCTGTCACCACATCGGGTTGACGTATCGCTTCCTGTTGCCCAAGATTATAGGCCCTAGGCTGCACTGGAGGGAACCGCGAAGCACTCGACTCCGCCGCTTTCCCCTTCTCTGCAACACTGGGACCCGAACGCACCGATTGTTCTTGTCTCGGCTCTGGCCCAGCTCCGCCCTCGGTACAAAAACGACTAATGTGACCCACCTTGCCACACTGGTAACAAGTAACCGGGCCTTTGGAACGGAAATCTACCGAAGGTGCGCCACTTCTCTCCCCAGGCCTATTAGGACGGGGCTTCTTCTCCCATCGGCTGCCCTCGGACTTCCACTGGGACTGAGACTGAGAAGGCTTTCCTTCTCCCTGCCTTGCCGCAACACCCTTTCGCCGTTGAGTTCGCTCCAAGTCGCTCTCCAGCGTGCGAGCGGCTTCGACCAACTCATTGAATCCCGCATTCTTCAAGGCTATGAGTGGTTGCCTTAAATTTTCCCTCAACCCTTGATAAAAGAGGTTATCTCTCTCTTCATCATCTGCCATTGTCGTGCCCGCATACCGACCCAACCGAGTGAACTCTTGCAGATATTCATCCACTGTCTTCTCCCGCTGCACCAAATGCAGAAACTGCCGCTGCAGTGCTAACCTTGTTGAAGCCGGAATGTAACACTTTAAGAAAGCGTTTCCGAACTCCTCCATGGATGGAACACGCCCAACAAAAAGTCGACCGTTATGGTTCACCCACCACAACTTCGCATCGCCCTCTAACATGAAGCTCGCAAAGTGAGACTGCCTCTCAGCTAGGGTCTCAGCTGCCTTCAAGAGCTCCTGGATCCTTGAAAGCCAATCCTCGGCATCCGTTGGAGTGCCCACTCCCTTGAATGTCGGAGGGTGGAAACTCAAGAAATACTTCATGAATCGATCACCCATCGGAATAGCTCTCTCCGCTAGAGGCTCTGCTTGCCTTACTTCGACATCCGGTGCATCCGGCGTAGCCGCCGGAGTGACAGGGGTCGCAACTTGCACCACCGGCGTAGGAACCCGTGGCATCGCTCCAGCTTGAGCCGCTACCATTGCCTCTGCTAGCATGCGACAGAAATCAGCCGGGAACATGCCCACATTCATGAGGCCTGGAGCAGTAGCACTACTCCCCGAAGGCTCCTCTTGCCTCCTCGATGTCCCCTCATCGTCGCCAACGTCCTAGCATAAGCAAGGAAAACAAATAAACGCTCATCAGGATCTAAACGCAAGACCCGAACGCAGGAATACTCATGATCCCGCACAATACTCCTATGTGAACAATCTCTTACGCGATCCAAAAACACTAGACCTCGCAAGAATACTAGAACAAACCTAGCTCTGATACCAAATTGTAACACCTCCCCTGTAATGACCATATAATATGGGTCTGGCCGGGACCCCACAGCATATAACCGCCACAGCTTTAGTATTAAAAGATGATATTAACTACCCAATCTCATAACTCAGACAACACAGCGGAAACAAACTAAGCCACAGAGATTGTCCATACTACAAAGGAGTCCAACTGGCCTTAAGGCCTTACAAAACAATGTCCAAAACATCAAACATTCCATAACAAAAGACATCCCAACAAAAGGGGAAAGATAGTTTTTCCCTAAACTACCTCGGCATGCAAGCCGGATATAACAAATTACGAAGAAAGTAATGCAGGAAATCAACTAAGCACTTCGTGAGGCTTTAGGCCTTTTTGGCCGGCGCGCTGGGTCCAGCCTGCGATTCTTGCCCTGCAACCAAATCACAAAGAGCGGTAAACGAGGGTCAGCTATGGCTGACCACAAGCGGTGTAACAACATCCCTCCTCCCGGCCGTCCTAGCGGACCCCGGGGAACTACTTCACCCGGCAAGTCAGCACTTCGTATGCAAATGTACATAAAGGAAAGCAACATAAATACTGGCATGAGTGTCACAAGCATCATCCACGTTTCTATGTTGAGCAGGTAATAAAAGGGGCCTAACAATGCAAAATGAGTGCAAGCCCGGGTTTCACCCAAGGCGCCCTAAAGCGTATGAATCTAACACATCATCATACATCACCAACACAAGGGTACTAATTACTTCCCCACAAGGGCATCAAAACCCAAGGCCAAGCGCTCTCGCTGAGACCCACCTCGCCTGGCCCACCATGCCATCGGGCTTGTCTGACAGCTCACACGCTCGGGCCGCCAACAACGCACCAAGACCGATTCTAAGAATTCTGGCCAACCAAAACGTCCCAAGGCCCTGGGCTTACTTTCGGGACAACGTCCACCGATTTCCTCGCCTGGCGACCGTCAACGGACTCGACCGTAGCACAGACATTCTCGTCAGTCAACAATCGAAGGGACTAATCTTGCCGGGACACTCTCCACACGTGAATCTCAGTCTTCACGGGATAGCCAGCCGACCACAAAGACCAATCGCGCCTTCGCACAACACTAGACATCACAAGCCCCATAATCCGCACATTATTTCTCCGCCCTAAACCCAACATTCGTTACCACACGAAGCTACAAGGGCATCACAACGACGAGTTCGCCGTAATCGGATTTCTAACAAAACCCCTACAATGCGCGTAAATCAACATCACCGGATCGGACCAACGGCCACAAATCCGGCTTCACCCACAATGCCTAATCCGCTAACGGAGCGGATCTCTAGTGCAAAACATGCCGGGGACGGACACAATCAACCCGGTGGTTTCTCTTGAACCAAGCCCTAAAACCCCCCCAGCCAACCATCGCAGCCGTTGGATCAAATTCCAATAGATTTGGACGGACCGATCTCCTTCTCCGCTCAAAACCGCGGAGCAGAATAAACAGGGCGGACGATCACATGCGCACGGTCAATGGTCGTGCGCGAAGAGGACACTGGTCGTGCGCACTGTTCGAGACAGAACTCCGAATCCTTGCGAATTAACGCACGATCACATGCGCACGGTCACTGGTCGTGCGCGAAGAGGACACTGGTCGTGCGCACTGTTCGAGACAGAACTCCGAATCCTTGCGAATTAACGCACGATCACATGCGCACGGTCACTGGTCGTGCGCGAGGAGGACACTGGTCGTGCGCACTGAACAGCTATGGAATTTTAGCCTATCCCAAACGCAGCACTACCACTCCGCCTACCTCGCTGAACTACGATTTTTGGGGTGTTACAACATGTAACATCCATAAGTCTAATGCGAGCGTAAATTTGATTTCAGGATCCGATGGTGAGCGCAAGTAATCGAGCAAATTTTAATCAAGGTATGAAATTGCCGTGGTTAATTTTAATCTTCATTTTGTTTTCCCCTTAGCCAATTAACGATTTTCCTTAGGCTAACCGCACATCGCTCGTTTTCGTAACCGACGCCTCCTGCATACTTTAGATCGTGCTCTCACTCGGCATCGAGAAGAAGGAAACGAAATCGACAATCCTCTTCCCTCTTCTTCCCGTGTCTGTTACCAGTCGATGTTTCGCGTGATCCCTTCGCCCTCGTCGTCGACGGCAGGAGCAGGCAGCGCCGATCCTCTCCCTCTCGACTCCTCGATCCCTCCAGAAACCCTAGTCGTCGGCTTCCGGTACACTTACGGTGCGTCTCTGTAAGTGTGGCCTCGTCATCGACCGCAAGAGTAGACATCCTCGATCCTTCCAGAGAACGGCGACGCTCCTATTTCCTTCTTCAGAAACCCCAGCCGGCAACTCCTTCCTGTGCACCTTCGATCGAGCGACATCCTGCTTCTTGTGTGGGAATAGCAGCAGCAAGCCACAGGGGCTGCTCCTCTTATGCCCTAGTGTGCCGGCGAGTCCAGGATCCTTGGTCTGCCGCCTGGAGTTCCCCTCCCTTCCTCCAGAAATCGTAGCTCTCAGAAAGTTCTGAAGCCCTCACCAAGGCTTCTCGTTCGAGACCGGTGGTCAGATTGATCCTTTGCTGCTGTTTTCACTCAGGTTTTGGTGTTGTCCCTCCTCGTTTTCAGTCAGCGTTTGTTTAAAAGAGTTCCTAATATGATATGTGAAATTTTGATTAGGATTGGTGCAACAAACACCAAGCGTGGGCGGAGACGTTTCCGGATCAGAAGTAGCGACCTCCACTACTAGAGGAGTTGTAAGCGCCTTCCCTTATTTTGGCACGATTTTCCTTCAGTTTGGGGAGGGTTATAAAATTATTAGATGCTCTTTTAGGTTCTTTGGGTAAGTAAGCCTCCTTGCCAATCGAAGATCAGATTAGGGTCTAAGAGTACTTCTCAAAGGAAGCTATGCCGCCGCGCCTTGTGTACGAGCGCCGCAATACTACGGTAAGAAATTCTATTCTTTTTTGTTAAGACATACCAGATAATTATATGCATAGTTTGAATTCCTCGAATAGAAAGAGGATAATTATAATGGTGTACAACCACGTATATTTAGACATTAATGTTCAACACGACATATGATTAGTCAGTCTAACAATTATAAAAAAATTCCAACTGGTAAAGGAAGATAATTAGGAGGCATGATTGAGACTCTCTCTCCATCGTGAAAGATAGAGGCGCACTATCTTACTCAAGGGGCATAGTAGACCCCATGAGCCTCAAATGCAGGGAGACGTATTCTCCAATAGAAATTTAGAAGATGCGAGTCTATGTCCGTGCGACATTAGAACCTCTGCGTTCGCTAGATGGGACTCGAATCGTTAGAATGCGCATAAACAGTTTCTCAGCATAAGATTTTAAGAAGAATAATCACTAGACAATCATCACTCAGCATACGATAAAATTTAGAAATGGTATTATAGTTAACCTTTCTTGTTGAAGCTTGAATAATTATGCTTAAGATGCTTACAAACTAGAACAGACATTTATGTTAAGTATTTTATAGAAAAGCATGCATATTATAGCATTGTATAAATAGTTTACTTTCGTAGAATAACAATATCGTTTCAAAAGAGAAAACAAGAAATCATGTTCTTTATGAATTATTTTTAGTGTCACTAAGAAGAATGGTCTTTCTTACTCTTCAGTTGGGCTGACCCATTTTTGGGCTTCTCATTACAGGAGTCACAGGTGGGGTGTTGCGCCTAGGATGAGCTTGCCTGCAGTCTGCTCTTCTTTTAGTTCATTTTCATGTTGTAGTTGTTCTTATAGTTCTGTTCTATGTTTTGGACTTGTATCGGAATCTCGCTAACGGTTCTTGTATCAGGCTATGTTTAAGATTTCAGTATTTCAAGTATTTGGACACTTTCATTTTTTAGTGGCTTTGTGAAATCAGATTTTGAGGTACACATTTACCCCTAGTCTCTTTTATTATTTCCGCTGTAAGTACTCTTTAGCACTTTTAATTTTTACTATCTATGTACCAATTTTTTATTACCATTTCTTAGTTTGCTTCTTATCACGGGGCCCAACCGGACTGCTGATTTGTGGTAAAACTAAGGTGGGGTGCTACATGACATTTAACGCGGGGGCGATATTTTTCGTGGGGGGACATTTGGCGTGGGTGGCAACATTTGTCGTGGTGGTGTCATTTGTTCTGGGGGCGACATTTATCATGGGGGGAGACCTTTGATGTGGGGGGGGGGGGGGGGGGGGGGGGGGGGCGAAACTTGTCGTGAGGGCGACGTGGGGGCGACACTTATGGTGGGTGACATCATTTGTCGTGGGGGACACATATCATGGATGACGACACACAACATTTGCCACGGGTGAGAACTAATGTAAGAGAGATTTGAATGGTGAAACACACAGAGAAATTGAAAAATATTAGGCAAATGTAGTAGATAAGTAAATTCCATCAATATATGGTAATTAAATCCATATATGGTAATTATATCATTTAGTTAGAAAATATTTTAAATCATATTTTGCACTAATTAAATAATGAAATGTTTCAAATCTTTTAAACACACCCAATACATAAAACCTTAAAACAAAACCTTCGAAGTCAATAGCATATGTCCACAATATTCAAAAGCTGGAATCAGATCATAGCAGCTAAGATAAAACAACATTCCCCCTCTGAAATCATATCATAGTAGTTAAGATAAAACAAATCTCTATGCTTTAAGTTGTAATCAGATCATATCAATTACGATAAAACAAATCTCTATAGTTTCAAATACAATATTCTCCATGCTGGAACATGCCATTGAGGATAAAAAACCCATAGATTCCTTCCTCAGACTCTCAATTAATCTCCTCCTAGATAGCTTCATGTATAGATTATGCCACCCTTATTGCTTGAAGAGCTTATACAAACAAATTTAAAAATGTATGAGTAAAGAAATCAAAATCGTTATCTCATACAAATGAAGTCGTTACAATCAAATCCCTCATACTTCAAATTCTTAGATTCCTCCAACAATTTACCTGGAGTATAAGAAAATAAGGAAACATATGAAGATGGGTTCTCACTGTGTGCAAAACTTCCATTTGTCTCCGACACGTGCACAACCTGAATAAAATAACAGTCAATTTTATTGCTTAAGATGAACATGATACCAATTGTCAATCAAATGAAACTGTTAGGATGTCAGTTCTACTCTTATTGTACATATTTTAGCATCAAAATAACACAAAAACGGTAAAAGCAGGCACATTCAAAACAATTTGAATAATCTGAGAGCATTTTGAGTAATGAAATTCACAAAGCGTAAGGCTATGAGAGAGCAGTGTCATTCAGGCTTCGGGGCGATTAAAAATGGAGCTGTGTTTCGAATGGAGCAACAATAAATGAAGCTATTAATTGATGATTCAAGAAGACCCTTTGGTGCATGGTGAAGCAACAATGGGTGCTAATTGCACTTACAGTTAATAGATGCCACCGATCAAAACTACCCACAACATCATTGTCCCAAATTTAGATAGACCGAAATTGAAGAAAGACCGTTAGGATGCAAGTATCTCGCATTCTCACTACATCATTGATATCCTGCAAATGACTAATGGAAAATATATATTTAATGGAGAATTCTAAATGCTCCAATAAACATAGGATTCTCCATTGAATATATATGGGTTTGTCATTTAATGGAGAATATATATTTGTGGACGGTCCGGTTGCCATATGATGAAGTGGCAAGCGCGCTAGCCCGAACATGCAATTAATTCTTCCTAGCTATAAGAATTCAATGAAATGCACCTTGTTATAAGCAAACCCCTTTTCCTAAAAAAATTGTAGATCTTGTCGAGATCTACAACTTTCGTGTTGAACACTTTTCCTAAAATGCACGCACAAGGCCCTAAAATCGCCCTGATCGTAAATATAATGAATTTTTGAAAATAACTAGAAAATACGCCTTGTACATGCATTTTTAGGAAAAGTGTCCAACACGTAAGTTGTAGATCTCGACGAGATCTACAATTTTCGTGTTGGGCACTTTTCCTAAAAATGCATGTCCAAGAGGTATTTTCAAAAGACGCGTAATAACTCATAGAAATTGGTTTGCTAGCAACCAAAAAAGGTTTGCTTATAACAGCACCCTTAATTAATTGATGGCACGCACAGTAGATAGAAATGAAATATAAAAATATCTTCATTTTAATTCATAAACTACAGAGAGAGTACTCATGATATATATACTTGTATGAAAATGCATTAATTAATCCGCATGAATACATTATTATTATTATTATTATTATTAAGAAAAGAAATTTTCCAATCATGCTTGCACAGGAATAAGCTGATGAAAGAAAGCATATGCAAATCGACAAATGCTTCTCCAGTCCCCAACTTAAAAGCAAATTAATTAATGTAAACCTCCATGTCCCTTTCCTCCATGTCCATGCGGTTTGGCCAAGAATACCCCGTAATGGCAGCCGATGGCAGGTGCTAGAGGCGGCTCAATAGCGCAAAACACGCAGCGGCAAGTTTTATGTTTCTGCGAACTGACGCAGAGTTTTCAATGATGGTAGGAACGACGCGCATATGGGCACGCAATGTTGCTGATAACCTAAACTACTACAAACGCTGTGCTGAATGTGTATTTTCCTTTCGAAGCAACCACGGGGCGTGCAAAATAGTCCAGCCATCACTACAATCAATCACATCAACACACATTGTTAGTTTAGTTCTATGTGAATTTGTCTATATATATGGACAATTTGTTTATTTGGGCAATTTGTCATTCTACACAACTGAAGTGCATTCCTTACTAAAATTTCAGAAATTTGATAACATAATGTTTACGAAATGATCAAAACTTTTAGGAGTTTAGTAGAAAAAATATATATCAAACACCATAATATCTTTTATGATCTTAATATCTTTTTTCTAAACATTATAATTCTAGGGTAGATTAATTAAATTAGGGTGAAAGAAAACTATTTCATGATCCACAATCTATTGCAAAAAAGAGAACTATTTCACAATATTCCTATTTTCCTGTATCAAATTGGCTTAAATAGTCACTGTAAGTGTTTTATAGCATTTGATGGCTGCTTACTTTGCAAGGGAGCAACTGAGATTCTGGTGGATTGGCGTTGAAACATAATGATGGATTTCTGCGTAGGTAGACGGAGCATACGGTTATTGATCGCAAACTTTTCAATCGAAACATAATGATGGATTAGATAGTGCAGCATAAGGTTATTTGAAATATTAATGAAGGGAAAAATGAAGCTATTAGCCTCATGACAAAAAAATGAATGAAGCGCACGGGCCTACTCGGCGGTTTCAAGTGCCAAAATATATTAACAAAAATAAATCAAAAGCAATAAGAAAAGGAGAGGGAAGGCGATACCTGGATCGTCATCCGAGTTCAACTTGGTTGAGTCAATGGGGCTGGGGGTTGCAAAGTTTTGTTGAATCTAGTCTCTATGCTTTGGGGGGATCTCAATCAAAAACTATCCAAGAAAATCAAAACCTGCAAATGGATTAGATAGAGCAACATAAGGTAGATGAAATGTGTTTTGAAATCACTTTGTGTTCTCAAGGGGAGGGACAGAAGGAGCCCGTTTGCAATCAAAAGCACACGATGCACATGCGCCGAAAAGTGAGCACGTGCGGAAGTACTATCTTGGTTGGGGTATTGTCGTGGCCGCTCGATGCTCTTGCGGGCTGCACCCACATGCGAACAGGCTGCGCTCCTTAACCGACAGTGCAAACTGATTTTTACAATCGCTCATCAATGAAATAAGGAAAGCCATCAAAGGTGGAGGTTAACAGACAAACTCAAATTATGCATCAATATATATGCTAATAAAGTCAAATTCCAAGCATCAGTTGTAGAGAAAATGGGCTGCAAGCTAGTGAGCTCAATTACATCTAAGCCAACAACAATTTTGACAAATAAATCATTTCCAAAAGAAAAGGCATGCTAAATGTAAAACTATTGAAAAATCAGTCAACACACCATTGCATATGATAAAATCAGTGAACACACAATTTTGATTTAATGCCACGAAAGACAACAAATTTTGGATTTTCTAAAATGTACTCAAATAACAACAACAAATGATTCCTATGAGTGTAGCCAAAAAAGAGCAACACAAATGCCATTTTTCCATCTCATACTTTATCAGTTGACCTAATCTGAACTTAATCCCCTACATTTCATCATGCATCCTCTCTTAAACATTATCTTGGTAAAACGATTCTACAGATGATCACAGAAAACTTGGAAAACCTGGATTCTGGAGGAAGATGCATTATCAAATAGCTAGACTGGAATTGCTCATGTGATGTTAATCATAAAAAAAACTAATAATTGCATTTAATAGCAAAAATTAACAAAGCATATTTGTCATGGGTGTTCCCCTAAATGGTTGCTCTATTGTGTTCCACACACATCAGAGTGTTCACAGTTAGGACGTGAGAAATCAGTTATCTTCTATAGGTTAGGACATTATTTTTTAGCTACATGACCACAGTTCTCATCATGTAGAGCTTGTGTGTGCCAATTTGGGATCATATGAACATAATACTCACAATTGAGCACAGGAAACCTAATAGCAAGATATTAGTGATATATACTGTAAATGGCTGCTCATCGTCATATATACTATAAATGGATGATAAAAATTACAAATTCACACCTATATTTTTTACTTTCTAAATGGCTGATCATCATCATTCTATGACCACATTTGAATGTGCTTGGAGTTTACCATCACCCTAATGACACTTCAGAATTCAGTATAACCTGTCTCTTCATCACTTCAGAATTCAGTATAACCTGTCTCTTCATTCCTCGCAGCTAATCACTATTATCAAAGAAACAAATCTAGAGGTTTAGCATCTATAAATATTAGAATTGTACTAAAACGATGACTTAGTCTAATGAGAAGGTGTCAGCAACCAGGAAATTGTATATCATTCTCCACCATGGCAATACCTTTCGCTGTCCATTTTTTTGCTCTATGCAGTCCTCCTATTGCCTGCACACTGAAAAATTTATAAAATGTCAACATACAATGCATAAATCAACTTCCAACCTATCAAGTTCATATGTCGCTAAATTATGTAGACTTCCAACCTATCAAGTTCATTACCTACCCACTGAAAGGAACGGGAAAAAATTCCAATCAAGCTTTTGAAATCAAATTTAATCACTTTGAGATCTCCCTTCCAGAAGAAAAAAACTTGGCTCCGATTCGAAATTGAAGCCAGTTGTAATTTAAGAAATGAGAGGACCATGAAAAAAACTACAATAAAAAAAATATATGAAAGCAAGACCAAGTAAAACTAAGGTTTAATTGAAAAGGAAAATGCTTTAAATCAAGCTTGATTTAGTATCGAGTAAGCTAAGAGGTACTAAGATTTAATACCGTATAATGAAAACAATGAGCAAGATGGGGAATCGACAATGGTAGAAACATGAGTAAGTTCTATTTTTCGAAGAAAAAAAAGGACAAAAGCCATGAAATAACTTCTTTCTAATCAACATTGGATCCATGAAATATACATAGCATATCAATGCATATGACTGCAGATTAATTGATTTAGAAAGTTCCACCAATGCTAAAGAATGCACACCTTCCATGAACTGACAAAATGATGTAAGCCTTAGAAAAGATATAAACGTCTTTCCGCCACCATCTCCTGAACTTCAAGAAACAATGAGATCTATCACCATGTAAATCATTTTAATACATGAATCTTGTTAGCAGAAAATGGTTCACTAACACATCAAGATTTACAGTACACAATATCGGCACAATTTCATCGCAAGCTATCAAATTTTAAATAATCAATGGAAATAAGATTTATAGCTTATGAATTGCGATCCATCCAATAAGGCACTAAATCCTAACTGTTAGAATTGGAAGTAAATTATGAATGAAAAGACTCTCTGTGTTAGATTGTTAGTGAAGAATAAAACATGACCTAGAGTCAAAGCCGAAGCCTAAAAACCTGCAGTTGAAATCAAATCTGCAATCAAAATTGAATCTAGAAGTGGAGTGGAGGCGTGGAGGCGGTGGCATGGAGGCGTGCAGTAGTGGCATGGCAATACATTAAACTCATTATAGGAATAAACATCAAATATGGAACAAATACAGTATATGAAGTTCTTGCAGCTCCAAATTCAGGTTGACATCATACAATCATATACATTTTTATTAGGTGTTTAGACATAGCAGGCTATCTCAATAGAGATGTTTAAAATACTCAAAAATGATCAAGACTCCATAATAAAAGGCAGATGAAGTTGGAATTGTATAAGGTGTTTAGGCTCATGTTGAAATGATGAATACCAAATAGTCAGAAGACTATCTTGATAAAATGCACAACTCTTATCCCTAAATTGCACAACAGACTATCACTAAAATGACATCATATATATTTTTAAATTAAGCCATGCAATTAATTATAAGCCTTCAAATAAAATGCACAACTCTTATCCCTAAATTGCACATCAGACTATCACTAAAATGACATCATATATATTTTTAAAATAAGCCATGCAATTAATTATAAGCCTTCAAAACAATCACCAACTAAGCTGTAAGTTGAAGCTTCCTTCACCTATCAGTCCAAACCTGGAGAAGAAATCAAATCAGTTACAGAAGCAAAATGATAAGTGGTTGAAAATAGCGTTTTGATAATCGATTTTGGAGAAAGCTGCGTGCACCTAATTTGAGATCCAATCGTCCTTAATTAATTGCATGGCTTAATTTGAAGATGAAGGTCATGCAATTAATTATAAGCCTTCAAAACAATCACCAGCTATGTTGTAAGCTGAAGCTTCCTTCACTTATCAGTCCAAACTGGAGAAGAAAGCAAATCTGTTACAGAAGCAAAACGATAAGTGGTTGAAAATAACATTGATAATCGATTTTGGAGAAAGCTGCGTGCACCTAATTTGAGATCTAACTCACATCCAAATAGAATTTCTTTAGCTTCATGGTCTCCCAGCGGGGGTATATGTGATTAATGCAGTTAAAATTCAGAATTTTTTTTACCTAAATTAATAAATCCAATGCAAATTTATCTAAATATTATATATATTTTAAAATTAAGCCATGCAATTAATTAATAGCATGAAGTTATTTATACACACCGTCCACTCGAGGAAGAGAAAACTTGAAGAGCGGACACTCTTCAAAAATCTATATCTACCAACACCATTAATCTCTAGAAAAGTTCTCATTAAGGAGTCCTCTCATTTAGGAAATCGCTATCTACCTAAATAGAAATTTGTGTAGTGATGCATTACATGGCAATAAATTGAAATTGTGGCAATGCATAGTATTACATGACAATAAAATAAATTTGAGAAACTACAAAAAAATTTGAGAAGTTGTAGTAAGAATTGGACGAATTGAAGCATGTAAGTAATAAATTGAGGATTCAAAATAATATTCCTAATGTTTTCTGTAAGTAATGCCAGAACTACCTTCATCAGTTTTCTGTTCGTGGCTTGGGTACATGAATTTTTGGCTCTAACCTTATCAGACCTTAGAAACTGACATAATGCAAGCTAATTTATATAAAATAGAATTTAAATAGGAACACGATTGATAGTTTTAACTTCATCATACCAGAAGTTCAGCCACAATAAGTGGCTCAGCTGTCCCCTTTCATCAACAATAGAAGGTATACGTACTTCCCGAGATGTGTGAAGTAAAGAAGAGAAGGTGAGAGTTGCGGGTAGAACAATGTGGGTTTGGATGATACCTGTGCAATTGACCTTCATGCCTCTCTTCTATCAGGCGTTGCTTTTGTTCACCTGCGAACAGTGGGAGGCATAAGGGTTAGCGTGAAGTCGGATGAGAGCAGAGAAGCTGGAGTAGACACATCGGGTGAGAAGCTTGAGAGAGCTGAGGATGAGAGCAGAGAAGTCGGATGAGTGAGAAAACATTAGGGCATTCCCTTGGGAGTTTCATTCGGGATGCGGATGCACACAGGGGGGTTCGCTGAACTGGATCGCCCGCGGGATGTAGAGGAGGAAAAGTGGAAAGGGGGTTGGCATGATGTAGAGGAGAGGAAGTGGAAAGATGGGCTGCCTGGATGTCGAGGAGAACTTGGAAAGACGGGCTTGATGTACAGCAGGCTGAGTGAAAAGAAAATTTTTTAGGTGGGTATCTCTCACCTAGAAATAGGTGCGTGAGATAAATAGGCGCCATTGAATCGAATCGGGCCCCACGTGTTTTCGAAATATTTCGTTTTACGCGGCCAAATCCGGCGCCTCTCGTCCTTCCTTGCCGAATAGAAACCCTGGTCGTTCTCCAGCTGCAAAACCAGGCCTTGTTCCGCCTCCTCCGACATAGAACCTTTACCCTTCTCCTCTGAAGGTCGGCGACCCGGGCCATTGCAGTTCCCCGGCTGTGCAACTCCTTCCTTCCTTCCATTCTACTCTCGCGACTAAGAAAAATTTACGCGACTAAGGGGGTCGACGAGAGGCCATTTTCGATGGGAGGAGGAAGGCTTAGAGGAAGGAAATGGATCATGTTTCTAACTTGGTTTGTTATTACAGTATTTTCATGACCTACAATGTGTTCAGTAAATTGTCACGAACTTGTGGTTATTGTCGTAAAAATACAGTCTTATTTCTGTAAATATCATTAGAATCACGTAGTTATTATAACAGTTTTTTGGTAAGATGCGGCCGTATTTAATATGTTTAATACTAAACCGCGATAAAATACTGTCGTATATTTAATGACCCCGTAGTATATCAAATAACACAACAAAATTGTTTAAATCGTTGTGGTGTTGGACCGTAGTAAATACTGTCGTATATCAGATAACGCAATTTAATCAATGGACACTATAACATTATTATTGGTTTAGTATGCTTCCATCTTATTTGACTAATAGTAGTATACTTTGATAAATACTGGCGTACTCCTGTACACATCAATATAATCACCTAGTAATATGCTAAATACTGGCGTACTCCTGCACACATAAATAAGTACTGGCGTACTCTTGCATACAGTAGTATATGAAAAGTACGGTTTTATTTTTAATTTTAATACTATACAACACATTAATACTGACATATTTTCGATACTTTAAATGGGTTATTGCATCTAAATTTTTTGGTTTAACGCAGCAAAGCAATGGATTCAATGAAGCAACTGTTTATATCGTTCATTCTGATGAAGAAACAACATATATGCAATCTGACAAAGTAGATCAGTCATTCTACAAGGTATGTTATTACACTTTTTAATGAACTTTAAATGGTGTATTTAGTGTTATTCTGTACATAAATATTCTTGTATTTTAAATGCGGTATGTTATGTTCAATATAGGGAATAAATGGACTACATGATTCACCAGTTAATAATATAATTCCTTCTGATGAACAGGCAAGAAATGTACAATCCGAGAAACTTGATCATGCTTGTAACTCGGTATGTTATCAATAATGTCGAATTTATCTATGCTCTGACACAATAGTAATATGTTAAAAAGTTAATATTTTAAATTGTTAGTAAAGATAAGTTGTTATTTTTTTTCTTCAATGCAGAAAAGCAAAGATGCTACACTTTTTCATGCAGTTCATTTCGAAGAAGAGGCATACAGAATGTACGATGAGTATGCTCTTAATGTGGGTTTTGGTATCCGAAACAGCATATTTATTACTGGACTCATACAAAGATCATAAAGGGCAGAGAGTATTGTTGCGCGAAAGCATGTCATAAGGTTATAAAACCGACAAGTGAGGTGCAAAGAAAGTTTCACAAAATTGATACTAGAACTGGATGTTTGGCGTGCATGTACTTCACCGTTAATAAAGAGGGGAAGAATTGGGAGATTTCAAAGTTTGTGGAAGAGCACAATCACCCACTAGCTCCACAGGTAGATTCACATTTTCTGCGGGCGCATCGTCATATATCTAATCATCAAGCATCTCTGATTAAAAATATGACAAGAGCGGGAATTCGAACCGTTGATGCATATAACTTCTTAGCAGAAGAAGTAGGCGGTGCAGAGAATGTGGGGTTCTCTAAATTGGATGCATATAATTATGTACATCGAGAGAAAAGAGCACTAATAGAGTCTGGTGACGCAACACGATTGTTGGAAATATTTAAATATATACAGTGCGAGGATAATATGTTCTCTTTTGATGTGAAGGTAGATGAGTCCAACAGGCTGCAGAGTTTCTTTTGGATTGATGGTCGTGGAAAAATTGATTATGATTGTTATGGAGATGTTATTATTTTCGACACCACCTATCGTCTGAACAAGTACAATTTGGCATGTGCTCCTTTTATTGCAGTAAACCACCATTGACAAAACGTTTTTGTGGGCGGGGCTTTTGTTGCAGGGGAGACAATTGAGTCATTTTGCTGGGTTTTTGAGTGTTTCTTAAAATATGTTGGTGGTAAGCAACCAATCACGATATTCACAGATCAAGATCAAACAATATCAGTAGCTATTCAGAGAGTATTAACTTCAACTCGGCATCGTTTGTGTCAATGACATATTTCAAAGAAAGCACCATCGAAGGTACCAACTTTCAATAAAGATAAGTATATTCAATTTTTATTTTACAATTGCATGAACAAATGTGAGAATGAAGAGGAATTTGAAACAAATTGGAAAGAGATGATAATTCGTGGCAACTTGAATGACAATCGATGGCTAAATGATCTTTATAACATTAGGATGAAGTGGTCCACCGCATATAACAAGGAACTATTAGATCTTGGCATTTTATCCACGCAACGAAGTGAGTCGGCAAATAATCATTTGCATGGATGCTCTAAATCAACAAGTTCACTTGTTGAATGCTTTCTTGGAATGAAGAATTTAATTTTCGATTGGCGCAGGAACGAACATGAAGAGGACTTTAAATGTAAACAAGGGAGTATTACACTGAAATTCCCAAACTGTTTAATAATGAAGCAAATGTCAAAACTCTACACAAGAAAAATATATTTACCTTTTGAGAATGCTTATATGGAAGCAGCAGTTAGTTTGATGGTTGCTGATGAAACTCGTTACGGGATAGATCATGTAGTATACGTTGTGAAAAATTGCCATGGTAATGAAGTTGGTAAGAAATGGTTTGTGACATTTGATACGAAGACTAATGATGTAGAATGCTCATGTCGGGGTTTTCAAACAACAGGCCTATTATACAAACATGTACTGCGAGTTTACAATATTAGGAATGAGAAGGAAATTCATCCCCAATATATACTGAAGCGATTTACATTGCATGCAAAGAAGTGAATCTATCTAAAACAGGAAAATACATTGAATGACTGTGATTCTAACGTGATTTATAGAAATCAAATAATGCGATACACTTATGATCTGTGTAATCGTATTACACATTGTCAGATTGCCAAGGAACATCTAATTAATGTGTTGAATGATGTGGGTCAAGCTGTAGAGGAAATGATGGATTATGATGAGATGATTAAGAAGGGCATCCCTTCCTCAAATTACAAAGGGATAAACTTCCTCAAGAATCCACCTTCTAAGCGACCTAAAGGGAGGCCTAATACACGTTTGAAGAATTTTTTGGAAACTTCTTCGAAAAGAACAAGTAATAATTTCTAAATTCTTTTAGTTTCAAATTCAATTTTATGATTAGAAAACTTACCCTTTTTATGTCATACAGAGCGTAGTCGAGCTGTAAAGGATAAAAGAGCAATGAAAGTTCAAGAACATGAATTAGAGAAGGACCAAAATTACGGGGACTCTAATTCACTAGCAACCCCAGTTGCCGTGGAGCAAACTGATGACTTCTCTATCAATGATGATTTTTCAATTAATATTCCTTTACAATTTTAATGTATTCTTGATGTGCATAAGTCTTTAAACCAGCAGACTGTATTACTAATGAATGTTCTATTAATTTCTCTGTAATGCTGGCAGAGTTTGATAGTATTATTGGTATCTTCACCATGTCCATGTGAAGTGAAATCAACAATCTTTTTGCTGCCTGAACTTCTATAATTAATCATACTTATTAGGCTGAATACTATAGCTTAGAGCACTAATATTGTACGAAAAAACATTGCATGTACCTAAGACCTGTACCAAATTAGGTCTATATTCACTGAATTTATGATAACTAGACAGAATATATTGTAATCCAACAACATCAAACATTACCCACAAACAATATCATCACAACAGATTCAACAATACTGTCAATTAAACAAAAAACTAACTAAATTATGTTTCAACAAACATATAGTAATCAGCTGTATATTACCACCATTTACACCATCTAAAACAGGAATTTGTCAAGTGTTATAGTATCAACACAGTATTTTTAAAAATATCATAACATAAAAGAGATATTTTTCAAAAACAGCTACACAGTAAAATTATAATTGTCTTGACCATCATACTAGTCTTCCAATGAACAAAATGCCTCAATAATTTCAGCTGTTATTTCAGCACAATAGGCTGGCATTTTTTTGGCCCAACCCTTCTTTCTAGTCCAGCAAGTCTTCGCCCTGCTAAGCACAGTTTTCATATACATTACCACAAACACTCCACAGTCATTTCCATTATCTTGCGTAGGGACTTCACAAATAGGCTGGATAAGCCATTCAGTAACCTTCTCAGGTAAATGATCTCCAACATCATCGTACAGGCATTGAAGCTTCAAAAAAATATAACTTTCAGAAATAGTACAATTATAGGTAAACTAATTGATATTTATGGACATGTGATTCTTACCATTTCGTGCACGGTCCTCAAATGCCTTCCATCTGGCAGGGAGTCATAAAACTCCCAGACTTGTTCCTTCATGTTACCAACAAGTAATGCCCAGTGGACATCAATATGAATAGGTATAAGAAGGATATCTGTGTATTTGACACTTTCGGAAGTAATGTGGCTTGTTAGATATTTGGTATTCTTCACAGAAGCCCTTTTATATTGCTGCAAGTGTAGTATCAGTTTAAATACTGTCACTGTAAATAGTATAAGTTGAAAGACTGTTAAATATCTCAGTATAAGTAGTTGTTAATGAGGGACCATTAATATATACTGTTAGTCTGACAGTATTACTGTCAGTTGACATCAAATACTGTTTAACATCACAGTATTTAGGAGAACACAATTTTCTGGAACACACCTTAGGATATGAATACATTTTAGTAAGCTACGGTTAAATTCATAATTAGTTACTGCCTTTTTTGGGGATAGGTAAAGAAACTGGTTCAACAAATAAGGGTGAAGTTGTAATACTGTAAATTTTAATAGTGTAAGTTGTAATACTCGAGTATATCACAGTATTATGGCTCAATATACAATTATATTAGTGCTGATGATTCAAGAATTCAGTAAAATAACAATTTCATATAAATCCACAAACATTATTCTTTTTAAAAAAAATACTGTCAGTTTCAACAGTATAACTTGAATTACTGTTTAAATAGCACAGTATTTATGATAACCAAAAGTTTTTTATTTAACACACGTTAAGATATTAATAAATTTTAGTCTGCTACTTACAACATGAGTGGGGGAAATGTACAGAATGGGCTTCATCAAATTTGGATGAAGTCGATTTTCCATGCCTAAGATGAAACTATAGCTATCCAAGTGAAGATCACTTAGCCACCCACTCCCGAGTAGTTCTTCAATATCTGATCGATGCATAGCTAAATTTCCTTGCTCAAAGATTATGTCTGAACTGAAACAAATTAAGAAATGCTAGGTTAGTTACATATATAATTATATTTTTCATAAGATTTATTAATACATGAATACCTAGTTTTGAATTTGACCATAAATCGGTCTATTACTGACCGAACTTTTTGTGTAACCATGGCTCTACCAGGAAATGATGTGGCTACTATAGATGGAGAGAATATAACTTTCTTCTTCCTGTTTGGCCGCCCTTTAATTCCTTTAATCAAACTAGTTTCAGGTACTGTTTTTTTATTTCTCAAAGGATGAGGGGATGGTAAATACTAAACCAATGATAATGGTGTCGGAATCACTAATTGATCGTCAGGTGATGGCTCCCTACCTGATGTCGGATGCAAAGGAGAGGCATGTTTGGAAATCAATGCATCAAACCTTTCATCACAGTATCGTCGTAGCTTCAACACTTCATCATCAACATACTGACGGACTTCGTCTACGCATTTCCGTATTCTACAATCCATTTCAATTTCTGTTCTCTTGCACTCTCTTCGTACAGCCTTCTCCATTTCCTTTCTCTTAATTTCTTGACTTTCCTTCTTCTTCTTTTCCTTTTTCCTACTCTCAAGTTTGCTTAATTTACTCCCCTCCACATCAATAATTTTCTCTAATCGACTACTAACAAACCTCATTATATGTTTCTCAATACTCTCTTGCTTTTCATCCTCATCCTCCTCATCTTCCATCTCCTCTTCCACCTCTTCTTCTTTTGAATTATTTTCAAAATCAGAAAACTCATCGTCTTGAACTCCAAGAAGTTGCTTCTCAGATGGGAGAACATTCTCGAAGGCGGTACAAACCTACCAAATGTTGACAAAATATTAATGGAAATGTGGAATCATAAAAGAATGTCCAATATGATAACACTAACCTTATTGGCACCCCTTAGATTCAACTTTAATGACATACAAAATTTGGCAGAAAAGCTTGTCTTAGAAGACCACCGGGAGAGTCAGGGTCTAGCTAAGTCATCGAATCTATCTGTAACCTTCGTTATCTCTAAAAACCATACCTACCTATAACAATTATATAAATGGACATTATTTTTTAAATAAACATAAATTCAACAATAATCAGCATGCACATACTTACCACAAGCAGCACCGAACATCCCTCCAAGTATCCTATACTTTCCTCTAGACCTTTTCGACATGCTTTTCGACTTAACATATTGAACTGCGCTTGCATAAATTTTTTAACTGTCTTCGGTCAGTTGTACCTTTTAAACTCCTCTAGTCCACCGAAATTTTGAATGCAAGCCGGTATTTTTAAAACTTTTAGCGGGAAAAAGAACTTACAAAGTACGTACTTCACTAAGGTGTCTACCATCCTCTTCTCTATATCCTCGGACCAATCCTCAGCCCATAACAAATCTATCTCCGCAACTAAATCCTTCTGTTCGAAGGAAGAAAAAGGACGTCTTTGGAAATCAAACTCAACCCCGCGATTTTGCATTCCTAACATCAACGCTACATGATTAGCGGTGAACTTCACATAAACACTTCTTAGAAGGAATGCCCTGTACTTGGTCGAGTAAGATCTTAGTAAGGTGCTGAGTAGTGGGATGTTCTGCTTTATGTCCTGGATGGAAAACAATGGTAATATTCCCGCTTGGCGAAGATCATTCGTAGAGCTTTCAGAAATTATTTCTATGAGTGGTTTTCGCACGCTCTTTGAACGTAGCTACACCACATCTGCAATTTAGTGTTTGAGAATGACTCATCTGCATATACAGTATACAAATGAGTCCACGGATAATTGAACACACACTACTTTCATATATCCTATAATAGGAAAACATACAAAATTAAACATCATTCACCATATAACATTGTAAATTATGTTCATTAGTTTCACATCGAAATTTCAATAATACTCCTGTATTATTGCTATATTCAAAGTATGTACAAATAATGGACATTATTCTTGCTAATCCAATAGTACTGGACGTTAAAATTAATAAACAAACAATGTAATCACAGTAGTTATTAATATTGGGTACTTGACTACTAAGAAGGAAAATTCAACTTCTTCAACAACCAACAAATCACATATTAGTATTTTAAAAACATTCAGTATTTTCAAAATCATTCAATATTTTTCACATCATTCTGTATTTTCAAAATCAAACATCAATTACCTCTCCACTTTGGATAAGAGGTTCAGTATATGAACATCCAAAAAAGCAATATACTGTCGTATTATTGCTATCTTAATAATATGTATAAATAATCGACAGTATTACTACCTATCCAACAATATTGAACTTTATACTTAATAATAAACAAGCAATGTAATAACATCAAATTAATAAGCAGTGATATTAGTTGCAGAAGTATTATAAATACGGTAGTTTTTTATAAGGTACCTTATAAAAGCACCAGTATTTACTGCAGAGATTATTGTGATCTTCTGGTCAGTATTTCCTTCTATTACTGTAATTTCTGGCAATTTGTAAAGTAGAGAAAGTCAATACTCAAGATCTTGTTAAACCTAAAAAAACAAAAAATATAATCACAGTAATTATTAAAATTGGCCAATTCACTAATAAGATGGAATATTCAACTACTTCCACAACCAACAAATCACATATTAGTATTTTAAAAAACATACAGTATTTTCAAAATCATTCAATATTTTCAAAATCAGACATCATTCACCTTTCAACTTTAGAAAAGTGTTTCACAATTTGAACATCCAAAAAGACAATATACTACCGTATTATTGCTATATTAATAAATTCGTCAGTATTAATGGTAATCCATATTATTATTTTAAAAAACATTCAGTATTTTCAAATTCATTAAATATTTTCAAAATCAGACATTATTCACCTTTCAACTTGGAAAAGTGTTTCACAATTTGAACATCCCAAAAGACAATATACTGCCGTATTATTGCTATATTAATAGTATGTACAGATATTCGTCAGTATTACTGGTAAATAATAAAAATCCAATGTAAAAACATCATATTAAAACGGATGTATTTTGATGGGAGAACTAGTATAAATACGGTAGGTTTTATACTCACTACCTTATAAAAGCACCAGTATACTGCGCAAATGCCGGTGATCTTCTGGTCAGTATTTCCGGATAATACTGTAATATCTGGGTGGTTGTAAATTATAGAAAGTCAATACCGAAGATCTCGATTTCAATAAATTTTTTTTTAAAAAAAAACCTCTGAAAATGGAGACGTTGCTTGGCCTCTAGGGCACATGCGTAGCTACGTTCATGAATAATGGAGAATCATACCAGGCTCCCGCTACTTGAGAATGAAGAGGAAGGTGGGGGATAATCTTCGTCGTTAGAGAGCAGCACTCGTCTAAATCGCCCGTGCTCGACAAGGAAGACGAAGGGCCGTAAAAATCGTCGTCGGAGGAGAGGGGGTTTCGGAGGAAAGGCGTCTTGGAGGAGAAGGAACCACGAATATTTCGAAAACACGTGGGGCCCGGTTCGGTTCAATGGCGCCTATTTATCTCACGCACTTATTTCTAGGTGAGAGATACCCACCTAAAAAAATTTTGAGTGAAAAGGGATGTACAACAGCTTGATGGGTGCGATGGGATGCGGTGTGATTTGGCATGCGAGTATATTTACGAAGGAGCCCATAATTTTTAAAAAGATTTGATTTTTCTTTTGAATGTTTGTTGTCTTTTGCCTAAATGAATGAGGGTATTATAGGTATTATGAATGTTGCATCAAATGAGTGTTTTCCTTTATAGAATAGTGTGTATATACACACACACACACACACGTAAGTTTAGTTTAGGTTAGAAATTACCTCTCCATTTGCCCGATCCCCCCCCCCCCCCCCCCCCCCAGCAGCTGCGCCGTCAACACCTCCCCCCTTGCCGATCCAGATCCCCTCCAAGCTCACCACTTCGGCGCTCCCCTCCTCCACTCCCGATCTCCTCTCCGACGAGATTTCCGGCAAACTTCAATCTCTCTCTCTCTCTCTCTCTCTCTCTCTCTCTCTCTCTACATGGTTCCATGTCCGAGCAGTCACCTCAAGGAGGCCGAGCTTTTCGTTCTCCCTCCATTTCCCCTGGCCGAAACTTCAGATCCAAGGCCTCCCCCACGTCCATGGCAACTCCACTTCTCTCCGGAGAGCCGTAGATCCAAGGCCGAAAACAACTGAGCTCCTCCACATGATTGTTCCTCGATGAGCTCATCTCCATTGTTGGCTGAAACATCAGATCTGGCGAACTGTATATCCAAGCCCGACCAAGGCCTAAACCGTTTCCTTCATATTTTTCGGCAACCATAGCAAGGTCGACGACCTTCCTCAAAGCCACAGCTTCTCCAGATTTCTCATCCTCTCCGGCGAGATCCTCTCCGGCGATATCTGACTATGGTGGGAACGACACGCAAATGCCGCATAAGCGGCCATTAGGTAGCATGCATGGACACAAGGTGCATTCTTCCTCGACTCCTCCCTCCGCATAGATCTTAAGTTTCAATTGTAGAAACCTTCTCGCAAAGGCCCCGTTTTTCCGGCGACCCGCGAACACTCGAGCGTAGTCGTGCTCGGCGTGGTCGCGGATCATTTTGAGTGGGTCCTTGCGACCCCTCTCCGCGAGTCTCGGGGTGCGACACGACGATAAATAAATATTATTGCGTGCGCGGTCGAGACAACGATGATCGCGGGGCGGCCAATAATATTGTTGCGCGCGCGGTCGAAATAACGACGATCGCGCGGCGGTAAATAATATTGATGTGCGCGCGATCAAATAACAACGCTCGCACGTTGAGAATTAATAATAAATTGTGCGATGAGATCGACGGTAGATCTCGCGAGAAACTCGTGTTGATCGCGCGGCGGAAATCAACGAAGAATTGTGTGACGAAAGTCAATAATGGATTCGGCAACGAAGATCAACAATACTTGCGGCAGTGACTGACGGCGGATCATGCGACGAACTCAACAGAGAGCCGTCCAATGGAAATAAATGGTGAAGCCTTCGGAGGGGACTGATGTCGAAGATGAAATCAAGTCTGTTGTCACGTGATTCAGATTTAGGGTAGAATCGTCGAACCAAGGAAGCATCGTCGATTGCAGTATTATTTAGCCAACGACATGATACCTTCCAAAGGTATTATCGTAACCGCTGATATTTGATGCCTATGAGCGGATAGTCCAAATCATGATTTATAATTGAGGATATTAATCCTTGGAATGCGTAGATGAGTCTGATAACAAGAACATATAATGAACTTAGACTTGAAGAATTTGTAGGTTTAAGCCTATTATGATAAAACCAGGACTCAGCATGAAGTGATGATCGCAGTCTCGATGCTATAAATCTATAAGATGATTTCAGTGGGAGTAGACGAGAGTACGTCACAAACCTTAAATGTAGGATGTGATTAATGACCTAGATTAGGTCTCGTGGGTTGATCCAATCTTGATGAGTATAACCTTATATTGGAAATGAATCAGGTTTTGAATCCTCAATAAGTATGTTTGAAGGCAATAGTGACAATCCTGACCTGATGAGGGTAAGATGAACTGTGTGATTGAATGAGAATATAAATTGAGGAGCGGATAATGTTGTATTACATTATAGGTTATTAATCTAAAGTATAAAAGCTGATGAATTGTAACTATTGGTGACCTTGGATATGAAAGGGTGTTCATTTCCCCTAAGCGATGAGGAGTGGCTTGAGATGATCAAGGAGATCTATAGCGTCCACCTGTAATGCAGAGAGTGCTAGGGTGGGACGATACACAAGCTGAGTGTCTTTCCCTCATGTGCGATGATTAGTATGGTGTTCTTTCCCCTAAGTGATTGTTGTATATTTGCATGTATGTGATGTGGCGGGTCGTTGGCTCTCCCGGTGGCACACTCCGGAGGGTTCGTACAAGCGACTCTAGGGTAGCCTCATGGTCGAACAACAACGTGCACCCTAGCCTAGTTTGTTGTTTGTGTAGGTGTTAGCCACCTGAAGTTCGACCTGAGCTATGCCTCGGTTCTTTTGTTTGTTCCGCCAGTATGGGCGATGACTGAGTACGGGCTCGGACATCCGTGCGTAAGGCCTAGGGGTTATAGTGCTTAAACACTCTAGAAGTGGCCAGGACGTGTCACTGCCACCGTTTGGCCACGATGGTCTGGCCTGTGGGATTAGCTACCCCACGAATAAGTGTCCCAGTCGTTAGTTTGTACTTGATTTCGATCAAGTGCTTGCGTCTCGACATTGTGTGTTTGTTAAGTTTATGCCGACGTAGATTTCATGTGCATTTGTGATATTCATCCCAGTTGGGTTTCTTCTTTATTAGTACTGCTCTTAGATGATATCACACTTCATACTGTTTAGCTTAGCCATCGTTGGGTGCGTGAGTGTGGACACCGCTAGGTTCAAAATTGTAGAACTTATACCTTCATTGTCTTTTATACACTGCTTACTTATATGCTCACAACTGATAGATTGCTACTTTACTCATTACATATTTATACTTGTCTGTTATACTATTGCACATATACTGCCTGTCACTTTCTGCAACGTGGTATTTCCCTCCCTTGAGCGTTAGGTCTTTGGGGGGAGCGGGAAGAACCACTCAGTCTAGTTTGACTGACGCGTTCGCGCTTATCATTTTAGGCGAAGGCTCCGCTGATGGTGATGCAACCGAAACCGTGGGCGTTTCTAGAACTTGACGTGGACTTGACATGGACCCGACGTGGAGATAGAAGGCATGATGATAATCGTTGCCACCCTTGACAACATTATCAGTCATATAGTTAGCTATTAGATTTACATATTTATTGCACTTTATATATTACCTTTCATCCAGTTTGGCATGTTACTTGTGAGCCCCCGGATTCTCTATAGACTGTTGTACTTGGACTGCGGGGCCATCGTGCCGTTGTTGTGGCTATTTCTGTCTTGTTTTATATACTCATATATTTCTGTGCTCTACTACGTGACTGCTAGTTTTCCGCTAGTATTACTTCTGCTACTGCTCATAGTGAACCCTGGTTGGGGTGTGATGGTTGTTCGCTTAACACTGTCGTCGGTTCGCAACTTAGAAGAGAATGATGGGAGAGGGTTGAGACGTTCATACCTCTACTCTTCCGTTATTCCCTTCTTTATTGCGGATTGGCGGTGGTGTGCAATAAGATCCCTTGTTCGTGCCAGTTTCCGAAGGGGGGTCTTACATGTATGGATGTCGGTGATGTTTTGTGCTAAGGCGGCATGAACTGCTCACTTTATGCAATCAGGTTGCCGCATTCACCATTGGGAAGAATCCAGTGTGGCTGCATTCCCCATTGGGAAGAAGATGGTTGAAAACTGAGGAGGGAGAATCCAGTGCTCACTTTTGATGCTGCATGCTCTTGCTGATTTTTTTTTATTTGAGTTGACAACTCTATGGAATACATATATCAGCTTAGTAAGAGATTACAAAGCATGCCTTTTATACGATATGTGGATACCTCCCACTTCTAATTCTGTAGAAGGTTTCATACGGATAGGATATGATGAGAATTCGGATCCAGAGAAGGACCATTATTGATGGGTTGACATGTGATATTTGAGAATATATAGCCGGCGGGATAGGCGTCTTGTGGACGAGGCTAGCCCGTGTGCTGGCCCTTCCGCAAGGCGGCTGTCTTGGGCATAGGACTCCCATCGGCCATGTCATGTGTTCCGGGAGGTGGGTCTTACATATGGACTGATTTTGCAAGCTAGTGGTAGCTGTTGGCATCTTTTAGGAGAAGCCTTGTTGGGTTCATGATTAAAACTAATCTAATAGTTCCTGGCTTATGATACATGTGTTTTTACAGTTGCTGGGATCATTGATCCTTTTGTTTTTCATAGTCATCAAACGATCAAGAAGAAGATATAGCTCGACAAACATGGGTGATACTGTGTTGTGAAATCGGATCGAGTTAAGCCGCGGTAGCGCAACGGAATTTCACGAATGAGCAAGAACCAGTATCGCGCAAAATAAAATACGGAACGAGATTCTAGCATACACAGACGACACAAAAGATTACGTGGTTCGGAGTATGAGACTCCTACTCCACGAGGAGAGCGCGTCGAAAGATCCACTATAAATATGAGAGTTACAAGATACAATAGTGAGACAAAAGATATAACGTGGTGCGTCCAGTAGAATCTGCCCCCAAACTGCACTGGTAGCTATCGCGAGCGATACCGATATCGCCGAGCGATGTCTCGCACTGCCACCGGGCCCAAGACCCGCCACCGCTGCTTCCGCACGCCTGGACCATCGCCCTGTTGCCGCCGCTCTCGCCGGAACCAAGTTCCGCGGCTGTCGTCGGCCTGGATCACACTGAGGGCCTCCGCCGCTGTTGAAGAACTCCTGGAGCCACCGCTGCCGCCGCCCGCTGCTTCCACCTGAAACAGCCCGAAAAGCTCCCTTGGCCTGAGACCGCCTATCGCCGCTGGACAGAGTCGTCGCCTCCTTGCCGCCGAGCTACTGGCGCCGCTGCCGCTCACCTCTCTCAACTGCCTCTTCCCTCCTGCGGAATTTTTGCTTGGCGTAAAGGATGGCTGGGGGGACTGGTCCTATAAATAGGAGCCAAATAAAATCTCCCATAAATAGGAGATAATCTGCAGATTTAGGAAAGATGCTAAAAATGGGTTTAGCCGGAATAGGAAGAAAATAATCCTCCTCATAATGAAGAATCCTAAATAGGATTAACCCAATAAGAGATTTCCTAATCAAAGATTAATCCTCACAAGTAACAAACCCCTCCCACGGATCGATGACATGGCGCGATCCTAATGGTCCGGGCGCGACGAGGTGTCAAAATCTAACAATCTCCACCTTGACGCCTCACGCAAATGAAACTCCACCTTGACGAACGTAACTCCACCTTCAGCTTAAATCTCTACTACCGGCGACTACGAGCCCCCTCTCCCTGGGGCCTGACCGCGATCAACGCGCATCAGAATGAGTCAAGTCAAGACCGCTCTTGAACTTGACTCCAGTCACTGGATTTCCTCGCAAGTCCGTACTAATATCCCTCCAGGATATCTCCCGCAACTTCCTGCCTCTACCTCTACCGAACTCCCTCAACTCCCGGTGGCGCACCCCGACGAGCTTCGCCCTTGCCCTATAGACCGAATCTTTTGCAAGACGACTCGCACTCAATCTCTCACCGTGCGACTCCACCTTCTCCTGAGTGATCATGAGTTCCCTGGTGGGACCCTTAAGCCGGATGGCTCCCTTTGCGGCGTCTGGGCTCTCCTGAGATGACTCTCCGCCCACGGATGCGAAGACTTCACCTCCGCCAAGGTCTTTTCTCTGCGCACACGCCCTCGCCACGAAACCTGCCCTGCTCCTCCGCCAGTCCTTCTTCCCGGACTTCTCCTTGCCGAGGAGAGCCTTGTGAAGACCTTGCTGGACGAGAACGGCCTTTATGCGCTTCTGCCAAAGGCCAAAATCAATCTTGTCGTCGTACCTAGAAATCTTGAATTTTGCCGACATTGTCTTGCTCGCAGAGTTACTGGGCGATCAAGATGATATTCGCGGAACCGATCTGGGAAGATAGGGAGCGGACCAATGTCGTCACCCATCGTTGACCCAAATCAGAGAACCGGAACGTCCAGACGATCACCCCCGCGGAACCTGGCTCTGATACCAATTGTTGTGAAATCGGATCGAGTTAAGCCGCGGTAGCGCAACGGAATTTCACGAATGAGCAAGAACCAGTATCGCGCAAAATAAAATAGGAACGAGATTCTAGCATACACAGACGACACAAAAGATTACGTGGTTCGAAGTATGGGACTCCTACTCCACGGGGAGAGCGCGCCGAAAGATCCACTATAAATATGAGAGTTACAAGATACAATAGTGAGACAAAAGATATAACGTGGTGCGTCCAGTAGAATCTGCCCCCAAACTGCACTGGTAGCTATCGCGAGCGATACCGATATCGCCGAGCGATGTCTCGCACTGCCACCTGGCCCAAGACCCGCCGCCGCTGCTTCCGCACGCCTGGACCACCGCCCTACTGCCGCCGCTCTCACCGGAACCAAGTTCCGCGGCTGTCGCCGGCCTGGATCACACTGAGGGTCTCCGCCGCTGTTGAAGAACTCCTGGAGCCACCGCTGTCGCCGCCCGCTGCTTCCACCTGAAACAGCCCGAAAAGCTCCCTTGGCCTGAGGCCGCCTGTCGCCGTTGGACAGAGCCACCGCCTCCTTGCCGCCGAGCTACTGGCGCCGCTGCTGCCGCTCACCTCTCTCAACTGCCTCTTCCCTCCTGCAGAATTTTTGCTTGGCGTAAAGGATGGCTGGGGGGACTGGTCCTATAAATAGGAGCCAAATAAAATCTCCCGTAAATAGGAGATAATCTGCAGATTTAGGAAAGATGCTAAAAATGGGTTTAGCCGGAATAGGAAGAAAATAATCCTCCTCATAATGAAGAATCCTAAATAGGATTAACCCAATAAGAGATTTCCTAATCAAAGATTAATCCTCACAAGTAACAAACCCCTCCCACGGATCGATGACATGGTGCGATCCTAATGGTCCGGGCGCGACGAGGTGTCAAAATCTAACAATACTGGAAGCCACATTGTTTGATCATATTCTCTTAGAGAAGATGCATATTTTCAACAATATGTACACTGATATCTTCTGTTTCTTCAATATGAAAGGAGAGCTGAAAATTTCCATGGAATAAATTATGCTGCTTGCAAGTTTTTTTGGTAAGAGGAGCTGCAGACTGCTGACAAGTTGTTCGCAGATTGCATACAAGTTGTTCACAGATGCAAACAACCTATTTTATTGATGTATTTAAATATGATTATGTTATAATTGTATGCAATTTGATATATTTTGGTTCAAGTAACTCAATGATACATGTTAGATTTTGAAATAATTGTTATAAGTTTTTATTTTGATGTGCATTTATAAATCTAGGTTTATAAATTAAAATTTTATTTTCATTTACGAAATTTCTATTTTGGTGTGCATTTATCAAATTTTTATATTCATTTACCAAATAGATAAAATTGTTTCTTCATTTGTGACCAGAAAAAAAAATTCATCCAAACAAAACTCTGTTCACAAACTGCGGTTCATAATCACAAAAAATATAAATCATTCAACAAAACATCATTCATAAACTGTGGTTCATGACCACTCCATTCACAAACCACGGTTCATGACCACTCCATTCATGACTGCCACCACCGCGCCAAACTAGGGCTCCGTTTGGCATGACGGTGGCGGTCATGAACGCGATGGTTATGAACCGTCGCTTGTGAACGCCCGACCTCACCTAAGGAACTTCATTCACTCTTATTTTCAAAATTACTTTTATTTTCTTGGTGGTGGTCGTAACCGTTGTCATGCCAAACATACATTGTTATGCATTCACATATGGAAGCCCCCTTGGAACATTTATGTTACACATTCACATATGGAAGCCCCCTTGGATAATTCATGACAGAATATTAATTATGTTACGCATTCGCATATGGAAGCCGCCTTGGCGAAAGTTATTACTATTAATTAATTGGTACTATTTAATAATAATAATATTGTTCGTATTAGGCATGCACATTCACTTAGGTGTTAATTGGTACTATTTAATAATAATATTGTTCGTATTAGGCATGCACATTCACTTAGGTGGACCCCTCTCGGTACAATTTATGGAGCGCGCATATGGAAGTTGTCATGGTCAATTTTCTTGTAATCAATTTGTATGAATTAATTGATTGATATTAATTAATGAATATTAATTAATATTAATTAATTAAATGCGTTATTTTGTAATTCCTTTTATGGCTACCCTCCCTCATCTATATAAAGGGGAGGGGTTTTTGTATGGAGGCATCTTGGATGTATGAAAGTTATTAGGATTGCTCCCTAAGAGCAACTCCAATGAGGAATCTCTAAATATAGAGATCCCTCTTGTACTACGTTCTCTAAATATAGAGAACATGGTAGAGCAACTCCAACCATGTTCTCTATATTTAGAGAACATGATTATTATATATATACTTTTATGTTTATCTATATATATTAAATTATTTTTATATGTATATTATATATATATATTTATAATAATAAATTATTATTTTTATTATTAATTTATTTTATTTGATTAAATTTTTTTAAGTTTTTTTATTTCAAATTTTATTACAACAAAAAAAAATAACGACAAAATACAACTTTCATTTGGAATTAATAACCACAAAATACAAATAACCAAAATAACCACAAAAAGAAATGCTAAAATACAACAAAACTTAGTGGGTTCACTAACATACAACAAAAAGAAATGTGCATTGGAATTAAAAAAAAAACTAAAATGCAATAAAAATTACATAATTCAAAATAAAAATATTACATTGGAACTAATACTAAAATTTTGGTAGGTCATCACTTGGTTCGTTACGACTTCCGCGCACAGTTCCCCCGAGTTGTTCGTCTCCATTCCCGGGTACTCTATAGTCGCTTTCTCCATATTGGCTTCCTCCGTGATGGTCTCCTCCGAACCGAGGTCCTCCATATTGGTCTCCTTCATATTGGCTTCCGCCGTACTGACTTTCTCTGTACTGGCTTCCTCCAAACCCGGGTACTCCATATTTGCTTCCTCCATGCTGGCCTCCATGAAACTGAGGTCCTCTGTATTGGTCTCCCCCATATTGGCTTCCTCCATATTGGTTTCATCCATGCTGGCCTCCATAAAACTGAGGTCCTCTGTATTGGTCTCCTCTATATTGGCTTCCTTCGTAACCACTACCTTCATACATACCTCCTCCATATTCAGTTCTTTCGAGTGATGAAGATCCTTGAAATAATGATTTTTTAATGTTTCTATCCAAAATAGGTTATTTTTTTGACGGAAATACTATCGCTCTGGAGTTCCTTTGATGTTTTCCAAATCTATCATCATGATATCATGATCTTGTTTAGCACTCTGAAGATCTAGTAGTCTCTTAGCATTTTTGAGTTTTAACTTCATGAGTTGTTTCATAGATGACCTATCATTTGCTCGTTCGTCTTGCCCCCTCTTTAAAATATCTATGATTTCTTCATTTTCAGTAGTTTTCGCCTCAATATCACAACTCTTACCACTCACCTTTCTCCTCCTCTCTTTTTCTTTCTTTCTTCCATCAGGTCGATTAATGGAATTTAAGATCGGGGATTCTTCATCACCTGTACTAGCAAGATTCATTTCATTGTTGTCTGTATTTAAGTCTATACTTTTCCGTTGACTGCGAGAGTTAGTGTACAACCCTCATTCTCCGAGGGTGGACCCCCCCAAGGCCACGTAGGCAGAAGTCAAAGTCAAAGAGGTCAACACAAAGACCGGCAGTTCAAGGCAGAAGTAGAGAAGACCTCGGCGAGTAAACCGCCAATACTCGCCAGGCTGGCGAGCATGGAACAGAAGACCGAGCGAGTATTGGCCCGGCGTGTGCGAGCAGTCCCCAATACTCGCCAGATGGGCGACTATGGCATGGTACTCGCCGAGTAACCCATAGTCGCCGGGTCGAGGGGTGGGCTATAAAAACCCCCCTACCCCTTGGTTGCCTATAAATAGGACCCCAGGGGTACTTGGATTGGCACCTGTGCTTGAGCTTCTGGAACCCCATTTCCGAATTCTTGAGCCCGCCACCCCTGCTTGCTAGCCAAGTCGGTGCCTTCCTCGTACCTTGCTCGGCCATTCTTTGGTCTTGGAGGGGAAGTCTCTTCGGAGCTTCTGGGTACGTGGTGGGACCTCCCTGCCGCAGCACCTGGGGTCCTGTTTGTTGCTCTTCTAGCTTCTTCGTCGTTGCCAGCCAAGTCATCTCGTTGGACTGCTGGGCGAGTAGCCTCCGGCTGCATTGGTCCGAATCTTGAGGTCAGGATTTTCCTGGCGTCAACACTTTGGTGCGGTGAGCGTGGACCGTAGTCGTTGGAAGAAAGTTCGGCAAGAAGGCGAGATGGTCGTAGGTGGCGACCATGAGGAGGAGGTCGGCAACTCGACGGGAGCTGGCAGGTTCGTGACGCTGGAGGTTTTCGAAGCCTTCGCGCAGCGCATGGAGGGAGCCATGCGAGCAGCGCTTCAGCCGCGCGCCGAGGTCACTGCGACCTCGCCGCATCGCCCAGTTCCGTCCGAGGGAGGGAGTCCCCCTCGGCGAGCAGGAAAGGAGCACATGGAAGATGAAACCGAGCGACCAAGGAGGTCGCAATTCTACCAGCCAACCTCGCAAGGTATTCGCTTCCGCGAGCCGTGCGAGCAGGGGAGGTACCCGGATACTCGCCCATATGGCGAGTATGGAGGTGATACTCGCCAGGTTGAGGATCGTCGCCGGGCAGGAGGGAGGAGCCCCTTCTGCGAGGAGATTCTCGCCGCGCCAGTGCCAGAGGGGTTCAGGGACCCTGCCTTGAACTACTATTCAGGGAAGGAGGACCCCGTCAGGCACATCCAATGGTTCGAGGATATAGTCTCTATCCGAACCATGTCGGACGCCTTCAAGTGCAGGTTGTTTGCCATTACCTTCCGCGCAAAGGCCTGGGACTGGTTCCATCAGTTGCCCGCAGGCTCAATCTACTGCTTCGAAGACCTGTGTCGTGGGCTGACGACCCGGTTCGACACGGCACGGAAGCTAAAGAAGGAGGCCACGGCCCTGTTCTACCTCGTGCAAGGGCCGGATGAGGCCTTGGGCCCTTACATCGAGCGTTTCCAGGAGGAGGTTCTGCAAATCCAGGAGGTAGATAGCAACATCCTGTTGCTGGCCCTGACATTCGGCATCAGTCAAGGCCTCTTCAAGTTGGAACTCAGTGAGAATCCTCCCTACTCCTACGACAACCTCATTCAGAGGGCCAATAAATTTGTCCGGGGAGAAGCCTCCAATCCTGACTTCTTGGCAAGGTTGGCACGGGTGACCAGAGGCGACCGTGGAGAGAGGGATGGGATCCCTGAGAAAAGGAAGAGAGAGGAGCCCCGAAGGGAGGGAAGGAAGTGGCCGGAGCGACAAGAGGAGAAAAAGGAGGAGCTCAGGAGGAAGGAAACCGGGAGGATCGTGGAGAGAAGGCCCGTCGAGTCCCCTGAGCGTCAGGAGGAGGGAAGACGCTACCAGGTCCCCGTCAACCGGCCACCTTGGAGGCCGGCTGGACGGCACCAGCGTCAAGACCAAAGGGGGAGATCCCCAGAAAGAAGGCCCTTTCGCCAACCAGAGAGGCGTCAGGAGAGGAGGAGAGATGAAGCAATGGCGGTAGCCGGGCGAGGCCGCCGTCAAGGAAGGAAGAAGCCGAAGCCTAGGAGGCGTCAAGCAGAAGAGGTTCCTCTCTACTGCGACTTCCACCAGGTGGGGGGACATGCCATGGCTGCCTGCCCAGACTTTTGGGAAGCCCGGAGGAGGTTGGCAGCAGGAGAGGCTGGAGGAGAGCAGAGGAGGATAGAGGCCCCTGCCGAGCCACAGGCAGGGCAGGCCGCAGTCGTTCGCAGGAGGAACGAGGATCGGGTCGACCAGGGAGGCCGGGGAGACCTGGGCCAGGGAGGCCGAGTTGGAGTAATCCATGGGGGAGCAGGGCTGGAGGCTTCCCGCAAGGGGAGCCTTCATCAGATCTACCGCAGGAGTGTCGCCTCGACCTCGCAAGCACCACCCCCGATGGAGGAGATTACTTTTTCCGAGGAGGACATGCTAGGGAACGAGAATCCCTTCCATGATGCCCTCGTGATTCAGGCCGCGATGGAGGACTTCACCGTTGATCGAATTCTGATCGACAACGGTAGCTCTGTAAACGTCATCTTTAAGGGGACGTTTGACGGACTGGGAGTCGAAGCTGCCAGAGTTCGAGCATCTGATGGTCCCCTCTTCGGCTTCTCCGGAGAGAAGAAGGAAGTGGAAGGAGGAGCAGATCTCCTGGTAACACTCGGTGGCACCTCCATCAACTGTCGATTCATCATCGTCGACGCCCCGAGCTGCTACAGAGCCATCTTTGGGAGGCCGATTCTCAACACCTTCAAGGCCGTCCCATCCTCCTACCATCAGTGCTTGAAGTACTGTAAAGGAGACGTCCAGGTGAGGATCAGGAGCGATCCAAGAGCCGCCAGGGAATGCTATCTTACCGCCGTCAGTACCATCAGCTGGATGGCTGACGCGGAGGAGTTCGGGAGAGTGTTGGAGAGCCCGGCCAGGCTGGAGGTGGCAGAGGAAGTGGAAGAAATCGAGGTACTCTCCGCAGCAGGAGTGCCTGGGTTGCTGAAGATTGGCGGGTCGCTGAAGACCGAGGAGAAGATCGAGATGGCGGCGTGTCTGCAAAAGAACGTCGACATCTTCGCTTGGAGTGCCGCCGAGATGCCAGGAGTCGACCCTGAGGTTGCGTGTCATCGCCTCAACCTGGATCCCTCTGTCCAGCCCGTCCGCCAAAAGAAGAGAAGAACCGCCACCATCCTCGCCAAGCCAATTAGGGAGGAGGTTAAAAAACTGCTAGATGCAGGTTTTGTGTCGGAGATCCAGTACCCAGGCTGGGTCTCTAATGTTGTAATGGTGACAAAGGCGGGGGGAGGCTGGAGAATGTGTGTGGATTTTTCCTTAATGAATAAAAGCTGCCCGAAGGATTGTTATCCCTTGCCTCGAATCGACGCGCTGGTTGATTCAGCCGTCGGTTTTTCTGTGATGAGTTTCCTTGATGCGTTTTCAGGATATCACCAGATCCGGATGCATCCCCCTGATTGCCGCGATGTCTCCTTCATCACCGACGACGGCTGCTACAGCTACAGGATGATGCCCTTCGGTTTGAAGAATGCGGGAGCCACCTACCAGCGGATGATGGACCACATCTTCAAGGGGCAAAAGGGGAGGAACCTGGAAGTGTACGTGGACGACCTCTTGATCAAAAGCAAGAACGTCCAGGAACACATAGCCGATCTGGTGGAGACCTTTAAAACGTTGAGGAGGTTCAAGATGAGGCTCAATCCGACGAAGTGCGTCTTCGGAACAGGAAAGGGAAAGTTCCTGGGACATCTCCTAACCCCGATGGGAGTAGAGCCTAACCCCGACAAGGTTAAGGCGATCCTAGAAATGCCGTCCCCGAAGACGATGAAGGAAGTCCAAAGGTTGACAGGAAGGCTGGCGGGACTTAGCCGCTTCCTCTCAAAAGCCGGAGAGAAGTGCTCTCCGTTCTTCAAGACGCTCCGCAAAACAGAAAGCTTCGAATGGACCGAGGGATGCGAGATAGCATTCGGAAGGTTGAAGGAGCAATTGACTCAGACACCTCTCCTTCAGAGCCCGAAGGAAGGCGAAGACCTGCTCATCTACCTGGGAGTGGGAGCAGAGGCAGTTAGCTCCATCTTGGTCCGAGAAGAGGGGAGGAAGCAGCTACCCATCTACTATGTCAGCCGGGTGCTGAAGAAGGCGGAACTAAAGTATCCAATCCTGGAGAAGCTTGCCTTCGCCTTGGTGGTGTCGGCGCGGAAGCTCCGGCCTTATTTTCAGGCTCACTCCATCCGAGTGGTAACTGATCATCCTCTCCGCAATATCCTGGAGGGAGTGGAGCATTCGGGGAGGTTGGCGAAATGGTCGGTAGAACTCAGCGAGTTCGACATTTCCTTCTCCCCCCGAGTGGCGATCAAGGCTCAGGCAGTAGCAGACTTCCTGGCTGACTTCTCGGTGGAAGCGGAACCCGGAGAAGAGGTGCTCAACCCAATCCCTTGGAAGATGTTTGTTGATGGAGCTTCGGGCAAAAGTTCTGTGGGGGTGGGCATCGTGCTCGTCAGCCCACAGGGAACAAGGATCGAGCAAGCCGTCGAGATCCTCTTCCCCGTCACAAACAACCAGGCAGAGTACGAGGCCATAGTGGCAGGCTTGCGCCTTGCCAAGGAGCTGGGGATCCGTGATGTCCGGGCTTTCACGGACTCAATGGTGGTCGCGTCGCAAATCCGAGGAGAGTTCGAGGTGCGTGACACCACCCTGCAGAGGTACTTGGTAAAAGTGAAAGGACTGATTGGAGGCTTCCAGTCCTTCTTCGTCGAGCATGTGCCAAGAGAGGAGAACTCGGCAGCAGATCGCCTCGCCAAGTATGGGCCGAGGGCCGGAGGAACTATCACCGAATTATTCCACCCGTCCATTGAGGAGGGAGAGATGATGGAGATCGAGCAACGCCCCTCGTGGATGGATTCCTTTGTGGCATTCCTGGCCAGCGGTCAGCTCCCAGCAGACGAAAGGGATCAAAGAAGGTTTCGGTACAAGGCGGCATACTACCTCCTGCAAGATGGAGAGCTGTACCGTAAAACCATCTCGGGTCCCCTGGCCAGATGCGTTTCTGAAGACGAAGTACCCCGAGTATTGGAAGAGATCCACTCGGGAGAGTGTGGAAGTCATTCTGGGACTCGCACTTTAGAGCAGAGGGTCTTGAGGCATGGTTACTTCTGGCCTACTATCCGAAAGGATGCTGAGGTCTTCTCAAAAAAGTGCCAAAAGTGCCAGCTCTTCGCCCCCCTTCAGTTGCAGCCAGCCCAGCAGCTCCGATCGATCATCTCCCCATGGCCGTTCGCCATCTGGGGGATGGACCTGATCGGCCCTTTCCCTCAAGCAAGCGGTCAGAGAAAGTTCGTTCTCGTCATGATCGACTACTTCTCCAAATGGATCGAAGCCAAAGCTTTGGCCAAGACCACCTCTCAAGTCGTGAAGAACTTCATCTGGGGAGAGATCGTCTGCAGATTCGGGATCCCTCTTGCCATCATCACCGACAACGGTCCCCAGTTTGCCAGCTTGGAGCTAGAAGATTTTTGCAGGCAGCTAGGAACTGATCTTCGATTCGCCTCCGTACATCACCCAAGGAGCAATGGCCAGGTAGAGGCCGCCAACAAGCTGATCATCAACCTACTGAAGAAGAAGGTGGAGAACCTAAGAGGTAACTGGGCAGACCAGCTCCCCTCGGTCCTGTGGGCTTTGAGGACCACTCCTAGCTCAGCCACAGGGGAAACGCCGTTCAAACTCTCTCACGGGTCGGAAGCTCTCATCCCAGTAGAGTTCGAAGTCAGAAGCCCAAGGGTGGTAGCCGCGGAAGACGGAACCGAAGAATGGCGACTAGAGAACGAAGAGGTTCAGAAGCTATCTCTCGACTACATCGAGGAACTCCGAGATTTAGCTTCAGTCAGGCAAGAGGAAATCAAGCGCCGAATGGCGAAACATTTTGACAAAAATGTCCGCCTCAAGCACTTCCAAGCAGGTGACCTAGTCCTGAAGAAGGTGGACGCAGCAGGAAGGTCCGCCGCCGTCGGGAAGCTCAATCCGAATTGGGAAGGACCTTTCATCATCCGGGAGGCGCTCCTGACAGGAGGGTACCATTTGCAAAACCAGGAGGGCGAACTGCTTGGGAGCACCTGGAACGGCGATGACCTAAAAAGGTTTTATCCCTAAGGGGAGATGTATATATCCCATCCTTGTAAATTCATTCCTTTTGAATAAAATTTACGTCGCCCTGAAACATGGGACGAGGAAGCTTCCTTCGCATCAACAAAACCTCAAAATAAGGAAGTCAGGTGAAGTCAATCTCCACGCTAGGTTGGGAAACAGGCCTCCGACTTAACCCTCGTAAAAACTCAGAACGGATGATGGGACAGTGCCTCGGGTGTGCGTTCCCTTAAGACCAAGCCTCTGCAATGACGGCCGAGATCAGCTCCCCCCTTGCATGTTGGTCGCGGTTCCCACCGACTGCATTTCTCGTCCGACTGTAGAGATTACCGGGAAGAAGTCTGGACGCCGACCTTCCGATTCGGCGAAGAGATGATCGATTTCACTAACTCAGGGGACCCTTGAAAAAAGGCGTCATGTACCCTCGAAAGCTGAAAAGCTCGCAGCAAAGCATTTCATTTTCTAAAGTTACTGTGTTAGATCATATGAGTTATTGTGCCTAAAGTGTGCTTAACTCCCTGCTAAACTCCCTGAGCAACAGGAAGCAGGTCCGATCCACATTCAGCATCCAAGTAGGATGGAGGCCTCGGGATGGTGTGTCCCCTTGGATCTCCCCGACTGCCACTCCCTGCTTGACGTCGTCCTACATCAACAATCACCATCGCGAGTTGGAACACGATATTCCGGCTTAACCCTCGTAAAAACTCAGAACGGATGATGGGACAGTGCCTCGGGTGTGCGATCCCTTAAGACCAAGCCTCTGCAATGACGGCCGAGATCAGCTCCTCCCTTGCATGTTGGTCGCGGTTCCCACCGACTGCATTTCTCGTCCGACTGAAGAGATTGCCAGGGGAAAGCCTGGAAGCCGACGTTCCAACGATGAAAAGGACAGGACCGATTTGAACAACTAAAAGAAAGGAGATCTTCCGGCATCCAAGTAGGATGAAGGCCTCGGGAAGATGTGTCCCTCCAGGCCTCCCCAACTGCCGTTCCCTATCTCTTTTCCCTAAAAAATTCATTATTGTTAACTCTTCACCAGGTACCAGGCAAGACCTTGAGAGCACGTGTCCCTCTAAACCCTCTGAGTAGCCTCCACAGTTCAACTCCCTCAAGGGAAACATTGCAGAAGGCGAGCATGCATGTGCGAGTACCTAGGCGAGTATACATGTGCGAGCATGGAGGTGCGAGTATATAAGTACGAGTATAGAGGTACACGCAACCTCGCCGTAATCCTAAGAGCCTAGCGAGCACTCAATCTCGCCTCGAGCCTAGGAGCCTAAGCGGCATTCAGAAAAAGAAGCAATGACCAAGGAGACAGGCGAGCGAAACATTTGTCCTTTTCATATGTAAATATTTGATGAATATTACAAAAGAATCTTCAAGATGTTTACAAAAGGTCGCCGGGCGAGCAAAAAGGGAGCCCAGGCGACTAGGCGACGTCCTCGCCCAAAATATCTACATCTAGCTCGTCGCCCCCATCATCGTCGCCATCATCAGCATCATCGTCTTCATCCTCCTCAGAGTCGTCATACTCGGCATCACTGGACGGCGGCGAGGATGCTCGCAAAGGGGAGGTGGACTCCTCGGCGAGCAGCGCCGGGATGATGTCCTCCACCCTCAACTCCATTGCAGCCGGCTTCAGGAGATCATCCGCCTTCAGTTGACTCAGGATGACGGTCCCCGTAGCTCGTGCGATCTCTCGGCGAACTCGTGGCATGTCGTCGCCATGCATCCGAATCTGCTTACCGACCCTAGAGGGGCCCGCCACCGCTGGCCGTTGCTCGGCAGGCCGAGTTTCCAGCTCAGCGATTCGCACCTGGGCGGCCTCCAAGGTTTGCCGAGTATCCTCCAGCTCCTTCTCCAGCTGGGACATCTTTGTCGCCATCTCCACCTCGGCGACCTTCAAAAGCAAGAAGACGCAAAGTCAGTAAGTTATTCGGCAAAGAGGCGACTATCCCGGAGGCGAGTATCAAAGAGAAGCGAGTACCTCATGCTCCTTCGCCTTGAGCCCCATGGCGATCATTTTCTTTGTACTGATCCGGATGGTCTCCTCGTACTCCAGCAACCTCCTCGCTGTCGAATGAGCCAGCTCGGCAGATCGCAGCAGGGATCGCGAGGTTTGGTGCGCCAGATACTCGGAGGATTCCTCCCGCAGCCTCTCCGCGTCCTCGCGACCATAGACGACGTGGAGCACGTCAAAAGCCTCGCCTTGATCCTCCCAGTCCTCTGACCAGGGCGGGAGGTTGGAGCTCAGGGACACCACATGGTCGCCCTCCGACCAGGCGACTAGGCGGCGTCCATAGGCATCCTCGCCACGAACACCCAAGTTGAAGTTTGGGTGGGTATAGGGCTCGCCGGCCTCAGAAGGGTCCGCCTTCTTGCCAAGGTCCCGGTGAGCGACCTCCTTCTTCTTCCTCGAGGGCTCGGAGGGCTCGCCCCTCTCCTTCCGCTTCTTCGACAGCCTGGAGCCTTCGCCGCCGACCAGGGTCTCATCACCTCCCGGCGACAAGTCGATGGGCGAGTAGGCCCCATCCCCGCGAGCAGAGGTCCCTGTGCCTCCCTGGGTGGAAGTAGTCGTCTTCACCACCGCGGGAAGAAGCTCGCGCGGCAGGACGTGGACTGCTGCAGGAAGAGAAGTGATAAATCCAGTTAGTCGCCAAGTGGAAGACGAAGAACGAGTATTGCGAATACTCGCACAGTAGATTACCTTCGCCTACGAAAATCTCGGCGAGCTCATCTACTCGCCTCCTCCAGTGCACCACATCAAGACGGCGATTCTTGAAGGACTCGAGCAGCTTCACGCCACCCTCGCTTAGGAAGGAAGTCCCGAAGACGCTCTCCGGTGGCTGGAAGGATTTGTCGGGGATCGCTTGAAAGTCGCCAGAAATGACGACTAATCGCTCTCCCCAGCGATGATTCTTGTTCGCGGTGCCGACCAGCGTGCAGACATGGCTGCAGAAGAAGATGACGCCCTCGCCTGTCGCCATGAAGTTGAATACTCGCCGAAAGACAGAAAGGTCGAAGGCGATCCCCTGGTCGCGCAAATAGCAGAGGAAGCCCACGATCATCGCCACCCCGTTAGGGTTGATCTGGGCGGGGACTATCCCAAAGTAGCGGAGTATCTGAGAGAACTCCGTCCACAGTGGTAGTCGCAGGCCCACCTCGAAGTGGCGAGTAGGGAGTACTCGCCCATCACCCAGAATGGAATTTAGTCGCTCTCCCTGGCAAGGAAGCCTAGCGATGTACCCTGGCGGGAGGTACTTCGCCCTGACGACCTCCAACTCCTTCTCAGTCGTGATCGACTTCTTGAAGGTGGTCGCCGCAAAGTTCTGGGCGTGATTGGCACGCCGGATGGTCGCCTCATCGGCCATCTTTTGAAGGAAGGGAAGAAAGGCGAGTATCCAAGAAAGCACGAAGAGGAAAGGGAGACGGAAGATACTCGCACGAGAGCTCAGAAGGTCGCCAAAAGCGTATTTAAGACTCACCCACCCCCCCTATTTATAGTGGTCGGGTAGCTTGGCGTATCGAGCACGACGGCGCGATTAGGAATAAGGGGGTGGCGAGTATTACGTTGTAATCGCCAACTCAGCCACGCGCGTCAGCAAGAAGTCGACCTCCCAAGCGAGAAGACCTGCAAGGAAAGGCGCGGAAAAAGCTCGCTATGCATAAGGCGAGGAACAGATAGCTACTCGCCAAAATAAAAGAAGATAGAGAAAAACTCAAGATAAAATCCATCACAGAAAGAAGAAGGCAGAACAAGTAGTAAACGACGAGTTTTCTAATACTCGCCGAAGTAATATTACATCAAATCAGGCAATAGTTCAGCAGTACAGAGCTACTCGCCAAAAGGCGACATAGCGTAGAAAGAAGAAAAATGGAGAAGAAGCAGCGTCTAGGGAGGTGCTTGGAGATTCGCTTGAAAATCCGGAGGCTGAGGATGTCGCCCAACGAAGCCCATGCTGCGAGCACGCTTGAAGTGCTCAAAGGCCAGAGACATCGCGTCCTCGCCCTGACGCAGTTGGTCTTCGATCCTCGCCAGCCGACCAACCGAGCCCATGCTCGCGCGCATCCCCACCAACTCGTCATGATGCAGCTGTTGGCGATGCTCGATCCTCGCCAGTCTGCGCTCCAGGTCGCCAACCGTATGAAGGCGAGATTCTGCACCAGCCAGGCGAGTATCGAACTCTTCCAGCCGCGATACTCGCACCTCCAGCTCGGTCAAACGACGATGAGCGTCAGAGCTCGCCAGGCGCTCAACTCGCGATTCAACCTCGGACAGGCGGCGATGAGGCTCACAAATCGCCAGGCGCTCCAGCTTGGACTCCAGCTCCAGAATTGCGCGAGTAGCCCTCTCCTGGTACTCGCGAGAAGGAAGCCCGACCGCGTCGATCAAGGCTCCAATGGGGGTATGGGCGCGAGCTGCCAAAAAAGGTAAGAGTGTTAGAACTTAGATGACGAAGCAAAAAGCGAAGTGAAGACAGTAGCGACTATTGAAAATAATGACCAAATACCTGGCCTAGGACTGCGTGAACGACGGCGAGGAGAGACCCTTGCCCGGCGAGGAGATGTGCTGCGATGATGGTCGTCTCGCCGCGAAGAGCCCCCGATCGCCGGATCCCGGCTGGGAGGCGCGTTCCCCCGACCGCGATTATCACCTGGTCGCCCTCCCCCTCTGGGAGCGAAGAAGCCCGAAGAGCCCCCAGTCCCGCCACGGCGCGAGGATTCGCCCTGGTAAGTCGAAGGTGCAGTAGAAGTCGAAGGGCGCTGATCGCCCTGAAGGGTAGCAGAAGGAGGAAACGGAGGAGGTGGCGGAAGTCCACCTGCGGGCAGCTGCGAGCTGCTCGCCATCTCTACAGATTGAAAAGGCGGTGGAGGCGGAGGCACGATGCTCGCCAAAGGAGCATGTTGCTCGCTCATCGGCCTCTTCTCCAGCGAGGAGCTGTGAAGAACTCGCCCTGAGCGACCTCCACCCCGAGGCGAGACCATGGGCGACGACCTCAGAGGAGCTACGTCCAGAGGATCCTCCTGAGCGCCAAGGGTAGACGACTCTGTTAAAACAGAAAAGGGGCGATTAACTCTGCAAAGCAAGACGAAAGAAATCAAAACTTGACAATGGCGAGTATATTACTCGCACCTCGCACAGGAGCGAGACTCTCCGGCAGATTATGGGCCGAGGTCTCGGGAATGCTCGCCCCCTCGACGACCTTAGAAGCAGGAGGTTCCGTGACCGGCGAGTCGCCCTCATTGGAAAGTCCCAGATCGTCCAGCAGCTGTTGGTGTTGGTCGCCAAAGGGAGCGGCGACCTCCTCCTCGGCGGCTTTCTTCTTTTCCTTCTTCTTCTTCTTCTAGGCGAGCCTCTTCCTCTTCTTAGAAGATGGAAGGTCGCCGGATGTAAGATCTGGGTGAGGAGGGAGCGAAATACCATCAAACAAGCCGACAAGACCAGCCATGGCCGCCTTAGCCTCAGCAGCATAGTCGCGCACCATCTTGAGCGAGTTCAGAAAGGGCGTGCCGTCAGAGACCCTTGCCCCTCTATTTATAGAGTTCGAGCGTCGACTAGCGAGAAATCGATTATCAGCTAATACTCGCCCATAAGGCTGCTCGTCGAATAAGGGTTGGATGATTCTTTCCGAGCAACTGCGTTACTCGCAAAGAGCGGGGATTGTGTACAACCCTCATTCTCCGAGGGTGGACCCCCCCAAGGCCACGTAGGCAGAAGTCAAAGTCAAAGAGGTCAACACAAAGACCGGCAGTTCAAGGCAGAAGTAGAGAAGACCTCGGCGAGTAAACCGCCAATACTCGCCAGGCTGGCGAGCATGGAACAGAAGACCGAGCGAGTATTGGCCCGGCGTGTGCGAGCAGTCCCCAATACTCGCCAGATGGGCGACTATGGCATGGTACTCGCCGAGTAACCCATAGTCGCCGGGTCGAGGGGTGGGCTATAAAAACCCCCCTACCCCTTGGTTGCCTATAAATAGGACCCCAGGGGTACTTGGATTGGCACCTGTGCTTGAGCTTCTGGAACCCCATTTCCGAATTCTTGAGCCCGCCACCCCTGCTTGCTAGCCAAGTCGGTGCCTTCCTCGTACCTTGCTCGGCCATTCTTTGGTCTTGGAGGGGAAGTCTCTTCGGAGCTTCTGGGTACGTGGTGGGACCTCCCTGCCGCAGCACCTGGGGTCCTGTTTGTTGCTCTTCTAGCTTCTTCGTCGTTGCCAGCCAAGTCATCTCGTTGGACTGCTGGGCGAGTAGCCTCCGGCTGCATTGGTCCGAATCTTGAGGTCAGGATTTTCCTGGCGTCAACAGTTAGAATCTAAAGTTTGTGACATGCCAATATTCATATACTTCATACCTTTTATAGACCTGGACGTATCTATCCATTTTCTGTATTTTTCAAGATAGACCAAACATGGTCAAACAAGAACCCTTTCTTTTCTTTCGGATCGTCTCCATATAACACTTTGGCTTGAGTGAGCTACAAAAAAATAATTATTATAATATCATATTAAATAATGAATATAATATATAAAATATAAATAAATACTTACAATATCGAGTTCAGACGCACCGCTGGGGTTTTGTTGCTCAATTTGTCGAATACACCCTTGAAATTTGCTAGCCTTACTTGCTAATAATGACCAGCGACATGAGAGAGATTTTATGGTTCTTTGTCCTAAGCAAGTATTAGGTCTTGTGTTGTGAAATATGACATAAACTCTTTCCCACATCTTGTGCTCTTTTTGATTGCTCCCCATAACTAGGTCTTCTGAGACCTCAAGCCAAGCATAACATAGTGCTTGATCTTCTTTATGGGAGAAAGCTACTCCAAGGCTGGAATACATGATGAAAATTAAAGGAAAGAGAGAATACTTGATTTTTGAAAAAAAAAAGTGATGTGTACTTATATAACCATGTGTGAGTGGAGAAAGAATCCAATGTTGGGATAAAAACAAAGCGCCGGAATTGATGCATGACATGATTGATGGAGAGAAAGTGATGTGTGGTTGGAGAAAAAATCCAATGCTGAGATAAAAATAAAGCACCGGAATTGATGCATGACATGATTGATGAAGAGAAAGTGATGTGTGAGTGGAGAAAGAATCCAATGTTGAGATAAAAACAAAGCACCAAAATTGATACATGACATGATTATTGATGAAGAGAAAGTGATGTGTGAGTGGAGAAAGAATCCAATGTTGAGATTAAAACAAAGCACCGGAATTGATGCATGACATGATTGATGGAGAGAAAGTGATGTGTGAGTGGAGAAAGAATTCAATGCTGAGATAAAAACAAAGCACCAGAATTGATACACGACAGGATTGATGAAGAAAAAGTGATGTGTGAGTGGAGAAAGAATCCAATATTGAGATAAAAACAAAGCACCAGAATTGATGCATGACATGATTAATGGAGAGAAAGTGATGTGTGAGTGGAGAAAGAATCCAATGCTGAGATAGTTCTTTCAAAACAATCTATATAAGCATCACTTCCGGCTAGCCACATATACTACTCTCGTACACAAAATGAACTATGGAGCCAGTTCATCCCATTTGCCATCTCCACCATCTTCAGATGATGAATTATTCGATCAAGCAATTCTTCAGTGGGAAGAAGAGCTAGATGACTGGGAGAAAGAAGATGAAATTTTAGCTCATATTTATACCTCCAACAAGGCCAAAATTACAGCTCAACTTCAAGAAGATGCACGACCGAGGCGCAGAGGTTAAATACCTGGTCACGTAGTAATCAACCGGGGGAGGATTGAAGATAACACTAGACTTTGGAATGATTACTTCTTTGAGCATCCCACATATGGGGAAACATATTTTCGAAGACGATTTCGCATGCGAAAGAATCTATTCCTTCGTATTGTCGCTGCAGTGCAGGAGCACGATAATTTCTTCATTCAAAAGAAGGATGGTGTTGGTAAGCTTGGACTGTCAAGTTTACAAAAAATTACAGCATTTTGTATGTTGACGTATGAAATAGCAACTAATAGTTGTGATGAGTATATTCGAATTGGTGAGCCAATCGTTATTCAATGTTTGAAAAGATTTTGTAGGGCAATTGTGCAAGTATATAAAGATGAATATTTGAGATATCCCAATGCCAATGATGTTGCAAGATTATTACAGAAATGAGAAGAACGAGAATTTCCAGGAATGCTGGGGAGTCTAGATTGCATGCATTGACAATGGAAGAACTGCCCAACTGCATGGGCATGCCAATACTCAGGTCGTCATGGTGGGCCAACAATTATTCTTGAGGCGGTAGCATCGTATGATTGTGGATATGACACGCATATTTTGGTTTACCAGGTTCAAATAATGATATCAATGCCTTTCAATCATCTCATTTATCTGCTAATTTAGCACAAGGTATTACACCTCCTACTCATTATAAAATCTCGGGAAAAAATTATGATGTTATTATTATTTAGCCGACGGAATATATCTGAAATGGTTAACATTAGTTCAAACTATTTCTCAGTCCCAAGATAAAAAAAACACTTCGCAATGATGCAAGAAGCATGCCGAAAAGATGTAGAGCGGGCATTTGGAGTTCTTCAGTCAAAATTTGCGATTATTAAAGGGTCAGCCCATTTTTGGGATAAACATGTGTCACATGATATAATTAATGATTGCTTGTATTATAATGCACAATATAATTGTTGAAAACGAGCGAGATGAAAATGAATATGAGGAAACTTCTACTTCACCACCCGCTCAGAATGTTGAAGAGATGAGCACAAGTGAAGCTGAAAGATTTCGTCAGTTCCTAAATTGGCATAAAAAAATCAAAAACAAGGATGCACATTTTGCACTTCGAGATGCACTGATTGGACATTTGTGGGCACAACATTTGATGTATGTGCAAATTTAATCAGTAAAACGTATTCTCTTCTTTTTTGTATGATAAATAATAATTAGAAAGTATTCAATATTAGTCTTATTTTATAGGTCCCAAAAAGACAATTTTATTGATATATTATGTCATAGTTGACAAAGTATATTGGCGGTTACAAAAGATATATTTTATTAGAGGAGTTTGATAAATATTTGAATTAAATAATTAAAAAAATAATAAAATAAGAAATGTCCGGCCTTTTTCTCTCTCCCTCCTCTAAATTTAGAGGGGGAGAGAGGGGGAGAGAGAGCATCGCCATATTTAGAGCACAGATTGGCGAACGGTTGGAGTCATTTCCTTCGGCATTTTTGAAATTTGCCGATCCATTGGAGTTGCTCTAAGTTTCCTCTTTTTTTCTAGCTCGCCACCGCTGGCCCCCTTCCCTTGTTGGATTCCTCCCAAAATTATCCAAACCGCAACATACATTCTATGATGGTGGCGTTTTCGTTCAAACTCACCAGAGCAAAAACGCCGCGTCAAACGGAACCTGTGCCTGTATCTCTCTGGAGGTCTTTCATCTCGGGTCTTGTTTGCGGATTAACCTAAAAACCGTGGTCGCATAAACCGCCATGATCGAGCTTCATTCTTTTGATCAGGTCAAATGCAGTGGGCCCTCGTGTTTCGACCGTCAGATTTCACCGTAGATCAATTTGCCACGTACATTTCCCCCAGCTCGCATACGTCTAATTCGTATAGGAGAGACAGAGTGCAGCAATTCTCCAACATTCGATCTTCTCACAGCCATCATTTTTCGACTCATACGCAACTCGTTGCCAGATAGACTCGCCATTACTTTATTTTCGCAAGCTCTTTCTCCCTCGCTTCTCAGCTCGCAGTTCTATTGGAGCAGCTCACAGAGATGGCGATCATTCTCGTTTTATAAGTTCTTGGGCCCTGCAGTGGGACAAAGAGCGGAAATTTGCCGGTCTCTTGGGGGTCTTCGTATCTAGGGTTTGTACCTTTTGGTGCGGCGACGGAAAGAGGGAGGGAGATGGACGCGGTTGCTCAGCCGGCGGACATGGACATGACGGAGGCGGGTCCGCCGCCGCAGCCAGTGGCGGGTGTAGCGCAGCAGCCGGGCCTCGACAGTATACAGGCCACGCTAATCCACGGCGGGCGCTTCATTCAGTACAATATCTTCGGGAACGTCTTCGAGGTCACTTCGAAGTACAAGCCGCCTATCATGCCCATCGGGAAGGGCGCCTACGGAATCGTATGGTGCGAGTTCTTCCTCTCTTTTTTACCTGATTGTATGATTTTAGATGTGTTTTTCTTGGCATTGAGGTGCGGGATTTGGAGGGGGGAAGTTTAGGGCATTTGATTTTCCATGTCTCGTTTTGAAAATAAGTTGGCTCCTTTGCGGGGATTCAGCTCAGCGTTCAATTCGGAGACAGGCGAGCAGGTGGCCATCAAGAAGATTGCGAATGCTTTTGATAATAAAATCGACGCCAAGAGGACGCTGCGGGAGATTAAGCTGCTTCGGCATATGGATCATGAAAATGTCGGTGATTTCTCCTCCCTTTTTTGATTTTTTCTTACCAGAAAGCCGTTTATTTTGTAAATTTCTCAGCTTCTGTTGGTTTCTTTGAAATGCCTGACATTTGGGCATGACAATGGTTGTGACCGCCACCAAGAAAAAAGACTAGTTTTGAACATAAAATGGATGAAGTTCCTTAGGTGAGGTCTGGCATTCAAGAACGCCGGTTCATAACCACTACGTTCACGACCGCCACCGCCGCGCCAAAAGGAGCATTGGTCGGGTGATTATAGTAGTTGTTTTTGAAACTGTCTTTATGTTTTGCCATCCAATGGGGACTATGAAAGGAGAAAACACTGAGCAATGCCAAACCTATGACTATAAATATGTGCATTTGCAGTAGCTTGTTATACCCTTTTTGCAAATACTATTTTGTGGGGTTGTAAAGAAAGTATGGCGGTGTCTAGGTTAGAAAATTTGGCTTCGTGCAGTTTTGCTAGACCCACAGCTTGGGACATGGCAAAGGTCTAAAAAGCTCGAGCATTGCGGCGAATGTCAGAGTGGAGGCTCGAAACAATGAAACTTTGCAGAAAGCTGTTGGGGAGGAAGAGTTGGTTCGAGGTGAGCTTCAACGGAGATCATGGTATTGAAAACATAGGAGAGGGCCGTTGAGATGCATGAGAGCTCGCCAGAGATTGTGGAGATGTCAGTGGAGTGGGCGAATGTGGTATAATTGAGGTGCATGATGGCATTTGCATGATGGCATTCTCTTGAATCTTGTGTCAATGCCATTGAAGGTGGGAGAAAATGAGAAAAATAAATGTTCAAATGTTAGTTGTTTTGTACCTTACTTACAGAGCATGTTTCTCATTTTATAATACATGAAAATTTACCAAAAATGCTAAAATAATTTAAATTTGACAAAAGGGTAGTCCGAGGCTAGTAGTTGGAATTTGATAGTTACTCTAACAGTGATTCCTTGACATCATAATTTTGGTAACCAATCTCGGAAGACTTCCCAGTAGGATGGTGAAAAGTTGGCGAACGAGTAAAGCCCCACTTTATTTTTTGAGTAAAGTACCCGTGACATCCTTATAGTTTATGAGAAAGACATTTGACTCCTTGTAATTTTCACCAATGGACCCCCTGTTTTTTCAAAAGGAGGACAAATATTTTAAATTAAAAAGAATATAGGTTAGTAGTACTCATTCACACAGATATTAATTTTAGGCTATTAGGTGGTGGACAATAGATATTGGTTCGGGAGATAATTTTTTGTAAATTTTTGGAGCTTATGGTTATTATCGGAGGGATTTGAAATTAGTTTTTTTTTTCATTTATCTAGTTGAAACTTATTGCACAAGATTATAATGAGAGATTGGTAGTCTTGTGTTCGCTTTCTCATGATTTCTTTCACACAAATTATATAATTTCATTATCTTCCCATTCTGTAGTATCCTAGCATGTAAAATTCAACTGATTCATCTCCATCATATATTGATTTATTTGTGTTTGATTACACAAAGATTCATTATAAATTCACTGTTTCACAAAGTTTCCTTGCTCAAATTTACCCCTCCAACCACCGGCTGGCCACCTTCCATTCCCCTCTCCATAGATCTCTAAAACAGCCCCCTTTCCCCCTCCAAATCTCCTCCATTTTCAGTCTCCGGCGATTACCAGAAAACATTCCCCAATCACCTCCGGCGAACCTTCAACATCACCCTTCAAGTTTGCTTCATTTTCAGTTTTTTGGCGATCGCCAGAAAACCCCTCCGGTTACCACCACCACCACCACCGACAACCCCTCCGTCCACCACCTCCGGCTAGACACCACCCCACTACCTCATAACTATCTTAACTATCTCCTCCACTACCTTCATAACTCCCCATTATCCTAAAATTACCCTTAATGACTCATTCTCCCCACTCCCTCCACTACCTCTCACGTGGAACCACCTTGCAGCCCACAACCGAGTCTCTCCCCTTACAGTAACCGGCCACCCCTCACATCCAACCCCACCTCTCTCACAAACTAAGCCCCACTCCCCCAACTCGCGTGGAACCACATCTTCCTACTCCAATCGATCCCCTCACCTCGTCCAATCGTCCTCCTAAGCCACGACAGAAGCCTTTGCGCCTTGGTGCGCCTTGCGCCTTTAATAATCTAGCTTAGGGCTGAATCAAGTGTTTATTTTCTATTCAAGGATTATGTCTTTTGTAATCGTTATTTCAAACTTTTGAATCTTTGTGACTTTTCATTTACTTAGCCATTTGGTTTTGAGTACTGTTACATAAATACAACGTATGCGTTTTCTTGTTTGTTTGTTTTATCTATTGGAACTCATTTAGCATTTTGGTTTATAAACAAAAATTATTGTAAGTAAGATCTATTGCCGGAAAGTGCGTTTGCATATAGAAATACCCTTAGCCCCTCTAGGAGCTTACTCTGCGTCAGGTATCCAACTGCTTTTTCTCTTAGGGTTCGTTCGGATCGCGGGTTTTGGAATTGAGGAATTGGAATTCAGTCAATTCCAAAACTCGCAGGAGTTGGAATTGGGCTGAAATTCAATTGGGTTGTTCGGCAATTCCAAAATCTGAGGGAATTGGAATTTGAATTCACAGTTATATTCCTCTAATTCCTCAATTTCAGCCGGTTTTTTCTTCTGGAATTTCTCCTGAAATTATTCCTAAAGAAAAGAAAAGGAAATAATTAAAAACTATTTTTGGATTAAACTGGTGTCAGAGCATCAATAATTTAAAGCAATTTTATTGCCACAATGAAAACAATTTTGTCTCATTATTTTCTGAAAACAATTTCTAGATTAAATTGGTGCCATTGCATCAATAGTTAAAAATATTTTTTCTGCTTTCTGGCTCGTAATCCTTCAACCACGCCGGCTTCCATGCGACTTCTCGGTTCAGAGGAAGGGGTGAAGGAGGAGGAGGAAGAGAAGATTCGTTTCGGTTCAAAGGACCAGGAAGAGGTTCAGATCCACCAAGAAGAAGAAAAGAAAGAAGAAGACCAGTTTCGGTTCGAAGGACGGGGAAGAGGTTCAAAGGAAGAGGAAGAGGAAGAAGAAGAGCAAGAGGCAGGGGAGGAAGATGAGGAGGCAGATGGATTACAGAAACCAAGTGGAGGAGAGGAAGAAGAGGAGCAATGGGCTTCGACTGCAATCATGAGATGGGGCTGTTCCAAAAAAACTAAAAACCTAACAAAATAGGTAAAAATTGGTGTTATGCAAATATGAAAACCAAGGGTTTTGGCCAATTCCAAATCTATCCCCAATTTCGTCCAACCGAACACCTTGAACTGTATTATTAACTCCCAATTCCAATTCCTCCATACCAAAATCCTCCAACCAACAGACCATTAGAGAACATGGGTTCAAGACCTATGCCCTTAATTTTTATTATATATTTATTTCAATTAATTATTAAGAATCTTCCCCCGCCCATACCCCCAATGATTGGGGACTATATGGGTTCTGTTGTTGTTGTTGTTGTTGTTGTTGTTGTTGTAATTATTAAGCTAAAATTTCAACCTTAAACCAATTTCAATATGCATAATGTAAAAATGGGATTTCATATTAAAAATATTTTAACTGTGCTTTTAAATTTAAAATAATTTGCCTTACTTTTGAGAAAATAGGGGGTCCATAGTCCATTTGAAAATTACACGAGGCCAAATGTCTTTCTTCTAAACTATAAGGGTACCACAAGTACTTTACCCATATATATATATTTTTTTCAATTTTCTAAGCAACAACAACAACCAGTCACAACAACCAGTCCTCTTTTCTTTTTAATGAGCTCCAGTCCCCTTTTGTTTTTTGTAACCAAGGAAGTTAAATGTTAAAACCCTCATGCTTATGGGAGTTAATTTGCGGCACCCTTATTTTTGTCGAGATCCCAGATTTTTTTATAGAAGTGAAAAACCCGGCATCTGATTCCACATATTCTCGAGCCCTTTCCCATTCGTAGTCTAAAAATGTCCAGCCTTAATTTGTGAGAATTTGATAATTAAAAGAAGGCCTACCCAATGCATGGAGCTCCCTTTACGATTCAAGATGGAGTTTTTGTATGCAACCTTATCCTTGTATTTGCAGTGTAATATGTTTATGACTAGAACTGGAACCTCTAGGATATGCTAGAGACAGTATAACTACTACTACTCTACACCCACTTTAGAAGTTCCAAGGGGTAAAATTACAGAACTTGGACTCAGACTTGTATACAACTCCAATAACTCTCGGTCATCTGGTCTCATTTCACTACTAGTCACCTGGTCTCATTTCACTATTAGTCATCTGGTCTCATTTCACTATTAGTCACCTGTTCTCATTTCACTACTAGTCACCTGGTCTCTTTTCACTACTAGTCACCTGGTCTCATTTCACTACTAGTCACCTGGTTTCATTTCACTACTAGTCACCAAGCGTCTCATTTTCGGTTTTGGAGAACCTCTGCTTTGTTATCATTCACTCGCTCTACCGTTTATGACTAAATTTTGAGTGGGCCCAGTGGCAGTTATGAAACACTTGCATTATAGTCTGTGATGACTGATGAGTGAAGTCTGAGCAAGCTTCAATCTGCAAGGCAGTTATGAAACACTTGTTTTAGTTTATTGCTTATGGTTATCGTTATGTGAGCCCCCCCTCTCTATATAAGGAGGTGGTATGGGAGTATGTTGGTATCTTGGATGTATTAGGATTTTGGGCTCTCTTTGAAGAGAAGGATTATAGGAGGACCCAACCTCCATAATTTTGGCCGGAGCTTGCTCCGGATTTGTATCCGTGTGTTTCTTGCAGTTATTGCAATCAAATCGAAGTATTTTCTTGTTCATAACAAATTATCCATACAGCATTGAACTGTGATACCTGTCTTAAGCGTAATTTGGCTGTTGTAGACTTCCTAATCCAAGGACATGATAATTCATGCAGAATATCCCTGATGATAGTTTTAATCATGAAAAGTTTATGCAGAGAAAGAAATTTCTTCTATGATCATGTTTCAGCAGGATTAAATTGTAAATAAATTAATGTAGATGTTTTCATTTGTGGTGTATCACTGTTCGTTAATCCTTTTTTTGAATTTAGCCGTCAAACACTTTTTTTTGCTATACTTTATATTTTTTTCCCTGGCAGTGCGAAACACAGGTACTGATTTTTTCTGCTACAAACTTTACACTGTTGAGTTTTTTTATTATTATTACCTGCAAATTTTTTGTTTTGTGATCATATTTTTTGTGTGTACAGGTTGTTGCAATCAGAGATATAATACCACCCTCACAAAGGGAAGCATTCAATGACGTATATATCTCTTATGAACTTATGGATACTGATCTCCATCAGATTATTCGCTCGAATCAATCACTGTCAGAGGAACACTGTCAGGTTTTTGGTTTTTCACTTTATGATACTATTAGTGAGTAGAAGAATATTTATTCTGATAAGTAGATCTAATTTCCTTAGAACAAGAGGGTGGATTAAATTTCCATTGATTATTGGTGCAAACCTTTATTTGCTGTAAAATATGATTTTTTTTCTGATCAAAGGTAACTTTTTTAATTGAGATTATAGCAATGATTATTATTAAACGTAGTCACTATGATGTGAATGGGTCTTTATACTGAGTTGCTTATGTTTTTTGTGCGTGAAAAATTGGCATTGTGGACTCTCGAATTCATCATCATGATCATCATTTGCTTTATTTCAACTATTCTTGATTGGCTCGATGAGTCCTCATTTTGCTTTCGATCCTATTGAGCACTGCTTGAGGTTTTAAACTTAGTAGTCTGATCAACTTCTATACTCATTCCTTATATATCCCAAGTTCTCCATGTATTCATCTAACAATCTCATGTCTACTGAACTCAGAAGTTATCAATCTTCCTTTTAACTACTTGCTGCCGGTCGCCCGACGCTCTTGCGGCCAGGTCGAGATGAACCGTCTCAGCTTGAGAGTGAGCCGAGCGCGGAAACAGTCACAGAAAAGATTAACAACTGGTAATGAGACTTTTTAATGTGGAAAACTTGGAAAGAGTGAAAAACCACCTGACCAGATCGGTGCCGACCAAGATGCACTATTTCTCTGAGTGTTACAAGTAATGGAATTCTCGAGGGTGACAGGACACCGCTCGTTACAATGAGAGTTTAGTTGAATGCATAAATAGAATCTTCAAGTCTCCTCCGAAGGAAGTCTTCAAAGGAGAGGGAGATCTTCATGGGCCGAAGCGAGATCTTCGAGTCGCCTTCGAAGGGGAAAAAGATCTTCAAGGGCCGAGGGAGATCTTTGTGAGAAACTTCGAGCACCGAAAGAGAACTCTGAAGGATCTCTCTCTCGTGCTAAAGGCAAGGTCCCTTCAAATGAGGGCTCTGGACTCCTTTTATAGTTTTTGACAGGGGCGACTTGGTAATTGTGCCAGTAACCACCATAAATACCGGACGAATGAATCATATTTCTCGATCTGGAGCACACAAATCGTCATTTTTGCTGATATGACGGTTTTGTCCCCAGGCAGTTTAGGCAGTTTGGGCAAAACTGGTGGCGGCGGTGACGACGACGAACACGACAAGTTCTGTAATCTTTGTGGACACAAAAGACAAAAAAGGTAAATTGCAGCGCGCACCTGGAAGGAATTCGACGTACTCGTGTGTGCGAGAGCGTTATGAGGGCGCCGTGAGCGCTGAGGCCTTGCGAGCGCGCCGTGAGCGCGAAGGCGTTGGGAGCGCGCCGTGAGCGCGGAGGCGTTGGGAGCGCGCATGAGCGCGGAGGCGTTGGGAGCGCGCCATGAGCGCAGGGGCGTTGCGAGCGCGCTGTGAGCTCTGAGGCGTTGCGAGCACGCCGTGAGCGCTGAGGCGTCGTGAGCGCGGCGGCATGTGAGAAAGGCCTATACTTGGCCGTTTGGAGGCGACTGCGCTGTCCGGGGCGGCGCGGTCGAGGGCTCGCAGGGGGCTGTGCGGCAAGGGCCATACGATCACGCGACAGTCGCCGCGGAGGAGGCCGCGCGGTGAATGCCATGCAAAGTCCGCGCGGCGAGTTCCGCTCCAAGTCCGCGCGGCGAGTTCTGCGCGGGGGTGCCGCGCGACCGTTGTCGTGCCAAGGCCGCGCGGTGAGTGTCGCGACAAGGCCGCGCAGCGAGTGCCGCGCCAAGCCCGCGCGGCGGGTGCCGTGCGAGGGGCATGTCACGCGGCGGGTGCCCCATGGCGGTTGCCGCACCGTGTCCGCGCGTCAGTTGCCTTTTTGTGGTCGCATGGCGGGTGCCGTGCGGTAAAAGTGGGCGGTTAAGGGAGTTTTCCATTTCCTCCATTATGTGCACTCCTCATAATGGTAGGGAATTTACTATGCGCACCCCGATTTTGGTGGGGAATGCGCTATTCGCAGCCCATCTCCAATTATAAATAAATGGGGTACGTATCACTACTGTACACTAAGATTTATTCGACATAGTTGTTTAGATTATAGTTTATATACTTACCCTTTAGTTTCAATGATTTCCATTTATTACATAATAATCCTAAGGCACTTTTGATATGATAATTGATCCTTCATTTCCCCCCTACTAATGTTAGTATTTTCCTCATTGCCTTTTGCAGTATTTCGTGTATCAGATCCTTCGTGGTTTGAAGTACATTCATTCAGCAAGTGTTCTTCATAGAGATTTGAAACCTAGCAACCTTCTATTGAATGCTAATTGTGATTTGAAGATATGTGACTTTGGGCTTGCTCGGACTACTTCAGAAACTGACTTCATGACTGAGTATGTTGTCACAAGATGGTATCGTGCGCCAGAACTGTTACTGAACTCCTCAGAGTATACAACAGCAATTGATGTTTGGTCAGTTGGCTGCATTTTTATGGAACTAATGGATCGCAAGCCTTTATTTCCAGGAAGAGACCATGTGCATCAGTTGCGCCTGTTGATGGAGGTTATAATAAGCATCTGGATTTTTTTAGTTAATATTATCATTATTTCTTCCATTTTAATCCATTTACATAGCTAAACGACTAGTATTTTAATATTTATAATATTAACACATCTTTTAAGAAAAAATTTAAGCATGAAGTTTACAAAAAAGTAATTCCATTGAAGGGGATATTAAGTAACTATATACCCCTAAAGCTAAAACCAGAGGAAATGTTATATCTCATCAAGCGAGAACTTTCACAGCACAATTGTATTATATGATGGTTTATTAGATGTTTAATTAAATAATCATTCATGCATTTTTATACAAATTAGAAGTAGTTTAAATATGAAAATTCAGATGAGGTTTGATGTGTACACCATTTAAGAAAATCTATATTAACCAAATTTGGATTGTGAAATCCTTGCACTCTTAACTGAGCTCTTGAAAAATGAGAAGGTAAATACACACCACTGAAATGCTTTTCCTTATAAATTAATGAAGAAATTGTCTTCAAATAACTAAACATTACACACCAAAATAAGAGATACTTGGAATAATTAAACAACATAAGCTAACAATCAAGTAAAACTTACCTAATGCTCTAAACAAACTCAGTCATAATCAAAATATTAAATCAAGACAGAGGGATCCTAATTATTAATTACCGTATTTTTTGGGATTGAAAAAAATCCTACTTAATCAAGCATAGATCTCGAGTGGAGCACACATTTCAAAGCAATCAAGGAAGGTCAACTTGAAGCCCAATTTTGCTTGAACATGCAAATTTAAAATGAGTGTTATTAATGAGAAGATCAGTCTTGTCAATATGAATCCATCAACTTAAAAATCTCCTCAATCAGACAACATATGGCCCTCAAACTAGCTATTTGTGCTCAGGATGACACACCTGCCCTGGATCAATCACCCCCCCCCCCCCCCCCCCCCCCCCCCCCCCCCCCCCCCACGCGATCTAATTACACACACACCCTACCTTATTTCCTCTGCGAGCAACCCGATGACGATGCATGTAGCCTTGACATGTCTTTATTGTGGTTTCGCTCTTAAATTTTTTTTTCAAGGCTCCTTGGACTTCTACAAAACTCCATTTCACAATTTGTTTGCGGTGAATTACCATACTTGTAGAGACAGTTTTTCTGCTAAAAATGTCTCATTATCATTGTAGCTTTTTGATGACGAAAGTTTGAGAAATTGTAACTTGTTGGAATAGTTGTCTTCAATCTGAACATCAAACTTTCTATGATTTACTTCCGATAAACTCGTGATGTCAAGATTTATAAAATACTGTTTTTAGATTGATTATCAAAGAGCTTTTCCCTGCTGCCGCCACTAGATCTTTTCCCCTGCTGCTGCCACTAGGTCACCACTCCTGTCCACCATCAAACTACCACCGTTCGCCCGGATTAGCTTGAGACCAAGCAAGCCAGTCAAATCAACCTAGAGAAGGCATTGTTTGAGTAAAGTTATAGCATAGAATGGATAAGAGTCATCCATTGTTGATTACATTAATTGCAAGACTAGGATGCCCTCCTTAACACTATTAATAGACCCTTCTCATTCAGCACATTAAAGATGATTATTCTAAGTTTGAAAACCAAAAAATTCTACGAGAATTCCAAATGACCACCACCCAAAAGATCAAATTAATTAATTTTCACCTCCACCTGGATGACTGATCTTCCAAACAAAAGATAAATCTCCCTCTGAATACTTTTTGACATGATGTGCAAATTTTTGCTTGACAACCGATTCTTTATAAGGAGACAAATCCTTTTTCTGAGCTACCACCGTCCTATTCAGCCGATTGTCTCTCTATATATCTAAACAATGCTACGACTCATACTAATTTATCTACTTTTAGCTTTTTTATAATGTACCGGCGCCTTATCTATTTACACAAATAATGACAATTCTCATTGTAATTTCTTAAGAACTAGTGAAAGTATTTCAATTGGGCTAGGATTTTTTATGGGGATCACGACACACATAGGCCTACACGATGATCGGAGCCGTCAATTTTGTGTAGTTCGACGATCCATGATTTTAAGTTTTTTTTTGTATTTTTTTATTTTTATTTTAATGTATTTTGAGGGTTTTCATGATCAGAGAATCATGAGCGTCCATGGTGGACCCTTAGTCTATAGATAGGGATAGAAGATTCATTTAGAAAGTATTAAAAGTTAAGTGGAAAATCCTCCCCTTTTGACCACTCGGTGCAGAAGCCGGAATCCAAGTACGAAGCTTGGAAGGTATCATTTTCTTCCCACCTCCACTAGTCGTCCACCTCCCCTCATCTAGCCGGCGACTTTTCCTCCCCACCTCCACTAGCTGGCCACCTCCCATCCCCTCCGCATTCCATTGCTAGACACCCCAGTAACCCACCTCCTCCTAAAAATTCCATCGCCACCTCCACCACCATCTCCTCAATCCCCCTTCGTTTCTGTTTTTCAGTGATTGCCACCACCACGTCCAGCCACCCCACCACGTCCAGCCACCACAACCACCTCTGACGATCATCTCCAGCCACCCTTGGCCGACCAACCCTCCCCATCACCCCATCTCCCAAGCCACCTCCCCACTACCCCAACTCCCCACTCATAACCACCTCCCAAAATCTAACTCCTAAAATCACTCCTTCCCCCTCCTCCCACTCACGCCACTCCTTTGTGTCAGACTAGCAGTCGGTCCAGAGATATTCCCTGGACTCACTTCCAGCAACCTCCCATCCAGAGTTTGCCTAGAGGCCGCCCACCATCATGTTTTCCTTTGTTCCAAGCCTAGATAGTCCATGAACATTAACTCAACGCATTGGAACTTTTATCCAGCACCAAAGAACCATTATTCATGCATACCAACCCCTAGTCACAGCCTCACCGATCTCTCAGGCCACCACCAAACACCTTCAGCTCTCAGCGAACCCCTCCCTACCATCTGGTTCTTCATCGACTGCCATCGGTTCCTTGCTTCCAGCCACCTCCGCTCTTTCAGCCACCCCTGCAACAGCTTTTCGTCCCTCCTAGGTTGCGTCCACCTCCGACAGCCTTTCCACAGACACCCTGCACCACAACAACCCCTCTAGCCACCCCTTGCAATAACTTCCATCCTTCAAGGGTTGCATCCACCTCCGTCAGTACTTTCATAGCCCCCTTCACGACCTAAAAAAATCCCATCTCCCACCTCCTGACGTACCCCCCAGTCCAGGAATATTGTTGTCCAGCAATCCCTACCGGATCGCTGCTTCATTCCCGGCCACCGACGACTCATCAGATACTCACCAAGCCTTATTGATTGGTTATTTTTTCTTTATTGTCGATTCGTGTGTTTTTTCCATGTTTTAGGTAATAAAATTGTAATCTGTGTCAATATTATCCTACGACTTGTTGGGTTTTGTTTGTTCAAGTATTGATTTTCTAGTACTCTTGCATGTGCAATACATTACTTGTTTCCTTAATAGAAGCTCCACTTGACCATGATTATTGTGTCATATTATTTATAATTTCAATTGCTGCAAAGCATAGTTGTCGGATTTGTGTCTAATTCATTCAGTTATTCATAAAGTCGACATATGTTTGGTATCAGAGCCAGGTTTTAGCTTATTGTAGGATACACAGGACTAGAGCTTATAATTCATCCATGTCATATCATAGTAGTCATTGCTACTCTTCTCCTCTATTTGAGGAACCAGAGTCTGCTTTTGTTCGATCCCGTTTATCTCCTTTATTTGAGGATCCAGAATCTCATTACGTTTAACCTCATGGAGCTTTTCTTAAGATGTCATCATATCCTTATGATGATGATCATCATTCTCGACCTCCGCCAACACGCCTGATGTTTATCAGGAGCCTCATATATGTCGCTGTCATGAAAATGTCGTGAACACTGAGATGTCGACCGTTGACTTCCAAACACTTGTGATAGCTCATTTTAGCCACATGGACTCTCAACTTGATAACATTGGAAATTACATAAAACATAAATACTAGGTTCGATATAATACTATATAAGAGGTTTGGTCACACCCTTCCTTTCACAATCCGGTGCACTGCAAAGATTCCACATTTGGCTAGTGAGAGTGAGTCTACCCCTGACCCAATAGTGCAAATTGAGGAATGTAATAATGTGATTATCACCAATGTTTCTGAGCGCGACATTAGCATAGAACATCTGGTACCTACGCCTAGCAGTATTGAAGATGAGACAAATAAAAGACTCTGCAAGTATAGAATCATTGAAATTTCAAGTTATACCTCGGAGCCTACTCATCCATGAGGATGTGGAGTCTAGTATTGTGCATGTAGGGCCCATCTTTCGCACTCTGGAGCACATTTCTGATTTCTTGGGAATCTATCCTATTGACCATTACACATACAACAAACTTTCTAATATATCCTACCTAGTGAGCCACCGTGTGAGTTTTCCACCCTCAGAGGCATTGGACACATCTGAATGTTGACCTATAATGTCAATTATCTTTGGAATTTGTTTGGGTGATTGTCCCATTCATGACGAATTTTCCTACACACTTCCTAAAGGGCCTCCAGATAAACCACAATTCGTTAGGGACGTGTTTACTATCTATGAGTCAATTGAGAGTGAGAGTGCTCTTGATGACCTAGGGATCAATTCCATCATCATTAGTGATGATACCTTAGGTGATTATTTAAATGATCATCACACTCGCGATGTTTTTTCCTACACCCCGCCCACCAAACCCCCTGACCATGTACTCCTATGGAAAGATTCCTGGAGGGTTGCAAATCTGTTGAGTCTGTCGACCATCATTTATTGTCATTGCATGGCATGCATGAGTCTATTCGTCATAGGTTCACTTGCAATAATGAAATTTATAAATCTTATAATTATAATCACAAGATAACACAGTTTCAAAGAAGGTGAACATGTTATTGTTTATATATACATGCTGAGAGTTTCCCACGAGGAACCTCAGGAAAATTAAATGCAAGGAGAATGTGACCTTATACAGTCATGAGGGAGAATTAAGTCAAATGCTTACAAATTTAATATTTCTCAGAAGTCAAAATATGAGGATTTCACTTGTATTCAATATTGAAGATTTGACCCCTTTTGATGAGCTACGTGATTACATGAGCTTATTTCTTCCACCACCTCAGAGCCTCAGCCCAATATACCCTATCTCCACCATCAGCCTTCTCTTACCACCCAGCCACCGATACCACCCCAACAACTTCTTCGACACCGGTACCGTTGTCAACATCATCTTCAACGCCATCTACAACAGTGTCATTTCCAACATCAACGCTAGCACCATTTTTTATGACGATGATAGTAACAATACCATTATCAGTACTGTCTTCAACACCGACTTGCTCTACTCCGACCCCGACATCTTCAGCACCATCCACTATAGCAACATCACCATCTTCATCACATTCACCAGCTTCAGCAACACTATCCTCGGTATTATCATCAACATTGGTTTCGGCAATGCCGTCTCCTGCCTCCATAATTGTGGTGCCTTCGAGCCTGCTTGCTGTTCTTACTGGGATTCTAACCCACGAGATCAGGACAACATCAGAGCTAGAGAGATTCACCCCTCCTTCAGATGGGAGCTCGTTCATCTTCATTCACGAAGATTAATGCTTTCAAGGAGGGGGGGGGGGAATTGATGGCGATCACGATACGTAAGGCCTACACGTGTATTGAAGCCAGAATCCAAGTGTGAAGCTTGGAAGTTATCATTCTCCTCCCCACGTCCACTAGCCTGCCACCTCCTACCAGTTTTTCATGTAAAAAAATTGTATCCCATTCTGCGTTTGCTGCTTGATTCTTTTTGTGAAATGTGTCATCAAAACTAAAAATTAAAACGCTCTCTACCCGTTGGATTTCCATGTGATATTTTTTCCCATATAAGAAAAAGTATGTTATATTGATCTATTGAATGTCCCCGATTACTTGAGTTTTGTGGCTTCAGCACCCCATGCTCTATTACCTTCTCCAATGACGAACAAGCACAGTACACCCACAACATAGGAGCTCTCCACTTTGCTTCTTATTTGAGAGGAGCTGACGTAAGGTAAACTGCATGAGTGGTATTTAAGTAGATTCAACCTTAGATGTAGTGCCATAGAAATAATTTTACTTAAACCAATGATGTTGCAGGCATGCGAAATGATCCAACAAGGTGACACAAATAGTACATAGCACAAGTTATATTCAAAAGAATCTTAAAAGCAAGCAAGTTAGACTTTCCTTCATTGGGAGGGCCGAAAGCTAATATGCGCAAGCGACAAATGTCTTACAAGCCAATATTTGTTCCGGACAAATAATCTACAAGAACAAAACGTTCATAATCATATAAATACTCAGATCCGTAAAATAACAAAGAAGAATAGTGAAACCGAACCATTGACACTCACAAATACGGGAGCCATAGGTGAGTCCGTAGATCCAATGATCGGTGAAGCGACAATGGTGATCTAGGAGGTGGAGGTGTTACGCGATTGCTGTTCAGGAGCAAAACTAGAGGTGTGGAACTTGATAGGGTGGGGAGGGGGATGTGGAGGGCTTGCTTATTGTTGGGAGGGATTGAGGGGCTGCGATTGGGGATAAGGCTTGCTGGGAATGGACATTAAGGGGTGGCGACAGGTTGTAAGGTTATTTGAAAGGTGGGATGAGGTTCAGTAGCTAGGAAGGAGGGGACTAGGGCTAGCAGCAGGTGGTGGCAGTCGGCTGCGGCCTGGGAGGGGAAAGATTAGGGGCTCAGTGTCTGTTGTTTTGCAGTCGATGGGTTCGATCGACTTCGATGGGGAGGGGCAAGGACGGGGTGGCAAGGGGATGTTTGTAGTAGTTGTTAATAGGATGAACATGGCGTTAGCTAATGTCGGAGGGGCCGCTGAGGGTGTCTTCAAGGCTAGCAAGCAAGGAAATACAATGCATACCTCTAAGGAGTCAGCACTTTAGGATTTTGTGGAATCGACATTACAAGAAATTGTCAGATTACAGGGAAGAAAGTCACCAAAATCTACAATAACTTGAAAGTAGCCACTCCTTTCCTCGTATTTATACTAAACCTACTTAAGACACACATCATGAACGACTATGATTGACCTCACACAATAAGTATCCAATCTCCTCAAATAAAACATTAAAAACAAAGAAATACATAGAAATGTCGCTCCGGACACAACCGTTGACTTAGATCTTCCAGATGACGATCCGTCGATGCCTCTTATGAGAATAGACATGCGCGGGCCTCATTTTGCGAGGGCCCACACTCGAACTATGATCCCCATCCCGAACCAATTTGCAAACGAAGGACAACAAAGCCAAGCATCATCTCTTCCCTTTTTGAAGAAGGGAAGGTTCCTGTAGGTGAAGGCTCCTTTGGGACATTTTTTGAGTTAACATGTTTATTGAATGTAGGATTCACAACTAGAAAATCTTCGCTTCTAATGAGGGGCTAGGGCATCAAAGGGGAGGGGAAATTGATATGCACGTGTCTTTAGTCATGTAGTTTTTGCCCTGTAGTGAGGCCTCCATCTATGTAAGGGAGACCCTTAGGTAGCGAGAGTTATCTTTGATTGTTAGTTTTTTGGTCTCTCTTTGGAGAGGGGAGTACCTTGGAGGGCTCAGCCTTCGGGTGCTTAGCGAAAGCTTGTCTCTCGATTGTATCTGTGTTTACTTTTCTGCATTGCAAGTTTGTGTTTCTTATTCAAGATCTTGATACGGCTAGCCTATATCAATTGGTCCGACCTGCCTCTAATTTAGGGTCGAAACCCTAACTGGATAGCCTGTCTGTTCTGTGACTGTCTCCGTTTCCATGTCTCCGTCGGTTTTAGTTCTCGCCTTGCCAGTGGAACTCGTCTCGACATCTGTGGCCCCGATCCATCCGGGAATACAAGTTTCACGCCCGCTGCAACCCACCACCCCGCCGCCGGCCGCGCTTCCTTTTCACCAGTCCCGCATCGACCTGATCCAGCACCTGCGAGTCCTACCTCTGTTTGGAAGACGCTTTCCACCTACTCGTTTTCTACGGCTTGTCTCAGGCTCTCAGCAGCTGCGACCCCGATCCAGCCAAGAATACCAGTTAACGCCCCGACCTGCTCCTCCCCTGCTGCCGTTAGTCCGCCATCTGCCCTTCCCTCACAGCTAGACGCAAACACCGCCGCTCCAGCCACGCCCAACACCGCTTTCTGTTGCTGTCGTGTCTGTCCGCCCCTCCAGTGACTCCGGCAGCCTCTCGGCGGCCTCCAATGTCTCCGTCAGCATCCAATCTGCCGCCAACACTTCCCTCTGCTTCCCAGCGAACTTCCTGCGTCTCCTGCAACATTCCGGCATCCTCCAGAGCCTCCTGCTGTATTCCGCCAGCCCTCACACTCCTTGTCTGCCATGACCCTCCTCTCGGACTCGGTGCTTGCTCGATGCGATCAAATTGAAGCTTCCATGAATAACCTCATTGCCATGGCGCTTGCGCTTCGTTGTGGCTTCTTCCACACATCCCCTTACAGTCCATGCCCGCCTCTCTGCTCCCCGACGAGCCTCCTCCTCCCTCCATCCCACAATCACCCCTCAGTGTGTCTTCAACCATTGTATACACTCCCACTTCCTCCTTTCCCAACACCCCCTTCGTTCTCACACTGCCGACCGCGGCATGCACCCCCTAGTACCCCTCATCTTTTGATTTGCACCTGTTGCTCTTCATTCCGCTTTCCTTCCGAAAAATCCGTGATAGAGGCTCCACATGGCGGTTCGCCAACTTTTCACACGGCGCCACAATCTTTTTCTGCTCAGGATCAGGATCTGGGTGGGTTTCCTCCATCAGTCTTCCTCGCATCCGACCTCCGACCGAGTCCCTGCCCCAACTGGCGTGTACCTCACTCAACCTTGAGGATACGATCTTTTGTGGGCATGATGACACTGCTTCACCTCTCGTGTAGTCCCATGTTGAGTTCTACAACAAGTAGTCCGCCACGACGTCTATATGCTTCTGATGTTGCACCTAATCACCCCATTAGAGGAGCCACCCGAGTCTCACCGATGCTCCCATGAAACCCTTCCCGTCTCGACCTTGGGGACAAGGTCACTTTTTAGGACGGGTGTATTGTTATGCACGTGTCTTTAGGTATTTTATTATGTAGTGTCTTTGTCCTGTAGTGAGGCCTTCATCTATATAAGGAGCCTCTTAGGTAGTGAGAGTTATCGTTAAATGTTAGTCTTTTGGCCTCTCTTTGGAGAAGGGAGTACGGAGGACCCAGTCTCCGGGTGCTTAGCGAGAACTTGTCTCTTGATTGTATTTGTGTTTACTTTTATGCATTGCAAGTATGTGTTCCTTGTTCAAGATCTTGATATAGCTAGCCCGTATCAGAAATTGAGGATCACAAGATGAATCCTCAACCCATATTTTCTTTGACGGTGAAAAGCCGCGCTCTAATTATTAATAAATTCATTCAGCACATAGAAATTTAGTTTTCTCGCTCTTTAACTCTACTATTTGATTGCATGCACTAAAGGGAGGTCCTGAAGCAGAGGTTAAGTCGCTTGTAGTGCTCTAGAGATTCAATGTTTGAGTCATCAAAATTTCCTCCCTTCTAATCTGTGTAGATTTTATTTCTCCAATTAGTATTTGCATGCAACAATCTTTTTTGCATTTTAGATGCTTTTGGTTTCTATGTACCACTTGAAGAAATTTATTCCCACCATGCACTTATCATGCATATGATATCTGGATAATATATTATCTGTTTTTTTATCATGCATATGATATCTGCTAACATGCTTAACTTTGATAATTGTGGTCATGCAGCTCATAGGTACTCCCGAGGAATCTGATCTGGGATATTTAAACGAAAATGCAAGAAGATATATTAGCCAACTTCCTTACCATAAGCCTCAGTCCTTTCCTGAAAAATTCCCTCATGTGCATGCTCAAGCTATTGATCTTATTCAAAAGATGTTAACATTTGATCCTAGAAAGAGAATTTCTGGTGAGTCTGTTTTACCCTTTTCTTAGACTTGATGCCTCACTTTTAACACACACACACACACACACACACACATATGTGTGTACTTTATTAAAAGAAAATACTTGGGTTGGTCGTGGTCTTGAAATAGGATCTTCAAATGAATCTGAGCTCTTCAATTTCAATCCACTAATCTGTAACATAAGGTGTGATTTTTTAATGTATACATAGGGCTGACATAAAATAAAATATATATATTATTTTTAGATACCAGCAGGTCACACGGACGTTGTGTGAGGCGACCATAGTACTCAACCTTTGCGCGAGTGACAACCAGATACTGTCGCCGTCACACACTGTGCGCGGGGTATCTTATGCATGGGTGCTAGTTTGTATATACACTTTAATAGTATTTTTGTATTTTCCTTGCAATTTAAATTTGTTCTTTTATAATGCAGCATCCAATTGAATTTTTTTGACTATTCATATACAACGCCATGAAAAGTAGTAAAATGTTAGATTTCATCCATTTCAAGATGATTTGGGCTTCGTTTGGGGGGACTTATTTTCACCGGTCAAGCGGTCACGACCGCATGAACCGGACCTTAATTAAGGTCCGGTTTATGCGGTAGTGACCGCTTGACCGGTGAAAATAAGTTCCCCCAAACGAAGCCTTGGTCATGCAGCAAAAGCATGTTAAAGTAACTGATGGTGTAACTAGTGAGATAAATGATTTTTAAATTTATAATATACGAACACTCCAATTAAAAAATGACAGTTTTTTAAGCATTCATTAAAAAGCATCCAGAGAGTTATTTTAGTAAAATCATTGCACCTTAGAGTTTAGTACCTTGGCTCATCTACATGCCCATTGGAGGAAGGCAACTCAACTTTAGTATGATTTGAATATGTTCAGGATGTATATGGATGCATATATTATTTATGATATGCACAATTTAAAAAAAATCTCAAAATGCAAATATCTTGAAATGGCTTACATAAAGTTCTGATATATCTTTTTCAAAATATATATCGCCATATCTTTGCTTATAAAAATCATAATAAAGACCGGAGAACATCGTTGCTGTGAATCAAATGATCTAGGAAACACTCTATAATTTATTTATTAAAATCATCAAGTTTATGTAAAATATTCTCAATCTATAAATACTTATATAAATAATTTTCTTATTTTTTAACTGGTTTATTGATAATACATATACTTTACTTAACTAATAAATATATTTAAAATATTATAAATATATCAATTGATTTTATATTAGTAGTAACATATGATATAGATTTAAATGTTTATTATAAATAAATAAATAAATGGATGAACAATATTAATATGAATTATAGAAACTGTGATGGGGATCGTGACACACATTGGCCTACACGACTATCGGAGCCATCCATTTTATGCGGATTAACGAACCAAGATTTTTTGTTATTTTTTTTTGTATTTTTTGAATTTTATTTTGTGTATTTTGAGGGTCATCATGATCGGAGAATCATGACGTCCATGATGACCCTGTAGTCTATAAATAGGGATAGATGGTTCATTTTGAAGCATTGAAAGTTGGAGTAAAGAAGAAATTACTCCTTTCAATCAACCGGTGCCGAAGCCGAAAATCCAGGTGGGAAGTTTGGAATTATCACTCCCCTCTCTACTTGGATGCCTCCCCATCTCCACCCACACCTCCATATAGCTGGCCCACACCCACATCCACCTTCCTCAAAGCGCCACCGGTCACCACCTCCAGCCGATAGCAACCCCTCTCCACTCCCTCCACCTTCAGCTGGCAGCTCCAAAATCACCCCTCCAACCACCGGCCGGCCACCCAATTCCCGACATTCCCCTCCCCATATACCTCCAAAACAGCCCCCTTTTCCCCTCCAAATCCCCTCCATTTTCGGTCTTCGGCGATCAACGAAAAACATTCCCCAACCACCTCCCGTGAACCTCCACCATCACCCTTCAAGTTTCCTTCATTTTCAGTTTTCCGGCGATTGCCGGAAAACAACTCCGGTCACTACCAACACCACCACCGTCAACCCCTCCAACGACCACCTCCGGCCAGCCACCACCCAACTACCCCATAACTACCTTAACTACCTCCTCCACTATCCCACTACCTCCACTATCCCACTACCTCCATAACTTCACACTATCCTAAAATTACTCCTAATCATCCATTCTCCCCACTACCTCCACTACCCCATTATCCCTCACGTGGAACCACCTTGCAACCCCCAACCGAGCTCCTCCCCTCCTTACAGCAGCCGGTCACCCCTCACATCCCACCCCACCTCTCCAACAAACCGAGCCCCACTTCTCCAACATAGCAGCCGGCCATAACCACCCATAACCAGCCCCACTCCACACTTAACCGAGCCTCATCTCCTCTCTCAACGGCCTCAACTTCCACAAGCAGCACCTCCGCGTGAAACCACCTCTCCCCTATAAACCGAGCCCCTCCTGCAGCCTGGAAACATCCTGTCAGCATTCCTTTCTCACGCCCAGTCCCTCCTGCTACTTGGAAGCCTCCCCCAACATCCATTACTCACATAAAGCCCCTCTTCTTCCTCACCTCAAGCCTCCTGCTGCCTGGGAATTTGCAGCCAACCAAATCTTCCCCATCCAGCCAGCACCCCAAAATTCCTAATTGCTGCTTCCCAGGAACCATTCCAGCCCCCCGGAACATCCCCAAATTCCCAATTACGGCTGTCCAGGAGACCCCCCCAAACGCGTGCCCAGTTGCTGAAGATTCATTCCAGCAACCTGAAATTATTTTCCCCACACTCCCACACCTCCAGGACACTCATCTAACTGCTGGGAATTCATCCCAGCCGTGAAACACTCCAGCTCCAGCACCCTAATCTCCTAGGGGGGCCCTCATTTTGGCCTTGGCCTTCTATCGAGTTACTACGATGAACGTCGTTTTGAGGAGTTTCTCGAGTATAGGTTCTGTAGAGTCGCCCCGCCGTTTGATGGTTTGTCGAGTTCCGAGGCATTTAGCTATTGACCCGTTGACATGAGATTTTATCTAGATCACTTTGAGTTATTTGGTGAGCATCGCGTCAGGTTTGCGAGGCTTAGGTTGTTAGGTTAGGCGAGACATTATTGGGATTACATTGAGCTGGCCCTTGAGCGAGATCATCTCTGCCCCATCACTAGTTGAGTGGAGATGAAGCGAAGATTGTGCCACAAGTATTTACCAACATCATGGTAAGTGTCGCCTCCTCGAGCAAGTATTCATCGTCCAACAAGGATCCATATCCGTCGTTGAGTATATAACTTACTTTGACAAGTTAGTTGAGGAGCGAAATTCATGATGAGTCAGTCGCAACCACTGCTAGATTCCATTCCGAATTTCGGCCTGCTATCTACATATCACTAATTCATCATCGGTTAGTTTCTGTCGAACAAATATTTCAACTCGCTCTCCACTATGAGCAGGCCTTGAGATCTGCTAAAGTTAGTCTAGTGTACTCACATCCCGACTGGTATCTTGAGGAGCCCCCCCCCCCCCCCCCCCCCTGAGGCTATATTCATGCCCACCTGTGTCATTCTGGATACAAAAGACGGGGCACCTGATATAGATTTCTCCAGTGAAATTCAGTGTCTGTTGAGTGGTCTGCCGCTTAAGTCTGACCCAGTCTGTTGACGCCAGGAAAATCCTGACCTCAAGATTCGGACCGATGCAGCCGGAGGCTACTCGCCCAGCAGCCCAACGAGATGGCTTGGCTGGCAACGACGAAGAAGCTAGAAGAGCAACAAACAGGACCCTGGGTGCTGCGGCAGGGAGGTCCCACCACGTACCCAGAAGCTCAAGAGAGTCTTCCCCTCCAAAACCAAAGTGGCCGAGCTTGGTACAGGGAAGGCACCGACTTGGCTAGAAGCAAGGGTGACGGGCTCGAGAGTTCAGAAATCGGGATCCAAAAGCTCAAGTCTAGGTGCCAATCCAAGTACCCCTGGGGTCCTATTTATAGGAAAACCAAAGGGTAGGGGGGCTTTTTATAGCCCAGCCCCCAACCCGGCGACTATGGGATACTCGGCGAGTACTTATGCCGTAGTCGCCCATCTGGCGAGTATTGGGTGCTGCTCGCACACGCCGGGCCAATACTCGCCTAGGTCTTCTGCTGCTTTCCTGCGCTCGACGAACTCCTCTGGTCAATACTCGCCTATCTGGCGAGTATTACCTGCATACTCGTCAGGGTCTTTTCTGCTTGTCTTGGACTGCTGGTCTCTGTGTTGACCCTTTGACCTTTGACTTTTGTCTACGTGGCCTTGGGTGGGTCCACCCTCGGAGAATGATGGTTGTACACAGTCTATGTGACCTCGACCGAGAGTGAGTACGAGCGACTTGGTGATCCTATAGTTGCATGTCCTTCCCCTACCCGCTATGTTGACTTAGATACTACTCTGACCATCGGCTCACCCTTGAGCATTTGTTCATCAGAGCCTCACTGCGAAGTAGTGAGGAGTCATGTCCGTAGTAAAAATCGGGAATCTAGCTTTGACTTTATAGTGGCAGTCTCACTTGCCTCTGATGGCACTCCCGCTATACAAGGAACCTATTTTAGTACTCATCACATCTACGGTGAATTTTATTATACCCCTCCCGGTGAGCCACATGATGAGTTTTTTACTTTATGGAGGCATTCTACACATCGAGTGTCACCTCAATGCCAAAGCCTCGTACAGTCTTCTTGATGTTTATCTAACACTCGACGAGTATTTATATACTCCACCAAAAGAGCCTCCAGATAAACCACTACTCCTTAGGTATGTGTCCAACGTCTATGAGTCAGTCGAGAGAGAGAGAGAGAGAGAGCTCTCGACATCCTGGGGACATATTTCATCGTCATTAGTGCTAGCACTTCGGGTGACTATTTAAATGATCATCACACCCGCGATGAATTTTTTTACACCTCACCCATTAAACCCCTGACCATGTGCCTCTCTGGAATGAAACCTGGAGTGTTGTAAATCCTCTACATAGGAGATTTGTTATGTCAGTCCGTCGACCATCATTCATTGTCATTGAGTAACATGCATGAGTCTATCCGATGTAAGAATACTTGCAATAAAGTTATTTATAAATCTTAAACGTTGATAACCTTATGAGATTGCAAAGCTTCAGAGAAAGAGAACAAATCTTGATTCAATGTGCTGAGAGGTTCCCCAAGGGAACTGCTCAAAAATTAAATGCTAAGCGAAAATTACATAGTTACCAAACGAATTGGAACAAATACTTATAGACTAGATATTCCGCAAAGTATGAGAATTTCACCCGTATTCAATATAGAAGATTTGGCTCCATTTTTCGAGCTATATGACTATATGTGCCCTCGCCTCCCACCACTTCGCTCTTCAGCCCCAGCTTTCGCCTACAATTTCAGTACATTCCCTGTCATTGCTTATTATCTCACTACGACTCAACTTTCACCTGCTACCTCAATACAGCCTCAGACCTTGCTTACTACACTACAACTCTAGTCTTCGGAACCGATTGATTATTTGGCTTCTTCCACAACAATACCACATTTTCCGACACAAGCATCATCTCGGCCTCTTCCACAACAGTACTATACAGTCCTCGACGTCGACGACAGCAACAATACCATCGTCAGTTCCTTCTTCAGCATTGATGTCCACTACTCCGACTCCGGCATCTTCGACATCTTCTCCTATAGCAGCAATACCACCTCCAGTATCGTCGCCAGCTTTAACAATACCATCCTCGGTTCCATTGTCAACACCAGCTTCAGCGACACCGTCTCCAGCCTCCGCGACAGTTGTACCCTCGAGTCCTGTCCACGAGTTCAGGACATCATCCGAGTTAGAGAGATTCGCCTCTCCTTCAGGCGAGAGAACAATCATTTTCATTCACGGAGATGAATGCTTTAAAGGCAGGGGGAATTAATGGGGATCGCGACACATCGGCCTACACGACAATTAGAGTCGTCCATTTATGTGGGATCGACGAACCGAGATTTTTTGTTATTTTTTTGTATTTTGGAATTTTATTTTATATATTTTGAGGGTCATCATGATCGGAGAATCATGACCGCCCACGATGGCTCTGTAGTCTATAAATATGAGTAAAGGGTTCATTTTGAAGCATTAAAAGTTGAAGTAAAAAAGAAATTACTCCTTCCGATCACCCGGTGCCGAAGCCGGAAATTCAGGTGCGATGCTTGGAATTATCCCTCCCCTCTCTACTTGGTCAGCCAACCCTCTCCCCATCTCCTCCCACACCTCCATACAGCCTCCCCCCTCCCCCCTCCCACATCCACATTCCTCAAACCACCACCGGCCACTACAACCCAGCCACCACCTCCAGCCGACAACATCTCCTCTCCCCTCCCCCCATCTTCAGCCGGCAGCCCCAAAATTACCCTCCAACCATCGGCTGGCCACCCAATATTCCCCTCCCCATATACCTCCAAAACATCCTCTTCCCCCCCTCCAAATCCTCTTCATTTTCAGCCTCCGACGATCACCAGAAAACATTCCTCAACCACCTCCGGTGAACCTCCACCATCACCCTTTAAGTTTCTTTCGTTTTCAGTTTTTCGGCGATCACCGGAAAACACCTCCGGTCACCACCACGACTGGAGGCAACCTCCGGTCACCACCGGCAACCCCACTAGCGACCACCTCCGGTCAGCCACCACCCTACTACCCCATAACTACCTTAACTATCTCCTCCACTACCTCCATAACTCCCCACTGTCCTAAAATTACTCCTAATCACTCATTCTCCCCAATACCTCCACTACCCCACTACCTCTCACGTGAACCACCTTGCAGCCCACAACTGAGCCCCTCTCCTCCTCCTTACAACATCCGGCCACCCCTCACATCCCACCCCACCTCTCCCACAAACCAAGTCCCACTTCTCCAACACAGTAGCCGGACATAACCACTCATAATAGCCCCACTCCCCACTTAACCGAGCCTCATTTTCCCCTCTCAACCGGCCTCAACTTCCACAAGCAGTACCTCGACGTGGAACCAGCTTTCCCCTCTAAACTGAGTCCCTCCTGCAGCCTGGAAACCTCCTGCCAGCATTCCTTTCTCACGCCCAGTCCCTCCTGCTACCTGGAAGCCTCCCCCACATCCATTACTCACATCAAGTCTCTCTTCTCCCTCACCTCAAGCCTCCTGCTCCTGGGGCTTTGCAGCAAACCAAATCTTCCCCATTCCAGCCCCGGAACATCCAGCCAGCATCACTGCTGTCCAGGAACCATTCCAGCCCCTGGAACATCCATCCAGCACCCCAAAATCCCAATTACTGTTGTCCAGGAGCCCCCCATCCCCCACCCCAAAATGCATGCCCAGTTGCTGAAGACTCATTCCAGCAACCTGAAATTATTTTCCCCACGCGCCCACACCTCCAAGACACTCATCCAGCTGCTGGGAATTCCTCCCAGCCGTGAAACAGTCCAGCTCCAGCACCCTAAGCTCCTCTGGGGGCCCTCATTCAGGCCTTGGCACTCATCCAGCTATTGCAGAAAATATCCTTGCAATGTTCAAAATTCTTTATTCTCTTTACGCTAAATCTTTATTTCCTCGTGATCAATTTCTATAATTTGATCCATATAATTGACTCGACTATGTTTGAAGTCACCACGAACTTTGGCCTTGAAATCTTGCAAATTCTAAATTGTAATCCTTTGATCTGGTTTCATCCTCCATGGGATGAGTTAATGTAACCTTTGGGTAATGTCTAGTGTTTTATCAGGAAGGCCAAGCTCAAGTCATGCTGCACTCCTAAGGTTAATGGCCTTCATGAGAAATTACACCAAAAGATCTGTAGATGAGAGTTTGTCTCTCACACATACAACATGATTGAAACAACTATCTCAAGTTATGGTGTTGCTAGAGATCGCCTTATGAGGACAATGGCTCATTCTGGGTTCCATAAATTAAGATTTAGAATGTATGTTGACCCGTGGATTCGTAGTAGTAGATGTAAAAAAAATTTACATTACAAGATGAAGTTGACTCTAATCCGTTTTTGGTTGGCCTTGTTACTGATTATTATCTTAATTTTTGGATTTCAAGGGAAAAAAGAAGATATTAAATGAATGTGTGGTAAAACTAGAGAGGATAAATTAAAGAATGATTGTATGATGAGAGTGACAGATCTGAGAATAAAAATAGACTTAGATGATTTGGACATGCACGGGTAGAAACTGAATTAATTTGACGAGTAAATAGAGTTAATATAGAAGGGTTGGATTGAGAATGGATTGCCTAAACTTACCTAGATGAAAATTGCTTAAGAGAATTTGCATAGTTTTGGTCTAACAATTTAGAAAATACTTAATAAGAATTAGTGAAAAAATGTGGATTCATAAAGCTGACACCAAATATTTGGGTTGAAGCGATTGATAATCTTGATGAATAATGGTGAAGTCGGGCTCGGAAAGCAGCCTACCTATTGCTGTTCCGATTACTTTAAATGCTTGTCCAAGCATCTGTTAGGCTACAAAACAATTGGTCCTAATTTCATACTACACAGTTGGAATAATGAAGAATAAGTATTCATAAATCTAAGTCTAAATTGTTGGGATTAATAATGATAACGATGGTTTCCCTTGTATTTAAGCATGAAGACCCAAATGTTAAACTCCTGTTGGGGCATATTTAGCTTTTGCAACACTATTGGGCCAGCCCATTCTCACTTTGGAACACAAGTTGAAGGTAGTTCCTATTAGGTAGTGTAATCAAAAGAGGATCAAATTTGGGTCTAATGAACTAGTGGTTAAACTCATTTCAATCTGAAAGTTTTAAGCCTGTAGGAAAGGACTAAGTATTTGGTATTTTTACACCATTTTTTAACCTATTCGATGTAGGATTAAACTCAATATTTTCACATGCCTTACAATCTCCCTCTTGTGTTTGTGACAGCTCTCCATTTCCCTGGTTACCCCAATTCAAATAGATGTTTTTTGAAGACCCCTAAGGCTCTATTTGGTACCCATTTTTGCTCCGATGGCATTTTTGATTCAACTCTCCGGAGAAATAGAAGCGCCGAGTAACCTTCATTTTGGAGTTCCAATCCATTTCTCACAGGAGCTCCATTTTTCATCGGAACCACCGACATTGCTCTCCCAAACAGAGCCTAAGGGTCTGTTTGGCGTGGCTATGGAGGTCTTGAGCGCATTGGTCATATTAATTGTGGTTCATGAATGTTCAACCTCACCCCTTGAACCACTCCCGTGTTTTGGCTCAAAATGAGATTTTTTTTTGCGGCGATCGCAACTACTGTCATGCAAAACATGTGTAAAATTGCGGTGACATTTTTTTCCAAATGTACCGGAGCAAAAACATTGCGCCAAATGGACCCCTATGTTTCCCAAGAGCCTGCCCAATCATGTGAAGCCGTTTGGGAGTTCATTGCTCTTGAAACTTGATCATAATCAAAGACCCATGGGATCCGCAAATCACATAAACCACTTTATCCAAGCCATGCTATAGGCTTTCATTCTAATTTTTCTAGGGACTGAGAATCGAAGGGTGCCCAATGTATGACAACATAATTGTCACTCCATCAATCCAATTTAAGAATGGAGCAAGGAAACATATGGTAAGCTATATGGCCCTTATTACCATATTTGTCCCAGCTTTTCCCTTTCTAGTTCAGTTAGCATAATAGCAGATAAACTCAGTGTTACTGCTGCAGTTTGAATTAAATGTACAGTCCATGTGCATTAAGAGACACAACCAGCTCAACTTCTAAGAAATACTAATCCATACACAAAGAGTACCTACTACAGTTTAGGTTGAGGTTCAGCCCATTCGGATTATCGGCAAACACATCAAGGTCGAGTACAAAACCATTCTAACGTACACGTTCCCCGATGATGGAGTAAGAGAAGGTAGCAGGGACAGCGCTAATAATGGAATCTATCTGGTGTTGAGATGTCTTAAATCATAATATGTTTGAAGACCGCTCTGTTGTCTCTTGTTCAATTTATGCCCATTTTGCATATGTTATCAAGAGCCTAGCTGCCCTTACAAGTAGCAGTGGGGGTCACCCGGCCCAAAACGGTCTTGTTGAGTATTTTTTGATTACGGTTACATATAGCTCACTGTTTTTTTCGTTTTCATGTCATTCTTTCACTAGCTTGAAGTAAGAACGATTTGACAATTTCGAGAGATTTGTTACACTTTTCTAAACTTACTGATTATTAGTAACATATGGTAGTTAAGCTTTTGTATATATAGATTCTGAGAATTATTAGTAATGTAAAATTCTGAGAGATTTTGATCATTGAAAGTTTTGAAAATCAGCTTGATGTAAACTTACCTAAATTTACTGCTTTTTCGATTTTTTATATTCATATTTGAATCCAACATGCATTGAGTGATGCACATACTGAATCCAACATACATTGAGTGGTGCACATACAGTAGATGCGACAGTCTAGTTTCTTCAAATACTTTTGTCCATGATCAAAATCCTTACAAGACGACCCGCGTCTGTTGGTCCTGGTGATTTTATTTGTCGGTCCGCGTAGCTTAGTGTGATTTTCAGATTGTGACGGCGAACTTGGTGCCATTCTCGCGAAACCGCCGTTCCTAATTGAACAACATAACTACTATGTTTTTGTGTGAGATCTTTTTTATTTGCTGCATTTGAAGCTGACCGCAATCCAAACATCTAGAGCCGGTTTGGCTCCGCGGAAGCATCATGGGCAAATCGGTGCGGAGGCCAACGCGGCCACGGTGGCCTCCGTTCGGTGGATTTCTGCGGAAATCCTGAGCTAGGCGGATCCCCGCCTCAGAGCTGCGACCCCGCCACCCTTAGTGTGGTTATATGCAGAAGCATGTCACTGCTTTATTAGTCCTTGTTATAATCACTTGTTCAGTTTGTCTGCTTCCATATGCAATTGGTGGATATTGTTGCCAATGCCAAAGATGTTTTTTTTCCTTTTCTAACTGCTACTCTTTTCGCGCAGTTGAAGCTGCTCTCGAGCATCCATACCTCGCCTCATTGCACGATACCAGCGACGAGCCGGTCTGCGCGATGCCTTTCAACTTCGACTTTGAGCAATACACTCTCTCGGAGGAGCAGATGAAGGAGCTAATATACCGCGAGGCCCTCGCCTTCAACCCCGAGTACCAAATGATGTAGACATGTGCACAAGTGGTCCAGGTTCTTGAAACTGCTCAAACTATCGGATGCGCTTGTTCATCGGGGGAGGTGCGAGGGAAAAAGTGTCATTTCGGTTCTTTCGAAATAAATTTTGGTAAATTTTTCGCCGTATTTCTCGCTGAAGTCGGGGTTTTTTGCCTTCTCCCCTCCATTCAGCATGTGCTCCGTTAAATGACTCGTCTTTGGTTTTTATTTTTCTTATTCCCCGGTTGGTCTTCTTCCATGTATGTATATATATACGCTCACCGGAGAGTTCATTCTGCTTTGTTTTATTGACTGGAAGATCTGAATGGAAGTTTCTTGTTATCAAATTTTATTTTATTTGTTCTTGAACATGTACAGCAGTTGAAATAGGCATTTTAGTTTATTTATCTTCTGTATAATTTTTGTTTGTTATATCAAAAGAGAGTTCATTCTGCGAGTAGCGCGCACGGGTGTAGCCATGTGCACGACTAGCAGTTGTGCACGCGCTCGTAGAATCTGGTGCCCATTTGTGGAAGCTTTAAGGGAGTCTGGACTCTGCCGGTGCTACAAATTTGAAAAAGAAGCAAAAAATTTTAGAGAAAAAAAACGAAGAATAAAAAAACCTTAAAAATAAATATAAAGACTTTCTCACTCGGTGCTCTCTCTCTCTCCCCTAGATCATAGCTGTTTGAGTAGGTTTAAGAGATCTATGACAAAATTCTCTTGCTTGATGACCCCTCAAAAGATCGAACAGAATCAGGTGAGTTTGAGCTCACGTCTTCTCCAATGGATCGAGGATAGCGAGCTGAATGATGATGTATTTAAGGTCACGTTTGGGCTGTATGGGAGGGAAAATGAGGGGATGCTGGAATACGTCTCTCCTCGCTATCTTTCGGACAAGGGCACTCGGTCTTTGTTGCGATCCCGCGAGCTTTTTAAAATTGCGAGGAGTAATATGGAGCTCGCTGCCCGGGTGGTGCAACTGGAGGAGTTGACGGAAGCTGCAAGGGGTCGTGCTGAAGTAGAGCGCAAGCCGCCAAGGCTAGCAAGGCTCAGGATATCGCTGACGTTGAGGTTTTGGTAATCCCATGCTTTGCCCTGTTCTTCCCGTCATCCTCAACAATGTGTTGAGCTCGTTTCTTCTTTTTTATAGGAGGCCCATCTTTTGGCTTCGCAGCAGGTTTCTCAGGAGGAGTAGCCCTTGGCTGACTACCAAAACCTGTTGGTGGAGACCTAGGTTTGTTTTACATAGGCGAAGTCGCGGCCCCCCTTCCAGCGAGCTTGAAGCAAATGTGATGAGGGCTCTCCGTAAATCGATGGCGATCTCAGCTGGTCGTCTATGCAGGCAAGGCCTGCTTACTACCGATGGGATGGGCGCGACAGTGTCTAGCGTCCATCCCGAGCTCTTCCCTAGTAACACTTCTTCTTCGTCGCCTAGCTCTGACTCTTCATCTAGCTCCTCTTCGAGGAAAGCCGAATCTCATGATAAGGTGGGTTCTGACGCCGAGGAGGGGTGCAAGTTGCCAGAGCTTTCAGTTTAGCGTTGGGTGGTGGTTCGGCTTTCCTCGACATGATTTTTTGTGAAAAACTGAAAGGAAATAAGAAGATGAATTTTTTTTACAACGAAGTACTTATCATTGATAATGTGTGTGAGTTGTAGGCTCTTAAGCATGTCACCGATTTAGAACTTCAGGCGCGCTGTGTTGGCTTCGTGTAGGCTCTTAGGTGTGTCATGTTGGCTTCGTGTACGCTCTTAGCCGCGCCGTGTTGGATTCGCGTAAGGGATTCCTGCATGAGATCTCTATCATCTCTTTATATGCAAAGCGGACGATTTTTGGTGAGCGAGGTCTTTGATACAAAGTTACATTAAATAATCATAGCGGGGTTGGCCCTATGTCGGAAAGAGTAGACACGCTCCCAGACCATTCACACGATTATTGGTACGCCCGCAAAAGGTGTATATAAATACGCAAGTGCACGTGTCGTACAAGTAATAAAATGATAAAAAAGTGATCGTTCCCACGAGGAAGTGCTTAACTTAGCGCTCACAAATATTAATTCTGCCTTTTCTCTAAATTCAAGCAAGTAATAATGATTGGTAGAGAAACTTAAATAGTGCAAAATAAAACAACTACAATTTTAGTTACGGTTACTTAAATTACTTTTACTTCACTTGGAAAGATAGTCTCACATGTGATTTTCCCTTGCTATGAAGATAACTAATAAAAATGATAATTCATGAAGTATTAACGATTCTCTTGCAACGATTCTAAATTGGATAACTTTATCTCTCGATCTCCATTATCCGTTTATTTCAAATCCTCTAGTCGTCTCCAACTTAGATGAAATTAAAATAACATGAAGTGCTAGAATCACGGTTGCTAATTCAAGAGGAGATCTCTCTCTCTCTCTCTCTTGGAATTATATTAAGATTTATGATGCACTTTCAACGCTCCTCTCTCGAATCTCGCGATGAAGTATAAATACGGAAGTTTGGTTAAAAACTACACGACTCCTCTCTCGAATATCGTCGTAGACTCACTTGGTCTACTTATTAACTCAAACATATTAGCATTTGGTATATGATCATAAATACTTAAAGCTTCTACAGTTTCCGTTAAGTCTGGGTCCTCTTCTATTTCTTCATTTGTTAACACATTCAGGATTTTACGCTCCCAATCATTCTCATCATACATCATACGTGTAGGTGCATTCACTTCCTCAATAGAGAAACTCTCCTCCTTATCATCCGGAAATTTCATAGCCTTGAGGATGTTGAATGTCACATTCTCATCATTAACTCTCATCGTAAGCTCACCCTTCTGGACGTCAATGAGTGTTCGTCCGGTGGCCAAGAATGGTCTACCCAGAATGATGGGGACATCCTTGTCCTCATCCATATCAAGTACCACAAAATCGGCGGGGAAGATGAATTTATCCACCTTAACCAACACGTCCTCTACAATTCCCTTGGGAAATGCTAGAGACCTATCGGCCAACTGTAGAGTCAGAGATGTAGGTGTGATCTCCCCTAAACCAAACTTCTTATAGATAGATAATGGCATCAGGTTAATGCTCTCCCCAAGGTCACATAGAGCTCTCCCAACAAAGTTTAAACCGATAGAACAAGGAATTGTGAAGCTACCGGGGTCCTTAAGCTTGGGTGGCAACTTCTTCTGCAATATAACACTACACTCCTCAGTCAACGCCACTATCTCTTTATCAACAAACTTTCTTTTCTTTGCCAAGATATCCTTCATAAACTTGGCATAACTTGGCATTTGCTCAAGAGCCTCAGCAAATGAGATATTTATAGTTAACTTTTTGAAAATCTCCATAAACTTTTGGAATTGTGTCAAGTTTGGATTTAACAAGTCTAGCCGGAAATGGGGGTGGTGGATAGACTACTTCTTTCTTTTGATTTAGTTTCTCTTTTTGTTTCTCTCCCACCTCATTTTTCTCACCCAACTCATCCTTCTCTAATATGCTCGACTCACTTGGCTTCTTACTCGTTTCTTCTTCCCTAACTTTCTCAAGCAACCCCTCCCCACTTGGGATCTCTACACCACTCCTTAGTGCAATAGCTTTCCAATGATTATTATGATTATCTTTTGTTGGATTGGGTGTGGTATCAGAAGGTAGAGTTCCAATGAGCCTTTGACTTAATGAATTTGCAAGTTGACCCATAGTAGTTTCTAGTGATCTTAACGTTGATTCTATTCCTACCATTTTTGAGTCATACTTTTGGAACATGCCTAAAATAAACTCATCAGTCACCTTCCTTTGGTTTACTTGTTGGGGTTGAGAGTTGTTATTGATAGGTAGTTGATTCATATTTTGATTAAAACCTTGTGGTTGACTCATCCCTTGATTATTCTTCCAGGAAAAATTTGGATGATTTCGCCACTCGGGATGATAATGATTGGCAAATCCTGGCGGAATTTGTCTTGGTTGCCCTCCCACATAATTTGCTTCTTCAGTTATTTGATTTAGTTGTTCAACTGTGAGCGGGGCACTAGTTGTAGGAGTTGAGAGTGAATCTAATCTTTTGTTAATTAAATTGAACTGCGACGCCATCTGAGCGGCCAAAGAAGTGATTTGGTCCACCTGATGGACTCCCGCTGGATTACTATTAGTTTGTCTCTCGTATGCTTGATAATTATTAGATGTTAAGTCTTATAAAATAGCATACGCGTCTTCAGGATACTTCTTCATTAATGAGCCCCCAGCGGCTCCATCGACTAAAATCATGGTTGCAGTTTGCAGCCCATTGTAAAATGTGGACACCTGCTGGTGTTGGTGCAACCCATGATGAGGACATTTTCTCAACAGCTCTTTAAAACGCTCTCATGCGTCGTAAAGAGTTTCCCGGTTACCTTGTAAAAATGTTGTAATATCCCTTTTCAGTTTTGCAGTCTTAGAGGGTGGAAAATATTTGTTCAGGAACCTATCGACTAGTTCGTCCCATGTTGTGATACACTCATGTGGTAACGAGTCTAACCAATCCTTAGCTCTACCCTCTAAGGAGAACGGAAATGCTCTCAACAGGATTGCATCTTCCGATGCTCCATTGAACTTAAACATATCGCAAATTGCTAAGAAGGTTCGTAAGTGGGAATTTGCATCTTCATGACCTAGACCCCCAAACTTATTGTTTTGCACTTGTTGCATAATTAGTGGGTCCATTTTAAAATTGTTAGCAGCAATTGCTGGTCGAGCAATGCTGAAGTGCAAACCTCCCCTTAGAGGTGTGTTATAATTGTGACAAGTCATACGTGGTGGTGCTGGCGGTTGGGCATTTTGCTCAACCTGACCATCATTATTATTAACATTATTTGGCTCAGGATCATTCATCGCAGGATGAATAATGTTAACGGTCCTAAAGTCTCTCCTGTTTCGTCTACAAGTACGCTCAATTTCAGAATTCAACGGCAATAATTCTACTTGCCTATATCTGGACATACACCGACTAGTATTCAAATAGACGAATAAATTAAAACAAATAATACGAACAAACAAATGCTTGATCTCTAAGTACTAAGGTTTCACAAATATTGTGAGAAATAAAACACTAAATTAGCGCGCCTCCCCGGCAACGGCGCCAAAAACTTGGTACGACCGCAAAAGGTGTATATAAATACGCAAGTGCACGTGTCGTACAAGTAATAAAATGATGAAAAAGTGATCGTTCCCGCGAGGAAGTGCTTAACTTAGCGCTCACAAATATTAATTCTGCCTTTTCTCTAAATTCAAGCAAGTAATAATGATTGATAGAGAAACTTAAATAGTGCAAAATAAAACAACTACAATTTTAGTTACGGTTACTTAAATTACTTTTACTTCACTTGGAAAGATAGTCTCACATGTGATTTTCCCTTGCTATGAAGATAACTAATAAAAATGATAATTCATGAAGTATTAACGATTCTCTTGCAACGATTCTAAATTGGATAACTTTATCTCTCGATCTCCATTATCCGTTTATTTCAAATCCTCTAGTCGTCTCCAACTTAGATGAAATTAAAATAACATGAAGTGCTAGAATCACGGTTGCTAATTCAAGAGGAGATCTCTCTCTCTCTCTTGGAATTATATTAAGATTTATGATGCACTTTCAACGCTCCTCTCTCGAATCTCGCGATGAAGTATAAATACGAAAGTTTGGTTAAAAACTACACGACTCCTCTCTCGAATATCGGCGTGCGAATAAACGTTCATCTAGCCCGACTCATCTCTCGAATTTTTGCCAAGCACTTTAAAGATGAAACTTAAACCAAAATCCCAAGAAAAGATCATAAATTTAATAAAGATCAACGTCAATACATTCACAAATTATAAATGAAAATCAAGTTATCATAACAACTAAGGTACTTCACACATGCAAGACTTAGAAAATTAGTTCATGAAGGAAGAGAGGAGTAGCAAATCAAAGTAGATCTTACTAGACATGATTAAGGAAATCAAAAACGCTGTAGGAATGTTGCTAGACTCAGATCGTTCTCCTTCGTGATGATCCACACTCTCCTTTCTCCAAGCCCTAGCCGAAATCCTTAAGAGCCTGAAGACCTCCAAAGTTCTCTCCTTTTCTTTCCACCGTTTCTCCCCAAGAATAATCCCCTTTTAGTGCTGTAATTTCGTGCTCTTAACTTCCATTCCAAATCTAAAGGGATGCCTCCTTTGGAAATACACGTAGGCGCCTCTTCTTAAAATTCAAAATCTGAATTTCGCTGCCACGTTACAACCTGCTAATTTTAGGCGTTGCAACATAATTTCTGCATCAGCAATAAATGATCCTTTGCTTCCCCAACTTGAATCATTTGACCAATCTTTGATAGAAAACCAAGGAAAATGACCGAAATCAGTCCAACATTGATTAATAAGATATTTAAACATATTTTCTATAATTGGGGATTATTCTCCTCTTTTTAATGAAAATTAGAATAAAATAAGTAGTGAAATAACTTCCTTTTGGGAAGTTATCACACCCCCACACTAAGACATTTGCTAGTCCCTAGCAAATATAATCAATTCTAAGCTTGAATAAAGAATTAATGAAATTGTGCAAACTCAACTAATCACACATCCTTAACAACAAATTAACTAAGGCTTATTCAAGGAATCCGCTTTACTCAACTGATAAGCCTATCAATCAACAAGAATTCAATCATTCAAAAATCCATTAACTTGAATGAAAGGTAAAGCTCAATAAAGACATATGTGTTCTGTGTGATTTTCCTTAAAATTAGTTACTCGCAAACATCTTTTAACATTGGATCTCCGCAACATAGGGGTGATAAGAATAAGCTAAGTTATTGATTGAGCTTACTCAAAGATTAGTAGTTCAAATGAAAGTAGAATTTACTTGGTTACGCGTTCAGGGCTAATGTTGAAAGTGGAAAGACATTCCCTTAGTTAGTAATCTTAACAATTCACCAAATTATGGGGTTTATTGACCTTCTTTCTCTTTTTTAATCTTTTTATTCGTAGTAGGGATCATTCCAAGTATAAGTGTACATACCCAGGCCACATAATCACTATGATGCATTTTTTATTTATATATATATATTTTTTTATAATTTGCTAGCATAGTAGGGATCATTCCAGGTATGTATACATATACTTAGGCCCATATCACTATGAATCTCAATCAGTTTTTTTAATTAAACACCCATAAAATGGCTAATATACTAAGACATAACTAGTAAGAATATTGGGAAGGTAAGCGTGGAATATACGTATCAACATGAAAAGTGTTCAAGCGCAAAGATTGTAGTGGAGGGTCAAAATGATTTAACTACATAAACCCATGTTTCAGCCAACATCGCTAACTCAGTTCTTGCTTACCCATCCCCATTATATTTTAGAAACCATATCAAAAGCTAGGTTTTGAAGTAAAATCTTTCAAGGAAAATTGTGCTTAAATCAGACTTAAGAGCGCTTTACCAAAAAAATCCTCACTAATTTCAAATTCTGTGACTGAAATCGTTTGATTAACCGGCCATACCACTCGATTATCATTGGATAACAAGAATGTCCTATAGGTTAAATTACAAAAACAAGGACGGAGTTATTGAGTTCGCATATATAAATAAATAAGTCCTTATCCAAGCAGTAGGGGCTGAACTCTACCCACCCCCACACTTAAAATATTGCTAGTCCCTAGCAACTATATTAATGAAAATATAAAAGAGGAAAATAATTGACAATTTTACGATGAAAGAAATAGGAATAATGTAAAACAAATACTCCCCTCATATTTTTTCTGCATGTTGCATTGCCACCTTCCAAAGAATTCAAAGTTCATGAGTGCTTCGATCGAATCATAGCCCAGTAGTTCAGAGGATCTGCAAATAACATCACAAAATCAAACACAAGCATAACCCTAATAAAGTAGCTTATAATTTAAAGATTCTAACGTTAGCAATAGATATTGGATGGAGCCATATCTTAGCAAAATCTTTCAAGTAACTAAAGTAATGGAATGCAAGGTAATGGGCAATAAAATTAAAATATGCAAACATCACAGCACTAATTTCACAGAAATATTGTCCAAAAATAAGAAAAATTTATGCGTTGTAACGCGCAAAATTTATGCGTTGCAACGCGGAATTCAAAATTTATGCGTTACAACGCGCAAAATTTATGCGTTGCAACGCGGAAAAATAAGAAAAATTTATGCGTTGTCCCACCGAGGCTAGCAAGTTGTAACGCGCAAAATTTATGCGTTGCAACGCAGAATTCAAACTGCCAGAAATTAAAGCTACCACCGAGGCTAGCATGTTGTAATGTGCAAAATTTTTGCGTTGCAACCTGAAATCTGGAAAATTTATTTCTAAAATTATTTACTACCAAGATCCACTTTGCAATCTCTTCCATCACCTATTTTCCTCCAATTGATAAAAACAAACATAAAACAAACAAAACAAACTAAAAACGATAGAAAAATAACAGAGATGGTGGGTTGCCTTCCACCTAGCGCCTCGTTTAAAACGTCCCGGCCGGACGCTTTCCCTATTTCATTTTCAACTGAAAGTTAACACCATCGCCTCGCGCTGGTCACTACCTTCATAATATTCCTTCAACCTCTGTCTATTTACTTTAAACTTGGATCCGTCTCTCTCATTACAAATCGTGATAACTCCAAACGGATGTACCTCCTCCACCCGAAAAGGTCCAGACCATCGTGACTTCAATTTTCCCGGGAATAATCTCAGTCGTGAGTTATACAGGAGGACGAGCTGCCCTTTTTTGAACTCCTTTCTTCGCAACCTCAAATCATGCCATTTCTTCGTCCTTTCCTTGTACAACCTAGCATTTTCATACGCGTTAGATCTGATTTCTTCCAATTCGTTCTAATGAAAAAGTCTGTTCTTGCCCGCTTCTTGGAGATCGAAATTCAACATTTTTATTGCCCAAAATGCTTTGTGCTCCAATTCGACTGGAAGATGGCATGATTTGCCATAGATCATTTTATATGGGGTTAGGCCTATCGAGGTTTTAAATGCTGTCCTATATGCCCATAATGCCTCGTTTAGTTTTTGTGACCAATCCTTACGAGTTGTGCTTACCGTTTTTTCTAGGATTGATTTTATCTCTCTATTAGAAACTTCAGCCAAACCATTTGTTTGAGGATGGTACGCAAGGGCGACTTTGTGAGTGACTCCATATTTTCGTAGGAGCGATTTAAATTGAGTATTACAAAAGTGTGCTCCACCGTCACTTATTATGGCTCTGGGTGTACCGAATCTAGAAAAAATATTAGCCTTAATAAATTTTAGTACGACCTTAGCATCATTCTTCGGTGTGGCTATAGTATCTATCCACTTCGAGACGTAATCCACAGCTAAAAGTATATAAAGATTTCCATTTGAGTTTACAAATGGGCCCATGAAATCTATTCCCCACACATCGAAGATCTCCACCTCTAGAATATTAGTCAGTGGCATGCTATCCCCTCGATTGATGTTTCTCGTTCTTTGACATCGGGTGAAATAATAATGGGTGAAGAAATCAGCCTTTGCTTCAAAGAATGAAAGGCGGCTAGACATTCCTCATCAAAGTTAAAATGTGAATCTTTTTCTAATAAATGACTTAGTGGTTTAGTGATTTTAGAAAAATCCTTAATGAAACGACGGTAGAAGCCGGCGTGTCCTAAAAAACTTCGCACTCCCTTAACATTAGTTGGTGGAGGCAATTTCTCTATAACCTCTGTCTTTGCCTGATCTACTTCCAATCCCTTCTTTGACACCTTGTGTCCTAAAACAATTCCCTCTTTGACCATGAAGTGACATTTTTCCCAATTTAAGATCAAATTGGTTTGAATGCACTTATCCAAAGCTTTCTTCAACACTTTCAGACATTCATCAAATGATCTCCCAAATACTGAAAAATCATCCATAAAGATCTCGATCCCCTCATCAATCAGATCAGTAAAAATAACGATCATGCAGCGCTGGAATGTGCCAGGAGCATTACATAATCCAAAGGGCATTTTCCTAAATGCAAATGTCCCAAAAGGACAGGTGAAGGTAGTCTTCTCCTGATCCTCGGGAGCTACCATGATTTGATTATACCCCGAGTAACCATCTAAGAAACAGAAATACTCATTTCCTGCTAACCTATCAAGAACCTGATCGAGGAATGGAAGTGGGAAATGATCTTTCCTAGTCGCTTTATTCAACTTTCGATAATCCATACAAATTCGCCATCCAGTTACCGTTCTAGTGGGGATCAACTCATTGCTCTCATTCTTAACTACCGTAATGCCCCCCTTCTTTGGCACACATTGAACAGGACTTACCCACCGACTGTCGGAGATAGGATAAATAATACCCGCATCCAACCATTTGATTATCTCCTTCTTGACCACTTCTTTCATTGGTGGGCTAAGTCTTCGTTGGTGTTCAACTGACTCTTTTGCTTCTTCTTCCAAAAGGATTTTGTGCATACAAATTGAGGGACTTATCCCTCTAATATCTGCAATGGTCCAACCCATTGCTCCTTTATACTCACGAAGAACCTCAAGCAATTTCTCTTCATTTTCCTTAACTAAAGATGCATCAATAATAACCGGTAGTGTGTTATCCTTACCGAGAAAAACATACTTTAAGTTTTCGGGTAGCGGTTTCAATTCAAGTGTAGGTGGCTCTAAGATAGAAGGCTTCATGACCTTAGACTCACTTGGTCTACTTATTAACTCAAACATATTAGCATTTGGTATATGATCATAAATACTTAAAGCTTCTACAGTTTCCGTTAAGTCTGGGTCCTCTTCTATTTCTTCATTTGTTAACACATTCAGGATTTTACGCTCCCAATCATTCTCATCATACATCATACGTGTAGGTGCATTCACTTCCTCAATAGAGAAACTCTCCTCCTTATCATCCGGAAATTTCATAGCCTTGAGGATGTTGAATGTCACATTCTCATCATTAACTCTCATCGTAAGCTCACCCTTCTGGACGTCAATGAGTGTTCGTCCGGTGGCCAAGAATGGTCTACCCAGAATGATGGGGACATCCTTGTCCTCATCCATATCAAGTACCACAAAATCGGCGGGGAAGATGAATTTATCCACCTTAACCAACACGTCCTCTACAATTCCCTTGGGAAATGCTAGAGACCTATCGGCCAACTGTAGAGTCAGAGATGTAGGTGTGATCTCCCCTAAACCAAACTTATTATAGATAGATAATGGCATCAGGTTAATGCTCTCCCCAAGGTCACATAGAGCTCTCCCAACAAAGTTTAAACCGATAGAACAAGGAATTGTGAAGCTACCGGGGTCCTTAAGCTTGGGTGGCAACTTCTTCTGCAATATAGCACTACACTCCTCAGTCAACGCCACTATCTCTTTATCAACAAACTTTCTTTTCTTTGCCAAGATATCCTTCATAAACTTGGCATAACTTGGCATTTGCTCAAGAGCCTCAGCAAATGAGATATTTATAGTTAACTTTTTGAAAATCTCCATAAACTTTTGGAATTGTGTGTCAAGTTTGGATTTAACAAGTCTAGCCGGAAATGGGGGTGGTGGATAGACTACTTCTTTCTTTTGATTTAGTTTCTCTTTTTGTTTCTCTCCCACCTCATTTTTCTCACCCAACTCGTCCTTCTCTAATATGCTCGACTCACTTGGCTTCTTACTCGTTTCTTCTTCCCTAACTTTCTCAAGCAACCCCTCCCCACTTGGGATCTCTACACCACTCCTTAGTGCAATAGCTTTCCAATGATTATTATGATTATCTTTTGTTGGATTGGGTGTGGTATCAGAAGGTAGAGTTCCAATGAGCCTTTGACTTAATGAATTTGCAAGTTGACCCATAGTAGTTTCTAGTGATCTTAACGTTGATTCTATTCCTACCATTTTTGAGTCATACTTTTGGAACATGCCTAAAATAAACTCATCAGTCACCTTCCTTTGGTTTACTTGTTGGGGTTGAGAGTTGTTATTGATAGGTAGTTGATTCATATTTTGATTAAAACCTTGTGGTTGACTCATCCCTTGATTATTCTTCTAGGAAAAATTTGGATGATTTCGCCACTCGGGATGATAATGATTGGCAAATCCTGGCGGAATTTGTCTTGGTTGCCCTCCCACATAATTTGCTTCTTAAGTTATTTGATTTAGTTGTTCAACTGTGAGCGGGGCACTAGTTGTAGGGGTTGAGAGTGAATCTAATCTTTTGTTAATTAAATTGAACTGCGACGCCATCTGAGCGACCAAAGAAGTGATTTGGTCCACCTGATGGACTCCCGCTGGATTACTATTAGTTTGTCTCTCGTATGCTTGATAATTATTAGATGTTAAGTCTTATAAAATAGCATACGCGTCTTCAGGATACTTCTTCATTAATGAGCCCCCAGCGGCTCCATCGACTAAAATCATGGTTGCAGTTTACAGCCCATTGTAAAATATGGACACCTGCTGGTGTTGGTGCAACCCATGATGAGGACATTTTCTCAACAGCTCTTTAAAACGCTCCTATGCGTCGTAAAGAGTTTCCCGGTTACCTTGTAAAAATGTTGTAATATCCCTTTTCAGTTTTGCAGTCTTAGAGGGTGGAAAATATTTGTTCAGGAACCTATCGACTAGTTCGTCCCATGTTGTGATACACTCATGTGGTAACGAGTCTAACCAATCCTTAGCTCTACCCTCTAAGGAGAACGGAAATGCTCTCAACAGGATTGCATCTTCCGATGCTCCATTGAACTTAAACATATCGCAAATTGCTAAGAAGGTTCGTAAGTGGGAATTTGCATCTTCATGACCTAGACCCCCAAACTTATTGTTTTGCACTTGTTGCATAATTAGTGGGTCCATTTTAAAATTGTTAGCAGCAATTGCTGGTCGAGCAATGCTGAAGTGCAAACCTCCCCTTAGAGGTGTGTTATAATCGTGACAAGTCATACGTGGTGGTGCTGGCGGTTGGGCATTTTGCTCAACCTGACCATCATTATTATTAACATTATTTGGCTCAGGATCATTCATCGCAGGATGAATAATGTTAACGGTCCTAAAGTCTCTCCTGTTTCGTCTACAGGTACGCTCAATTTCAGAATTCAACGGCAATAATTCTACTTGCCTATATCTGGACATACACCGACCAGTATTCAAATAGACGAATAAATTAAAACAAATAATACGAACAAACAAATGCTTGATTTCTAAGTACTAAGGTTTCACAAATATTGTGAGAAATAAAACACTAAATTAGCGTGCCTCCCCGGCAACGGCGCCAAAAACTTGGTACGCCCGCAAAAGGTGTATATAAATACGCAAGTGCACGTGTCGTACAAGTAATAAAATGATGAAAAAGTGATGGTTCCCACGAGGAAGTGCTTAACTTAGCGCTCACAAATATTAATTCTGCCTTTTCTCTAAATTCAAGCAAGTAATAATGATTGATAGAGAAACTTAAATAGTGCAAAATAAAACAACTACAATTTTAGTTACGGTTACTTAAATTACTTTTACTTCACTTGGAAAGATAGTCTCACATGTGATTTTCCCTTGCTATGAAGATAACTAATAAAAATGATAATTCATGAAGTATTAACGATTCTCTTGCAACGATTCTAAATTGGATAACTTCATCTCTCGATCTCCATTATTCTTTTATTTCAAATCCTCTAGTCGTCTCCAACTTAGATGAAATTAAAATAACATGAAGTGCTAGAATCACGGTTGCTAATTCAAGAGGAGATCTCTCTCTCTCTTGGTTATATTAAGATTTATGATGCACTTTCAACGCTCCTCTCTCGAATCTCGCGATGAAGTATAAATACGAAAGTTTGGTTAAAAACTACACGACTCCTCTCTCGAATATCGGCGTGCGAATAAACGTTCATCTAGCCCGACTCATCTCTCGAATTTTTGCCAAGCACTTTAAAGATGAAACTTAAACCAAAATCCCAAGAAAAGATCATAAATTTAATAAAGATCAACGTCAATACATTCACAAATTATAAATGAAAATCAAGTCATCATCACAACTAAGGTACTTCACACATGCAAGACTTAGAAAATTAGTTCATGAAGGAAGAGAGGAGTAGCAAACCAAAGTAGATCTTACTAGACATGATTAAGGAAATCAAAAACGCTGTAGGAATGTTGGTAGACTCAGATCCTTCTCCTTCGTGATGATCCACACTCTCCTTTCTCCAAGCCCTAGCCGAAATCCTTAAGAGCCTGAAGACCTCCAAAGTTCTCTCCTTTTCTTTCCACCGTTTCTCCCCAAGAATAATCCCCTTTTAGTGCTGTAATTTCGTGCTCTTAACTTCCATTCCAAATCTGAAGTGATGCCTCCTTTGGAAATACACGTAGGCGCCTCTTTTTAAAATTCAAAATCTGAATTTCGCCGCCACGTTACAACCTGCTAATTTTAGGCTTTGCAACATAATTTCTGCATCAACAATAAATGATCCTTTGCTTCCCCAACTTGAATCATTTGACCAATCTTAGATAGAAAACCATGGAAAATGACCGAAATCAGTCCAACATTGATTAATAAGATATTTAAACATATTTTCTATAATTGGGGATTATTCTCCTCTTTTTAATGAAAATTAGAATAAAATAAGTAGTGAAATAACTTCCTTTTGGGAAGTTATCAATTATCAAGCTCAACTAGAGGAGATGGACGTGCAAGTTCACAGCAAGAGTGTTTTTGGCCAAGTAAGGTCGACAAGCTCCCAAGCCATTCACGCAATCGGCGAACTCAATTGGAGGAGGTGGATTTAGTTAATTTTACATACTACGGCTCTGCTAGGTCTTCTAGTTGTCCTTTACCCCAGCTCATGGTCTGCATCGAATCGATGAAACGTAGCGAGTACCCTAGGGGTAGGCAATCAATGTGCAGGGGGGGGGGGGGGGGTTGATCTCGACCGACAAGACAGATTCTTGGATTTTAAGACATATATGGACCCAAGGGTATGATCACTTGCTCATGCGGCTAGCACTTTTCAAGGGATAGGGGTCACATCCACCTATGATTGCTTCAAAGGCGTATTATCTTGACATGAGAGGTTATACTGTGCCAACCGGGATAAGTAACCAACATGCAATGACAGAAATGATCTCGACCGACAATGAAGATGCATGGATTTAGAGACATCGCGCGGGGGCCGGTGGTCACCTCACTTATGACAGGGATTATCATTTGCAGGAGAACACAGACTTGTCATTGGGGCCATAAGAAGATATATATATATATATATTACCTATGTATGTAAATACGAATGAGATACATTGGATGCTTATTGATATACAAGTTGCCCATCTAAATCATCACCCTTCCTGGATCACACCGTTGCACTGAGTATGTGTGGGTAAAAATCTTCTCCTACGAGACATGCTCCAAGATCGTCTCCCTGTTTCATCAATATTGAGCCGCGCCTAGTTTGGGGAACAAGTGTTGAGACACATCTGGAGCTACCTATTTGATGGAAATTCTCTTGGCGCGCGCTCGAGGTTGATCATTGTTGGGAAAAATCCCTTTATGATTTGATATATCAGGTTATCAAAGTGATATAAGTTAGATGTCTGTATGTATAAATGATATCTTGTCTTAAGTATAAGTTCATAGTCATTCAAAAGAAGTCAGACGAAGACTCGGTGCACTTGGGAAATCTGATTAAAGCCAAGTAATAATATGTGTTTTAAGAGGATGTCGACATAAGTCGAGAGTTTACTCTGTGCTTCGACTAGTAGTCGACACATGAAGACAAGTTGTTATACTTATGCCGAGAACTCTTATAAAGGAAAATGAAGACAGAGCATAAGTATGTCCACATACATTGAGATCTCTTTTCTTCTATATCTCGCACATATGTCGACTAGTTGACTCAAAAGAAACCTTACGCCGACTTTCCTACAGAACAGTTTTTAAATGCAAATCAAGCAGATTAAGGCAAGGATCAAGATCTAATTATGACCGTTAATGATCCAATTAAGAAATACTTTTATTCTAATTGGGTTAGATACGACAAGGAATAATATACTAGCAACAAATCTATATATACTAAAGGAAAGACAAGAGGTGGAGATTAGTATTTGGTGGATATTTCAAAAAATCTCTCTCGTCTCCTTCTTCCTCTCCAGCCAGAAATCTTCTTAGAACAACACTAGCCGACAAGATCATCTTCTCTCAGATCTGAAGGCTCCTCTCTCAACGGTTCTACATTTCTTCTTCAGGATTCCTCTCCAACCAGATTCAAACTTCTCTCTATTGAATCTCAATATCATCTTAAGGGGAATTATTGTTGTTGTTATCTTCTACATCAAGAATCCACACAGTGCTTATAAGAACCAAAATCCACAAAGCTTGCTGAAAAGGATTACATTATTGAAACAAAAATTCAACCACAACCCACTGATAGAGTATTGAGAATCCCTCTCTAAAGGATTCAGTGGTTTTGAGTCTTCTTATCAAAATGTTCATTGGTTCTGTGAATCTTTCTTATCAGAAGATTTAGGGTTTAGAAAGACCTTATCAACATTTCTATTGATTCTAGGAATCTTTCTTATCAAAAGATTTAGTTGTAATTGGTTCTAAGAGTCTCCTTATCAAAAGACTCATCACTGATTAGTGGATATCATGCAAAGGGACAGAAGAGTGGAGTACCCAAACATTTTGGGGAACCACTATAAATCTGTGTCTTCTGGTTGCTTAATTTTCTGTGAATAATTTATTATTTTACTTTCACTATATTAGAATAAAACTTTGTGGCATGTACTATGATTAATTGTGTAAATCATTTTTAAAACTCTATTCACCTCCTCTAGAGTAATTCTTGTATGCGGTTATTCACTTTCAATTGGTATCAGAGCGAGGTTAATCATTAAGATGTTAACACATTGATTAATCAAGATCCAAGTCAAGAATTACTTGTGTGAATATATTACACAATTATTAGTTCTACATTGATAAGAGATTATGCAACCATTAGACCTCCTGTATATAATTTATATAAATTTACTTTATGGAAATCTAGAATAATGTTATATATGAATTCTATTGATAAGGATATTTTTGATTCAATTCTTACATGATTTACTACTCCAATAAGGACAAATGAAGATGGTCAAGTTGTCCAAGTTGAAGAAGCAGAAAAGATAGCAAGTTCATGTAAAGACAAGGTCTTGAACTTTCTGGTATCCACCATGCCTGATGACATATTCTAGAAGGTTGTTGATTGTCAATCAGTCAAGAAAATATGCGACTCATTAACTAAAATGGTAAAAAGTTCTTCAAATGGAAGAAAAGATAAGAGATCTTCCCTGATATCTCAATATGACAACTTTAAGAAAAGCCCTGCGTAATTAGTGGATGATATGTACTCCAGATTTAGCGTAATAGTCAGTGAACTAAAGAGCTTGATGAAGAGATTTCTATAACATAAATCAATGATAAACTTCTTATGTGCTTCCCCAGCTCATGAGATCCTAATATTTGGTTCATCAGAGAGGCTAGATATCCCAAAGGGATCAACACAAATTCTCTCTTAGGAAAATCAAACCCTATAAGATGCTTCTCAAGACAAGGGATGTGGGTGAAGCAAAGGAGAAGACTTCATCTTACTCCAAAGAGAAGACAATTGCATTGAAGGCTGCTGATGGAGAAAGTTCAACAGTAGATAATGAACTTATGAGCCTATTGGCAAGAAGGTTCAAGAGATGGATCAAGTCAGAAGACTTTAGAAGAAAAGAAAGGAGTCATTCAAAGGCAAGGTATTATAAAACACATGCTAAAGAAGTTATATGTTTTACATGCAGGAAGTTAAACCATATTGCTCCAGATTGCCCAGATAACCCAAGAACAAAGTTCAGAAAAAGAGAAGGATCGGAAGAAAAACAATGATCCTAAGAAGAAATACAAGAAGAAGGGCAAAAGATTCATTGCTGAGACATGGAGTGAGGCTGATGATGAAAGCTCTTCCAGGCCCAGCTCAGATGATGAAGAGAGCAAGTGACGCAGGACGAATCTATAGGCGGCAGATAATGGGCGACCTAACCCTACATGTTATGCAAAGCCCGACGGATTAGTCACAAATTAGATAATAAATAATAACAACATTCCACACAGATAATTCAAGAAAAGACAGAATATTTTATTAGGGCGAAAACAAGCTTAGGCTTTCCTCCGCGTGGAGGGCCAAAGCAAGAGCGCGCGGCGAATAACTCCTTCCTGCAGTTAGAGAGTAATCTAGACACAAATAACTAGAATAAAATGAACTTCCAAACAACCATAAGATTACCACAATGCAACAATGTTTTAACACCTTTAACCAATACAAAACATATCACAATTCTGAAATAAATCTAGGGCTGCAGCGATTTAAATTAAATCTGAAGTTTGGAAGAGATTTTGGTGTTCCGAGTGGTGGTAGACTGATTCGGGTAAGGGAGAGTCGAGTGGGAGATGATAGGTGGCTGGATCGGGGTTGTAAGATGTTGGATCTGGACTAAAATGTCCAGATCTGGGCAGAGCTGAAGTATTCACAGAGATCTGGACAGATCTAGGCGTTGGGACTGTTGGCGGGATGGGAAAGAGACGGAGGGGGTGATGTGGGTGACTGGTGGGCAGAAGGGAGGTGGGCGGCTGAGGGCTGGTAGCTGGGAGAAGTGCTGCTGTGGACTGGCGGCAAGGAGGAGGGCTGCTTGGGGAAGGCGAATGTATGTAGGGAGAGGAGAACAAAGAGAAAAAAAGATAACTTACCCAAGGAGTCGTCACTAAGGGGCTCCACGGAGTCGGCACCGCGGAGGAGATCACCGGAATGAAGGAAGAAGAGTCTTCACACATTCATCAATAAAATTCCTACAGCCCTAAGACCTCTATATATAAGAAAACAACATTAGGGCAACCAGAATCGACGGCTATGATCGGCCGGCGGTTCCGATGTCATAACTACATGAAATAATAACCGAAAATTACAAAAATATATATGAAATCGACTCGCAACACGAATCTGAACGCATCCACGAAGTCGGATCGTCGATCCGGGCACTCCATATATGGTAAGTCTCCAAATCAGCCCTGAATGGGCCCAAAGCTCGTCTTCGCCTATGCTCCGCATCAATCTCCCTGGCTTGAAAGAATTCATCTCCCGATGAATAGGGGTCAGAATTCTCTCGCCGTATGCCGGGTAACAACTCGAAGAGGCCGCCAGAGGTCGTCCAAGTGTCGTCGCTGAAAAGTGGCATCTCCAATCAACACCTCCGGACTGAAAGGCTTCCATCCCCGATGAGTGGAGACGGACGTACTGAAGTCGAAGCCCGGGGGCGAATCGATCAAGCTCATCTCTCAACATACTGTAGAAGGATCCGGTGGGATCTGAGGTGCCAATGGTGAAGCCATTGGGGACAACGTCCCGGGTAAGTAAAGGTCAGAGGTGGGCTGAGAGTGGGGTAATGAATGTGGTGTCAATGGTTCGGGTGTAGACTGAGTGGTGGGTGGTAAAAACTGTGGTAAAGGCTCAGGAGGGCCGCCAAGATGTGGGCCTAAATACTCGTGAAGTGCAAAGTATGGCGTCAGGTCCTCGACATTGAATACAGAATGGGTACCCATGCTCGCGGGGATGTTCAAATCATAAGCATTTGTCCCGATGCGTCTCAGGACTGAGTAGGGACCCATTCGCCTAACGCTCAAGCTTTTAGCAAGCCTCGCACGGAACCTCACAACGCAGATTCTCACCATCACCTGCTCGCCTTCATGAAGTACATGCACTTGCCAATGAACATCCGCATGTGATTTACAATATTTATTACCAATATGGATTATTCGTCGGACCGACTTATGACACACATGCAAACGATGAACAGACAACACAACTGACTCATGCAGATGATGAAGAAACGACTCAACATACTCATGCAAATGAGTCATGACCGACACAACATGCTTTCTATGGGAAAATCTAATAATGACCTGGAAATCTATCGCAGGAGGTGGCCTATCAGGAGGCTCTCTCGGGGGAGTGTAGAAAAACTCATCCAGCGTACGACGAGTGTTCAGATGATCGCGTGAGACATCTATACTCAAATGCGAGCTCGTAAAGATCCAAGTGTCTCTCAGTGAACGTGGCAAATCAGGGGGCTCACCAGGAGTTGTGTAAGAAAAGTCATCACGAATGCGACGACCACCTGAATGAGAATCGTGTATACCGACTAAAAAACGTGACTCTCGAGTGCGGTGCGTGCCCCCGAAAAGAAAAAGCTCGTCTGGTGGTTCAGCAGGCGGTGCATCCTAAAACTCAGTGAGAGTGCGATGTGTCAGCAGGTGGTGCCTTAAATATTGGATGCTCCTCATAATATCCATCCTCTGGGGCGGGGTCAAGGACGATAATGGAAGAGGCTTCCATAAATCGATACTCATACATGCGGGGCTCACCTGAATCCCATGCTCATCAGGATGTGGCGGATCATCCAGAGGCTCAACTGGGGGCTCGTCGTAGAACTCGTCACTAGGATCATGGTCCTCCAGATGAGTACCATCGTAAGGGTCAGTGTCCCCGTGAATGGATGAAACAGACACTACGAGATCAACACCAGGATCAGGTCTCTCGGTCGTAATGTGACTCAGGGTAACGACAATGGGAGAGTGACATAGATCTACGCTCAAGAATGGGTCTGTGGGTGCGGTGTCAAGACGTGAGTCCATGGTAGGGGTGCTAATCAACCCATGACATGCCAGAGGTGGTGGTGTGGGTGAGGGGCACGACACCATAGGCTCAAGAGGTCGCTCAGGCTCACTCTCAGTCGAGGTCACGAGAGACGGGTCAGAATCAAGAGATAGGTCACTCACTGGGCTAAGCACCTCACTGGGGTGAGAGCAATCCGTATCAGGTATCACTTCTGCCATGTCCGACGGAACAATGGTAGGCAAAGTGGTGTCCTCGATGTGGGAGGAGCTCGTACTGCGGAGGTCAGAGTGAGGTTCCAACCGACCAGCTCTTGTGAATCTCAAAGACTGTTCGTAACGAAGGGCAAGCTGATATGTCTGCTCGAGGGACTTCGAGTTATGATAAACCACCTCCGTACGAATGTCTGATCGAAGGCCAGACCGAAATCTGCAAGTGGTCATGGCCGAGTCCTCTCAGATATCGCTCCTCACAACTAACTCATCAAAGCGATCCCTATACTCAGCGACGGACATGGATCCTTGCTGAAGGGAAAATAATTGGTCGAGCAAGCGACTCCGATACGACGAAGGCAGATACCTCTGACACAATGTACGCTTCATGTACACCCAACTAGTGGCGCGGTGTAGACGGTCTCGCTCGCGTGTCCTCTCAACGCTAGCCCAATATTCCCTCGCCTGATCTAAAAGTCTAAGTTTCGCAAACTTGACGCGATGCTCACCGAATATCTCAAAATGGTCAAGATAATACTCCATATCCACGAGCCAATAACTGAAAGACTCGGGACTCGATGATCCGTCAAAGGAAGGGGCAGCAGTGCGAAACTGACTCTCAAGATCTCTCTCGGAACGACAATCCTCATAATAATCATTCCTAAGGTAACCGCGTCGTGTCGAAGGATCGACATGATCTGCTCGCGTGTATGGATAAGAACGACGACAACCATCATACTGATCGTCTCTAGTGTAATGGTCTCGTGTTGGTGGGTCAACACGATCGCTAAAAGTGGTGTGTTGCGATCGAGAATAATCGACGTAGTAATATGAAGATCTCCCTGACGGGGCTCTGTGAGAGCGGGTGTTAGTGGACTCGAGACCTCCAAAGTGTGGGGAGGAATCGTGATAGTCGTGACACCTAGACATAATGAAAAAATCATATAGACTCTACGACTGCGTATCGAAAAGTGCGCGCAACCTGGCTCTGATACCAATTGACGCAGGACGAATCTATAGGCGGCGGATAATCCGCGACCTAACCCTACATGCTATGCAAAGCCCGACGGATTAGTCACAAATTAGATAATAAATAATAACAACATTCCACGCAGATAATTCAAGACAAGACAGAATATTTTATTAGGGCGAAAACAAGCTTAGGCTTTCCTCCGCGTGGAGGGCCAAAGCAAGAGCGCGCGGCGAATAACTCCTTCCTGCAGTTAGAGAGTAATCTAGGCACAAATAACTAGAATAAAATGAACTTCCAAACAGGCATAAGATTACCACAATGCAACAATGTTTTAACACCTTTAACCAATACAAAACATATCACAATTCTGAAATAAATCTAGGGCTGCAGCGATTTAAATTAAATCTGAAGTTTGGAAGAGATTTTGGTGTTCCGAGTGGTGGTGGACTGATTCCGGTAAGGGAGAGTCGAGTGGGAGATGATAGGTGGATGGATCGGGGTTGTAAGATGTTGGATCTGGACTAAAATGTCCAGATCTGGGCAGAGCTGAAGTATTCACAGATATCTGGACAGATCTAGGCGTTGGGACTGTTGGCGGGATGGGAAAGAGACGGAGGGGGTGATGTGGGTGACTGCTGGGCAGCAGGGAGGTGGGCGGCTGAGGGCTGGTGGCTGGGAGAAGTGCTGCTGTGGACTAGCGGCAAGGAGGAGGGCTGCTTGGGGAAGGCGAATGTATGTAGGGAGAGGAGAACAAAGAGAAAGAAAAGATAACTTACCCAAGGAGTCGTCACCAAGGGGCTCCACGGAGTCGGCACCGCGGAGGAGATCACCGGAATGAAGGAAGAAGAGTCTTCACACATTCAGCAATAAAATTCCTGCAGCCCTAAGACCTCTATATATAAGAAAACAACATTAGGGCAACCGGAATCGACGGCTATGATTGGTCGGCGGTTCCGATGCCATAACTACATGAAATAATAATTGAAAATTACAAAACTATATATGAAATCGACTCGCAAAACGAATCTGAACGCATCCACGGAGTCGGATCGTTGATCCGGGCACGCCATATATGGTAAGTCGCCAAATCAGCCCTGAATGGGCCCAAAGCTCGTCTTCGCCTATGCTCCGCATCAGCAAGGCTAAAGAAATCTGTATGATGACTCTAGATCTTCCTGAAGAGGAAGATGAGGTAACTCTGTTTTGATAATTTTGACTTTAGTTAAGAAGATTTCAAAAATGCTTTTAAGGGCTTCTTCCAAGACTAATTGGCGGCAAAAATCCTAAGGTAATATTTGATTCAATTCTTACAGGATATACCCCATTATATATTTTTGATCATAAAGTAAAGCGGGTCCTAAGGTAATATTTGAGGACTCCAGCTATGGTTAGACCCATGGGTATGTAGTGATCAAGGTTGGTGCAATTACATTTGACAAAGTTACTTATGTGGAAGGGTTGAAACACAATCTTATTAACATAAGTCAGCTATGTGATAAAAGATATCAGGTAATCTTTACTCACACTCAATGTCAAATAGTTTACCCAGTAATAAGTAATATAGTTCTTATTAGTATAGGAAAAGAAAATGTTTATTTAATAAATTTCTCCCTAATCATAATGAAATCTGCTTGTCTAACTCGTGTTAGCAATGTTGTTGAGTGGTAGAAAAGAATTGAACATCTTAGTCTTAAAACTGTGTTCAAACTTTGCAAGGATAACCTTGTAAGAGGACCGCCACAAGGTAGATTTGTTAAGAAAAAGCCTTTTAGAGCTTACCAATTTGGTAAACAAATAAGTGTTTTATTTAAATATATCAATAAAAATGATTCTTCTAGGATTCTATATCTTCTACATATGGATCTATTTGGACATATTGTTGTCCATATCTTAGGAGACAAGTCTTATTCACTGGTTATTGTGGATGATTTTTCTAGATTCACTTGAGTGTTCTTTCTGAGAACTAAGTTTAAAACTTTCAAAATTCTCTCAAATTTTCTTAGACAGATTCAAAATGAACTGAATACTTCAATTTTTATGATCACGAGTGATCATGACACTGAGTTTGAGTCTCATAGGATATGTGAATTTTGTGAGAATGAAGGAATCAGAAATAACTTCTCAACTCCTAGAGCTCCATAATAAAATAGAGTTGATGAAAGAAAGAATAGAACTCTGATAGAATCAGGTAGAATATTATTGGTCGAGGCTAACTTGCATATATACTTTTGGGCAGATGCAATTAACACATCCAACTGTGTTCTCAATAGAAGTCTCATTTACAAGACTAAGAGTAAGACTCTTTATGAGCTATTGAAGGGCAAAACTCCAAATGTATCCTATTTTAAGATATTTAGATGCATTTGCTATATTCAATACAATGGTAAAAATCACCTTGCCAAATTTGACAAGAAGGTAAATGATGATATATTCATAGGATACTCGACATCTAGTAAGGTTTATAGATGTTACAGTAAGAGAACATTTAAAATAGAAGAATCAATGCATGCAATTTTTGATGAAACTAATACGATGTGAAGGGAAAAACTCTTTCACTAACTATGAATTGTAAATAAAAACAATAGCCAATCAGATGAATGAATTGGTAGTGAGTCGGGATACTCCAAGCTCCTCCAATCCTTCTACTCAATCTAAATTAGTTTCAAATATTTGTATGCACAACTCTGAAGAAAATGATGATGAAGATGTTCCTATCATTGAAGAATCTATTTAAGTTAATGATCAACCAACTAAGCTAATTGAAGAAGCTCATGATGAAGCTATTGAGGAAAGTCAAGTAGATGTTCATGTCTCTCCACATAATGAGATAGTGACACCTTATGTAGAGTTTGTTACTCTTAGAGATCATCATATCTCTCAAGTCATTGGGGATATTTCTGTAGGAGTACAAACTAGGAGCAAAGTCACCACTGAGATGATGCTCCAATGCTTTCTATCTTAAGTCGAGCACAAAAAGTTTGAAGATGTAAACAATGATACACATTGGATTGCTGCAATGCAAGAAGAACTCACTCAATTTGAGAGAAGCAATGTTTGGACTCTAGTTGAAATGCCAAAGAATTACCCAATCATTGGAATCAAATGTGTATTAAGAAACAAATTAGATGTTGAGGGAGATTGTTAGAAATAAGGAAAGATTGGTTGCTCAAGGATTAAGGCAAGAAGAGGGAATGGACTATGATCAGACATTTGCTCATGTAGGCAAACTTGAAGCAATTAGATTGTTCCTTGCATATGCTGCATACAACAAAATTAAGGTATTCCAGATGGATGTCAAGAGTGCATTCCTCAATGAATCTACAAGAAGAGGTTTATATAGAGCAACATCTAGGTTTTGTTGATCGTACTCATCCCTCCTATGTTTACAAACTTAATAAAGATTTATATGGTCTCAAGCAAGATCTCAGAGATTGATATGAGACCCCCTCTACCTTTCTCTTTGAACACTCTTTTATTAGAAGAAAGGTAGACAAAAATCTATTTATAAGAAAGTACAAAGAAAAATTACTCTTAGTACAAATATATGTTGATGACATAATATTTGACTCCACTGAGAGCAAACTCTACAAGAAATTTGTTGTACTTATGCAATATAAATTTGAAATGAGTAGCATGAGGGAGCTCAACTATTTCCTTGGTCTTCAAGTAAGTTAAACATGTGAGGGAATATTCATTTCTCAGTCTGAATGCACAAAATAATTTATCAAGAAATTTGGAATGGAAAAATCAACTATAATGAAAACTCCATGACTACTAATGTTGTAATTGATAAGGATGAGACAAGAAAACATGTAGATCAAAATACCTATATGGACATCATTGGATCTCTCCTCTATCTTACAACAAGTAGGCCAGATATCATGTTTGTAACATATGTGTGTGCAAGATTTCAGGTTGATCCTAAAGAGTTTCATATAACCTTTGTAAAAAGGATCTTAGGATATCTAAAGGGTACACCTGAGTTAGGCCTATGGTAGCCAGTTGAAACTAGATTTGAGTTAACTGGATACTCAGATACATATTATGCTAGATGCATGCTAGATAAGAAGAACGCCTCTAAAACTTGTCAATTTCTTGGTGCTAGACTTATTTCATGGTTTAGCAAAAAGTAAACCATTGTTTCTACATCCACAGCTAAGGCTAAATACATCTTAGCTGGAAGCTGTTGTTCACAACTCATATGGATTTAAAATCAGTTGTTAGATTATGAATATTCTTTCAATAAGTTCATAATATTTTGTGCTAGCTCCAGTGTCATCTCTATTGCCTATAATCGTATACTTCATATCAAGACTAAGCATATTGAGATAAGACATCATTTCATCAGAAATAATGTGGAGAAAGTGAGAATTATTTTAGAATTTGTCTATATAAATAATCAAAAAGCAGATATCTTCACAAAACCTTTAGATGAAGTAAAGCATTCGTACTTTCTAAATGCTTTAGGCATGATGGATGGAGCTGGCTAAAATAAATCTATAAAAAAAAACTTAGGAAAAATTTGAGAATCTTTGCTCCAAGACAGAACTCGACATATGTCGATAAAGGATCTTGACGTATGTCGAGTTCCCCTCAATATAAGCCTACTTCTTAAGAAAGACTGTCTGCATCGAGGTTACATGAAAGCTTTGACATACAGGTATGCGTCGAACCCTTGTGCGTCGACTAGTCAAAATTTATATGTCATTATATCGACTTCTATACATTGATATATTAACCTTCTAACATCGACTTCTACTCAGAACAAATTTATAGGGCTCGATGGATATAGAAAGACAAACTCCTTTCAGTGTCTTTACTCTTTCTTCAAACCTTTCATCTTCTCTCTCTCATTTTTCTTCTCTTCTAACCCCTTTTGCAGGTAAGTATGGATGCGAAAAAGATTAATCATGTTTTCGATTTAGATTATGAGTCCTTCTCCACTACAAAACATAAATTTCAAGAAGTCTTAAATATATTTGTTGAACAAGGATTATTGAAGTTGATTTCTAGTCGCTTTTCACTACAATTTACTGAGCTTCAATCGTTTTACACTTCCATTGATCTGTCTGAGGATGGTGTTCTATCTGGGATAATCAATGAAGTCCAGATAAGGGAACATTGGTAATGAATTAACTGCAATATTTGACTTACCTACCGATCCACAAGAAGATGTTCTTTTTGAGGAAGAAATTACTGAGGTTCTTAGAAAGATAGAATATTCTAGGAGTAAACCTTCCAATATGAATAAGAAAGAAGTTTTTGAGAAGTATCAATTCTTAGCTGCATTTGTGGCAAGGTTTTGATGTGCAAGATATCATCTCATGATGCTATTCTTAGAGCTCAGCTCCAGGTAATGGGCATTCTCCTTCTAAGAAAGGAAGTAGGTTGGGGAAAGTCTATTGTTAAATGATACAAAATAGTTCAGAGGCCATGCAAAAATCTGTTATGAAAGGAAGTTGAGCATGGTGATCCAGAACTCATTTCCATCTATTTGTACCTCTGAGGGAGTGCACTAAACCCCAGGGAAGAGGTTGAATGTGCAACTGTTCAGCATATGGGGCAGACAAATAGCCCAAGGCTTCTCCTCCTGTTCAACCATCTGTCGTTGTTACACCTATTCCTCCTCTTTTTTCCAATGAAGGACATTCTTCACCTTCTCCTTCACTTTCTCTTATTGAGGCTCATGTCCCTCCTGTGGACACCTCGGTCCTCCCTTCTTCTCTTGATGAGTCACCTATTCATTCCACTTCTCCCATCACCATGATGTCCTCTCCACCTCATCATGACATTCCTTCCACTTCCTCTCTACCACCTCCAACTTATATTCCATCTCATCCACAACCATCTAGTCTGCCATCTCCTGAGATGGGGACATTACTCGCTCAGGTAGCCCAGGACTTGATGTCCTCCACCAAATTAAATGACATATCTATAAGTCTACATCAGAGACTTGATGGTCTTCAGCTTCAGCTGCATGAACTGACTACCTCGTTTGAGGTATTAACTCAATTGATTGAATCCTCCCCAGCCAATAGGGATTTCTTGACTTCACTTTTTCATGAAGCCAAGAAGGGGGAGATGTCTGGTGCTGTTAGGGGGTAGTTCAGAAAGGATTTCTGGAGCAGATGCTGCTGCTGGTGAAGATGCGGCTATGAATGATCCTAGAAATGTTAATACTGAAGTTGAGAAAGTTGTTGAGCAAGATGACAATATTAATACTAGTTAAGGGTTGGTTGAGCAGGATGTTCTTTAGAGGAATATAGTTAATGGTGTTGTTGTTGATGAAGATAATGATGTTTCTAGGGCTGACAATCTTATTGTGCCTGAAGATTATGTATATCAAACTATGAGTATTTTTGATGAGCATGCCTGTCAATCTGATGAGGACATTATGTATGATGTTGGGTTTGATCCAGATAAGATAGCTAGAAACCAAATAATTGATGATGTCGAAAATCAACATGTTGATGATTTCTTTGTTGATCAAACAATACAAGGTGTTCTTTCTAATCTTAACATATTTCTTTCTGAGAAGGAGTTATTGGCTCAGGGGGGATCCTCACATTCAAGATAAGTCTACTATTTAGGGGGAGCCTTCCACTTCTTTTAAAATGAGGCATGAATCTCCTCCTCCTTCTATGCTAGAAGAGTATCTTGGTGATATACAATCAGACACTCATAAGGATGTTTTTTTGATCCTGCTGACACTATTACAGTGTTTCAAAGAGTTTCAGATGCCCAAACTGATGTGGTGTCACCTCCAAAAGTTTATACATTTTCTTCTCCCACTCAGAAGACTCTTACTTCTGTTATTTCTTCTAGCAAAGGTCTTCTTCCAACTCCTTCATCTATGAAAAGAAGTGATACTGAAAGAAAAGATAAAATATCAGTAACTGAAGAAGAAATTTTAAGAAAAAGAACTGAATTTATTATTAAACTTAATGAAGGAAAGTTTAAGGAAGCTAAAATTCATATTCCTAACAAGTTATTTAATGTAGAAGCATATAAATCCAAAAGTCCATATGCCTATATAGTACAAGTAACTGAAAGGATTGACAAAACGGACTTGGGATTTGATCTTGATGTTCATATTCCTTATGCAAAAAGATCAAAAGGACCAGATGGTAAACCAAAAAGGCAAGAACCTGTGACATTTATCAGATCATCTACATCTCCTATTATTGCTCAGCGTGCCTGATGTTGTTAAGACTTCAACTACCATACTAGTATCTCCTGGTAAAGAGATTGAATACATCAATGAGCTAGTAGCTAAAATCATTGAGAAAGGTTATACTATTAAGGCAACACACTGGAATGGTGAGAAAGTGTCGGAAAAGCTCATTCTTGTTCGCAAGATGATTCAAGAGTTTCCTCAAAAGGCCGTGAGAATACAACATGATTAAATTGAGAATACTCAAAAGAAACTCATCTCCATTCTACCCACTTTCCTTGAAAAGCACAAGTAAAATTATCTTCTTTTCTTTCTTCAATGTATCTTCTATCTATATGTAAAAGTTTTGATGATGATGATATATAAAGGAATGAAATGAGGGTGTGTATAGATCCTTTTGTCTATCTCTTCTTTGTGATTATTCATGTATCCATCATTAAAATCTATCTTCTTTTCATATTTGAAATCACATATTTTTATAAAACTTGGCATATCAAATAGGAGGAGATTGTCGAGAAAAATCCATTTATGATTTTATATATCCGGTTATCAAAGTGATATAGGTAAGATGCGTGCATGTATAGATGTCAACTTGTATTAAGTATAAGTTCGTAATCATTTAGAAGATGTCAGATAGAGACTCAGTGCACTCAAGAAATCTGATTAAAGCCAAGTAAAAAATCTGTGCTTTCAGAAGATGTCGACATACATCGAGAAGTTTACTCCGTGCTTCGACTAGTAGTCGACACACGAAGACAAGCTGTTATACTTCCTTATGTAGGGAACTCTTATAAAGGAAAGTGAAGCCAAAGCATAAGTATGTCCACATACGTTGAGATCTTTTTTCTCTTATATCTCAATATATGTCGACTAGAAGTCGACGCACAAGAAGCCTTACGTCTGTAAGACCCCCCCTCCCCAAACTGAACCGGGTTCAGGGAGGGGGGATCTTACTGCCCAAGGACGGCCACTAGCACTTCCCGGGTGGCAACGGTCCACCCTCTCAAGCGCTGAGTGGTCGCCTTGTCAGGCACAAGAATCACAACATCACATCAGATTCACACAGCGGAAGAATTAGAAATAGGAAAACTAGCACACAACTTATAATTACATAACAAAAGGGGTCGAAGCCCATTCTTTAGTACATCTGCCCCGGGGCTACACGTGACTAATACACAGTGCTCTTAAACTAGTCCTACACTCTAGGACTCACGTCGCGGAAGACAAGGGGCGAGACTGGAGTATCCGGTCGGGCCATCTCTAAGGCTGGTATGTCATCCTGCGGTGCGGGGGCTTCGCGCTGTCCTATTTCCTGTGATTGGTTATAAGAATAACCATTAGTCACAGAGCTAAGTAGAAAACAGATCCCCTCCCCGGATCCGTATCCAGGGGCGGGCTAATGGACAGAAATAAATAGCCGAAACAATGTAGAGGGTTAGCAGCAGGTAAACATATATACACATATATATATATATCAATAGGGCATCCAACCCTAATATCCGCGTGGTGATACGAACATGTGGTATAGAAAACATACAACACTATCTCGCGCATACTCGTACCCAGGTATTCAAACCCGTACACACAAAAACTTTGTGTCGACACAGCTTGGACCGCTTTGCTTCAAGCAGGGTAGCGAACCCCGCGGGACTCACCGATGTGGCTGTCGGTGACAGTGGACAGTCCTGCCCCTTCTGAATGTAGTCGTACCATATCACTCAGGCCCTCTCGTACAGCAAGGTGTACTAACTGGATGTGAGCGACATCCGACGATTCTGAGGTTTAGGCCGACCAGCGGAGGCAAAACTGCGGGTTCGGAGTGGTGATCACCTCTGTGCACATCTCCCTGTCGCCATGAGTCATCACCCCACCCACACCGGTACGAATGGTCTGCGGGCGTGACCTACCCGCCACTTCCAAAACATCTTCGAAAGCAAGCCTTATCACAGAGCAAGCGCTTTAAAACTTAACGCGACATTCTTACTCGACCGGTCACTCGACCCGTGACCGGGAGGCTCGGCGGTAGGAGGGCTCCTTATTTGGGGCTGACTCAGGAGGAGGGACTCAACTCCGGGTCTTCCCCAACTAAGGCCTCACAGAAAGGAGGAGAAGCACCGCTTGCCAGCGTAGAACTGCGGTTAGCATCAAAATATAAGAAGTGCAGCATAAGCAGTAAGAAAGGCCGGAAGCAGGGGCCGAAATATCAGGACCAGTACGAGACTGGAGAAATGAAAATACTGAAAGCAGTAAATTAGGAACAGTGCGAGAATGGAGAAATGAAAGTACTGAAAGTAGTAAATAAGGACCAGTGCGAGACTGGAGAATTGAAAGTACTGAAAGCAGTAAATAAGGACCAGTGCGAGACTGGAGAACTGAAAGTACTGAAAGCAGTAAATAAGGACCAGTGCGAGACTGGAGAAATGAAAATACTGAAAGAAGTAAATAAATAAAGGGTTAGTAGTCCAATCACTCCATAAAAGGAGGCTTCAACGTTGACTCCATTCTTAGGAGGAGGTTCTGCTTTCTCCCCGTTCACACGGTTCTACTCCATTCCCAGGAGTTTATTTACGTTCCATGATATTTAGTATTTTCCCTTTGCCGTGGATTTGCTCTTTTATTATCTCGGCATTACTGCATTGCGACGTCGCTCGGCGATTTCGTCCCAATTTTCGCTTCGATATTTTAAACTTAGTCGATTCCTTAGATCGATACGCGTAATTTTACTATACCGCTAAAATACGTGTTGCGAGGACGCCAATTTATTCCAACTAATTACATTTGTTTTGGGGTGTTTAATTTGCTCGTAAAAGACTTTTAGAGGACCAAAATAAAAGGTCACACCTCCCAACTTTAATAGTAGTAGTAAAACACCCTTAATTAGAGCCTAGGATTTTTGGGGGATTTTTACGAACTCGTTTGGGCTTTTTATTCCTTAAAATAAACTTTATAAAAGGGTTTAAAAATAGTAAAACTCCTCCTACAAATACCAAAAAATTACAGTAGATACCCCTCAGAGTGGGGAATATTTTCCTTGTTGGAAGTTTGGATGAAAATGCCCTATTTCCCTTAGGAAATTAAATTAGGGGAAGGGCTGTTTTGGGGTGCCAATAGCAGAGGAGAAATAGGCTGGGGGGCGCCGCAACCGGGCGCCCTCCTTGGGTCCCCACAGCGGATCCACAGCGGATCCGCTGTGGGGGCGCACAAGGAAGGGGGCGGGAAACCAGATTACAGGAGACGCTCGATCTCCTGGGGGAGATCGCGCGGCTCCCGTTCATTTAACGGGAGGAGGCCGCCGCCTCCACTGGGGCCGGCGCCGCCCCCGGTCGGTGCGTCGGGGGCCGGCGACCACTCCGGTGGTGGTCCGGCGGCCTGGCGCAGCCGGCCACCACCGAAAAAGAGGTAAGAAGGGGCGGGAGGCGGTGGCGCGACCTGCATGTGCCATGCAGGCTTGCTGCGCCGCCGCCTCCGCGGGGAGAGCCTCCGCTGCCGCCCCTGGCTGGGGCGCCGGGGAGGGGGCAATCCTCCGGCGGGGGTCCGACAACCTGTTGTCGTCGGCCGCCGCCGGGGGGAGGGGCCTTTTCCCGTACAGGAAGGGCAAGGAGGACGGGGAAAGAGGCGCGGGTGCCGCCGGAGGCGCGTCCTCCGGCGGCCCTGCTGTCGTCCCTCGTCGGAGCAGAGGTCCCCCGTGGGGACCTGCTCCCCCATCGCCACCATCGGCGCTGGGGTGCAAACTTTACGGCCAACCCCTAGCCTGGATAAGCTTCGGGGTGGGGCTGGCGGCGCTCCGACGACGGGGAGGCGGCCGGGATGCTTCCAGAGGAGTGGAAAGGGGGAAGGTAGGGTCTTCTACCTGTAGTGGAGGTGGAGCTCGGGAGGTGGAGGGGCGGCTTGCCATGGGGGAAAGGGTGGCGACGGTTTGGTTGGGCAGGGCTCCGGCAGGGGTGGGTGGCTGGGCTAGCCGGCATGGAGGAAGTTGAGAGAGAGAGAGAGAGGGGCGGTGTGCCTCAGGAGGGAGGGCTTGGCCCTCCTTTTATAGGGGAGGAGGAGGCCTCCTCCCCCTTCCTCCATTTTTCACACGTGGGGTTAAGGGAGGGTGAGTGGGGGGAGATATTTTCTCCCACCCCCTCACCTTCTCTCTCCTACCCCCCTTGCCCAATAGGGGGCTGCCTATTCACAGGGCAGCCCCCTCCCTTGCGGGAGGGGCTTCTCTCTCCCCCACCCTTTCTTTTCCCAACAAATTTCATGCTCGGGGGGGGGGGGGGGGGGGGGGGGGGGGGGGGGGGGGGGGGGGGGGGGGGGGGGGGGGGGGGGGGG